>CM077643.1:30220104-30820104 GCA_039707465.1 Rhabdophis nuchalis
CCTCTTAACTTATCCTGGCAACGTTTCTCTTTCTGCCAACATCTCCCCCCCCCCTTGTGATTTGATAGCCCCCCCCCCCATTTTGCTGAATCCCTCTTCCATCTCTTGCATAGTCAGGCCACAGTCCTATTTTTGGGGGGCCAGGAACCTCTGACCCATTGAACCTTCAACCGGTTGCTTTCCTCCATTTTGACAGATACACCTTGACAGATAGGCCTTTTTCCCAGGGAGAGGCAGATCTGCCGGGTTTTTTCCCCTTCCTTTTCTCCTGGCAGCTGCCTCTTCCCATCCTCTTTGTCTTCCCTAACTCTGAAGCATTTTAAGGTCCTTTCGAGGTAGGCCATCAAAGACCTTTGTAAGGGATTTGGTTCGTTTGCCCTTCTGTTCAGCTCTTGCTGAGCGACTGACCCCTTTTGTTTCCACATTGGTGCATCTTTCACGTCGATCTCCTTTAAGGACCGTTTTTCTTCTGATTCAGACTATGGGCTAACTTCATGGTAGGATAACTCTTCCCAGTTGTTGTTTTTCTTCTTCTTCCCTATGCCAGTTTGAGAGGCAGACTCATTGCTGAAGTGCTTTCTGCTCTCGGCAGACTTGGCTAGTATCTTGAAATTAAATTTATATGTGGGAAACTGGAGTCAAACTCTTCTGAGAGAAGACTGCGAGAGAAGCCTCTGAAAGCAGCCCTGTCGGCCCTCTGTGCACCTTCACCACCTCAGGATGTCAGAGAATCAGCCCAACAACACCCATCATCCACTGAACAATAATGGGGTGGGTGGGGCCCCTGCTGGCAATAACCGAGGGGTCCGCAATCTCAACCAGAACCCTCTCATCAATGTTCGGGATCGCCTCTTCCACGCCCTTTTCTTCAAAATGGCTGTCACCTATGCCCGCCTCTTCCCACCGTCTTTCCGGCGTATCTTTGAATTCTTCATACTCCTTAAGGTAATGGTGGAGGGGTAGAGGGAGATTAACATTTCCCTTCAATGTGTGTATTCTTATACTGGTTTGAAATAGAGTTAGTAATGTTTGAATGCTCGCTAATACTCACGGGGGGGGGGGGGGAGTTTTTAGCCTCTACAGATTTGGGATGGGTTGGTGGTACTTCCCCCTCCCCCCCCACCCCCTTGGTGAATATTTTATTGGCTTGTGATAGATTATTCTCCTCCAGGTGGTTTCTGCACTTCTATTCTGATTTACAAAAGTTCCCAGTGCTTAACTTTGATTTCTTGTGCTAGGTCAGGGGTCCACAACCAGTAGCTCTGGAGCTGCATGTGGCTCTTTCATCCCTCTGCTGTGGCTCCCTGTGGCTCAAAATAGGCATCACAACTGCTAATATGCGACACCCACCGGCACACTTTTCGACCCCCGGTAGGCCAACCATGGATAGATCCAAGAAAAGAAAAGTTTCAGAAAAAAACACCCCAAAATGTTTAATTCAACTACATATGCTAGTTTTGTGGCTGCTCAAGAAATAGTCAGGCACAAGAAGGGTTTGTGGTTCCCGGTGTTTTCTTTTCTGTGGGAAATGGATCCAAATAGCTCTTTGAGGTGTTTAAGGTTGCTAACCCTCTGTGCTAGCTGTTACCCAGACTATCCTGTAATCTTTTTTTTAAGAACCATGGAGAGTAATTCATTTTATTCAAGCTTTAAAAATTGTGTTTTATATATTTCTTAACCGCCCATCTCCCTCAGTTTTGCTCTGCATGCAGTACACGTTCTGTACTGTATCATTTTATATATATATGTGTGTGTTTGTGTGTGTGTGTGTGTGTGTATAACATAGCGTATAGCTATCAAATGTTTTTGTGTTACTTTTATAATCATCACAGTACTCCTCAAAAGTAGGGCACTATTATTTTCATTTAACAGATGGGAAAGAAAGAACTAAGGCTGGAGGGAAAATGGTTTGTCTAGAGCAGTAACCTGCGCATGACAAATTTGTGAGGAATAAAGTGTAACTTCCTGTGATGTTTCTATTATAATGCTTCCTAAATTCATGCTAGTTTTTTTCCTAGTTACACCACACTGTGGGCCCCTGTTCAACCTCTGATCAGCTATTATTTCAAAACTCACTTTGCATCTAATGTAAAGCCACTGATCAGCTATTATTTCAAAACTCTCTTTGCATCTAACGCAATCAAGCCACGTACTCATCATTGTATATATACACTTACATATACATCCCTCAGACCGATACGCTCCCACAGAGAGGGCCTTCTCAGGGTGCTGTCGGCTGGACAATGCCGACTGGTGACACCCAGGGGAAGAGCCTTCTCTGTGGCGGGACCAGCCCTTTGGAACGACTTACCCCCTGAACTTAGCACCATCTCCGACCTCCGCCTCTTCCGCAAGTATCTGAAGACACATCTGTTCCATCTAGCTGGCCTAGCGTAACCTCCATTACTGACTTTTAGATAGTTTTAAATCTGGGGATTTTTAATTCGGTTTTTAGCGCAGGATTTTATTAGAATAAGTTTTTAAAATTTTTATATGTTTTGTATGTATTTTAACATTCCTGTGCGCCGCCCTGGGTCCGCTTGGAGAAGGGCGGGGTATAAATATAATAAATAAATAAATAAATATATGTATGTTGTAGATATCAGTTATAAATAGAACTGTGTATGCCTTTGTGGAATATGTTCAGTCCAGTTTTATTTCTTTTGTGTTACCAGTTAGAAATCCACCAAACTCAG
This sequence comes from Rhabdophis nuchalis, assembly GCA_039707465.1. Lineage (NCBI taxonomy): Eukaryota > Metazoa > Chordata > Lepidosauria > Squamata > Natricidae > Rhabdophis > Rhabdophis nuchalis. The sequence continues at coordinate 30,222,801 of CM077643.1, forward strand.
TATCAACTTTGGTAAAGATCGGCTTTAGCTTTTTTATCTAAATTGTTGATAAACTTACAGGAAAACACTAGGTTTAATGAATTTCTCTAAAGTTCTACTAGTTCCTCAGTTCTCTGCCTTAATTTTACCATCACTAAATTAGCAGAAGTAAAGATTTCCCTGTGTCCGATGTAAGGGCATGGTGCTCATCTCTGTTTCTTGGCTGAGGTAGCCAGGGTTGTCCGAAGACAAATTAGGTGGTCATGTGTCCAGCCAAAGGCACATGGAATGCTGTTACCTTCCCACTTAAGTTTATCTACTCACATTTCCATGCTTTCGAACTGCTTGGTGGGCAGGAGCTGGAGCAAGTAACGGGAGCTCAACTTCAGAGGTGGGTTGCTCCTGGTTCGGCAAAGATCAGGCGAACCGGTAGTAGCAGTGGCGGGAGACTCCGCCCACCCACCAGGAGCACGAGAATGCGTGAGTGCTCGAGCGAACCGGTAGTAAAAAAAATGGCAACCCACCACTGCTCACACTGTTGCGTGGAACACTCCCAGCTCGCCAGCTCTTTAAAGCTCCAGCTCTTTAAAGCTCAGTGTCTTTCGAATTAGTCAGGCTGTGTATTTTCCTGCAGTGGCATTTACAGCTCTGTAATTTAAAGCCCTTGTTCTTGAGGATCATAAAATGTTTTGGATATGTTTTGCCATCTTCTCCGAATGGGAGAGCCTCATTCGCTTGCAGTGTGAAGACAACGGCATTGGTTTACCACACGGGACCATTGTAAGGATTATAACAAGCTAACATGATATGTTTAGAACTCCCAGAAGAGCAAGGAGGAGATAATTTCCGTGGGTTAGTTTTAAAAAGCTCCATAAAGTTACTAGGCTATAAAAAATGGTGTATTGCTCTCCCAGAAGGCTACTAATCCATGTTTCCATAGTAAAGCAGGAAGAAAAATGCTTTTGAAATGCGGCATTAGCAAGCTGATTGCTGTTGCTTTGTTCTGGTATCTTAAAAAGTTGCCTTCTCATAATCTGCCTCTGCCTAGCCAGCTGGCAGCACTAGCTGACCTTGACTGATCCAGAAAGCAAAACAGGGTCAGCTCTGCTTGATAAATTTGGATGCGGGGAGGTGCAGGGCCGACAAATGGACCTGGGTGGTAAATCCCTGAATCCCAGAAGGTGTTGCCAAGGAAACTGCCTGAAGTAAGTCACCACAAATCAAGCTCAACTTGATGGAGATTTTACTTAATGATGCAGCATGGAGTATGATGGACAAAAACATATCATGGCAGCTGTCTTAATTTTTGGAGTACGAGTGGTCCTCAATTTACAACCATTCATTTAGTGGCCCTTCACAAAGACGCTGAATTAATGACTGTCGTTTTAATATTGTATGATGTTTGTGGTTTTTATTTGTATTTTTAAATTCCCTGTGCCCCGCCTCGAGTCCCTTTGGGGAGGGAGAGCGGGTTATAAATTAAAATTATTATTATTATTATTATTTCACATTTGCAGCATCCTAGGGTCATGTGATCAAAATTCGGATGCTTGGCAACTTTCATGTATTTATGACGGTGGGGAAGCCAGATTCACTTAACCACCAAATGTTATTAACTCCACAACTGCATGGATTCACTTAACCAGTGTGGTAGGAAAGATTGTAAAAGGGGGATTGTAAAACTCAATTAACTTGCTTGCTAAGCAACGCTTAGTAGGCTCAATTCTGGCCGTAACTTGAGGACTACCTGTAGTTGCAAAGGAAGAAACCCTCTGAACTGGACTGGCTGAGAAGGAGGAGAGAAGACTGCCTTCCTTCTAGAAACTTGTTCAGAATGGAAATCCTTTGAAATAACTTTAGTTCATGGGAAAACACAATTATGGATGGAAGGTGTATGGAGCCAGAACCAAAATTGAGCCAGGTTTTAATTATTTTACACACACACACACCCCATTTATTTTATGGTATTTTAGGATGTTTTTATTTATTACTAGCTGATAACCCAGTATTGCCCAGGTATTTATTTATAGGAGAGAAATGTCTGGACCAAACATAATTTCTAATGTTGAATTTTTCCCCCTTAACAGAGGGAGCCCCCTTGTGGAGTACTGTGAAGCCATTACCATGGCAACTCCACCGCTGTACAATAGAAACCATTTTATGGCAGGACAGTATAAGCCATTTTAAGGCACAACAGGCTGTATCATAACAGAAGACACACCCTGGGTGTGTGTGTTACGGGTGTCTTACCCCCACAGTATTTGTTTCCAGAGAGCAAGTCATCTGTGTACCACGTTTGGCTGAAATTGCTTGAGGCGTTCCAGAGTTATGCTGGCGCGCGCACACACACACAGATTTATATAGAGAGTGGTCCAGTGGTTGAGACACTAGGCCAGAAGCCAGGAGTTTGTGGATTCTAGTTCTAGCTTAGGCATGACTGGGTGACTTTGGCCCAGTCACTCTCTCTCAACCCATCTCACCTCACAGGGTGTTTTGGTGGGGAAAACAGGAGGAGGAAGGAGCTCACCATCTTGAGGTCTGTATAAAAATAATAAAGGTGAGTTATAAATAAATAAATAAAAATATGACACATGGTGTGCAGTCAGGTTCCTTTCTAGAATTGAAGCTTGATGGAACATTCATATTTGTTTTGGAGAAGTTTAGGAGGCGGCACTGTTTGTAATTTGTTATTCTTTGTCTGCCAGGCTCTCTTTGTCCTCTTCATTCTGGCCTACATTCACATCACCTTCTCCCGTTCCCCCATCAACTGCCTGGAACACGTCCGGGATAAATGGCCACGGGATGGCATCCTACGAGTGGAGATCCAACGCAATTCCAGCCGTAACCCCGTTTTTCTCCAGTTCTGTGAGAGTGAGAGGTTTCCAGGCATGGTGATTGAGCCTGCTGTTGGGGAGGAGGAGGAAGAGGAGGAGGAAGAAGAAATGACTGTGGAGATGTTTCAGAACAGCTCCATCAAGGTACCATGAGGGACAAGGATGTTGTTTTGTTAATGACAGTGCTTTTTCCCATTCACCTTCCGTAACCATGAATATGTTCATTGTTACCACCAAATGATTACCCTTTGGCCTGGTTTAATATGGCTAGTATTATGTGTGTGAGAGAAAATTCCTCACGTTCTTTAAGTAGTTAAATGTGTTTACCTCCAAATCTCCCTTATGTGCTTTTGTCTCCACTGAAAAGAATCCCCCAATTGTGAATTTCCTTTTAAGCTCTCTAATATTGCTTCTTAAGATGGGCTTGCTGCAATTCAAAGCTATAGTTATTTAGACATGGACATTCCTATGGTTAAATGTCTGTGGAAGATTCTCGGTCATCCAGGTGATAGTTTTCTCAAAGGTGTTTTTTTCAAGAGGCAACTGGACTGTTTTTTGAGAAAGAAGAAGTTTCGCTTCTAATCTAAGAAGTTTCATCCTTTGAGATTCCTGTTGTTAATTGATCCCAAGGAAAAAAGTTTGGAAAATGCCATAAGAATACTTTCTGGAATACCATATAAATAAGGGAAGTAGATAAGAGATGGCCCTGTTGGATCAGATTGTCCAGTTGGTCCAGTTCCAAATTTTCAGGTTTTGGCTGTACAGTAGAAGCCATTTTATAGTAGTACAGTAGGAGCCATTTTAAGGCACAACAGCCTGTATCTAACAACACACACCACAAGGAGTTTTAGGGCTGTGTTACCACCGCAGAATTTGTTTCCAGAGAATAAGTCATCTGTGTACCAAATTTGGTTGAAATTGTTTGAGGCATTCCAGAATTTTCGTAGATTTTCACAGGTGTAGGTATGCTGGTCTTGTTGTATTCGGGTCCTTTCCCATGTAAGATTGAAATTGTCTTTGCAACCTCACCGAAACGTTGCAAAGACAATTTCAATCTTACACGGGAAAAGATCCAAATACAACAAGACCACTGTGTGTGTGTGTGTGTGTGTGTGTGTGTATGTATATGTAGGTAGGTAGATAGGTATATGGTATATGTGTAGGTGGGTGGATGTGTGTTGCATTTGTGCTGATAAATAAACGGAGACTAGTATAGATCTATTTTAAGCTATTTAGCTCTCATCAGCTAGCCATACCCTTATTAGGATTTGAACCTGGGCAGTATTACATTGCAAGACCGCTTCCTGCTACCAAATACCTCCCACCGACCAGTTCGCTCCCACAGATTAGGCCTCCTCAGGGTGCCGTCGGCCAAACAATGCCGCCTGGCGACCCCCAGGGGGAGAGCCCTCTCTGTGGCAGCCCCTGCCCTCTGGAACGACCTACCTCCCCGACCTACGTACGATCACCGACCTGCACCTCTTCCGTCGGGCTCTGAAAACGCACTTATTCCGTGTGGCCGGCCTGGTTTAGTAGCTTTTAATTGGTTATTTTAAATTGGTTTTATTCAACTTGGATTTTAGAACGGGCCCTAATTAATTTAAAATTATTTTAAAGTATGTTATTTATTGATGTTCTTATATGTTTTTATTGATGCCTGTTCACCGCCCTGAGTCCCGCAAGGGAGAAGGGCAGTATACAAATTTAATAAATCATAAACCATCAGGCAGTTATATTAGCCACTTAGCAATTAGCAAATGCAACACAAATGTAACAAAGGCAACATAAAAAAATAGCTTTCTGCTTGGAAGGCTCCTAGGGTGAGCCGAAAGACAGAAAAGGGAAGCAGAGTGCTCCCTCCCATATTTGGGGCTTACCAGGGTGTTGTGATACCATACATACATACATACATACATACATACATACATACATACATACATACATACATACATACATACATTAGACAGACAGACAGATATAGATATAGATATAAAGAATGATTCTGTCAGACTGTAGTTCATTGAAAAGGCGAAAGCCAGGAGTTGTGAAATATTTAACCTGATAAAAAGACATATTGAAAGGTGACATTTTGTCCTCGGATAATCCGTAGAGTTCTCTCTTGTGTAAAGAATGAAGGCAGATCTAGAACCAATGAATAGTTGATTCAGAGAAGTATTTGAGAGAAACACCCGACTGGACTATTGTAACTCTCTCTACATGGGGCTCCCCTTGAGGTGCACCCGGAGACTTCAGTTAGTCCAGAATGCAGCCGCGCGGGCAATTATGGGTTTTTCTAGATTCACCCACGTAACACCGCTCTTGCGCGAGCTGCACTGGCTGCCTGTCCTCCGGGTGCGCTTCAAGGTGCTAGTTGTCATCTTCAAAGCGCTCCATGGCTCGGGACCTAGCTACCTGCGGGATCGGATCCTGCCCCATCTATCCTCACGGCCGATTCGCTCCCACAGAGAGGGACTTCTCCGGGTGCCGTCCACTAGACTTTGTCAGCGGGCGACGCCCAGGGGAAGGGCCTTCTCTGTGGCGGGCCCAGCCCTCTGGAACGACCTTCCCCCCGATATTAGAACGACCACGGACCTCCGCTCCTTCCGTCTGAAATTAAAAACACATCTTTTTCGCTTGGCCGGCCTAGGATAGCCTCTTCTGATTGTTTAGGGATTTTTAGTAAATATTTGGGAATTTTAGCGCAGGGTTTTCTGTTTAATATGCCTTTTAGTTAGTATTTATGTATGTTTATTGTTTTAAATTTTGTATTTTTTCTAATTGTTTTTAATTCCCTGTGCCCCGCCTCGAGTCCCTTCGGGGAGAGAGAGCGGGTTATAAATAAAATTATTATTATTATTATTATTATTATCCTCCCTGAATGATGAAAAAGAAACTGCCTTAAGAGGTGAAGGGCTGTCTTTTTGTGTATTTATCCAAAAGGCTATCAAGGGTAAATAGATTCAGGATCCTGCATTAAACAGGTATTAACTGATCCTCCTCATTTTATACTTCTTGAATACAGGTTAAATTTAGCTATCGTAGATAATGGCCTTCAGCAGACCTCTCTTAGTTTTTAAAGGTTGATTTGAAAATGCTTTTTCCTCTTGGATCTGATTCTGTGAGTCATCATGGAGGGCTCTCTTTAATTAACGATAGTATCTCCAACCTTTCCTTTGTAAAAATCACTAACTGTAAAATAAACATATCGTAAAACAATGGTACATCGATTTAAAAAAAACAACACCTTTAGAGCAGTTGAATAAACACCTTTAGAGCAGTTGAATATGTTAAACGATTTAGAAGTCTAGAAATGGTAAATTAAAAGTTTGTATAGCAAATAAAGAACCATTGCAGCTCCAGAGCATTCTACTACTTAGGAGAAATACAGGATATTTAGTTATTTATTTATATATTGTAGAATTGCACAATATAGCGACGTGGTGGCTCAGTGGCTAAGATGCTGAGCTTGTCAATCAGAAAGGTCAGTAATTTGGCGGTTCGAATCCCTAGCACCACGTAACGGAGTGAGCTCCCGTTACTTGTCCCAGCTTCTGCCAACCTAGCAGTTAGAAAGCATGTAAAAATGCAAGTAGAAAAATAGAGACCACTTTTGGTGGGAAGGAAACAGCGTTCCATGCTCCTTCGGCATTTAGTCATGCCAGCCACGTGACCACGGAGATGTCTTCGGACAGCGCTGGCTCTTTGGCTTTGAAACAGAGATGAGCGTTGACCCCTAGAGTCAGGAACGACTAGCACATATGTGCAAGGGGAACCTTTACCTTTTACAGTATAGAACTGCTCAACTCTAGAATAACTACATGCAGTACAGTAAAATCAGTTATATAGTACTTTAAAGAAAAAAGTCCCCCTGCACTGAAACACTGGAAAAAATATAACCATTAAATGATAGACAGACATGTGGGAGCTGCCACTCATCTAACTCAAGGACCAGTTTTCAAAGCCTATGAATCTGGCCAGGGTGGAGACCAGCCACCTGAGGGCAGGTGATGCAACAGAGGAGGCAGATTTCCTAGTCCCCCTCCCCCCCCCCCCAGCATGTGACATTTCTTAATTGATTCAGCCTTGGGTCACAAGACAAACGAGGAATTCCTACCCGTACCTTGCGATAATTTGTACATCCCTGAGCTCTGTTCTTGTAAACAACTTCCACTTGAAGTGCCATCTTCTGCATTGCTGCAAAGTGTCTAAAACATGCACCTCCTTGAGAGGTCCTCTTCTCGTCCGCCTGCAGTCAGGGGAACTGCATGACATCAGTCTGATGCTTAGGGAAGCGGTGGCTTTTTGCAAACTGGAAAGCAAGTCAGTCCGTGGCGGTCAGAGGACATAAATAGGAAATCAGGTATCTGATCAGTTTGGAATGAGCTGCTGATGAGCGCTGAGTTAAATGCTGTGGGACCTTTGAATCTTTGACGTCTAATCAAGCACCTGACTGATGCTATTTTCTGAACATGGGGCATGATGAAAGCGGGCCCCCCCCTCAAATGGGCCAACAATTTATCTGTCCTTTAAAACAGGGGTCTCCAACCTTTGCAACTTTAAGTCTGAAGGACTTCAGCTCCCAGACTTCTTCAGCCAGCAAAGCTGGCTGGAGAATTCTGGGAGCTGAAGTCCTTCAGACTTAAAGTTGCAAAGGTTGGAGACCCCTGCTTTAAAAGCAAAAAAGACATTTCCAAGTTATTTTGGCTCTGAAGTTAGGAATGGTCTCAGAAATTGCCACCTCCTGACGTTGCCTGAGACTAGCATTTAACGTCCCCTCTAAACAGGACTTCTCAACTGCTTGCATCATAAGCTCATAAACACGGTTAGGATTTTTCTGCACTTGCTACTCTTGGCTTTTCAATAGACAAACTTCATGATGTTTTTATTTTTTAAACAATTTACTTTTTTTTTTAATTTCAATACTAAAAGCAAATGCAAATTTAGGTCCGAAAGACCATGAGAGAGAGAAAGAGTAAACAGTGCAAGGAAAAAAAGAAAAGTAAAAAACAAAGAAATATTTAAAGAAATGACTTCTAGTCTTCATCACACATGTTAATAAAGTTCATTACTTCACTCCCTATAAGGTTACAAAGAAGTATCTCCCATTATCCATCCCTCATCTTCACACAGATCCATAATCTTTTTGTCCTGGTATCAGCAAAAAGTCCATAAAGGGTACTAGAGCTCTATGAAAACACAATTATTTTCACCTTGTTAAAAAAAACAACCAACTTTATATGTCTTCTTTTTACATCTAATAATCTTGAGCTTTAATTTATTCAGTGAGTGTTATAGGAATTGATTTAAATTTTTTATTTTTGTTATCTTCAAAGCTTTAGCAAACCTCTGTTGTAAATCCAGCCTTATTCACATTCTCCTCCTGCTTTTATCGTTTGTATTTTTGGTTTGATTTTCAAAGTTTTAACCAAGATATTTAGATAGAAAGTCCTTATCTAGGTCATTTGTATTTCTATTTTAACTGTCTTCTCTGTCTTATAATACCTACTTTTAAAAATATTTTGGGTTCTTGTATTTCTACATGAAACAAAAAAATTGTTTCATATCTGTCATTCCTTTGCTAACATTTAGTCTATCCCAGGGGTCTGCAAAGTTGGCTCTTTGAAGATCGGTGGACTTCAACTCCCAGAATTCCCCAGCAAGCATAGCTGGCTGGGGAATTCTGGGAGTTGAAGTCCACCGGTCTTCAAAGAGCCAACTTTGCAGACCCCTGGTCTATCCATAGATGCAGATCATTGCTGATGTAGCTGCCAATTTATAAGCCCATCCTTTAAAAATCCCCTCGAGTATTTCAAATGTCATAACATTTTGTGTCATTTCACAAAACCCCAGTGCTAACAAAAAGCAAAATGCAACGTTTCACTTTTCCTTTTGCAACCTGAAATTTTCAGTTCCTTCTGATGTGCAATGTCTGAAATCATAAACTCTCAAATCTCCATTATTACTTAGGATAGACAAAGCAGTTTAATTCCTATAAATGTATTCCTTTACTTATTATTTGTAAAATTCATTGGCTGCCATCTTACCCCAGGGGCTTACAATCACAAAAGATGAAGACAAAACAAAAGACATAAAAAAATGAAATACTACAGAAATCCAACATTAAAAGGCTGTTTGTAATAATTATTTTCATAGCTCATTATTAAGATCTTAATGTTTCAAATTTATCTGGACCCTTAATTCATTTGAATCAAAGTCTTATTTACTTTTGCCCTATTTTCCAGTTCTTTAAACGCTTAAGCATAAGGTTGATTTTTCTTTTGTTCAAGAATCGAAGCCCTTTTACATCGCTTTTCAAACTCATTGGCTCTGAAGATCTATAATAGCCCTAAAGTGTTAAATAGTCAATTTCTAAAAAGTGGTTTGAAAAGGAGTGAACCTGATGTCCTTTAAAAGGCCCCATCACAGTTGTGAGCTGTTGTAGAATAGAATAGAATACTTTATTGGCCAAGTGTGATTGGACACATAAGGAATTTGTCTTTGGGGCCTATGCTCTCAGTATACATAAAAAGACAAGATACAATACAATACAATACAATACAATACAATACAATACAATACAATACAATACAATACAATAGCAGAGTTGGAAGGGACCTTGTAGGTCTTCTAGTCCAACCCCCTGCGTGGGCAGGAACCTTATACCATTTCAGACAAATGGCTATCTAACATCTTTTTACATTCGTTCAGAACCATAAGGCACAACACTTAATGATAGTCGTAGGGTACAAATAAGCAATCAAATCATACTAGGAAACAATCAATATAAATCATAAGGATACAAGCAACAAAGTTACAGTCCTGCAGTCATAAGTGGGAGGAAATGGGTGATAGGAACGATGAGAAGACTAATAGTAATAGTAATTGCAGCCTTAGTGAATAGTTTGACAGTGTTGAGGGAATTATTTGTTTAGCAGAGTGATGGCATTCGGGAAAAAGCTGTCCTCTAGTTGTTCTAGTGTGCAGAGCCCTCTAGTGTTGTTTTGAAGGGAGGAGTTGAAACAATTTATGTTTATGTTTATGATTATTAGATTTGTATCCCGCCCTATCTCCCCGAAGGGACTCAGGGCGGCGCACAGGCAAATATTAAAACAATACAAACAATACAAAATACAATATAGTTACAATAAAAATATATTAAATTAAACCCCGTGCTAAAAACATCTTTAAAACCATCTAAAACCCCTTAATTTATGTCCAGGATGTGAGGGGTCTGTAGATATTTTCACGGCCCTCTTTTTGACTCGTGCAGTATACAGGTCCTCAATGGAAGGCAGGTTGGCAGCAATTGTTTTTTTCTGCAATTCTGATTATCCTCTGCAGTCTCTGTCTGACTTGCTGGGTTGCAGAACCAAACCAGACAGTTATAGAGGTGCAGATGACAGACTCAATTGTGGGTTGTCTTCTTCCTCAAACCTATGGGAAACCGCCATTTTGTGGTCCGTTTGTGAAGAGTAACCATTCGAACCCCAGGAGGGTCACTTCCCATCCGCTCCTAATGCCTAATAAAGAATGCCTAATGAAGCTGTTAATAAACCACTGCTTTTTGTATTACAATATCGGGTCACTTATTGTGAATCAGGCATTGTTAGGGGAACATTACAGATGCTTTTTCAGGAGGCAACTGGACTTTACAATACAATACAATTCAATAGCAGAGTTGGAAGGGACCTTGTAGGTCTTCTAGTCCAACCCCCTGCGTGGGCAGGAGCCCTATGCCATTTCAGACAAATGGCTATCTAACATCTTCTTAAAGACTTCCAGGGTTGGGGCATTCACAACTTCTGGAGGCAAGCTGTTCCAGAGGTTAATTGTTCTTACTGTCAGGAAATTTCTCCTCAGTTCTAAGTTGCTTCTCTCCTTGATTAGTTTCCACCCATTGCTTCTTGTCCTGCCCTCAGGTGCCTTGGAGAATAGTTTGACTCCCTCTTCTTTGTGGCACCCTCTGAGATATTGGAAGACTGCTATTATGTCTCCCCTGGTCCTTCTCTTCATCAAACTGGACATACCCAGTTCCTGCAACCGTTCTTCATATGTCTTAGTCTCCAGTCCCCTAATCATCTTGGTTGCTCTTCTCTGCACTCTTTCCAGAGTCTCCACGTCTTTTCTACATCGTGGCGACCAAAACTTTCTGGTGTGTTTCTTTTTCTTTTGAAGATGTTTCGCTTCTCATCCAAGATGCTTCTTCAGCTCTGACATCATACCTGCAGTCTGAAGTCTAAATTGTTTTAATCGGGATTTTAAGGATAAATAGTTTTAAGATTTTAGCACAGGGCGATAGTTATTTAATTTGGGTTTTAAATATTTATAATTGTTATGTTTATATGTTTTTTAATTTCCTGTGCACCGGGAGAGGGTGCGGTTTATAAATTTTAATAATAATAATAATAATAATAATAATAATAATAATAATAATAATAATAATAATAATAATAATAATAATAATAATAATAATAATAATAATAATATTGGGGAATAGAAGGATTTACATTCCTTGCATTATTACCAGCTGTCTGCAAGGAATATAAATCCTTCCATTCCTCACTATTCTGTCAGAGCTGAAGAAGCTTCTTGGATGAGAAGTGAAACATCTTCGGGAAAAAAAACAAAGTCCAGTTGCCTCCTTTGGGACAACACGCAAAGCTGGCTGGAGAATTCTGGGAGCTGAAGTCCTTCAGACTTAAGGTTGCAAAGGTTGGAGACCCCTGATTTAAATGATTTCATCCGGTGAGATTTGAAGCACGGGAGGGATGTCTGTGTAACGCACACCTCTGATTTATATGATAATTATACAGATAATTAATTTGCTTTTCAACTTGTCTTGAACCTTCTGGTTGATTAATAGGGTGAGGAAAACATCAGAGTCCACTTTTCCTGTTTTTGATTTATATATAGATGCATTACAACTCCGCCCCCTGCCCCCCATGCTACATTAATGCTTCAAACTCCCACTGTGTTCTGGTACTGAAGAGCATAACTCAACCTCTGGGTAATCCAAGTCCTTTGTGGCATATAAATTTAATTTATTAGGGTTGGTCACATAATCAGCTAGTTGTTTGGACTGTTTTTGGCATTTTTATCTACCTATCGAATCTTTCCCAGGGACTTGGGATAGACAAATGCTATTTGCTGGTTTTATTATTGTTATTATACTTTATTTATTAAACATGAAACTCAGTCAACCGAACATTCAAAAATGCATCACAAATACCACTGACTGGTGCTAATGGTTAATGTGGGTTGCTGCCAGCGTCCTAGGTATCAACCAAGTATCTTCTTAAAATGTATGTTGTTCCAAGTAGCGCAGTCGTCTTCCTCTCCTCTTTCTTTCTCTTCCTCTTCCTCTTCTTCTCCTTCTTCCTCCTCCTCTTCCTCTACTACTACTACTACCCTGTTTCCCTGAAAATAAGATAATAATATTATTATTATTATAATAAGCCCATAATAAGCCCAATTGGGCTTTTGAGCACATGCACTAAAATAAGCCCAAAAATATTGCAACAAAGCAGCAGCCATGAGGTGACCACGCTCACCGCCTCCTGCACCTCAAAAATAATAACTGGGTATGTCTAGTTTGATGAAGAGAAGGACCAGGGGAGACATGATAGCAGTGTTCCGATATCTCAGAGGGTGCCACAAAGAAGAGGGAGTCAAACTTCGTACTATCACGGACCTTCCCCTCTTTCGCCGTTCACTTAAAACATACTTTTTTCAGCAAGCTGGTCTTGCCTAATCGTTAGATTTTATTGTTATATAGCTTCTGCCAAATATGTAAATGGACGTTGGGCTTTTAGTGGGAATTTTAGCGCAGGTTCTTATTTAATTCTTTTTTATCTATTTATTGTATTGTTTTATCATTTGTTGTTTTAATCTCCTGTGCACCGCCCTGAGTCCATTTCGATGGAGAAGGTGCGGTATATAAATCGAATAAAAGTAAAGTAAAGTAAACTATTCTCCAGGGCACCTGAGGGCAGGACAAGAAGCAATGGGTGGAAACTAATCAAGGAGAGAAGCAACTTAGAACTAAGGAGAAATTTCCTGACAGTTAGAACAATTAACCTCTGGAACAGCTTCCCTCCAGAAGTTGTGAATGCTCCAACCCTGGAAGTCTTCAAGAAGATGTTAGATAGCCATTTGTCTGAAATGGTATAAGGTTCCTGCCCACGCAGGGGGTTTGACTAGAAGACCTACAAGGTCCCTTCCACTCTGCTATTGTATTATTATTGTATTAATAAGACCTCTCTCTGAAAATAAGGCCAAGGGCTTATTTCAGGGGCCAAAAGAAAATAAGACCCTGTCTTATTTTGGGGGAAACACAATATTGTTGTCGTCAGCGTTTCTCAACTCTGGCAGCTTGAAGATGAGTAGACTTCAACTCCCAAAATTCCCCAGCCAGGAGGAAATCTGGGCGCTGAAGTCCACAAGTCTTCAACTTGCCAAGATTGAGAAGCACTAATTTATGTTGTTGGTGCTTTACTAACCTTCCCCCTGCCCCGCTTTCCCACCCTTGTAGTTCACTTCGGTTGGTTGTATCTGTGCCTGCTACTTGTAGTTTGTGACATAAAGTTACTTGTCTGCTTTTCCTTGTGGCTATTGTCTTTCTTCTTCTGGCTTCTTGCGAGATCTCCACGACCAGTATACATGAGTATGTTCCTTTAAAATGCTCCCTGACCTCATCCTGTGAGGAAAAAGTATATAAAGGGTTGGTTTGAACTTAATTAAGGGTTTGCCATGTTTGGCAAAATAAAACTACCTCTGAATAGAAAGCACCCTTTAGGACAGGGGTCCCCAACCCCCGGGCCGCGGACCGGTGCCGGTCCGTGGCTGGATGGGAGCCGGGCCGCAAGGCTAGAGAGGAGGAGGGAGGGAGGAGGGGGCTGCCCCCTGAGCAGAGCGCACAGGAGAACGCAGGCGCGGCTGTTCGCACCGTTGGAGTGTGACTCTTCCTCCACCCTCGTCGACGGAGGGACTCCTGGACGCCGCCGGACCGGCCACCGATTCCCTCCCCTGCTGGCATGCCAGCCACTCGTTTTCATCCAGGGACTGCGGAGGCTCTGCGGGCTGGGGTGGGAACTGGCGGGTTGCTCCGGCGGCGCAAGGAGTCCCTCCGTTGACGAGGGTGGAGGAAGAGCCCCCACCATCCTCCTGCGTTCTCCCGCGCGCTCTTCCCAATGGGCTGCCCCCCCTCCCTCCTCCTCCTCTCCAGCCCGGCTCCTATCCAGCCACGGAGCCTGACCGAGCGAACGAGCGACCAAGCCTGGCAGGCGGGATGAGGAGGCTGGGGGCGGGGGGATGGGACGACGATGACGACGACAGACACACATAGAGAGACAGAGGGAGGGAGGGAGAGAAAGATAGACAGAGACACAGAAGGAGTGATTGAATGAATGAATGCAAGACAGACAGACAGACACACACACACACACAGAGTGACAGAAATGGGCGGATGAAGGAGAGACACAGAGAAAGAGAGAAAGAAAGAAAAAAGTGGGAGAGAGAAAGACAGAGAGAAAGAGACAGAAAGGAAAGAAAGAGACAGGAAAAGATACAGAAAGAGGGAAAGAGAAAAAGAAAGAGAAAGAAATAGAGAGAAAAGGAAAGAGAGAAAGAAATAGCGAGAGAGAAAAAGAGAGACAGAGACAAAGAAAGAGAAAGAAAGAGAGAGAGAGAGAGAAAGAAAGAACTTATGACCACAGTTGAGGCCAAAAGTTTGGTTGCTAACCAAGATCATTGTTAAGTGAGTTTCACATTTTCAAAGTTGGCCACGCCCACCCAGTCACATGACTGCTGAGCCCCTCAGCCGGTCCGCAGAATTTTCTTTAAAATGAAACCGGTCCCTGGTGAAAAAAAGGTTGGGGACCCCTGCTTTAGGAGGAATTCCCTGATTGAACTCAGTTTACTTTTTAACTTCATTTCCTTTTCCTCATATAATTTCAATAAATGCCTTCCAATACAACTCGAGAGAAGAGATTAAACACCAGTGCAGTGTTACCACCATCGTTTCAATTGTCAGTGTTAATGACAAATGGCAATAGAATAGTGCAGTGTGAATGTTTATGATCAAAATGGTAGATTTACGGTATATCACAGATGTGAGTACACCCACTCACGTTTTGTAAATATTTAAGTATATCTTTTCATGTGACAACACTGAAGAAATGACAGTTGGCCACAATGTAAGACACAGACATTAATGGCTGTGTTTTGCATTATTTTGAGGGGACAGCACATTTACACTGTTATACAAGCTGTATACTCACTACTTTACATTGTAGCCAAGTGTCATTTCAATACAATACAATACAATACAATACAATACAATACAATACAATACAATACAATACAATAGCAGAGTTGGAAGGGACCTTGGAGGTCATCTAGTCCAACTCCCTGCCTAGGCAGGAAGCCCTATACTATTTCAGACAAATTGCTATCCAACATCTTCTTGAAGACTTGCAGTGTTGGGGCATTCACAACTTCTGGAGGCAACTTCTGTTCCACTGATTAATTATTCTAACTGTCAGTAAATTTCTCCTCAGTTCTAAGTTGCTTCTCTCCTTGATTAGTTTCCACCCATTGCTTCTTGTTCTGCCCTCAGGTGCTTTGGAGAATAGTTTGACTGCCTCTTCTTTGTGGCAGCCTCTGAGATATTGGAAGACTGCTATCATGTCTCCCCTAATCCTTCTTTTTATTAAACTAGACATACCCAGTTCCTGCAACCGTTTTTCGTATGTTTTAACCTCCAGTCCCCTAATCCTCTTAGTTGCTCTTCTCTGCACTCTTTCTAGAGTCTCCACATCTTTTCTACATCGTGGTGACCAAAACTTCTTCAGTGTTGCCACATGAAAAGATATACGTAAATATTTACAAACTGTGAGGGGGTGTACCCACTTTTGTGATATATTGTATGTCTTCTTTCCCTTTTCTGAATGAAGAATAGTTTATGTAACTCCAGAAGTTATGAATGCCCCAACACTGGAAGTCTTCAAGAAGATGTTGAATAGCCATTTGTCTGAAATGGTATAGGGCTTCCTGCCTAGGCAGGGAGTTGGACTAGATGACCTCCAAGTTCCCTTCCAACTCTGCTATTGTATTGTATTGTATGACCGTTGCAGTGTCCTTGGGGTCACGTGATTATATTTTGCGACCTTCTGATCAGCAAAGTCAATTGGGATGCCAGATTCTTTTAACAACCGTGTTACTAATTTAACAATTGCAGTGATTCAGTTAACAATTAACTGTGGCAAGGAAGGTCATAAAATGGGGCAAAATTCACTCGATAAATGTCTCACTTAGCAACAAAGTTTTGATCGTAACTATGGTTGTAAGTCAAGGACTAACCTGTATTTGATTTTACACTCTTTTACTGTGTTTTACAAATAGTCCTTGTTTAGCAACCATTTGGTTCTGACGACTCGGTCAATAAGTGAAATGGTTGCTAAGTAAACATGTAAGAGAGACACTGCGAACAGACAGAGAGGCTGCTGGCATTTTCTTCTAATGAGACAATGTCCTATGTCTGATTCTTTTTTTCTCCTTTTTTTGCCCCAGAAGGATTACTTATACAATCTACCTCTTCCTGAGCTGCTTATTTCTGCAGCACAGCCTTTCCCTAAAGTTCACAAACTCAGCTGTGTGAACTAACTTAGTGGATTACAACTGTAACTGCTGGTAGCTTCTGCCTGAAACTGATCAGACTATAGTCAGTTTCATGCTGACATTGCAGTCAACATGGGCATTGGGCGGAAAATGAATCTTTCATGACCATGTATTACTGTCACATTTGCAAAGGGTCACTATCTGTGGCAGTTGCTAAACGAGGACTACCAGTATTGTAAGCTGCAACAGAGATCAGCTGAGGGGTGATCGGTGAAAACATTTTAATAAGTAAATCGGGGTTGTGGGCAAAGGAGTCGTATATAATCTTGTTCTCCATGCCCTCATTAATGTTTTTCTCTTCTTTGATAGTTTGATCTGGATATTGAACCCAAGATCTTCCACAAGGCAACTCGACTGAGTAATGCCCATGTTTTGTCCCCCAACGAAAGCCAAGAGTTCTCCTTCGGCAGCGAGCCATCCTCTAAAGGTATGCAGCCTCTCAGCGAGACTGTGTCCGAATTTGAGATGCTAGCCAAAGCAGGTAAAGATACGTCGTTCTTAACTTCCCCTCTTGTTCCACCTGTACATCACATTTTTTTTTTCTCATTCTCTCCCTTGCATCGGTCACCTTTTTTCTTTTGGCATGAGTTTTTCCATCCACCCACCCACCCACCCACCACTCGCTCTATGCTCTCCCTCTCCAAAAATATTTTAACTTTAGCACGTGGGCTAATGTCCTTGAGGACTTGCCGTAGAAATCCCCTCTGCTTATGGCTGCCTGTTGGATCTATATGATGCGGAATCTTTTCTGTTGCATTTGTTGATGGAGGGGCACGTATGGAAGGCGGAACAGTATTGCAGTAGAGAAAATGGCACCGCTTTAGATAGGAAAATGACATTTAGGGGATCATTTGTGTCTGGGATCCATTTATTGGAATCCTGGAGAGGCAGGATACAAACTTTTCTTATAGGGACATTTCTTCTCCATCTATTATGCGGAAACATTCTTATTTTGCACTTTAAATAACAATTTGATGGGTGAAATAAAATGCTTAAAGGTGTTGGTAACCACCTTTAAAGTGCTCCATGGCATGGCGCCTGGTTACTTGCAGGACCGCATCCTGCTACCGAATACCTCCCACCGACCAGTTCGCTCCCACAGAGCGGGCCTCCTCAGGGTACCGTCGGCCAAACAATGTCGGCTGGCGATCCCCAGGGAGAGAGCCTTCTCTGTGGCAGCCCCTGCCCTCTGGAACGATCTGCCCCCCGACCTTCGTATGATCACTGATCTGCGCCTCTTCCGTCGGGCCCTGAAAACGCACCTATTTCGTGCGGCCTGGTGTAGTTTTCTTTTAATCGATTGTAATTTTTAATTGATTTTAGTTGATTTTATTAACTGTTTTTATATGGTTATCTGGTTTTTAGAACGGGCCCTTAAATTTAATTAGTTTTTAATGTATTTTAATGTATTTTTGTATCGGATGTTTTACTGTTTTATTATGCCTGTTCACTGCCCTGAGTCCCGCAAGGGAGAAGGGCGGTATACAAATTTAATAAAAGTAAAGTAAAGTAAAGCTACGCCTCACTCTGAATATTGTACAGGTAGGTAGTCCTTGACTTGCAACAGCTCATTTAGTGACTGTTCGAAGTCACTGAAAAAAGTGACTTTTTGACCATTTCCCCCCACTTATGACCATTGCAGCATCCCCGTGGCCACATGATCAAAATTTGGATGCTTGACAACTGCTTTACATTTAGGATGGTTGCGTGATTTTCTTTTGCGACCTTCTGACAAGCAAAGTCAATGGGGAAGCCAGATTCACTTAATCCCGGCATTACTAATTTAACAACTGCAGTGATTCACTTCATAAATGTGTCAAGTTAAGTCGGAAAATGGGTCAAAACTCACTTAAGAAATGTCTCATTTAGCAACATAAATTCTGGGCTCAATTGTGGTCGTAAGTTGAGAACTACATGTAGTTAGTAATAGTCTAGCCCTATGCCAATTGGGACGCGGTGGCTCAGTAGCTAAGACAATGAGCTTGTCAATCAGAAAAATCAGCAGTTCGGTGGTTCGAATCCCTAGCGTCTCATAACGGAGTGAGCTCCCATTACTTGTCCCAGCTTCTGCCAACCTAGCAGTTTGAAATCATGTAAAAAATGCAAGTAGAAAAATAGGGACCACCTTTAGTGGGAAGGTAACAGTGTTCCAAGCTCCTTCGGCGTTTAGTCATAATAATAATAATCTTTATTGTCATTGTAATAATATTGTAATAAAATTACAACGAAATTGGTTATGCCGGCCACATGACCAAAGAGATGTCTTCAGACAATGCTGGCTCTTTGGCTTTGAAACGGAGATGAGCACCACCCCCTAGAGTTGGGAACGACTAGCACCTGTGTGCGAGGGGAACCTTTACCTTTTATGTCACTGCTGTGGGTTTTCAGCTTACAGGTAGTTCTTGACTTATGAGCAGTCACTTAGTGATCGTTTGAAGTTCTGATGGATCTCCACCCCCCCCACCCCCTCCCAAAAGGTACCTATGAGCCAGTTCGTAAGTTCTGATGCCTCCATGATCACATGACTACATTTCGGGCGCTTGGCAACTGGCCCACATTTTTGGGCATTTGCAGCAGCATCCTTACTTGACCGGGACACCCTCCGCACAGTCACTCAAGCACTTGTGATATCCCGCCTAGACTACTGTAACGCTCTCTACATGGGGCTCCCCTTGAGGTGCACCCGAGGGTTGCAGCTAGTTCAGAATGCGGCCGCGTGGGAGATTATGGGAGCCTTACGGCATTCCCATGTAACACCTCTCCTGCGCGAGCTGCACTGGCTGCCTGTGGCCTTTCGGGTGCGCTTCAAGGTGCTGATCACCATCTTTAAAGCGCTCCATGGCACGGGGCCTAGTTATATGCGAGACCGTCTCCTACCCCACACATCCCTTCGACCGATCCGTTCCCATAGAGAGGGTCTTCTCCGGGTGCCGTTAGCCGGGCAATGCCGATTGGCGACGCCCAGGGGAAGGGCCTTCTCTGTGGCGGGCCCAACCCTCTGGAACGACCTTCCTCCCGAACTCCGGACCACCTCGGACCTCCGCCTTTTCCGCCAGCACCTGAAGATGCACTTTTTCCATCAAGCCGGCCTAGCGTGATCACCCTATAACGACTGAGTTTTAAATTAGCAATTCGTTTTAATTAGAGGGATTTTAGTAATTTTAGCACAGGGTTTTTTAATTTAATTGGTTTTATGATTTTGTTATGTATTTATGTATATATCTGTTTTAATTTCCTGTGCACCGCCCTGGGTCCCTTCTGGGAGATAGGTACGGGATACAAGTCGAATAAACTTCAAACTTCATCCGACTGTTGTGTGATTGCAATTTATAATTTCCCACCCCTGAAAACTGGCATTTACATCTGGTTTTCAGTCAAAATGCCCCTTAGTGAACAATACGTTTGCTTAATAACCGCTCCATTATGGTTATAAGACAAGGACTATCTGTACTGGACTAGACGCATCTTTGGTCTGGTCAGTTTTAGACTCAGAGAAAGAACTCTACCTAAATAATCTGCTGGATTACGTTACCGCCCACCTCCCTCCAAGAGAGATTCTGAGCTATGTACAATTATGGGCGGCAGGTCGATCCTAACAATTCAGAAGCATCAGGGCTTATAAAAGATCTGACTTGTTCTGAACAAGCTTCTTGGAAAACCTGTTTTTTTATTTGGCACAAAGGAGATTGAGGAGAAAGGTGGTGGAGATACAGAGACTCAGGCAAGGCATGGATCAGGGCTTTTCAAACCTGTACAGGCTGCAGAACCTGTTGTTTTTGGTTTTTGTTAAATCTGGAAGCAGAAAACAGCCATCAAGATGTAAAATTCCACTGAGAGAAAATTGGCCTTTGACTGAACTTGGTGTGTCAAGAATCCATCAAATACAATACTCCACAATGCCGAGGGAACCCAATTTGAAAAACCCTGGCATAGATAGAACGGAGAAGAAAACATTTACTTTCCCCCCCTCATAGTGCTCAGGGCCATCCATTGAAGCAAAATGCACGGAGGTTCAAGAGGGATTAAAGGGAAGACGATAGATGGATAGATAGATAGATAGATAGATAGATAGATAGATAGATAGATAGATAGATAGATAGATAGATAGATAGATAGATAGATAGATAGATAGATAGATAGATACATAGGATAGAGACATATATAATAGGTAGGTAGGTAGGTAGATATAATAGATAGGTAGGTAGGTAGATAGATATAATAGGTAGGTAGGTAGGTAGGTAGGTAGGTAGGTAGGTAGGTAGGTAGGTAGGTAGGTAGGTAGGTAGATAGATAGATAGATAGATAGATAGATAGATAGATAGATAGATAGATAGATAGATGGGTAGATGGGTAGATAATAGATTGATAATAGGTAGGTAGGCAGATAGATAATAGATTGATAATAGATAGGTAGGCAGGTAGATAGATAATAGATTTGATAATAGATAGGTAGGCAGGTAGATAATAGATTGATAATAGGTAGGTAGGTAGGCAGGTAGACAGATTGATAATAGATAGGTAGGTAGATAATAGGGAGGGAGGGAGCTAGATAAATGATAGATAGATAGATAGATAGATAGATAGATAGATAGATAGATAGATAGATAGATAGATAGATAGATAGATAGATAGATAGATAGATAGATAGATAGCTTGAAATAGATCTCTACTATAATGGTAAAGGTTCCCCTCGCACATACATGCTAGTTGTTCCTAACTCTAGGGAGCGGTGCTCATTTCCGTTTCAAAGCCAAAGAGCCAGCGCTGTCCTAAGACGTCTCTGTGGTCATGTGGTTGGCATCACTCAACACTGAAGGCGCATGGAACGCTGTTCCCTTCCCACCAAAGGTGGCTCCGATTTTTCTACTTGCATTTTTACCTGCTTTCGAACTGCTTGTTTGGCAGAAGCTGGGACAAGTAACGGGAGCTCACTCTGTTATGCGACGCTAGGGATTCGAACCGCCGACCTTTCTGATCGACAAGGCGAAAGCGGAAGCAGTATGCTCCGTCCCACATTTGGGTAGACCAGGTTGCCCTGATAGAAAAAAAAAACACCTTTTCATCCATCCAGATAATTTAATTGCCAATTTTGCTTTGCGGTTTTGCCGCTTTAGTGTAACAATGACAGGTAATTTGGATGGCTGTGACGAGAGAATGCTGAGGTTCAGAGGGGGCCAATCTACCAAAGGTTACAAATACAATTGTTTGCCACTACTTGAATCAGAGGCATCATACCTTGTGCAGGTACTTCTCCACTTAACAGCAGTTCATTTAGTGACCGTTCAAAGTTGCAACACCATAGAAGAAAGTGACTTAAGACCATTTCTATGGACATCGCTGCATCTCCATGATGGTGTGATCAAACTGACTCATATTTATGACAGTTGCAATGTCCTAAGGTCACGTGATCATCTTTGGTGACCTTTTGACAAGTAAAATCAATCGTGAAGCCAGTTCCTCTTAACTATGTTACTAACTTAACTGCAATGATTCACTTAACTGATGAGAAAGGGCGTAGAATGGGGCAAAACTCAGTTAATACATGTCTCAGCCACATAAATTCTGGGCTTAATTGTGGCCGTAAGTCAAGGACTACCTATATACAGGTTCCTGAAGTGGGGTATTACTTTCCAATATAGGCTTGGGAGAGTCACACTGAGCTTGTAACCTGATCCAGCAGAGCTATTCTTATACTCTTATACTTACATTTCACTCTTTTTGTTAAGACCAGTCACACCTGAAATCAGAAGTTTACATTTTTTTACCTGGCTCATTTCTTCTGAAATTTACCTGAAATTCGTGCAAATCCCAGTTTGCATTCCTGCTTATTAAAGGGTACAAAAAGTCAGAATATCGGTTAGTTTTGCTTTGACTTTCCCACCATTGGATTTCCCCAGCAATCTCTGGCCTACAGCTCTCAATAAGTTTGATTATTTGCCATGCTGGAGTAGATATTCAGAGATCTTGTCCAGTATACGTCTCCGAGAATGAGGATTTAGAAGGAGAAGGAGCCTAACGCTGCAAAATTAGCTCATGTACACAGTTTATAGTAAACCAGGATTTTTCAAAACCCCAATTGATTACTGATTTGCTACCTATACACCCCGCAGCCCTGTTCAGAAAAATAAACCAACCCACTGAAGTGGGCTTACTTTTTCAAATGTGCACACTGAAGGAGCCCAAAGGTCAATCAGTAAAACACAAAGGATGCAGTCATTAAAAATATGTTGCCTGTCTATGCAATTAGAGTGAGCCATCTTGACATCACAAATGCCTGCTCTGATTTTCGTTATCATTTAGGTTTAGGTTTAGGTTTATTAGTTTTTTATACCTCCCTACTCCCGAAGGACTCAGGGCAGTGTACAGCCAAAGTAAAACAGATATATAAAAGTTAAAAAACAGTTTTAAAAGCATATGAAACAATTTGGCCTCTCTTAAAATTAAAAAACCAAACAAACCCCGATTAAAATTAGTAAAAATTCATATTTAAAAATTCATTTTTATGCCAGCCCGGCTTGTTGGGAAAAAAAGGTTTTGAGAGCACAGCGGAAAGTGCGTAAGTCAGGGATAGTTCTTAATTCTGGGGGCAATTCGTTCCAGAGGACAGGGGCTCCCACGGAGAAGGCTCTCCCCCTGGGTGTCGCAAGTCGACATTGTCTAGCCGACGGCACCATGAGGAGACCCTCTCTGTGGGAGCTTACTGGCCGGTGGGAGGCTCTCGGTGGCAGAAGGCGATCTCTTAAGTACCCAGGTCCTAAGCCATGGAGCGCTTTAAAGATAGTAACCAACATTTGAACAAACATTTCTAAACTGCATCTTTATTTCTTCCACCCTGGCCTTCTAAAACACTTTTTTTTTTGCTGTATTTGTAGTGTGGCCGCAGGAAGAATACATTGTGGAATATTCCTTTGAGTACGGATTCCTCCGATTATCCCAAAGCACCCGTCAACGTCTGAGCATTCCCGTCATGGTGGTGACTCTGGGTAAATTTCTACTTTACCATTCCATTCTTAACCATTGCTAAGCCTCTGGAAGTTGTAGGCGCTCTAACGCTGGAGGTTTTTAAAAAGAGATTGGACAACCATTTGTCTGAAAGGGTTCATAGGGCAATGTTTCTCAACCCTTGGCAGCTTGAAGATGGGTGGACTTTAATTCCCAGAATATATATTAATGCAAACATGTGTATTAACAGTAGTAGAGCCACACGGATTGGGTGATTGAAAAGAATATGAACAGGTTAATTCTGTATGTTTAAATGATTGTGATTGGTACTATAACTGTACATTGAAACACTGAATAATAAAAGAATGCAGGATGAAACTTTAATATAAACAGATGTGAAGAGCTAAACAAGGGAAATTTCAACAGCAAAGCAAGTGAAAGATAGAAAATAGAAAAGAAATGTGTTTGAATATTACAGTGACATAGGGAAAAAATTAAAATAGAGATAGAAATAAGAGGGGAATAATAATATGTATGTATGTATGTGTATATATATGTAATAAGAGGGAGGTTTAGAAACAGGTAGTAGGTATGTTTAAACAATATGAAACAATGAAAATGAACTGTAATAACTATAAGTATTAGTATGTCTATTTGTATCAAGATGTATGATTGATATGTATAAATAATATAAAATAAAAAACTAGATGGGGGGGGGGTGAGATACCCCTCCCAGAATTCCCCAGCCAGCTTTGCTGAGAAACATCGGTGGGGTTTCCTGCGTGAGTAGGGGGTTGGATTAGAAGACCTCCAAGGTCCTTTCCAACTCTGTTATTCTGTTAAGCAACTTGTAAGCTTGTAAACCAAGATAGAAGAGTTATCAAGCTGCCCCAGTATAATATTTTGGTTTGGGTTTTGTTTGGCTATTGCTGTAGATAATTATATGTGCTGCCAGCAAACATTCAGAGCGAGTGAAAATAAATGAAAATGAAATGTCTCAGCAACAGGAAATTTGTGTCTTAAAACAGAAGGGGTAGCGGGGGCTCTGCAGGAGTGACAGTGGAAGACATCGGTTCCCCCTAGCCTTAAGAATTTTGTCTGTATTTTGAAATGAATGTTATTTTAGTTTAAATGGTTGGCTTACTTAATTTAGTTAATGCCCCTTACTATCTGGGAACACACACAGCATTTGCAAGTAATCGTTCGTTGCATTTCATGGCTCGCAAACATATACAGAAATTGTGAATTTCCACACACAAAATGCCTCCGTACAGCTAAAATAGCTCATGGATATTTCATCTCCTAAGAGGAAGCCCAAATTAAAAAATAGAAAATGGGAATCCTGATTTAAGGCATATGAGGCCCACCAGGCTGCAGAATCCAGGAGGCTGCCATTTTCTTCTTTAGCCACGGGGTTCCCCAGCGTGGTACCCAGGAATGCCCACCACACGTGACATCTTCGGTGCCCACCAGTCTCCTTATCCTAGCCAATGTTTTTTTTATCAAAATATTCTTTTTCCTTAAAGAAACAGAAAACTGGCGTGCTACTAAACAGAGCACCAACCTCCAGCATCATATTTGGAATATCTCTAGACCCCAAGCAATCCCATAAATGTCCTTAGCAAATAAGAAATACGCTTTATTTTCTTTTGAAATGTGTACCCTATTATCCGCCTGGAACCCATAACTTTTAACGTTCTCAGTGGGCCCACCAGTCCGAAAAACATTTGAGGCACAGGTTGGTTGGTTGGTTAGTTAGTGGATTAATCCTTGTGGTTAAATAGCAAAGGCAGAGTTTTCTGCAGGCTTTAAGTCATAAGAGTTTTTGCAAGGAAAGAAGAGAGGATAAAATTATTTCCAGTTTGTATGGATATCTGTCTTTCTAGGACCCAGGGAAGAATCAGCCATCAGAGTTGATTTTATTTCGGATGTGCTCAAAGCCTTATCCAGTCCCTTTCAAAACTATTTTTCCTGATATTCATTTTCCAATTTGGTTAACAATGTGGCCATTGTTACAGTGTTAGATTTACCATATTTTTTCAGAGTACCAAGATTTTCAGGAGGAAAATTAAAAAAAAGGTTTTTGCACTCATATTTTCAGCCTCTTTTTTGAGGGGAAAAAGGTGCGTCTTTTACTCCAAAAATACGGTAACTCAATCCAAACTGTTTTTCTCCTGTTTTCCATCACTATTACTTATTTAATAAAACAATAGATTACATTATTTTAAGCCTATATTTTTAGTGGCAGTTTCTTGACAATGTTAAGTAACACAAGATAGTTTAGCCTACAATTGACCCTTTCCCTCCCTCCCTTCCTGAAAGGTGGAGGCTTCTTCCTTCTTCCAGCCTTGCCTCCCAATTTTGCGAATTGTAGCCTATACATTGTAAAAGGTTGGCTGTGGTTGAGAAACACCGGGTTAGACTTTTTGCATGGTGTATGTGTGTGTGTGTAAGAGAGAGAGAGAAAGAGAGAGAGGGGGAGGGAGAGGGAGAAAGAGAGAGAGAAAGAGAAAGAAAGGGAGGGAGAGAGGGAGAAAGAGAGAAAGAAAGAAAGAGAGAGGGAGGGAGAGAGAGAAAGAGAGAGATGGAAGGAGAGAGGAAGAAAGAGAGGGGGAGGGAGAGAGGGAGGGTGAGAGAGAAAGAGAGATGGAGGGAGAAGATAGATAGATAGATAGATAGATAGATAGATAGATAGATAGATAGATAGATAGATAGATAGATAGATAGATAGATAGATATAGATAGATAGGAGGGAGAAGATAGATAGATAGATAGATAGATAGATAGATAGATAGATAGATAGATAGATAGATAGATATACAGTATATATAGATATAGATAGATATAGATATATGTGTTAGTTTTATGAGCTGATCAATAAATTAAATTAGAGAGAGACCAGGATATATATATATATATATAGATACCTACACCCGTGAAAATCTACGAAAGCAAATATCTTACCTCTACGGGGAGGAAACCTTTCTGCTCACCAAGACCTACGACGCCTTCGCAATCACAGACCGAAGCCTGAGGATGGCAAGTGAGATCTTGCCGAAACGTTTCAATAACAATTCCATGCTATATACACAGGAAAACACCCGAGGATGGCAATACCAGCATATATATATAGATATACATTCTGCCTGTGGGTCTTTTCTGCTGTACTTTAACTTTGCTTGTCTTCACCTTTCTTACAGATCCCACCCGGGACCAGTGCTTTGGAGACAGGTTCAGCCGTCTCTTATTGGATGAATTCCTAGGATACGATGACATTCTCATGTCCAGCGTGAAAGCCTTGGCTGAAAATGAAGAGAACAAAGGTTCGGAAAAAGGGCACGTGGGTTGCAGCATTAGTACGACACGCTATATTGTTCAGATTGTTGTGGTCTGATTGGCTGCTGCAGGTGGGGCCGTGTTTTCCCTGTTACAAGCCGCCCTGAATCACTCCGTAGAGATGGGCAGGTCTATAAATGGAAGAAATAAGTTAACCCAGAAAACAGAAGTGGACAAATGTTTGACATTTGGCTGTTTGAAATGAGAGATGGTCTTGATCCAGTTGCAGGTAGTCCTTGACTTACAAGCGCTTGTTTAATGACAGCAGCACTGAAAAAAGTGACTTACAATCGATTCTTACACTTATGACCTGCTGTGGACCGCCAGCAGCCAGCAGAGTGGGCGGCAGATTCAGACAGTGAGGAGGTTGGGGAGGAACATGGGCCAGTCCTGGAGTCTGGGGAAGGCTCTGATGAGGACTCTGCGTTGGAGGCAAAAATGGGGCCAGGGCCGTCTGACAGTTATCAGCTGCCTTCAGAGTCGGAGATCAGCGGGGCAGAAGAACTGCTAGAGCCTGTTCCTGATGTGCGCATGCGCAGAGCTGACAGGAGAAGGGGACAGCTAAGGGCCGACTCAGGAGTAAAGCCACAGGTGGACAATGAATGGCCCCTCTCATAGGGAATTAAGAGGATCAAAAGGGGAGTGGAGTTTGCAGGAGACAATTAGTTCAATTCATTAGGGCCGTGATGGCGAACCTATGGCACGGGTGCCACAGGTGGCATGTGGAACCATTTCTCAGGGCATGCGTGGCGTTGCCCTGTCAGCTCCAGCGCGCATGTGTGTGCTTGCCAGCTAATTTAGGCCTTCTTTTGAGGCTGTTTTTTTGCCCTCTGCAGGCTTCAGGGAAGCTCCTGAAGCCCCTGGAGGTAGCAGGAGGAGGCTGTTTTCACCCTCCCCAGGCTCCTAGAAAGCCTCTGGAGCCTGGGGAGGGCAAAAAAAGCACGCCAAAAGCAGGGGGCCGCGCACATAGCATTATGGATGTGGCACGCCCATGCACGACCCTCCCTGCGCTTTTGGCACGCGAGCCAAAAAAGGTTAGCCATCACTGCATTAGGGTGAAGGTCTGTTCCTGACTTCTTCCCAAGTAATTGCTGCTACAGCATGGCGTTTGGAAGATATCAGTGTGGGAGCTCTCCAAACCTGATGAAGGCCTGTAGTTGTGGAATCTCATGAAAGACTGTTGGCTGGGACTTTGCTGGAGAGGAATTCCCTTTAAACTAAATAAAAGGGGTTTTATCGGGACAAGGAGTCGGCTTCATGAAGAAGCCTAGGTCAGGACACGACCATCGTAAGATCCCCATGGCCACGTGATCAAAATTCAGGTGCTTGGCAATGGGCATGTGTTTATGAGGGATCATGTGATCACCATTTGTGATCTTCCCAGCCAACTTCCAGCAAGCAAACTCTGTAAGGGAAACCGGATTCATTCAACCATCCTGTGATTCCCGTCACAACCGTAGTGATTTGTTTAACAACCATGGCAAAAAAAATAATGGCCAAAACCGGGTGTGACGCCCTTAACTTAATATTGTCTTGCTTAGCCACGGAAATTCTGGTCACAATTGTGATCATAAGGACTCCTTGCTTATCCCTGGAATGGCTGTGTGTATTTGTGGAACAATTATCCCACTACTTTCATTTGCACAGTTGTGGCTGAGCCAATTTTTTTTTCCTTTTTATGACAAAATGTCGCAGATTTGGAAGGAGCCCCTGACTCCAACTAACTCCCTGCTCTTTTCAGGAATCTAAATTAAAGCTGTGGTAATAGGTAGCTGGCCAGCACTTGCTTAAAAGTTATGAGTGTGGTTATCTTCTTCCTATTTATAATTTGTTCCTTGTTTGCGGGCATGAAAGCCTTAGCTATGCTTTCTGGAATACAGTTCTTCTGCTTGGGCCTTGGATAGGGAGTTGTGCTTGTTAAATAACCTTAGTTAGATTGCACTCTTTTGGGGAGCAGACTGTTTTGAAGGCTGCCCAGCCACATTTAGATAGAGGGGTGTTGTGGTCCAACCGGCTCCGGATGAGCTGCTGATGGACTCCTCTAGTGAGGAGTCCTATGAATCTGCTCTGGAGGAGGAGGGCAACCTTGAGAGAGCAAAGAGCCCGGCTGGTCATCAGGAGGCACCTGGGTCTTGGAGTAGTGGGGAGGATCAAGGCCAGTTTGTCCCTGATGTCAGGTTAAGACAGATTGAAAGAAGGCAGCGTCAGTTGCAGGAGAGACGAACTCGGAGGAGGTAATTAGTCCCAACTGCCTAATGACTGGCCCCTCCCAAGAGGGTTTAAAAGGAAGCCTCTGGTAAGGAAAAGCTTGCGGAGAACAACGGATAATTTTTGAGTCTGATGTCTTTGTGTCGAGTTGCAGTTCTAGTTTGTAGTCGATTTTCAGAGGCTTCAGGTCTGTTCAAGGTCAGTTCGGGCAAGCAGCCAGTCAGGTCATTAGTCTCAGTAAGGGGGGGTCAGAACAGAGGGGCAAGGTTTCAAATTGGTTGGAGACGGGCCCTTGGGAAATAGATCCAGGTGCTGTGTTAATAATACAATAATACAATAGCAGAGTTGGAAGGGAGCTTGGAGGCCATCTAATCTAGGCAGGGGGTTGGACTGGAAGACCTCCGAGGCCCCTTCCAACTCTGTTATTAAGTATTTATAAAACACTGTTGAATGAATTCCTCCATTCCTCATGTTGTTATATTCCCCCCCTTTTTTTTTCTCTTACTGGTACAACAGGTTTCCTTCGCAATGTGGTGTCTGGGGAACACTACCGTTTCATCAGCATGTGGATGGCCAGGACTTCCTACGTTGCTGCCTTCGTCATCATGGTCATCTTTGTGAGTCTTTCTCTTCTCTGTTTTTTCTTTAGCCTGAAGTGGCGTTTTTTTTTTTCCCCTTTCCCAGAATTTTCAACCAGAAACAATGGTTTGTGTTTTATGGGCTACATTCCAGCCACAGCATAGCTCAAAGAAGCTTTGCCAGGGATGCAAAATGGTTCTCCGTAGGTAGTCCTCGACTTACAACATAAATAGCCTTTAGGAGGCTTGTAGAGTGCTCCTGGCAGAGCCTGCTTTTTGTTAATTTCTGCCCTCCCCAGTCCCCAGGAGCACACTGGAAGCCTCTTATAGGCTCTGCACAGCCATTTTTGTGAAGGGGCAGGGTTTCAGGAGGCCAAAAATGCTCTATTCAGTGTATAAGACGCACCCAGATTTTCAGCCTCTTTTTTGAGGGGAAACGGTGCGTCTTATACTCTGAAAAATACGTGTCAGGTCTGCTTCACCGATAACCAAGAAAGAAACCTCTCGACTCCATTTTTAGTGGAATTAAAAGTACTTTTACTGGTTAAGGAATGAATAGCATAGATGCTAAGCAAGGTCTGAAGCATTTAGGCGCGAAAGCATACATATCAATATATGTCCAATCCCCTTCCCCCGAATAACCCCCTTCCATGGTCCAATGTGTAAAGCCCCTAGGTGTCATGTGGCTTCATCTTCAAAAGCATCATCAGGTTGGTATGTAAGATCGTTGACCTTGACCATAAGATGACCCAACCACTGGCATGCGCAGTAGATGGTAACAGTAGATGGCACCAGAGTACTTCCTTCAGCAACTCACCCTCCTGCACCATACAGCCCCAATGCAAAGCCCCACCCTCCCCGTTTCATATGGCAGCCAGAGCGAACAGGAAAGCGGAGGCTGATATCACGGTACCTAAAAGAGCCTGTGACAAAATGACACCAATTTGCGTCTCAGACAAACAGTTTGCAAGGCTGGCAAAGAACAGTTTTCCTGTGGATAACAACCCATCTCTGTCAACACTCTAAGAACAAAACTTTGGAGGGGTTAAGCGAATTGTCCTTTTTGTTTTAATTTCTGGACAAATTAATTTCCCTTCCAGAGAGAGAGATTTTTCAACTACCAGAATCTATGAGGACGCTTTCCTGCTTTTCGTGATTGGCCTGGGGGCTTTTATGCTTTAATCCTTACCTGCCTGTCTCTTTTCAGACTCTCTCTGTTTCCATGCTGTTGCGTTACTCACACCACCAAATCTTCGTTTTCATCGGTAAGTTTTAAAGAAACCATTGCTGTGAGCTTTTGCAGTGCCTGCTGTCCAGGTGGGCTTAGAGCAGAGGTCTTCAAACTTGGCAAATTTAAGACTTGTGGACTTCAACTCCCAGAATTGCCCCAGCCAGCTCTGCTGGCTGGAGAATTCTGGGGGTTGAAGTCCACAAGTCTTAAAGTTGCCACGTTTGGAGACCCCTGTCTTAGAATGAGCATGATGGTGAGTTTGTGAGCTGTGGTGGCTCAGTGGTTAGAATGCAGAATTGCAGGCTGACTCTGCTCACTGCCAGGAGTTCGATCCCGACTGAGCTCAAGGTTGACTCAGCCTTCCATCCTTCCGAGGTGGTTAAAATGAGGACCCAGGTTATTGGCGGGCAATATGCTGACTGCCAACTGCTTAGAGAGGGCTGTAAAGCACCGTAAAGCGGTAAATAAGTCTAAGCCAGTGGTAGTCAACCTGATCCCTACCGCCCACTAGTGGGCGTTCCAGCTTTCATGGTGGGCGGTAGGGGTTTTGGTCCGATACTGAAGCACTTTCCTTTTTTTTAATTTAATTGATTTCCCTACTTTATAAATCACCATTACTGTGGAACCGGTGGGCGGCTAGAAATTTTTACTACTAACAGAGATACAAAAGTGGGCGGTAGGTATAAAAAGGTTGACTACCCCTGATCTAAGCCCTATTGCTGTTGCTATGATGAGAGCACTGAGAAGCCGCAAATTATGGGCTGGGGTTCTGTGTTTTGACTGCAGTTTTAAATACAAGGAGGAACTGATTTTAATTTATTCCATGCCATTAATGTGATTATTCTGAGTACAGGAGTATTAGTGTTAGCTACAGTGGAGACATTTCATTTTAATTCAGTGTAAATGAAAACCGTTCCATTGGCTATTCCGCATGCCAGGCAAAGATTGAGAATAGCTATCAACCTTGAAAACCTGCACATCCTTGGTTTAAACACTGCCATGGTCCATTTGCATCCTAATCCATGTTAAATAACTGCTTGCCGTCATTCATTTTAATGTGCAGTCTTGAACAGCACAGCCAAGAAATATTTTGTTACTTGTTCATCCTTGAGTGAATCATCATTTTGGCATCCTGGTATTAGATAGCAGCTGGCTGTTTCTTTTGGCTGGAACCCTCTTTATTGATGGAAATTTAATTTTCTAGTAAGGTTGCAATGGACTCAGCGCCTCGGCCCTTAGCAGCAGCATTAGGAAGGCTGCACCTGATGTTTACAAGCAGTCCTTTATACAGATGGTCCTCAACTTACGACCATAATTGGGGTCAGAGTTTCATTATACCACTCGTTTCTTTGAGCGGTGTAATGAAATTTGGAGTATGGCAACCAATGATAAATGAACAGTAGAAATCTGTTCTTTGCATTTTGTATATTTGTATTTTTGTATTTTTAATCTTCCTGTGCGCCGCCCCGGGTCCCTTTGTGGGAGATGGGCGTGGGATATAAATATGAAAAATAAATAAATAAAAATAAATAAATGAACAGCAGAAATTTAAATTTAAAAAAAGGATGATCAAAGCAAACAATTATAATGAAATATAGGGGGATTTTATAAAATCAGTGTTGGTGGAAGGTAAAGGGAATAAACCTACTCAAGAATATATGTTGTTTTGGAGGGAATAAGGGCACAATTGGAATATATATTGTGTGTGCATACATATACACACACACACATACATATATATGTTGCTTTTGTGCTAATAAATAAATAAATAGAGGGAGACTGCTATAGATCTATTTCGAGCTTTTTAGCTCTCATCAGCTAGCCATACCCTTAGTGGGATTAGAACTTGGGCTATTTACATGTCAGGCAGTTGCCTTAGCCACTAAGCCACAAGCTCTACTCTCTTATCAGCTGAGCCAGGGAAATAAGTCAGTCTTTATGTCACAGCACCTGGTATGCCCAAATATGGTAGGAAGGGAGCATACTGCTACCCATTTTGCCTCCACCCTGGGAGCCTTCCAGGCATTTTTGTGCTGCATTTGTGCTGATAAATAAATAAAGAGAGACTAGTATAGATCAATTTCAAGCTATTTAGCTTTCATCTGCTAGCCATACCCTTACTGGGATTAGAACTTGGACTATTTACACACACACACACACACAGTTATGTCAAAGCACCTGGTATGGCCAAATATGGGAGGGAGCACACAGCTTCCCTTTTGCCTTTCAGTTCACCCCAGGAGCATTGTTTGCATTTTTTGCTGATAAATAAATGAAGGGAGACTAGTATAGATCTATTTCAAGCTATTTATCTCTCATCAGCTAGCCATTCCCTTATTGGGATTCGAACCTGGGCTGTTTTTACATGTTAGGCAGTTGTATTAGCCTCTAAGCCACAAGCAGTATGCTCCCTCCCATGTTTGGGTGTACCAGGTGCTTTGACATAATGCTTAATTATTTCCTTGCCTCAGCTGATACAGGAGGAGAGCTTCTATAGAATTTATAGAATTCTAGAGAGTCATAGAAAGGCAGCAGCTCCGAAGCCGAAAACGCCAGCCTGAAGATGGCGAGTGAGACCTCGCCAAAACGTTGCCAAGACAATCTCAACCTTACACGGGAAAAGACCCGAATACCACAAGACCAGCATACCTACATCCGTGAAAATCTATGAACACACACACACACACACACACACACACACGCGACTGTGTCTTAGTGGCTAATACAACTGCCTAACATGTAAAAACAGCCCGGGTTCTAATCCCAGTAAGAGAGAGCTAAATAGCTTGAAAGAGATCTATACTAGTCTCCCTTTATTTATTTATCAGCACAAATGCAACATGTGTGTATACACACACACACACACACACACACACACACACACACACACACTGGTTAGTGTTCAGTGGTTCTTGTTTCATGAAATTGCCTTGTACTTGGGAATAGGGGAGGAATAGCTCAGCAGGTCTGGAAGGGACATCTGTATCCCAATATCCCCTTACTGTGCCCAGCAGTGTTTCTCTCAATTCTTTTACCTGGGATCCCATTTGACTTTTAGCTGTAGGCTGTGTTCCTGGGTCATCCCACAGGCTCGTGATGGTGAACCGAAGGCACGCCATGTCGCCTGGCACACGCAGGCTGTGCTCTTCCTCTTCCTGGTTTCTGGTGTGCATGCGCACATGACGATCAGCTGGCCTTCGTGCGTGCAGCAGTGCCGGAAACCAGAAGAGCCGGTCTTCCATTTTCTGGAGTGAGCATGTGCGCCAGCCAGCTGATTGGCACAGCAGTAACTGGAAGACTTGCTGCCTGCCACGCATGCGCGCACCGGAAACAAAAAAAATATTTTCCAGTGTGTTCATGCCCCTTGGGCAACTCCTTTTCCTGGTCATGGGCCAGACAAGCACACACTTGTGCAAAGTGCTCCCTTTTCGGCACTCGGTTCTGAAAAGGTTCATGTTAGCAACTCTGGGTTCAGAACCAGTGTTACAACTCTGGTCCCTTAACCAGTGTTAGGCAAAATAAATGCGGAATAGTGTAATTCACCGGACAGTAAAGAGATACATTGCTGTAGCCACAAACTCTAAAACAGTGATAGTAAGAAAATAAATAGTCTTTACTTTGTAGCAACTAAAATGCTTCTTCTGACTAACTTCTCAAACAAATAACAGTCCTTCACCAAACAGAGTTTATCTTACAGTGATGCAAAACAAATCCTCCTCCTCCTTCTTCTTCTTCAGTCACAGCTCCTCAGCACAGGGAATCGAAAAGAATCGAAAAGGGAATGGGCTGTGATTCTGAGCTTCCTTTATGGTAGAGCTGAGAAGCACAGCCAATCAGAATTTAAGACAGTTCTTAAAGCTACATAACTCCTTAAGAACATAGGCTCGTATATATTGTCAACCCAATATAAGGCTGAATATCCTAACAGTTCGCCATCACTGCCACAGGCAGATTGCTCCTATTTCAGCTGAACTGGTAGTGGTGGTTTGGCCTGGATCACAAAACTGGCCGCAACCCAGGCTGGCCACGCCCCTGAACCGGTTCCCCGGTCTCTTCAGCCGTTGCTGGCTTATTTCTGCACATGGGCAGAATAATTTACGGTCAACTGCGCATGCGCGAGCAATATGAGGTGGGGGCACAGCAGCAACCCAGTACCAACCAGTACAAGAACCCACCCCTGATCACTGCCATTGGCCAAGAAAAATGAATTTACCTCTTGCCTGACTGCTTCTCTTCCCCTTTTTCCAGTGGACCTGCTACAGATGCTGGAAATGAACATGACCATCGCCTTCCCCGCAGCTCCTTTGCTGACCGTCATCTTGGCTTTAGTAGGTAAGGAGACCTCCTCAGCTTTTAACCTCCAGAAAGAGTCCCCAGCACTGGTTGGGGAAAGGGGCTGGGAGCCTCTGTGGCTTGGAAAGAACCCACCACTTTTCCAATCAGACTTTCCTTTGCTTGTTTAATATTCATCTCACCACTTCCTGTGGTACAGTGTTTCTCAGCCTTGGCGATTTGAAGTTGGGTGGACTTCAGTGCTGGCGGGGGAATTCTGGGAGTTGAAGTCCACCCAACTTCAAATCACTGGTTCTGACCGAGGCTTCCCAAGAGCATGAAGCAAACTCCTGGTCGCAACAAAAAAAACCCTTTTATTAATTTGCTCTTTCACATCCAGCAAAGTCTTTCAAGGGAGGATTTACAGTCACAGACCTTCTCTGGCTTGGAGAGCTGCCAGGCCGATATCTGCAGAACTTGGCAAGGAGTCTGGGAGAGTCACGAACCAATTAAGCAAACTAATCGTCTCCTGCAAACTCCACTCCCCTTTCGCTCCTCTTTTATTTCCTCTGGGAGGGGCCATTCATTGTCCACCTGTGGCCTTACTCCCAAGTAGACCCCTGTTCTTTAGCTGTTCCCTTCGTCTGGCAACTCTGCGCATGCGCACACTGGGAACAGGCTCCAGCTGTTCGTCTGCCTCACTGATGTCTAACTCTGAAGGCAGCTGATAACTGGCATACGGCTCTGGCCCCCTCTCTGCCTCCGACACAGAGCCCTCATCAGAGCCTTCCCCAGACTCCAGGACTGGCCCAGGTTCCTCCCCAACCCTCCTCACTGTCCGAATCTGCTGCCATCTCCACTGGCTGCTGGTGGGCCACAACACCGCTAAGGTTAAGAAATCTGCTGTAGAATTCCCCTTTCCAACCAACGGAAGTATCCTTCAAATACCTGTCTGGCTTGTGTCACCTGCCTTAACCCATCCTATGGAAGAAATACCTTCTGAAGGCCTGGAGACGTTTGTTTCTAAAGACGAACGCAGAGCTTCCAGTGCTCTGGAGCAGGGGTCCCCCACCTTTGCAACTTTAAGTCTGAACGACATTAAGTCCTTCAATTGGAAGGCGTGTGGCTCAGCACGCTGCATAACCCAGTCTATTGTTCGGTTGCTTGTTATGCAACCCAGAAAACGTGGGCTGATCTCAACATGTGAATGCATTCCATCTCTCTAGCGGGTGTCAAAGTTACTTGGTTTAATTCAATTTTTCAAACTGAACCTAGGACAATATAATTGCAAAAGAGGCTTCAGGAAAAACACAGCACGAAGAACCTTGATGCAATTTCTGACCTGCCTGTCAAATCTGCAAATCAGAAACCTTCCCATCTTTGATTTTCCAAAGAAATTGGGGCCCTTTCACAATAGGGGGGCTATTGTACTGTTGGCCAGTTTTATAAAGTTGTTGTAAATGTGCTAAGATCGCACAACAACTAGAACCCTTGGTCATTCTCAAGTCCCGATGTCCATTTTGTATCCCGATTTGTGTTGCATTTTTTTCCAGCAGTTTACTTTCAATAAAGAAAGATGTGGAGACTCTGGGAGCTGAAGTCCTTCAGACTTAAAGTTGCAAAGGTTGGGGACCCCTGCTCTAGAAAGAGTGCAGAGAAGAGCAACAAAGATGATTAGGGGACTGGAGGCTAAAACATATGAGGAATTGTTGCAGGAGCTGTAAAGCCGGTCTCTTGTGTTGCAAAGGTTTCATGGGTGCAAGAAGGCATCGTATTTGTCTTGAGAAATACGGAGGGTGATAACCTCCCAGGCAGCATGTTGACGTTCTCTCCCTTGTCTTCCCTCTCGAAACAGGCATGGAGGCCATCATGTCCGAGTTCTTCAACGACACCACCACGGCCTTCTATATCATCCTCATTGTCTGGTTGGCAGACCAGTATGATGCAATTTGCTGCCACACCAACACAAGCAAGAGGCACTGGTTGAGGTAAGGAACCTGGGGATTGACTCAGGCAGAGACAGGCCAGGGGACTCCTTAGAGCAGAGATGGCAACCTTTGGGGGGGAGGGTGGGGAGGGGGGGTCTTTTAAACCTTTTTGGAGGTGTCTGAATGGGCAGGATGATCTATTGTACCGAAGGGCTTTTCTAAAATATATTTTTTTATCCCGCTTTTATTATTTTTTTAAATAACCCAAGGCAACAAATACATGTAATACTCCTTCCTTCTCCTATTTTCCCCATAATAACAACCCTGTGAAGTTGAGAGAAAGAGATTAATCCAAAATCACTCAACCGGCTTTATGCCTAAAGCAGGACTAGAACACTCAGTCTCCTGATGATTGGCCCAAAATCACCCATTCAGCTTTCATGCCTAAGGCGGGACTAGAACACTCAGTCTCCTGGTGATTGGCCCAAAGTCACCCATCCGGCTTTCATGCCTAAGGCGGGACTAGAACACTCAGTCTCCTGGTGACTGGCCCAAAGTCACCCATCCGGCTTTCATGCCTAAGGCGGGACTAGAACACTCAGTCTCCTGGTGATTGGCCCAAAATCACCCATCCGGCTTTCATGCCTAAGGCGGGACTAGAACACTCAGTCTCCTGGTGATTGGCCCAAAGTCACCCATCCGGCTTTCATGCCTAAGGCGGGACTAGAACTCTCAGTCTCCTGGTGATTGGTCCAAAATCACCCATCCAGCTTTCATGCCTAAGGCGGGACTAGAACTCTCAGGCTCCTGGTGATTGGCCCAAAATCACCCATCCAGCTTTCATGCCTAAGGCGGGACTAGAACTCTCAGTCTCCTGGTGATTGGTCCAAAATCACCCATCCAGCTTTCATGCCTAAGGCGGGACTAGAACTCTCAGTCTCCTGGTGATTGGCCCAAAATCACCCATCCAGCTTTCATGCCTAAGGCGGGACTAGAACTCTCAGTCTCCTGATGATTGGTCCAAAATCACCCATCCAGCTTTCATGCCTAAGGCGGGACTAGAACTCTCAGTCTCCTGGTGATTGGCCCAAAATCACCCATCCAGCTTTCATGCCTAAGGCGGGACTAGAACTCTCAGTCTCCTGGTGATTGGCCCAAAATCACCCATCCAGCTTTCATGCCTAAGGCGGGACTAGAACTCTCAGTCTCCTGATGATTGGTCCAAAATCACCCATCCAGCTTTCATGCCTAAGGCGGGACTAGAACTCTCAGTCTCCTGGTGATTGGCCCAAAATCACCCATCCAGCTTTCATGCCTAAGGCGGGACTCGAACTCTCAGTCTCCTGGTGATTGGCCCAAAATCACCCATCCAGCTTTCATGCCTAAGGCGGGACTAGAACTCTCAGTCTCCTGGTGATTGGCCCAAAATCACCCATCCAGCTTTCATGCCTAAGGCGGGACTAGAACTCTCAGTCTCCTGGTGATTGGCCCAAAATCACCCATCCAGCTTTCATGCCTAAGGCGGGACTAGGACTCTCAGTCTCCTGGTGATTGGCCCAAAATCACCCATCCGGCTTTCATGCCTAAGGTGGGACTAGAACTCACAGTCTCGTCTCCTGGTTTTTAGCTTGGTCCCTTAACCACTAGACTAAACTGTCTTTTAGGGTTTTTCAGAAAAGCAACTTAAGGAGTCACAGAATGGCCAGTCCCAAATTAGGGCAACACTTGGATGTTCAGCTGACTCGACCTACCTCTCTGGTCCGTCGCAATGTGTGTTGACAGGGGGGCAGAGGTCGACTTCGAGGCCCCTCATATGTGGGGTACCTCAGGGGTCGGTCCTCTCGCCCCTACTGTTCAACACATATATGAAGCCGCTGGGTGAGATCATCCGTGGTTTTGGGGTGGGATATCATCTGTGCGCTGATGATACTCAGTTGTACATATCCACCCCAGACAACCCCAACGATGCCGTCGAGGTTATGTCCCGGTGCTTGGAGGCCGTACGGATCTGGATGGGTGGTAACAAACTCAAGCTCAACCCGTCCAAGACTGAGTGGCTGTGGCTTCCGGCACCCCGTTTCAGCCAGATTATTCCAACTCTGGCCATTGGGGGCGAAACACCGGCCCCCGTGGAGAGGGCGCGCAATTTGGGTGTCCTCCTGGACTCCCGGCTGTCTATGGAGGACCATGTGGCAGCCGTGGCCAGGGGGGCGTTCCATCAGGTATGCCTGATGCGCCAATTGCGCCCCTTACTGTCTCGACTCGACTACTGTAATGCTCTCTACATGGGGCTTCCCTTGAGGTGCACCCGAAAGCTACAGTTAGTCCAGCACGCAGCCGCGCGGGTGATTACGGGAGCTCCTAGACACTCCCATATAACACCAATCCTGCGCGAGCTGCACTGGCTTCCTGTGGTCTTTCGGGTGCGCTTCAAGGTTTTAACGACCATCTTTAAAGCGCTCCATGGCTCGGGGCCTAGTTATATGCGAGACCGCCTCCTGCCCCATACATCCCTTCGGCCGATACGCTCCCACAGAGAGGGCCTCCTCAGGGTGCCGTCGGCCGAACAATGCCGACTGGCGACACCCAGGGGGAGAGCCTTCTCTGTGGCGGGACCAGCCCTCTGGAACGACTTACCCCCTGAACTCCGTACCATTTCTGACCTCCGCCTGTTCCGCAAATGTCTGAAGACACACCTATTCCAACTAGCCGGCCTTGCGTAGCCTCCAATACTGACTCGTAGATAGTTTTAAAATGGGGATTTTAATTCGGTTTTAGCACAGGCCCTTAGTTGAATAAGTTTTTTTAAAAAAAAGTTTTATATGTTTTGTATGTTTTTTAATGTTCCTGTGCGCCGCCCTGGGTCCGTTTGGAGAAGGGCGGGGTATAAATTCAATAAATAAATAAATAAATAAATAAATACTCCACCTTTGCCTGATGGATTGTCTGTCTTTAGTGTCACACATTGGGCTCATTTCCCCCCATCCCCAGATTGGAGACCTCTTGGCAATCTTCCTGATATGATTCTCTCTTGCAGTTCACTTTTACACTTCTTCTTTGAACCATTTGTGTTCAGAAAGGAAGGATGGAAGCAACCCGGGGATTGTGTCAATATTGTATATAAATGCCGTGTGCCTACCTAATATTTATATTTCGGTCTCTTCTCTCTCTAGGTTTTTCTACTTGTACCACTTTGCCTTTTATGCCTACCATTATCGTTTCAATGGGCAATATAGCAGTTTAGCCTTGGTAACATCGTGGCTTTTCATACAGGTAGGCTTCGGGCTCCCAGTTGAACTCCTACAGCATTGTGTGACACCCCCTCCACTCCCCCCCCAAATAATGACAGACTTCCAACAGATAGAATCCATTCTATAATTTAGTCTTGGCGAGAAAATACTTTTTCAGACATTGTTTGCCACTTTTCTAATCCTTTTGCTTTAAAACAGGGGTCTCCAACCTTTGCAACTTTAAGTCTGAAGGACTTCAGCTCCCAGACTTCTCCAGCCAGCTTTGTCTGGGAGCTGAAGTCCTTCAGACTTAAAGTTGCAAAGGTTGGACACCCCTGCTTTAAAGTATGTAAATAACACACACTTGAAATCTCAGAAATTATCCAGGTTTCATTTTGTCTCCCTGAATACCTAGACCAGTGTTGGTGAACCTTTTTGGCACCGAGTGCCGAAATGGGAGCAGGCGCTGGAAACCATAACAGCAGCCACCCAGTGCGCCTACACATCGCACCATCTCCGACCTCCGCCTCTTCCGCCAGTGTCTAAAGACACACTTGTTCCATCTAGCCGGCCTAGCGTAACCTCCATAACTGACTTTTAGATAGTTTTAAATTTGGGAATTTTAATTTGGTTTTAGCGCAGGATTTCATTGAATAAGTTTTTTAAATTTTTTATGTGATTTTGTATGTATTTTTAATTTTCCTGTGCGCCGCCCTGGGTCCGTTTGGAGAAGGGCGGGGTATAAATTGAATAAATGAAATGACATGCCCGGAAGATGCTCTTCTGATTTCTGGCATGTGCATGCGCACCGGCCACCTGGTCTTCCAGTTTCTGGCGCTCATGCATGTGTAAATGCCAGCTGGCCGGTGTGCAGGCATGTGCCAGAAACCAGAAGATCATCTTCCCGGTGCGTGCATGCGCACTGGCTAGCTACTCTTCTGATTTCCAGTGCTCCCGCATGCATGAAAACTAGCTGGTACGCTGGAACCTGGAAGAGCAACGGGTGACTGCTTGCGTGCCCAGAGAGATGGCTCTGCATGCCACTTCTGGCACGCATGCCGTAGGT
The DNA here is from genome assembly GCA_039707465.1 of Rhabdophis nuchalis. Taxonomy (NCBI): domain Eukaryota; kingdom Metazoa; phylum Chordata; class Lepidosauria; order Squamata; family Natricidae; genus Rhabdophis; species Rhabdophis nuchalis. The sequence continues at coordinate 30,264,082 of CM077643.1, forward strand.
TCACCACCACGGACCTAAACTTTTATAAAAGATAAAATCTGTATTGTGGAACACAAAAAGGCAAGGCAGTGATAGTAGATAATTTTCTTGCAATGATTCATTGCATCTTAGCCAGAAAATTAGTGGATTGCACTGGCTGTGCTGCTTTCATTTTGAGAATCGCTGCAGGGCCTGGAGAACAGCTGGCCGGGGGTGGGGGGCATTTAGGAAAGATGGTTAGGATTGCAGGCTTGTGGTTTTCCTTTGCTGACACGGATCCCACTCGGCCTTCACCAACTATCTTTAATAAAGTTGGAGCAGAAATGGGGGTGGTGCAGGGGTGGGTTCCTGCCAGTTCTAAGCTCTTCTATAGAAGAGGTTCCACAAATCTACAGGGCCGTTTAGAACTGCTTCCAGCTCCCTCCCCCTGCCCATCCGCCCATCATCAAGAGGAAGAGCGAGAGGAGGGATTCTGGGAGTTGAAGTCCACGAGTCTTAAAGCTGTCAAGTTTGAACACCCCTGGGGGGGTTTTTCCCCTAAAGGTTAGGAGTGCAAGGGTCTGGTAACTTGACAGTTTAAGATTTACATGCTTCAATGCCAGAGTTTCTGAGCCAACATTTTGGTTGCTAAGCAAGAGCGTTGTTAAGTGAGTTTCACCATGTTTTACAAGTTGGCCACACCCACCCGGTCACATGGCCAGCAAGCCACTCCCACAAAGGAGGCTGCACCTACAGAAGAGGTTCTAAAAATTTTTGAAACCCACCACTGGCGTGGTGGTATGTTTCATACAGGGTAGGGAATTTGGCCTTTCCTAACTGCATCTAAGTTACTTGGACGGTGGATAATGCACAACTACGGTGATCCCATCTTCATTTTCAGCCACACAAGGCGGAATATGTAACGCTCCTACCTGTTACTTTCCCACGAGAACAACCCTTGGAGATGGGACTGTGCTGAAAGAGGGAGGACTGAGCCAAAGTCACGTAGCAATAGCAATAGCACTTAGACTTGTACACCGCTTCACAGTGCTTTTACAGCCCTCTCTAAGCGGTTTACAGAGTCAGCCTATTTGCCCCCAACAATCTGGGTCCTCATTTTACCCACCTCCCGGAAGGACGGAAGGATGAGTCAACTTTGAGCCTGGTCAGGATCGAACTCCTTTTCTGTGGGCAGTTTGCCTACAATATTGCATTCTAACCACTGGGCTACCAGGACTCCTAGGAAAGCTCTTAGCTGGCTTTCTTGCCTAAGGAAGGACTAGAACTCCTTCTCTCCCAGTTTCAATGCGCAGCCCCTCAATCACTACACCATCCTGGTTCTCTTCAAAGCTTGAGGAGGAGCGATTGATTTATAAATGTGGGGGAATTGGAAGGGAGAACTTTCTCGCTCAGCCCAATCATTAACGCTTTTCTTCTCTCCTGCTCTTCCCTTCCTCTCCCGGGCAGCATTCCATGATCTACTTTTTCCACCATTACGAGTTGCCAGCCATCCTCCAACAGATCCGGATCCAGGAGATGTTGCTTCAGAACCAGCAGGTGGGGACCCAGACCGCTCTCCAGGACAACCTCAATAACAACACGACCGTCGCGGCAGCCAATTCAGCCGACCAGCAGCCCCACCTGGACGCCAACCCAGCTGTGGCAGGAGGGGGCTCCCCAGCTTCTGGGGAAGGCCACCGCCCCCCGGCCTCCAGCGCTGGCATCTCCCTCGGGAACGACTTGAATTGGGTGGCAGAGACAGCGGCTGTCATCACGGAAGCCTCCTTTCTCTCCAACCTGGGCAGTTCCTTTTTGGACTCTCCGGCCGTTGTAACGGTTAGTGGGAGTTTGCAGGACCCGGAGCCCGCTTCGAACGCGGCGACCCAATGTTTGGCTAGTGGTGACCGTGCGGAAGCGGGCTCCGTCACTCTTGAGGGCACGTCCACCCTTGGGACTTCTGTGACCAATGCACCTCCGCCCGTCACAGCCCACCCAGAACTGGAAGATGCTCCCCAGCCGTCAGAGAGTTCGGCAGGCCGAGCTGAGCCTCTGAAGACAGACTCCCCGCAAGGTTCGGCTTTAAGGGGACTCCCGAGCCAGGCCTCCGAAGGGCTTGCCGAGAGGGATCTCACGCAGCTTTCCCTAGAAAATATGATCTCCTGATCCCAGGGAGCCGTTGCTCCTCCCGAACTCCTCCGTAGGAGACTGGATGGCTTTCCGATTGCATTACATTTGTTTTCTGTACCAAATTCCTCTTTTAGAGAAGAAAGAGGCAGAGCTAGAACGTAAGATGAAGGGGAGAGCCATCTTTTCCTCCCGCCTTCCGAGTACCAAGAAAGGAAAGAGAGGGGGAAAAAAAGCTGAATAAAAAGAAGGGGAAGCGATTGTAGATGTCGGTCCCTGCGTCGGAATCGAATCCTTTTTGAAAGAGAGCGGTTTCTGCATCTTTCTCGGTGAATGGCGTTAAGGCCCCATTGTCTCATCTCCGCCTCCCCGCCCTCCCGCTTCCCAGACTGCATGGAATCATGGGACGCCCTCTGGGGGAATCTGTGGGAGATCTTAATTTGCATTTAGATCCTGGTCTTGGCATTCAGTTTTGTCCGAAAAGGGTGCTTAGAAACGCCAGGAGAAAAAGAAAAAAAAAGAAAAGAACGGGTATCATGACAAAAGTTGTGGGGTTTTTTTGGATGCACCTTGGAATTGGGGGGGGGGGGGGTGTTGATTATAAAAGACCAGAATCACCGCAGTGTGGTGGTTACAAATCGATCCTTTAAGCAGAAGGCACAGCGTGGAAAGTTGGCATGAACTGGCTCTGGAATTATCGACGGGAATTGTTATTTGAAGGGTCTAATACTTGAGTCCTTAAAAAAAAATATAATCCTCATTTTCTTCCTGCTTATGTACAAACACCATGTTCGTTTCTCTCATTTCCCTTTTTCTTCTCAAGAGGGCCGTAACTTGTAGGGGATTATTTAAATAACACGAATGATTTGGGGGGAGGGAAACGTATCTTGCCCCATTCCCCACCCCCAGTCCTTGAACCCAGATCTTTCTCTTCAATAACGGAGTACAAGTGATTCCCGCTCCTTTGTCGGCCTGCCCCAATGAGAAGATGGGAAAGCTTCAGATCGGTGGTCCTACGCGGGGGTTACCTTAAGCCGTTTTCGCCACTCGGCCTCCGAGGGGGAGGAGTCCAGTGGCGGGTGAAAACAAACGAGCAGGGACTCAGAGGTTGTGGCCCCTTTGCACCTCGTTCCAGGTCGCTGGATAGACAGAGGAGCTCAGCGTTTGCTTAACAACTGATCGGAAGAGGCGCAGGTTAACTCTTTCAAAGGCCAGGGGAAGAATTGGCCACAGAAAGCGAGGAGGCCAAAAGATGGAGACCGACGCATTAGAACACTGGTTTTTTTCCCCAACCTTGGGCACTTTTAATGTGCCCAAGGTTGAGAAACGTAGCCTTAGAGCCCGAGGAATGACTGAAAAGTTGAGTTTTCCTATTTTTGGGGGGTCAATTCATCTGACGAGTTGCCATTCGCTGCTGCTTATGCACTTAAATGAGGATGATTTACAATTGTCCGGTGGCCCCCGGATTTCAGCCGCTGCAACTTTTTCAGCGCAATGCCTTTTGACTAGCAAATGCTGAACGCAAGGAGGAAATTGCTTCCCCACCACGACTGCTACCAGGTGTGTGTGTGTGTGTCACACTTCTTCCTTCCCAGAATTAACGCTTCTCCTAATCAATTGGCGGCAGCCATTCGGCAGCCAGCTTCCATACTTGGTTTGGGTTCCCCAGCGCTTTCCTTAGACTCCCCAAATCTGGCCAGAGGGAGGGTGGATTGGGGAGAGGGGAGGAAGGGAGGCTGGGTTTGAGCAGTAGGAAACCGAGCCGACCCCTAGGTTTCTGGCCTCCAAAACTCCCCTCCACAACCTTCCGAGAAAGAATCGGATCTCTGGGACAGATATCCCGATGTTGCGCGCCACAAAGGAGATGGGAGAGAAGCTGATGGCAGATCAGTCCAGGGTGCAAGTGGCTTGGAATTATTATTATTATCATTATCATTTTAAAATGGCAGGCCAGCGCTTCCCTCTTCCCCCCAAATGAGGATGGCCCATTCTTTGTGCAATAGATTAGTTGGGTTCTTGGCCTTCTGCCGATTCTCTACCCAGATTGGTCAACCAAAGATGCTCGCAGCCGGTCAGATTTTGGGGCTTTTCCTGCTTTTGAGGGGTTTTTATTTTATTTTTATTTTGGGGGGGGCGGGAAGGCAAAATTGGACGGAAGAAAGAGAATCAAAACTAAATCACACGAATGGAGTTCATCCTGTTTAATGTACAAAATGTTTGTATGTGTGTACATACATATATATATATATAGTATATATACTGTATAAATACTGTATTTAATCCGTTTGCTCCTTCTTTCCTCGTCAGTTGTACCCTTTGGGGGAGGGAGACGGGGAGGAGGGGTTGGGTTACAAGGGCCAAAGGAAAATGCACAGTAACCAGAAGAGGTTCAGCTACTCCTGGTAGGAAGGTCTCTTCTCGAGAGCTACACATTCCTTTACCATTGTGGATTGGCCCATCCCTGAATGAATAGTTTCTCCTCTACTCCTACTCAGCATTGCTACTCTTGGTCTCCAACTATCACTCACACACACACACATACCCCATTCTGGAATTCAGCCACTCTCCAGATTTGGAGAATAAGGCTAGGGAAAACAGGGCGGTTTATCGACAGATTGCCATTTTAACACGAGAGAAACGGGATATTTCTCTCGTTTTAATTTTAATTAGAGCAGATTTGATTTTTGTGCTGGCTTCCCTCCGTATCTTGACCTGGCGCCATCTGTCTTGGAGACCTGGCTCAGCCTCGCCACTAAAAAGCCAAGCAGGACCTTCGACTGGCAATATATTGCAAATTTCTGCTTGAGAAGCCATGTCACCACTCTCCACACGAATTCAGATCTCCAAAAAGGCCCCTCTTCCATCAGTTCACAAAATATTCCCTGAGCTGGAGAAGTCCAGCTGAGTTTATTTTTCCCTTCCCCACCCCAGATATTGGGCTGCGAGAGTATAGGATCGCTTGGGGCGAGAAAATCCAAAGCGAAGTTTGAGCTTCCAGAATGTAGCTAAGAAAGTAAGAAAATATCATTTTGTTTTTCTAAAAGTGAGAACATTTTAATTCCTCTTTTGTTTCTTAGTCCATTACTCATCTAATTTTGTTTTAAAAGTAAACAGAATGGCGAGGACAGGGTTTTTAAAAAAATATATAAGTGAACAGTAGCTCAGTTCAGTGTTCTCCCAATTCCTGCTCCCTCTATATCTGCAGGACTATTACCTCCCATCATTTTCCAAACATGGGCTGGCAGAGATGGAAATTGGGGTCCAATACACCTAGAACAGGGATGTCGAAACTTGGGAACTTTAAGACTTGTGGACTTCAACTCCCAGAATTCCCTAGCCAGCTATGCTGGCTGGGGAATTCTGGGAGTTGAAGTCCACAAGTCTTAAAGTTGCCAAGTTTCGACATCCCTGACCTAGAAGGACATCAAATTTTGGGAGGCTGTCCTGCATATAACTAAAAAAACCTATTGCAATATCCGCCAGCTCCCTTGAATTTGCATTGCTCAAAAAGAAATGCCAAAGGGAAGCCTCAATGTGGCTTACGATATAAACCTGTAAAGAAGTATTTAAACTTTGGCTTCATATCCCAGAAGCATCCCAGTTTTAATCATTTTCAGCAAATTCCTTTCGAAAAAATGGGGCTTCGGGATTGGTACTTGGTGCTTAAATGGATCTACGTATTTTGGTTTTCAATTTATGTGTAAGATTTATAAACTGCCTGACGCTAGACCAGGGGTGGTGAACCTGTTTTGGCTCGCGTGCCAAAAGCGGGCAGAGCGCAGAGGGGTCGTGCGTGGGTGTGCCACACCCATAATGCTTTGCGCACAACCAGCACTGCTTCCCGCCCCCATGTTTGGCTTGCTTTTTTTCACCCTCCCCAGGCTGCAGAGACTTTATAGGAGCCTGGGGAGGCCGAAAAATGGCCTCAAAAGGCCGAAATCAGCTCGCATGTGCGCTAGCCAGCTGACAGGGCAACACCTCGCGTCCCATGACAAAGGGCTCCGTGTGCCACAGGTTCACCATCACAGCGCTTGACCAATGATGGGTAACCTCTTTGTTGTTGGGTGCCAAAAATGTGACCGTGTGCACGATAGCGCGCCCGCGTGCCGGCACCCATAACGCAAAGCATGCCCCCACATGCCGCACTGCTTGCCTCGAAGCTGATCTTGGTATTTCCGCCAGGGGTCGCTGTTTTCGCCCTCCCCAGGCTCCAGGAAAGCCTTCAGAGCCTGGGGAGGGCGAAAAATGGGCCCAATGGGCCTACCGGAAGTTTGGAAACTATCCATTTCTGGCTTTTGGAGGGGCTCAGGGGAGGCTGTTTTCACCTTTCCCAAGCTCCCGAGGCTTTCCTGAAGTCTGGGAAGGCAAAAACGGCCTCCCCAGCCCTGTGGAAGGCCAAAATCAGCCGGCTGGCATGCCGTGGGTTTGCCATCATGGCGCTAGACCAGGGGTGGGCAAACTTTGCAACTTTAAGTCTGAAGGACTTCAGCTCCCAAACTTCTCCAGCCAGCTCTGCTGGCTGGAAACGTTTGGGAGCTGAAGTCCTTCAGACTTAAAGTTGCAAAGTTTGCCCACCCCTGCGCTAGACAGTCAGTGGGAAAATGTCACCTCTAACGAGGCCCTATGGAAACTCTGAGGCACACTGGATGTATTTCTTTGGTTTCCAACCTGTTCGTGCTTTAGGAAAGGAAAAAATGGCCAAGCTGGTTTAGTCTATCCGGTTCCACAAATCTACAGGGCCGTTTAGAACCGGTTCCAGCTCCCTCCCCCTGCCCGTCCGCCCATCATCAAGATGAAGTGAGAGGAGGATTTGACTTCCGGCTTCCGACAGTGACAGACGCGTTTTCGGGCATGCCTGCTGCTTGCTTCTTTGGCTAGCCCCCCCCCCCCGGGGGGGCTCAGAGAGTTTGAGTTAACTCTCTGTCGTACGAACAGCTGCGGGGGCCTCCGTTTCGATGGCGATCGGTGGGGGCTTTTTCCTGCTTTGCTCTAGGAGCCGAAGAGCTGAAAGCGGTGGGGGGGGAATCTCCCTCGCCAACGCTAGGTGGGAAATACTGAAATAAAGAACACGGGCCGAAATGCCGGGTCTGGAGGAATGCACCAGGATCCTCTTCCGGTCACATGACTGCCAAAGCCACTCCCACCCGGTCACATGACCGGCAAGCCACTCCCACAAAGCAGGCCACACCTACAGAAGAGGTTCTAAAAAAAATTGAAACCCACCACTGAGTCTTATCACTGGTTTGTTTCTGTGATGAATGAAATACGACTCCCCTCTAAAGAAAAGAGCTGGTTTAAAAAGGACAGTTTTAGCCAAGGCAGAGCTGAGGTGGATTTCTAGATCAATACAGGCAGTCCTCGACTTAACGGCCATAATCAAGGCCAACCTTTCCGTGGCTAAGCAAGACAGTTGCTAAGTGAGCGTTGCCCCATTGTACGAATCTCTTTGCCACAGTTGTAAAGTGAATTACGATAAGCTATTAGTAACACGGGTGTTAAAATCTGGCTTCCCCGCTGTTTACCAGAAGGTCGCCAAAGGGGACTCCAGGACACTGCAGCCGTCATAAACATGAGTCAGTTGCCAAGCATTGGAATTGATCATGTGACCATGGGGAGACTGCAACGGGCCGTAGGGGTGAGAAATGGTCACAAGTCACTTTTTTTCAGTGCTGTTGCCGGGAATATTTAAAGACAAAAGTCAACTATCTTTTTCTACCTATTTGTAGGCAAAGGATGCAGGAATCAATACAATGCAACATTTTTGGAGGGTCTGCCATTTTAGCTCTTTGCTCCAACTCCATGAGTTGGAGATGGCAGTTCCCATAATCTCAAGCTTTGGATGGGGGTTGTTAGGATATTCAGCCTTATATTGGGTTGACAATATATATGAGCCTATGTTCTTAAGGAGTTATGTAGCTTTAAGAACTGTCTTAAATTCTGATTGGCGGTGCTTCTCAGCTCTACCATAAAGGAAGCTCAGGATCACAGTCCGTTCCCTTTTCGATTCCATTCCTGTTCTTACTGTTTGCCGTCTGAGGAGCTGAATATTGAAGAAGGAAGAGGATTTGTTTTGCATCACTGTAAGATAACTCTGTTTGGTGAAGGACTGTTATTATTTGAGAAGTTAGTATCACTGGTCGGAAGAAGCATTTTAGTTGCTACAAAGTAAAGACTATTTATTTTCTTACTATCACTGTTTTAGAGTTTGTTTGTGGTTACAGCAACATATCCCTTTACTGTCTGGTGTATTACACTATTCCGCATTTATTTCTAAACACTGGTTATGGGACCAGGGTTGTAACACTGGTTCTGAACCCAGAGTTGCTAACAGGGGTGCTGAGATTTGTTCTTCCATAATATCAGGACAGGACACCAGGAGATCCTACATCACTCTGGGCAACTGGCTGCCCGGTCACTTTTTTAAAACCTCCTCCAGTGATGAAGCAGCCGTAGCTTCTGGTGGGCAAGTTGTTCCACTGGGGGTTCCCACTGTCAGGAAACTTCTCCTTAGTTCTAGGCTGGGTTTCTCTTTGTTAAGCTTCCATCCAGTTCCAGGAGAGATGGCCTGTCCTGATTAAGATCCAGAATTGGCTCAGGGGCAGCGTGGAGCCGTCACCTGCCTTGTCCTGAGTCCGATTGGGAGAAGCTTTTTTTAAGCCTCAAATCCTGCTCTGGCTAAGACCTGGGCAAATTAGAGGTGGGCAGGTCCCTCTCCCGAAGCTCTTGTGCCCAGCCTCTCAAAATTACACAGACAATTTTTGGTGGGAAATTATTGAAAAATAAAATTAGGGTGATGGAAAGAATAATAAATATACTCCCAAGTGCATATAAATTTTCTTTCAGGCTTATTCAATATTAAACCCCTTCCCATTGCTTCCCTCCCCCTCTCTTCCTCTCCTCCTTCCCCTCTGCCCCCTCTTCTCTCCTTCCTCCCTCCTCCTTCCCTTTTCCCCTCCCCTTTTCCTCCCCTTCTTTCTCCTCTCCTTCTCCCCTCCCCTTCTTTCTTCCCCTTCCCACCTCTTTCCCTTTCCTCCCCTTCTTTCTCCTCCTTCTCTCCTCTCCTCTCCTTCCCTTCTCCCCTCCCCTTCTTTCTCCTCCTTCCCTCCTCTCCCCTTCCCTTTTCTTCCCCTTCTCTCCTCCCCTTCTCTCCTCTCCTCCCCTTCTTTCTCCTCCTTCCCTCCTCTCCCCTTCCCTCCACCTTCCCTTTTCCTCCCCTTCTCTCCTCCCCTCCCCTTCTTTCTCCTCCTTCCCTCCTCTCCCCTTCCCTCCACTTTCCCTTTTCCCCTCCCCTCCCCTTTTCCTCCCCTTCTTTGTCCTCTCCTTCCCTTCTCCCCTCCCCTTTTTTCTCCTCCTTCCCTCCTCTCCCCTTCCCTTCTCCTTCCCTTTCCCCCTCCCCTCCTGTTTTCCTCCCCTTCTTTCTCCTTTCCTTCTCTCCCCTCCCCTCCATTCTCCTCTCCTCCTCCCTCCTCTCCATTCTCCTTCTGTCCTCCTCTCCCCTTCTTTCTCCCCTCCTCCTCTCCTCTCTCCTCTCCTTTCCTCCTCTCCTCTCCTTCAAGAATCCTACTTCTGCCTACTTTGGTGATGCCATTGTGCTATCTATTGCAATCTTTGGTTGCCTTGTCCCATGGGATGCCTCTCAGGACTTCCCAACTGCTGGGACTCTGCTCCCTCCATGTAGACAGATAATCCAGTCTGCTCTGCTTGTTCCATGTGCACCATCAGCTTTGGGCTGTACCACTAAACGACAACACCTCTGGCTCACCTCAGAAAATCCCCCTATCAGCAGGAATATCGCATCCTTTGGGCGACGCAGCCTGGAGCAGCCTAGCCGGCTATGGTGGGTAATGCGTTTCGGGGTCCCCAGCAGAGAAGCTGCAATGAAGGTTGCTTTAACTATGATTTAAACCCGAGACAATCTGCTCTCCAGAATATGTGCTCCACCCCCCCACCCCCACCCCTGTGTTTAGCCTCCTCCCAGCCTTAATTCAGCAGTTCCTGCGTCTGTCTGCTAAGGTTCAAAAGACTAGCGAAAGCTCAAGGAGACCGTGCTCCTTCTAAGTCTCCAAGACAGTGGTGGGTTGCCAAGATTTTTACTACCGGTTTGGGCATGCTCCCGCACGCGCTTCAACGCTTCCGCCTAAGTGCAGAGGTTTCTGCGCATGCGCAGAAGCGTTCAGGTGGATGGGCAGAGCCTCCCGCTGCCGTTATTACCAGTTTGCCCGATCCGGGCCGAACCAGGAGCAACCCACCTCTGCTCCAAGAGATCTGTGCCAAAATCAGCACCTCACAGGACCTCACAGAACAGAAATTCAGGATCGGCCTGCTGAATATGGACCCACGAAGGTGACTTACGGGTTCACATTCGTGAATTAATTCATTCGGAGTCCGGACGTATCTAGACCTGCCTATTCGTCGACCGCCCAGACGCCGTCATTCTCATCCTGGTGGCTTTTTTCGATGGACATGGATGAAGTGGGACTCTCCACATGCAAAATAAGGGTGACCAGCAACCCACACGGCCCCATGGATGACAACTGATCTGGGGAAGAAGGCAGGGAATGCTAGAAGGAAAACATCTCCCAACCGGCATCTACTCTTCCACTGTTTTGCTCTTTGCGCTGGCGTTCTTCGCCAGGAACAGGAGTCCCAACAGAGTCCAGTTGGACGCCCCTCCCCATTCCATCACCTGTCCTCCTTGCTCTCCCTGATCAGTGCCTTCAGCGCAGGGGGCAGCCGAGGGGCTTTGGGGGGCGGCCCAAGGGCCACCATGAGCTCACTCTTCCGCACCAGGGCGACCCTCAGCTGCTCTCGCATGTCTTCAATTTTGCTCTCAAGCTCCTTCAGTTCCTGCTGCTTGGCTTCCTTGTTGTCCTGTTGGGGGTCCTGGCCGTTCATGCAGTGCCAAACGGGCCCTGCTCTCTCGTCTTCGGAGGTCTCCTCCGGGGCATTGTCTATGTTGAAGTGCACCCGTTTGTCTTCCTTCTTTATGGCGGTGCAGCGGAGGTTGTTCCAGCCCTCCTGGTTGGGGGGCGGCTGGGGTTCTTCTTCTGGAGGCTTTTGAAGGTTGCATCTTTGGAGTTGGAGGAGGAGGAGGAGGAGGAGGAGGAGAGAGAGAGAGAGTAAAGACTAAGAAAGTCTGGATGCCCCCACCCCTTTTTTTAAAAGGAGTCACAAAAATTTAGCAATTGCTTTAAAAGTGCTTTCACCTTAGAAAAGAGAAGGAAGAAGAAGGAAGTAGAGAAGGAAATGTATGAGGGGAGAGGAGTAGGAGAGAGGGAAGGAGAGGGATGTGGAGAAGAGGAGAAGAGAAGAAGGAAGGAGAGAGGGGAAAGGAGAGAAGGAAATGGATGAGGGGAAAGGAGTAGGAGAGAGCAAAGGAGAGGGATGTAGAGAAGAGGAGAAGAGAAGGAAGAAGGAAGGAGAGGGGAAAAGAGAGAAGGAAATGGATGAGAGGAGTAGGAGAGAGGGAAGGAGAGGGAAATGGGGGGAGGAGAAAATAGGGAGGGGAAAGGAGAGAAGGATATGGATGAGGGGAGAGGAGTAGGAGAGAGAGTAGGAGAGGGAAGTGGAGAAGAGGAGAGAGAAGAGGAGAAAAGAAGGAAGAAGAGAGGGGAAAAGAGAAGGAAATGGATGAGAGGAGAAAGGGAAGGAGAGGGAAGTGAAGAAGGAAGAAGAAGGAAGGAGAGGGGAAAGGAGAGAAGGAAATGGGTGAGGGGAGAGGAGTAGGAGAGACGGAAGGAGGGGGAAGAGGAGAAGAGGGGAGAGCAAAAGAGGAAAAGAGGAAGTAAGAGAGGGGAAAGGAGAGAGATAAATATATAGAATGCTATGGTACAATTATGAAAATAATGTCTATAACTATGACGTACAACATTATCTTTTAAAAAGAGATTATAAATGTATGATTCAGAGAATATTGGCTATAACCAGGGTGTATAAACTATGTATACTCAAAAAGGACTACATACAGCCAGAACTCTGCTGCTGCAAAGCTGGAAATATGATGTATTATAAAAAACAAAGTACAATAAAAATATTTATTAAAAAATAAAATAAAAGTGCTTTCACCTCATTTACAGACACACACACAAAATGAGCTTATGACTGAATTTCAGTCATAAGCTCAGTAAAAGATGCACGAAATCAGGAAAAATAGCAATAGAACCACAGATCATTTAGGATGAAGCATATGATTCCATGGGTCTCAAGCTTGGAAACTTTAAGATGGCTGGACTTCAACTCCCAGAATTACCCGGTCACGTTGTCACAGGTAGTCTTTGAGTTACGACCGCAATGAAGCCAATGTGACAGTCACAAATTAGCTCACCCACATGACTGATCAGATTTTACTATCATCTTCTTGAAGACTTCCAGTGTTGGGGCATTCACAACTTCTGGAGGCAAAGCTGTTCCACTGACTAATTGTTCTAACTGTCAGGAAATTTCTCCTCAGTTCTAAGTTGCTTCTCTCCTTGATTAGTTTCCACCCATTGCTTCTTGTCCTGCCCTCAGGTGCTTTGGAGAATAGCTTGACTCCCTCTTCTTTGTGGCAACCCCTGAGATATTGGAAGACTGCTATCATGTCTCCCCTAATCCTTCTTTTTATTAAACTAGACATACCCAGTTCCTGCAACCGTTCTTCATGTTTGAGTCTCCAGTCCCCTGATCATCTTAGTTGCTCTTCTCTGCACTCTTTCTAGAGTCTCCACATCTTTTCTACATCGTGGTGACCAAAACCGAATGCCGTATTCCAAGTGTGGCCCTACCAAGGCCTTATAAAGTGGTATGAACACTTCACGTGATCTTGATTCTATCATTTTTGCAGTGGTCATTATGCAAACGCTGTGGTTGTTAAGCAACTCAGTGGAGAGCTGGTTTTGCCGAAAACCAGAAAAATATGCCTGTTTTTCATCAAAAGCGTCATCAAATGCAATCGTGTGAATGCAGGAGGCTGCAAAAGACCATCTTAGCATTTTAATTTCCTGTGCACCATCCTGAGTCCATTGGGGAGATAGGAGCGGTATATAAATCGAATAAAACCTGAAACCTGAAAATCTATATGTGGCCCAGATGCTGAGTGCCCAGAGTGCAGTTATGTGGCCGCAGGGTGAAGGGCAGCTGTTGGAACTTCTAATCCAGGTCATAAGTGCCCCCAGGGTGCACCGTCGTAACTTCAAATGGTCCCTGAGTGACCAATCATAATTCGAGGACTACCTATATTGAAACAAGCACATGGGTAAACACACCCACATTTACTGCCTTTCACAGCCTCCTGCGGTCACATGACTTTAATTTAGGACTTTTTTTGTTTTGCCAAAAAACAGTTTTCTTTACTTCTTGTTTTCTACCAAAAAAAAAAAAACTGCATGGCAAATTATAGGGTCACTTAGATTCACTTAACAACCATGAGGACTCATGTCACCCCCACCAAAAGGAAGAGGGAGGTTTAAGAAGTAAGAAAAAAATATAAATAATAATATAAATAATAATATAAATAATAAAATAAGGTTGGATTTGAGTGCAGCAAAAACTACTGGGAACATCAGTTTGAGAAGGTTTTAGAGAATGAGAAAGTCAAGATCTTGTGGGACTTCAGAATTCAGACTGACAGGCACGTGGCCTACAACACACCTGACATAACAATAGTTGAAAAGAAAAAAATTATGGTTCATTGACATGCACAAATTGAAGATAAACAGCAAGAAAAAATCACAAAGTACCGAGATTTGCAAATTGAAGTTGAGCGACTGTGGAAAAAGAAATTGTGTGTTGTCCCGATTGTAATTGGAGCCTTGGAACAATACCTAAAGGGCTACCTCGCTATGTAGAAATTCTAAATTTACCGGACTTCAGCATTCTGATTCTACAAAAAACCACCCTACTTGGAACAACTTATATCCTCCGACGTTACCTTAACAGTTCCTAGGTCCTTGCTTAGGAGCTGAGCTGTTGAGCTACCAACCAGCCCCAAAGGCTTTGAATCTCACCAAAGATTAACCACAGAATAAATAATATAAATATTAATATAAATAATATAAATATAAATACAAATAACACACACACACACACACACAAGATAGATAGATAGATAGATAGATAGATAGATAGATAGATAGATAGATAGATGATAGATAGATAGATAGATAGATAGATAGATAGATAGGTAGATAGATAGGTAGATAGGTAGATAGTCAATGTGATGACCACTTTAGAGCCATGACAGGAGGACTCCCTGTGATGAGTAATGGGTTAAAAGAATTTACCTTTTCTCCAAATTCAGCTTCTTGAGCCTCTGTTCCTCCAACCCCATGTTTAGAGCCCGGTGTATTTTCTGGGTTATGCATATAAAAAAAAAAACACCACAAAGAAATGAAAGCTTCAGAGATTGTAGGATGAAGAAAAGTAATTGGGGAAAAAATGACTTTCCTAAGAATAATTGGGAGGACTGTGTCCCAATTCCTCAAATGTTGTTATTCGTTGCTTTGTCCCGCTGCAATTATTTCTCTCAAATGTTGCACCGATTTTATCATACAGCTTTTAATTTTTTCAGCCTCCGTGTCACGTTTTAGCAACAATTCAAAAATATCTGCTAGCATCACAGTGGACGCGATTGGTCAACTAAAAACAGATCCTCCTCAACTCTCCCCCTCATCCTGCCCCTGCCTTGCCCATCTGTAATTGGATCATCACCTTTGCTGATAATCATTGCTGTCTTTAATATAGATAATGATTGGTAGGTAGGTAGGCAGGTAGATAGATAGCAGATAAATAGATGAGGTAGGTAGGTAGATGATAGACAGATAGATAGATAGATAGATAGATAGATAGATAGATAGATAGATAGATAGATAGGTAAAATGATAAAGGGTAGATAAATAGATAGATAGATAGATATAGATGGCAGATAGATGATAGATAGATAAAATGATAAAGGGTAGATAGATAGATAGATAGATAGATAGATAGATAGATAGATAGATAGATAGATAGATAGATAGATATAGATGGCAGATAGATAGATGATAGATAGATAAAATGATAAAGGGCAGATAGATAGATAGATAGATAGATAGATAGATAGATATGGCAGATAGATAGATGATAGATAGATAGATGATAGATAGATAGATGATAGATAGAGATAGATAGATAGATAGATAGATAGATAGATAGATAGGTAAGTAGGTAGGTAGATAGATAGATAGAACGATAAATGGTAGATAAATAGATAGATAAATAAATAAATCTAGAGGGCAGATAGATGGCAGACCTGTCCGCTCCCACAGAGTTGGCCTTCTCAGGGTGCCGTCAGCCGGACAATGCCGACTGGCGACCCCCAGAGGAAGAGCCTTCTCTGTGGCGGGTCCGACACTCTGGAACGACCTTCCCCCCGATATCCGCACCATCACGGACCTTCGCCTCTTCCGTCGGATGGTAAAAGCACATTCATCTAGCCAGCCTGACATAGATTAGGGAATATTTTAATTCGATATTTATTGGGTTTTAATTATTTATTAAATTTTAGCAGAGTTTTATAATTTAATTGTTTTTTATATTTTGTATATTGTGGAGCTTTTTATCTTTCTGTGCACCGCCCTGAGTCCCTTTTTGGTGAAATAGGGCGGTATATAAATCGAATAAATAAATAAATAAATAAATAAATAAATGAATGAATGAATGAATAAATGAATAAATAAATAAATAAATAGATAGATAGATAGAAAGATAGGTATATAGATAGTTAAATAGATAGGTAGCTAGATAGGTAGATAGGTAGGTAGGTAGATAGATAGAAAGAAAGAAATAGATATAGTGTAGATGAATATAGATAGAAGTGTGTATATATGTGTTTACATATATATGTGATTGTAAGCATCTGATAAGATGGGCCGCCATATCAATAAATAAATAAGGAAGTAAGTAACAGAGATGGGTTGCTCCTGGTTCGGTCCAGATTGGGTGAACCGGTATTAGTGGCGATGGTAGGCTCTGGCCACCTGCCCGGACTCTCCTGCACATGTGCACACGAATACACAAACACGAGCGACCTAGTAGTAAAAAAATTAGAAACCCACCACTGGTAAGTAAGTAAGTAGTAAGTAAATGACCTTGGTTTTGCACATGCGTCTCAAATTACATTGTATTTCTCAAGATTCCTCCTTTTCTCAGAGTGTAAAAACTCAGAAACAACCAGAAGGCTGTGGTGAGTCTAAAAGCAGCTCATGAGCTCTAGTACAAGTAGTCCTCGGCTTACAACCAAAACTGGGACAAGAATTTCCGTTGCTAAGTAAGGAATGCAGATATTAGGTGAATTGCACCGATTTTATATTTTTGGCCAATAGTGGGGTTTTACTGTTAGTCAATCAACCGCCTCCACTGTGATGCTAGGAGTTATTGGTTATTAAACAAATTGTTGCAGTAATTAGTGAATCCTATGGTTGTTAAGCAAATCGGGCTTCCACGTCACTGACTTTACTTGTTGAAAACCGGCTGGGAAGGTTTGCAAATGGTGACTATATCATCGCAGCGTATGACCTCTGCAATCGTCATAAATACACGCCAGTTGCCATCTACCCAAATTTTGATCACATGACTGCAGGAATGCTGCAACGGTTACCTGTCCGCGGCCTTGGAATAAACAAGAGCCCAAACTTGGCTGTTTGCCACTGTTAATAAGCAAGATAAGCAGTCCCTTGGCTGAGAGCCCAGACACTCACGGCACAGGCTTGGCTTCGCAGCGGACTTTCACACAAGCCTTCAACCTCACAGGCAACTGAACGGGCACAGGCTTCAACTCACACAGACATTCATGACTCCTTCACTGAACGGTGGTTTCCTGCAAATGTCCCCTCCCATCGCCTCACCTATAAGCTCTCTGGGAGGGGCCAATCAACAACCACCTGGTACCTAATCACCTTCTGTGAGTCTGCCTCCAAAGTTGCTGCCTCTGCCTCTCAGCTCTTCGCATTCTAGCGTCAGGGACAAACTGACTCTGGTCTTCCCCACTGCTCCATCACT
This sequence comes from Rhabdophis nuchalis, assembly GCA_039707465.1. Lineage (NCBI taxonomy): Eukaryota > Metazoa > Chordata > Lepidosauria > Squamata > Natricidae > Rhabdophis > Rhabdophis nuchalis. Next base: position 30,281,179 of record CM077643.1, read on the forward strand.
CAGGCGCCTCCTGGTGGCCAACCAGCCTCTCTCGTCCCTGCTCTGACTCCAAACACCCCCCAGGGTCTTCCTCAGCCTCCAAGGCTGACTCATATTGTTCCTCACTATCAGAGTCCATCAACAGCTCAGCTGGTCCCTACTGGGCCACAACAGTTACCTCTCAGCCAAACTCACCACAGGGTTGTTGTTGGAAAAACAGGAGGAGGAAAGTGTCAGATCTCCCATTTTCAGGTTTTGGGCGTTGCTGGCATCCTGCCATAAAATGCAGGCGGGATGGAATGTAGACTAGCAAAGAAGAGCATGGGTATAGGACAGGGATGGCAAACCTTTTCGGCCCTGAGGGCCCAAACCAGAATGTGTGTGCATGTGAGCGCCCAAAACTCAGAGGGCCGCCACATATGTGGACTTTGCTGGAGAGGAATTTCCTTTAAACTAAACAAAAGTGGTTTTATCGGGACGAGGGATCGGCTTCGTGCTTTTGGGAAGCCTAGGCCAGAACAAGGATTTCCTGTAGTCACTGCTATCTTTCAAAACCAAACGAGACCCCCCTCCATCCTGAGATTATCCAAGATAATGCCTCACCTGGCTGGTATGGAGCCAATAATTGAATTTCTTCTTGCGCCGAATGCGAGGCAGGATGAGTCGGTAGAAGATGTGCTCTCCGAGGGAGGTGAGCAGGGAGCCACAGAACCCAATGCAAAGGAGGACAAAGAGGCCGGAGAAGTGATAGATCCCCATCTGCAGAGTCTGGAAGGGATGCGGGAAGAAGGAACACAGGCAGAATTAAAACCCACTAGGAAGGTTCAAATTTAGAAACACAACTCGTCCCGCCATTCACATATCCTATTTTCCATATTATTATACGGTATTATAATACGCACCAGTGTATAAAATGCACCAAGATTTTGAAGAGGTACCATATTTTTCGGCGCATAAGACGGCACCGGTGTATAAGACGCACCAAGGTTTTGAAGAGGTATCATATTTTTCGGCGTATAAGACGTACCGGAGTATAAGACACAGCAAGGTTTTGAAGAGGCACATTTTTTAAAAAAAAGGTTTTTGCACTCTGCAGACCTCCAAAAAGCAGCCCGTTTTTTGCGAAAACAGGCCGGCATTTTGTCAAAATAACTGCAAGCATAGCCTTTAGGAGGCTTGTAGAGTGCCCCTGGGGGCTGGGGGCACAAAATAGAGCAAAAAACAGACTGTTTTTCACTCATTTTTGCCCTCCCCAACCCCCAGGAGCACTCTGGAAGTCTCCTAAAGCCTATGCGCAGCCATTTTTGAGGGGTTTCAGGAGGCCAAAAATGCTGTATTCAGGGTATAAGATGCATCCGGATTTTCAGCCTCTTTTTTGAGGGAAAAAGGTCTGTCTTATATTCTGAAAAATACGGTAAGAAAAAAAAGTTTTTTATCCTTCCCAGCCCCCAGAAGCAGTCTGTAGGCTTCAACAGGGCTGGAGGAAGGCAAAAATGCCTTCGTTTGGGTGAAAAACGGGCAAAGAATGGTTCGTTTTTCACCAAAACAGGGGCATTTTTCCCTTTTCCCAGCCCTGCTGAAGCCTGCAGAGTGCTTCTGGGGTGTGGTGGAAGGTAAAAAAACCTGTTTTTGCAAAAAATGGTCCATTTTTCGTCTGTTTTCCCAAAAAATGGGATGCGAGGAGGCCAAAAATAGCTATATTCATTGTATAAGACGCACCAACATTTCCATGCTCTTTTGGGGAGGGGGGAAGGTGCATCTTATATGCCGAAAATACGGTATATATCTATGGACCATGCACAGAGTCCGTGTGGCAGACCTCTTGGAATACTTGTGTACGTAATTCCTGCATTTTGGAAAGATGCCCCCTCCAAAGTTGCTTGGTGCAAGCAAGGGCCTTTTGCTGGTGCATTATCAGTGCATTGGGGACATTGGGAGGTCATGAGGGGGTAGAGCAGGCAAGAGGGGAAGCTCTTTCCCGCAGAGCCTCCATACCTCAGTAACGGCAAAGACCCTTTTCCCGCAAGGCACCATCTTGTACCATTTGTCGTGCAGGAGGTCCATGAGGCCGGCCGACTTGTAGCGGCTGATGAACTCGGAGATGTTGGAGGTCAGAGGCGAGTTCTGCGGAAGGCCGATGCCATAGCCTGGCACAGTCCAAGAGAAATGGGAGAAGAGAAGAATGGCAAAAAAGGAGACATCTTTTTACGTTCAACAATATCTCGAGACTTGAAATGGACACCGAACATCAAAAACTGCCATCAAAAAAGCACAACAAAGAATGTCCTTCCTGCGCCAACTCAGAAAGTTCAAAGGAGCCACTGACACAGAGGCATTATTGAGTCTGTCATTTCCACTTCTAGAACTGTCTGGTTTGGCACAGCTGGCTGTTAGGAGTAGACTCCTAGTTGTTGGGTAGGCAATATATAATACCATGATGACAAATGGTTGTTGTTGCTTTAAGATGTTTGAATGCAATTAGAGACTGTAATTAGAGACTGTAATTATCTCGGCAATAAGAGGAAGTCAGGAGAGCGCAATCTCTCTCTCTGCTTGATCGTCTCTCTGCTCGATCTCTCTACTGATTGCTACCTGACTGCTCGCTGTGACTGACTGAAGGAAGAAGGAAGGAAGAAGGAAGAATTGTTAATTGAGACTGTAAGCAATTGTTTGTTTGTTAAGGACTTTGTTTCACTAACTATCTACAATCTCTGCTTGTGAAGCAGTAGTTTAGTTTTACAACACCAGTAAAGCTATTTGTTTTTACTAGCAGTGTCTGAGATACTATTTGTGTGTTTACTAGCAACGTTTCTCTAGCTGCACATTCTGCTGCGCAACTTTCTGTCTCCCAACAGAGATATCCCTCAACACTGGAAACTTTGTATTGTATTGAAACATGGCTCGATACTCATGAATCAATTAGGACATTTTTAGGAAACCTGACCAAAGCAACCAAACAAGACAGACACAGAGTTCAACGGATAGTTAGGACTGCAGGAAAAAAAATTGCTACTAGTCTGCCTTCCATTGAGGCCCTGCACACTGCACAGGTCAGAAAGAGGCTGAGCAAATATCTACAGACCCCTCACTTCCTGGACATAAACCGTTTCATCTTCTTTCCTGGCTTTTCCTGTTATAAAGTGGTTAGATGTTACAGTTTGCAATCTTGTAAGAGACCGAGTGGATCCCTCTGACAATTTGCCTGAGTTCCCTCTTTGTGGATTCTGGGGAGCTCATATGCGCATGGAGTGGCTTTCCCAGAGTAAAGGCAGTAGTATTGTGTGGCTGGTCCTTCAGGAGTTGTTGCAGGAATTCGATGATCAGAAAGTTACCTTCTGAAAAGCACCTTTGGGACTTCTAACACAGGAGACGGGCAGAGAAATTCTTCCCTTTAACCACAGACAACTGGAAGAGCAATTTGCTTCCTTTTGCTATCACATGCTATGCACTATGGTGGAACCAGCACAGTTCTCTCTCTGTCTCTGTCTCTCTATCTGTCTTTCTCTCTCTCTGTTTCTCTCTCACTCTCTCTGTCTTTCTTTCTTTCTTTCTCTCTGTCTGTCTTTCTCCCTCTCTCTTTCTCTCTCTGTCTTTCTCTCTCTCTGTCTCTGTCTGTCTCTTTTTATCTGGCTTTCTCTCTCTCTCTCTGTCTCTCTCTCTCTCTCTGTCCTTCTGTCTGTCTCTCTCTCTCTGTGTGTCTGTCTGTCTCTGTCTCTCTCTCTCTGTCTCTCTCTCACTCTCTGTCTTTCTTTCTTTCTGTCTTTTTCCCTCTCTGTCTTTTTCTCCCTGTCTTTCTCCCTCTCTCTTTCTCTCTCTCTTTCTCTCTCTCTCTGTCTTTCTCTATCTCTCTCTTTGTCTTTCTCTCTCTTTCTGTCTTTCTCTCTGTCTGTCTCTCTTTCTCTGGCTTTCTCTCTCTTTCTCTGTATCTCTCTCTCTGTCTTTCTGTCTCTGTCTCTCTTCTGTCTGTCTGTCTCTGTCTTTCTCTCTCTTTGTGTCTGTCTCTCTCTCTCTCTGTCTTTCTCTCTCTTTCTGTCTTTCTCTGTCTTTGTCTTTCTCTCTCTGTCTCTGTCTCTCTCGGTCTCCCCCCCCCCCCTCTCTCTCACACACACACACACCAGTGGTGGGATTCAATTTTTTTTTTTTATATATTTAAAAAGTTTTATTGGTTTTTACAATTTTCAAAAAGGGTAGGGTAAGGGATACAGAAACATATTAAGAACTTTCGCGTCGGGATCATTGGCCCTTCTAGGGCTTCATAATAAAACATTAAAAAAAACATTTTTCCAAAAGTACTACAAGGTGAAAATAAGTACAAAATTCCTAAATTCTCCATTCTATGCTAGCAGTCATGTACAAACATCCAGACATAAGGTTAAGCAATATTAATAATAATAAAAGAAAAGCAAAGTTATTTTTTCGATCTAAGTCTCTTGGCAATTGTATCTTCTTTTTCTCCTCCCTGGCCCCCAGCGGGCGGGGCCGTGGCCCCCTCCGTCCCCCCTGGATCTTCCCCCAGGATAGAGGAATGTTTTTTAAGAAAGGCTTCCGCCTCAACAACTGTTTTAATCCTCACTCTTCCTTCATCCCAGAACACCAACATCCCTTCCGGCATCACCCACTGATTCAAATTTTTTTACAACCGGTTCTGTGGGTGGGGCTTGGTGGGCATGGCATTGGAAGGATATTGCAAAATCCCCATTCCCTCCCCACCCCACTAACTGCTTTCCAGCTCCTTCTCCTGTTGAGGGCAACAAAAGAAGATCAGCTGGGAGGCAGCAGGGGCGGGGCCAGCCTATTTGCCAGTTCTCTGAACTGCTCAAAATTTCTCCTACCGGTTCTCCAGAACCTGTCAGAACAGGCTGAATACCACCTCTCTCTCTCTCTCTCTCTCTCTCACACACACACACACACACACACCGATTCACTGCAACTGCTACTATATGTGGACACACAGGTTTCCAGATACAAAGCGAAGTATTTCATGACCCCATGCATAATTATCTTTTGGAGCCTCCTGGGAAAGCATTATAAAAATTAAGTCACAGCCACCTTCTCCATGAAAGGGGGAGAAATATTTCTACCTTTTCCTGGCTTTAATTTTCTGTGCTTGCAGGCTGAGGATTCCTGCTTTCAACAGAATGATCCAACCTGGACTAAAGCCTCATTTGGCTACCCTTCCTTGCTCTGCCTCCAGATGCTTCCCTCAGCCCAGATGTTTTTGCCCTACCTTCAATAGCGAAAGGCTTTCCAACGGTTAAGAGTTTGCAGTCGGAATCAATGGAGACCTCGTATTCCAGCAAGGATTTGTCCATGATGAAGGCATTCAGCTTTGGCGGGTTGGTCCTGGTGAGGAGAAGCAAGTTGCTGTCAAATTGGGCAGCATTAATTAAGTCTGCAGGTAGTCCTCATTTAGTGACTGCTTTGGACAGGGATTGATTGCTGTTACGACAGTGATGAAAAAGCAACTTTGCAACTAATCCTATTTACAACTTTTAGTCTCCCTCCCTCCTTCACTCCCTTTTTCCCTCCCTCCCTTTCTCTCTTTCTCCCTCCCTCTTTCTCTCTCCCATCCTTTTTCTCTCCCTCTCTCTTTCTCCCTCTCTTTCTCTCCCTTTCCCTCCCACCCTCTTTCTCTCTTCCTCCCTCCCTTTCTTTCCCTCTCCCTCCCTCCCTTTCCCTCTTCCTCCCTCTCTCCCATCCTTTTTCTCTCCATCCCTCCCTCTTTCTCCCTCTCTCCCTCCCTCTTTCACTCCCTCCCTTTTTTTCTCTCTCCGTCTTTCTCCCTCTCTCCCTCCCTTTTTCTGACTCTCTTCCTCCCTCTTTCTCTCCCCCCCTCTTTCCCTTCCTCCCTCTTTCTCTCTCTCTAGCTCCCTCTTTCTCTCCCTCCCTCTCTCTGTTGGTTGCTGAGATGGTCTCTCTCAGTTGCTAAAATATATGGTCATAAAGCATGACATTATATGATTGTATCACTTAGTGTTCTCATTGCTATTGTTAAGTGAGGGCCATTGCAAGAACTAGCCATGTCACTTTTTCAGTGCTGTTTCAAACAGTCATTAAATAAGTGGTTATAAGTCAAGGATTAACTATATTGCTTCTTTAAGACTTACAGATACCCAAGAACAAATACCAGTGACATTACCTCAGCAAACAACATGGGGCTTTAATACATTATAGTGGTTAATTGATAAGGTCCTTGTAATCTGTCTCACGTGTAACTTGCACAAAATTTATCTTCCTGGGCCGTTCAAGTTGGTAAGAGGTAGATAATTGTGTGTGTGTGTGGGGGGGGGGGGGGGAGATGGTAACCCATCATTCCCCCGTCGTTCCATAGACCAGGATCACTGGTCTATGGAACTCCCTGCCAGAAGAAGTGGTGACAGCTGTCAGCCTCGACACCTTTAAGGAAGGATTAGATGAGTTCATGGAGAACAAGGCTATTAATGGCTATCATGATGGATGCCTAAGGACACCCTCCGGGTTGGAGAGATAGGCAGGATATCTCTCAATGCCATTTGCACGGAATCATAAGCAGATGAAGACATCTGCTTGGGAAGACAGTGAAGCAAATGGGGAGCCACTGTATGAGACAGAATGCTGGACTGGATGGGCTGTGGCCTGTTCCAGCAAGGCTGTTCTTAGGTTCTTATTCCCCACGTTCAGCAGTGGGATGTCAAGGTGGAAAGTATAATAGAGATAGAATGCCTAGACTTGGCTCTTTCTTTGAGGGATATGATTAATAGCCCACCTTTTAGTATTCAGGGGGCATACATGACTCCTCCTCCTCTCATTTCCCCCTGCAAGAACAACTTGGTGAGTGAGGTGGGCTGGGCTGAAAGAAAAGGGTAGGCCTAAGTCCTTCAAGAAGCTCCTTGAGCTATGGTGGGTTCTCCAGCATCTTCTCCACTGGACCACCTGGCTTTGGGCTGAGAGAGGGACTGGCCCAAAATCTGAGGTGGGGCTAGAACCTGGATCTCCCTGTTCTTGGTCCGGAACCTTTACCACTGGACCAAAATGGCAGCTGGATGAGAGAGAGGGATTGACCCTAAGTTTGCCAGGAGTCTTCCATAGCTGAATGGAGACTAGAACTCAGTCCCAGTCCACTCTTGAGGTTCTACTTGTTAGCACAACACAGATGACTGGAGAGAGGGATGACGTTAGCCTCCACTCATCCAAACAATATCCTTAAGGAGAAACATCTCCAGATGTTTCAAGTGATCTTCTGCAGAAACCTTTTGGGATTAGACGGGTGGCCCCAAAAGGCAGGAGCTACAACTGGAAGAGATGCCAAAAAGGCGTTAAGAGGTGTTAACCTAATTTTGAGATGCTTCTTCTCTGGTAACATTGTATTGCTAACTAGAGCATACAAAACCTTTGCCAGACCAATTCTCGGATACAACTCGTCTGCCTGGAATCCACACTGTATAGCGGACATTAATATGATTGAAAGGGTCCAGAGGTATTTCACAAGAAGAGTCCTCCACTCCTCTGCTCACAATAGAATCCCTTATGCCACCAGGCTCTAAATTTTGGGCTTGGACAAACCTGGAACTGTGCCGCCTGTGGTATGGTCTAAGCACAGTACACAAAATTGTCTGCTACAAATGTCTTACCTGTCAAGGACTACTTCAGCTTCAACCTCAATAATACACGGACAAACAATCGATACAAACTCAAGGTAAACCGCTCCAAACTCGATTGCAGAAAATGCGACTTCAGCAACAGAGGAGCCAACGCCTGGAATGCTCTCCCTGACTCCGTTGTTACATCCTCTAACTCCCACAGCTTCAACCTCAAATTGTCTAGCGTGGACCTCACTCCATTCCTGTTGTGGCCCAGCCAGTTCCGGATGAGCTGCTGATGGACTCCTCTAGTGAGGAGTCCTATGAGTCTGCTCTGGAGGAGGAGGGTGACCTTAAGAGAGCAGAGAGCCCGACTGGTCATCCGGAGGCACCTGGGTCTTGGAGTAGTGGGGAGGATCAAGGCCAGTTTGTCCCTGATGCTAGAGTGAGAAGGGCTGAAAAAGGAGGCTTCAATTGCATCAGAAGCGAACTCGAAGGATTTGAATTAGTCCCAGCTGCCTAATGACTGACCCCTCCCAAGAGGGTTTAAAAGGAAGTCTTTGCTAAGAAAGTCCTTGCAGAGAACAACGTTGGATTTCTAGGTTTGTGTTTAGTCGAGTTAGGAAGCTTCGTATCTGTTCAGTCATTCAGGGAAGCAGCCTAGAGAGTTAGTGGCAGGCAGCCAGTCTCGGAGAAAGGGGTGGTGGTCAGAACAATTCCTAAGAGGTCCGTAAAGGGGGTCACGCATAAGCGCACCAGCGTGCCTACTGTCCCTGTCCTACTGTCCCCATTTATTGGTACTCATTTCCTTTGTTGTTATTATTATTATTATTAATCCAATTTATACCCCGCCCTTCTCCTAAAAAAGGACCCAGGGCGGCGGCGCACAGGCAATTTAAGACAAAACATACATATAAATACCCATATTAAAAAGCTATTAAATAATAATCCCGTGCTAAAACCAACTTATAAAATCTCAATTAAAATTTACAATGTTAAAACTCAGTATCGGGGGTTATACTATGCCGGCTTGTTGGAACAGAAGCGTTTTAAGGCGCTGGCGGAACAGGCGGAGATCCGAGATGTTACGTAGTTCGGGGGGCAGGTCGTTCCAGAGGGTAGGGCCCGCCACAGAGAAGGCTCTTCCCCTGGGTGTTGCTAACCGGCATTGTCCGGCTGACGGCACCCGGAGAAGGCCCTCTCTGTGGGAGCGGATCGGTCGAAGGGAAGTATGGGGCAGGAGGAGGTCTCGTATGTAGCTAGGCCCCGAGCCTTGTTCATGTCCATGTTTATACTTATACCTGCTATCTTGTACATCTTTGACAAACTAATAAACACAAATACGAATTGTCCTTCCTCAGGCCCCCGCTTCCCTTACTTGAGCATGGTGACCCCTGCAGGGGTAGTGGGGACGCTGTGCCGCCTCATGTATTCGTGCATGTCTGGGAAACTCTTCTTGATATATTCCTCTGCGCTGCTCTCCCAGACGGTGCCAAAACGAAAACCCTGGGATGGATGATGGAGCTGCAAGAGAACAAAACTGGCATCAGACCGTCTCTGCTCCTAGTTTTGGGAGTTTTTAAAATTTAGGGCGGGGGTAGGGGAAATTCTTTTAATGTGAACATTCTTTTAAATATTTGCACTAGAAATCAGGGCGTGTGGGGTAAAAGAAGGGAAAGAAACAGAGGGTGGATAAAGCAAAGAGAGAGAGACAGAGAGAGAGAGAGAAAAGAATGTGATTTCATGGGATGTTTTCAAAGGAGAACATGTCAGCAACAGGAGGATGATAAACATCACAGAGGATTTGAGAACAGGGTGGTGGTGGGGAGGGCCTGCAGTATTGTCTTCTGACATGTCGAGCGATGAAAGCACCTCTAGGACTGAAGATTAAAACTTTAATTTAGGGGGGAATACAGAATAACAGAATTGGATGGAGAGGGGTAGTCAACCTTTTTATACCTTCATTTCCCCCCCATTTATTTACATTTATATCCCGCCCTTCTCCGCAGAGGACCCAGGGCGGCGCACAGGAATAAAAATAGTTTTTTTTAATTTCCTGTGCGCCGCCCTGGGTCCTCTGCGGAGAAGGGCGGGATATAAATGTAAATAAATGAAAAATACCTACTGCCCACTTTTGTAGCTCTGTTAGTAGTAAAATTTTCTAACCGCCCACCGGTTCCACAGTCATGGTGATTTATAAAGTAAGGAAGTCAATGAAATTTAAAAAAGGAAAGTGCTTCAGTATCGGACAAAACCCCTACCGCCCACCATGAAAGCTGGAACACCCACTAGTGGGCGGTAGGGACCAGGTTGACTACCACTGGTCTAGTCCAACCCCCTGCTCATGCAGGAGACTTTATGCACATGATGGCAAACCTATGGCACGCGTGCCACCGGTGGCACATGGAGCCATTTGTTAGGGCACACAAGGCGTTGCCTGTCAGCTCCTGACTTTGGCCTTCTTTCAAGGCCGTTTGGCTGGGGAATTCTGGGAGTTGAAGTCCACCAGACTTAAAAGAGATGACTTTGCAGACCCCTGTGTTAGGGTATATGACTGAGTTTTACAATGTAGTTAGATTATATGACTAAAGTAATTATAATGTTAAGAGCTTTGGCATAAAAGTAAGGAGTCTGAGGAATTGTGACAAGTAGAAAGTCATGATTTTAACTTTCCTGTGGCCATTGTGTATTTGGGGTGGGGGGAGGATGCAAAGGATTTTCTAGTTTGGACCTGAGGCAACTGGAGAAACACGGAACCCTCCCTCCCTCTTTTTCCCTTTCCTTCCTCTGATTGGCTGGTGAACTGTCACCTGAGCCCCAAAGCCCATAAACAGTATTTCACAGTATTTCGCCGAATTCCCCTTGACAAAGAGTCTGGGACTGAAGAGGCTGGGTCCCATTGGCCGGTATGAACAGCTGGGGGCCTAACAGCAGAGGTGAAATGATAGAGGCGAATGGCTGGGGGAGGAATCCTGGGGTCGAAAAAGGGGCAGCAAAGGGTACGAGGAGAACAGTCGCATTCCTGTGTGGCAGGACTGAAGCTCCAAGATGGCTTCGGCCAGGCCAGCTTCAGGGTTGACACTTTGATTAGATCCAACACAATTGTTCTTATTTGGAACGGTCCATAAGGCTGGAAGGTGGATGGAGGGGAAGCCAAGCTCAACTTTGGGACACAGGCAAAGCAGAGACAGAGAAGACATTTGGAGGAAAGGAAGAAGAAGATGGAGAAGAAGTTGAGTAAGACAGGGAGGCTGGGCAGGAAACTGTGGAAGAAGGGCATGGAGGGCATAGAAAGAGAAGTATTTGTTCAACCTTGGGATCATGAATCCCAGAGAGTTCCTCAAAAGTTTTTTCGCCCACCATCACTGCGGCCAAGTTGGCTGTGTAGCTGGAGAGGACCAAGAGGCAGAAGATGGCCCAGAGGTTCATGAGGAAACGGCCCGTCCAGCACTTGGGCGTCTTGCTGGAGACCGTGCGGCCGAACAGGATGGCGTAGCAGAGGTTCAGGGCTGAGGAGTAGGAGAAGATCTTCATACGGTTGCGGCCGTGGGGCGTCATGCCGTAAGGGCTCTTCCACTCGTACAAGGTGAGGAAGAGGGCCGTCATGTGGAGAGCCACGAAGATGCCCACCCACATGGTCCAGTGCAGCGGCCACATGAAGGCCCCGATGGGTGACGCTGTGTCCCGGATCCTCACCAGGATGCCCAAGCTGGTGGAAAAGAAAGGGCTGGTGAAGTCGATCACTTGACTCCGGGCCGAATTGATGCTGAAGGACGTCACGGCCATGTGGGCCGTGCCGCTCAGGAGGTCTCCTACCAGCCCCGTCCAACGGCCGTTCTTCCAAGCCCCGTACTTTCCATCGCCCACGATGTAGAGGTCGAAGTCGAAGGGCAAGTCTTCGGCCAGCTTCTCCAAGAGGTCGATGCAGTAGCCATAGCAGCATTTCCGGTACTCCATGGGTACGGAGCCGTTCTCCGAATCCAGCTCCTCGAAGAGGGCGTTGAGCACGGAGGAGTCGTTGGTGTGAGGATCCAGGCAGAGTTGCCCCGCTGGACAGTTGCCCTCTTCGTCTACCTGGAAAGATAATCAGTTAATAACCTTTTGACTATCAAGCAGGAAATCAAAGGGGCTGGCCAGGAGAACCATTTATTTTATTTTATTTTATTACATTTATATCCCGCCCTTCTCCACAAAGGACCCAGGGCGGCGCACAGGAAATTTAAAAAGATATACAAAATAGAAAATGAATAAATAATTTAAAATATATATTAAATAATCCCAATCCTATGCTAAAACCAATTATTTGAAACCCAATTTAAAACTTTTCTAAAAGTCCCCATGGGAGGTTAGGCTAGGCCGGCTTGATGAAAAAAGTATGTCTTTAGACATTGGCGGAAGAGGCGGAGGTCGGTGATGGTCCGGAGTTCAGGGGGTAGGTCGTTCCAAAGGGCAGGGCCCGCCACAGAGAAGGCTCTTCCCCTGGGTGTCGCCAGACGGCATTGTCCGGCCGACGGCACCCTGAGAAGGCCCTCTCTGTGGGAGCGTATCGGTCTAAGGGATGTATGGAGATGAGCTTTCTCCAACCTGATACCCTCCAAATCTTGACAGATTAACAGAGTTGGAAGGGACCTTGTAGGTCATCTAGTCCAACCCCCCCCCCCAACTCAAGCAGGAGACCCTACACCATTTCTGACAAATGGCAGTCTAGTCTCTTCTTGAAAGCTTCCAGTCATGAAGCTCCCCCAACTTCTGAAGGCAACGTCTGTTCTATTGGTTGATTGTTCTCACTGTCAGGAAATGTCTCCTTATTTCTAGGTTGAATTTCTCCTTGGTCAGTTTGCATCCATTATTTCTTGTCTGGCCTTCGGGTGCTTTGGAAAATAGCTTGGCCCCCCTCCTCTCTAGGCAGCCCCTCCAATATTGGAACACTGCTATCATGTCTACCCTGGTCAGTGGTGGGATTAAAATAATTTAACAACCAGCTTTCTGCTCTAATGACCAGATGGGTAGGTGTGGCTTGGTGGTCATGTGACTGAGTGGGCGTGGCCAACTCTACGTCACTCACGTCAATGGGCGCTTCGCTTTAGCTATTACAATGTATTAATAGTTAACCGGAGAGGCAGTTTCTGTAAGCAGAGCAATAAAGATTAGGCTAGAACCAACACCAGAATGTTTCCTTCCTGCCTTCCTTACAGGATTAGCCCTGTAAAGTAGAAAAGAACAAAATAAGATTTCTTCCAACAACCGGTTCTCCAAACTACTTAGAAAGTTAACAACCGGTTCTCCCGAATGGGTGCGAACCGACTGAATCTCACCACTGCCCCTGGTCCTTCTCTTCATTAGACTAGCCAGGCCCAGTTCCTGCAACCGTTCTTCATATGTTTTAGCCTCCAGTCCCCTAATCCTCTTTGTTAATAATAATAATAATAATAATAATAATATTTTATTTTTATATACCGCGTCCTCTCCCCAAGGGGACTCGGAGCGGTGCACAGGGAAAAATTAAAACACATAAAATATATATACAAAAATAGATACAGTAAAGTAAAAACAAATTAAATTTAATTGTCCCTGCACTAAAATCCCCATATTAAAACTAATGTTCCCTAAACCCTAAAAGGTAGAGACTAACCTAGGCCGGCCAAGCAGAAAAAGTACGTTTTTAATTTCTGACGGAAGGAGCGGAGGTCCGTGGTTGTTCTAATGTCGGGGGGAAGGTCGTTCCAGAGGGCTGGGCCCGCCACAGAGAAGGCCCTTCCCCTGGGCGTCGCCCGCTGACAAAGTCTAGTGCAGGGGTCCCCAACCTTTTTTTCACCAGGGACCGGTTTCATTTTAAAGAAAATTCTGCGGACCGGCTGAGGGGCTCAGCAGTCATGTGACTGGGTGGGCGTGGCCAACTTTGAAAATGTGAAACTCACTTAACAATGATCTTGGTTAGCAACCAAACTTTTGGCCTCAACTGTGGTCATAAGTTCTTTCTTTCTTTCTCTCTCTCTTTCTTTCTCTTACTTTGTCTCTGTCTCTCTTTTTTCTCTCGCTATTTCTGTCTTTCTCTCTTTCCCTTTCTCTCTATTTCTTTCTCTTTCCCTCTTTCTGTATCTTTTCCTGTCTCTTTCTTTCCTTTCTGTCTCTTTCTCTGTCTGTCTTTCTCTCTCCCACTTTTTTCTTTCTTTCTCTCTTTGTGTCTCTCCTTCATCCGCCCATTTCTGTCACTCTGTGTGTGTGTGTGTGTGCGTGTGTCTGTCTGTCTTGCATTCATTCAATCAATCACTCCTTCTGTGTCTCTGTCTATCTTTCTCTCCCTCCCTCCCTCTGTCTCTCTATGTGTGTCTGTCGTCGTCATCGTCGTCCAGTCCCCCCGCCCCCAGCCTCCTCATCCCGCCTGGTCGCTCGTTCAGGCTCCGTGGCTGGATAGGTGCCGGGCTGGAGAGGAGGAGGAGGGAGGGGGGCAGCCCATTGGGTAGAGCGCACGGGAGAACGCAGGAGGATGGTGGGGGCTCTTCCTCCACCCTCGTCGACGGAGGGACTCCTGTGCGCCGCCGGAGCAACCCGCCAGTTCCCTCCCCAGCTCGCAGAGCCTCCGCAGTCCCTGGAAGAAAATGAGTGGCCGGCATGCCAGCAGGGGAGGGAATCGGTGGCCGGTCCGGCGGTATCCAGGAATCCTTCCGTCGACGAGGGTGGAGGAAGAGGTACACTCCAACGGCGCGAACAACCACGCCTGCGTTCTCCCGCGCGCTGTGCTCAGGGGGCTGCCTCTTCCTCCCTCCTCCTCCTCTCAAGCCCTGCGGCCCGGCTTCCATCCAGCCACGGACCGGCACCGGTCCGCGGCCCGGGGGTTGGGGACCCCTGGTCTAGTGGACGGCACCCGGAGAAGTCCCTCTCTGTGGGAGCGAATCGGCCGTGAGGATGTATGGGGCAGGATCCGATCCCGCAGATAGCCAGGTCCCGAGCCATGGAGCGCTTTAAAGATGATAACTAGCACCTTGAAGCGCACCCGAAAGATGACAGATAGCCAGTGCAGCTCGCGCAAGAGAGGTGTTATATGGGTGTACCTTGCGGTCCCCATTATTGCTCGCGCGGCTGCATTCTGGACCAGCTGAAGTCTTCGGGTGCACCTCAAGGGGAGCCCCATGTAGAGAGAGTTACAATAGTCCAGTCGGGATGTCACGAGGGCATGAGTGACTGTGCACAGGGCATCCCGATCCAATAGGGGGCGCAACTGGCGTTGCTCTTCTCTGCACTCTTTCTAGAGTCTCCACATCTTTTTTATAACATGGCGACCAAAACTGGATGCGGTACTCTAGGTGTAGTCTTACTAGGGCTTTATAGAGTTGGGTTAGCACCTCCCTTGATCTTGCTTGTATCCCTCTGTTAATGAAAGTTAGGATTGCGTCGTCTTTTTTGGCTGCCGCTACAGACCGCTGGTTCATATTTAGAGTAGGTGGTTGTCCACTAAGACTCCAAGATCTCTCTCACAGTCAGTGCTATTAAGCCTTGTTTCGCCCAGTCTATATGTGTACTTTTCGTTTTTCTTGCCTAAGTGTAACACTTTACTTTTCTCTACATTGAATTTCATTTTGTTAGATAGGGCAGGGGCAAGCTGGCTGGAGAAGTCTGGGAGCTGAAGTCCTTCAGACTTAAAGTTGCAAAGTTTGCCCACCCCTGAGATAGGGCCCAGTGTTCTGGTTTTAGTCCGAGCTCCCTGCAAAATAGATTAGGCAAATGAATGATTGCTGAACGAGTGGTTAATAAGTGAGGACTATCTACATGCACTTCTGTGCAATGGTGGGATGCACATCGGAAAGGCTACAATGTGCACGTCCACATAGCTATAGGCCCTTTTCAATATGTTTGGGGGACACCATGTGACCACGGGGATGCTGCAACGGTTGTAAGTACGAAAAATGGTCATAAGTCATAGTGCTGTTGTCACTAAATCGTCACTTAAATGAATGGCTGTAAATCAAGGACTAGCTATAACCTGCACATCTGGAGAATACCAATTTAACCAAACCATGTTAGCAATGGCATTTAGACTAACCGTATTTTTCAAAGTATAAGACGCAACTTCCCCCCCAAAAAAAGAGAGGGTGAAAATCTGGGTATGTCTTATACACTGAACACAGCACTTTTGGCCTCCCCATAGTCTGCCCCTTCACAAAAATGGATGTGCAGAGGGTTTGGGAGGCCTGCAAAGTGCTCCTGGGGGCTGGGGAGGGCACAAACGAGTAAAAAATGGGGCATTTTTGCTCATGTTTGCCCCCCCCCCGCAGCCCCCAAGAGCCCTCTAGAACAGGGGTCTCCAACCTTTGCAACTTTAAGTCTGAAGGACTTCAGCTCCCAGAATTCTCCAGCCAGCTTTGCTGGGAGCTGAAGTCCTTCAGACTTAAAGTTGCAAAGGTTGGAGACCCCTGCTCTACAAGACTCCTAAAGGCTAGGCATGCTCTCTTTTTGCCCACCCCCCCTCAACCTCTAGGGGCACTTTTCAGGCCTCTCAAACTCTCTGCATGCCCTATTTGTCAGAAAAAATGAGGCGCGCAGAGAGTTTGGGAGGTTTGCAGAGTGCAATAACTTTTTAAAAAAAAATTAGCTCTTCAAAATCTTAGTGCGTCTTATACTCCAGTGCATCTTATACTCTGAAAAATACGGCATATACACAGTGCTTTGACAGCCCTCTCTAAGCAGTTTACAGAGTCAGCCTATTTGCCCCCAACAATCTGAGTCCTCATTTTACCCACCTCGGAAGGGATGGAAGGCTGAGTCAACCTTGAGCCTGGTGGGATTTGAACTGCCAAGTTTCAGGCAGCAGAAATAGCCTGCAATACTGCACTCTAACCACTGCACCACCACAGCTCTCGCGGCATTGCACACTTTTACATTTTTTGTAAAAGAGAAATGTCCGTGGGACAATCAGCTCTGTTCAGCAGGTGTCGTCCCCCGTCCCCCCCCCTCACACGTCCCGATGTACCTACGCACCTCCCGGATGAAGACAAAGGGGTGTTCCACCAAGGTCACCACCCGCAGCTTCATGCGTGAGAAGCCCCCGCCCTCGGCCTGGTTCCTGCGCTGCAGGTGCTGCGGCCAGCTGCCCTCCTCTGCTTCCATTTCACCGCCCTTCCAGCTGCCCACCGTCACCCACGTGGGCTGGCCCACCGAATCCCTCAGCAGGCTCCAGATTTTGTAGTGACGTTCAGTGTGGATGTGAGACGTGTTGTGCACGAAGACCTCGCCTGTCTGGCCACGGAACGACGTGTTGGCTAAAAACCTGCAATCAAGGAGAGAAAAAAGCAGGAATCAGAACAACAGTGTTGACAGGGACCTTGGAGGTCTTCTTGTCCAACCCTCTGCTCAAGCAGGAAACTCTACGAGCCTCAGTGGCGCAGTGGTTAGAATGCAGTACTGCAGGCTACTTTTGCTGACTGCCGGCTGCCTGCAATTTGGCAGTTCAACTCTCAAGATTTACTCAGCCTTCTATTCTTCCGAGGTGGGTAAAATGAGGACACAGATTGTTGGGGGCAATAGGCTGACTCTGTAAAGTGCTTAGAGGGGCTGTAAAGCAGGGGTCCCCAACCTTTTTTGCACCAGGGACTGGTTTCATTAAAAAAAAAAATCTGCGGACCGGCTGGCATAGAGGAGGAGCGGGGGGGAGGGGGAACAGGTGGCGCATGTGCATGCGGGGGGAGGAGGGGGAACAGGCGGCGCATGTGCACGTGGGGGGGAGTCGGCTCACTCGGCCCTCTAGGGCCTCCAATGGCACGAACGGCCGTGCCTGCGCTCTCCCACATCCGGTGTGCGCTCTGCCCAGGGGGCTCCTCCCTCCTCCTCCTCCTCTCCGGCCCTGCAGCCCGGTTCCTATCAAGCCACGGACCGGCCCCGGTCTGCGGCCTGGGGGTTGGGGACCCCTGCTGTAAAGCACTGTGGAGCTATAAGTCTAAGTGCTATTGCTATTGCTATACCATCTCAGACAAGTGGTTGTCCAATATTTTCTTAAAAACCTCCAGTGTTGAAGTACCCACAACTTCTGAACTTCTAATTCCACCGATTAATTGTTCTAATTGTCAGGAAAATTCTCCTTCTTTCTAGAATTGTTCTCTCCTTGATTACATGTAAAAAAAGATGTTGGGACTCTAAAAAAAGTACAGAGAAGAGCAACAAAGAGGATTAGGGGACTGGAGACTAAAACATATGAGGAACGGTTGCAGGAACTGGGTATGTCTAGTTTAATGAAAAGAAGGACCAGGGGAGACATGATAGCAGTCTTCCAATATCTCAGGGGTTGCCACAAAGAAGAGGGAGTCAAGCTATTCTCCAAAGCAGCTGAGGGTAGAACAAGAAGCAATGGGTAGAAACTAAACAAGGAGAGAAGCAACCTAGAACTAAGGAGAATCTTCCAGATAGCTAGAACAATTTATCAATGGAACAGCTTGCCTCCAGGAGCTCGGAAGAATGAACCTTCACCCTCATCCTACTGATATTCGCTACTACTGTGAAGGCAGATTTGGTTAATGACCGCATGATTCACTTAACAACTGATTTACTTAATAACTCTGGTAAAAAAGGTTGTAACATGGGGCAAAACCTATGTAACCACTGCCTTGCTTAACAAAGGCAATTGTGGGGCTTAATTGTACAGAAACATGTGTGCATTTTGGGAGAAGAGAAGGTAAAGGTTCCAGTTGCACATATGTGCTTGTCGTTCCTGACTCTAAGGGGCGGTGCTCATCTCCATTTCAAAGCCAAAGAGCCAGTGCTGTCCAAAGATGTCTCCATGGTCATG
The DNA here is from genome assembly GCA_039707465.1 of Rhabdophis nuchalis. Lineage (NCBI taxonomy): Eukaryota > Metazoa > Chordata > Lepidosauria > Squamata > Natricidae > Rhabdophis > Rhabdophis nuchalis. The sequence goes on from CM077643.1 coordinate 30,299,494, forward strand.
TGGCCGGCATGACTGAATGCCGAAAGTGCACGGAAGTCTGTTACCTTCCCACCAAAAGTGGCTCCTATTTTTCTACTTGCATTTTTACGTGCTTTTGAACTGCTAGATTGGCAGAAGCTGGGACAAGTAACGGTAGCTCACTCTGTTATGCGGCTCTAGGGATTCGAACGGCCGATCTGCCAACCTTTTTGATCGACAAGCTCAGCGTCTTAGCCATTGAGCCACCCGGTTACTCTTATGGATCCCAAAATCAAGAGTAGCTTACTCACTGGGAAAGGTAGAGTCCAGAGGATTCAGAGTCCACAACGTGTTTGTCGTTGCAATTCACCATGCTCTGGATGAGGGCGAGGTCAGGCCGAATGTAGACAGCCCGAGAAATGGCACGGGACACCAACTCTATGGCGTCCTGGATGAAATGCTCCACAGAGGGCCTGTCCACCTCCCCGAAGGCCAGAAGACCTAACGGCAGCCCCTCCGTCTGGAGCTCATCCACGTTCTGGGGTTGCCCCAAAATCCAGTGGAACTGCTGAGTGACCCCCAACTCCTTCGCCATCCGGAAGATGAGCTGGGAGAAAGGAGCATTGCAGCCAAAAAGCAAAGCCGGGCCTGGCAATTCGCGGTATTCCTCCAAGTGTCGCCGGAGGTGGCGGGCCGCTTCTCTCTCATCCAGGAAGCTCAAGTCAATCACCACCGTCTTCTCCAGGTGGGCGTGGCTGGTCCAGAGGTCAATGAAGGCGGCGGCATCCCAGGCTTGGCACAAAACCAATGTGACGTCTTGCCAACGGTTGGCATGGAAGATGGTGACCAGCAGGTCCAGGAGTGTCTCAAAGTCACCGCATTGGTCCATGTGGAGATGGAAAGGGTTCTGCGAGAAGGAGCCAGGAGTGGGAAAAAGACAGTAAAAGTAAACAAACACAGGCAGTCCTCAACTTACAGCAGTTCCCTTAGTGACCGTTCAACGTTACAACGGCAATGAAAAGAAGTTATAGTTTATAGTTTAGTTTATTCGATTTATATACCGCGCCTTCGCCATCGAAATGGACCCAGGGCGGTGCACAGGAAATTAAAACCAACAAATAATAAAACAATACAATAAATAGATAAAACGAATTAAATAAGAGCCTGTGCTAAAATTCCCACTAAAAACCCGACGTCCATTTACGTATTTGGCAGAAGCTATGTAACAATAAAATCTAAATGATTAGGTGATGTAAAATAGAAGCCAAAACAGGAAATAGAAGTCTTTTTTTTTTTTACTATCAAACTTAAAGTGTCGACCATAATGTAAATATAAGGGTGATATGAACAAATTATTATTATTTTTTTATTGAAAAAGTTTTACAAAACAAATTTTCCCCTTTCCCCCCCCCATACATATAATATAAATCAAATACAAGTGCTATACCCCCCCTCTTCCCAACCCTCATAATATGAATTTCTCACAAAATAGCATTATCCAATTATCCCCATCTTCTAAACTAATTAACGGACTCAGGCTCAACCCGACCAAGACCGAGTGGCTGTGGTTTCCGGCTGCCCGGTTCAACCAGCTGACTCCATCGCTGGCCATAGGGGGCGAACATCTTGCCCCTGTGGATGGGGCGCGCAACTTGGGTGTCCTCCTGGATACCCGGCTGTCCATGGAAGATCAGGTGACAGCCGTGGCCAGGAGGGCGTTTTACCAGGTTCGCCTGGTACGCCAGTTGCGCCCCCTATTGGACCGGGATGCCCTTCGCACAGTCACTCATGCTCTCGTGACATCCCGACTGGACTATTGTAACTCTCTCTACATGGGGCTCCCCTTGAGGTGCACCCGGAGACTGCAGTTGGTCCAGAATGCAGCCGCGCGAGCAATAATGGGAACCGCAAGGTTCACCCATGTAACACCGCTCTTGCGCGAGCTGCATTGGCTACCTGTCGTCTTTCGGATGCGCTTCAAGGTGCTAGTTATCATCTTTAAAGCGCTCCATGGCTCGGGACCTAGCTATCTGCGGGATCGGATCCTGCCCCATACTTCCTCACGGCCGATTCGCTCCCACAGAGAGGGACTTCTCCGGGTGCCGTCCACTAGACTCTGTCAGCGGGCGACGCCCAGGGGAAGGGCTCTCTCTGTGGCGGGCCCTGCCCTCTGGAACGACCTCCCCCCCGATATTAGAACAACCACGGACCTCTGTTCCTTCCGTCTGAAATTGAAAACGCACTTTTTTCTGCTTGGCCGGCCTAGGGTAGCCTCTCTACTATAGTATTATAGGGTTATAGGATTTTAGTGAATTGGTATTGGGGAATTTTAGCGCAGGGCTTACTGTTTAATTTGTTTTTATTTAATTGTTTGTATTTTCATGTGTATTTATTGTTTTAACTTCCCTGTGCACCGCTCCGAGTCCCCTTGGGGAGAGGGAGCGGTCTAGAAATTAAGTTGTTTATTATTATTATTATTATTATTATTATTATTATTATTATTATTATTATTATTATTATTATTATTATTATTAATTATGCAAATATATTTCCCCTCCCTGACCCCCCTAGCCCTCCCCCACCTCCCATTCCAACCCACCCCCGACTTCTACTATGCACCACTCTGATAATTCCAAACAACCCAGATATTATCTTCTCTGTTCACATTATACCCCTTACATATCTCCTTATCAATCTACTCGTTCTTGCCTAAAATACCTAATAACTACATAATTTTTTTTTTTTAAACCTTATTACAAACCCATCATAAACACCCACACCTTCAACATTTTGGTTAAACATTAGGATACATACATGATAAATTCTTAGGATCTAAATACCATCTGTAAAACATTTTATAAAAATTCTCTCTTCCCACAGTTTAGTTGAACATTAAGATACATACAAGATAATTTCTTAGGCTCTAAATACCATCTATGAAACATTTTATAAAAATTCTCCCCAGATCTCCAACAAAACATTAATCATATCAACTTCCATCCATTATCCATCAATCCAACTCTTAGTTACCAGTCTACTCATTCGTGCCTAAAAGCTATATAATATAATATAATATTTTCTAAGCCTTATTGCAGACAACAAATTATTATTGTTACAATTGTGATTACACTATTACAGTTGTTAAAACCAATAGGAAGGCAATGTAGAAGAGAGAACTATGAAAGCTAAATATGTAAGCCGATACAGAAGCCTATAAAACTATTTTATATTGTTAGGTGTGTCTTGTTTTTCCGCATTTGTTGTTGTTTTTTCTGTTTTAAAAATGTTTAGTAAAAACTACCATAATTTTCGGAGTATAAGACGCATTGAAGTATAAGACGCAGCAAGATTTTGAAGAGGAAAATTTAAAAAAAAATTGGCACTCTGCAAACCTCCCAAAACAGCCCGTTTTTCATGAACACAGGCCCATTTCCCCCCCACCCAAAAAGGGCATGAATAGCCCTTAGGAGGCTTATAGAGTGTTCCTGGAGGCTGGGGTGGGGGCAAAAATGAGCAAAAAACGGCCTGTTTTTCACAAAAATGGGCCTGTTTTTTGTCAAAAAAGGGCATAGATAGCCTTTTGGAAACTTATAGAATGCTGCTGGAGGGGGCAAAAAGGGTCATTTTTTCGCTCATTTCTGCCCTTCCCAGCCCCCAGGAGCTCTCTGAAAGACTCCTATAGACTCTGCACAGCCATTTTGATGAAGGGGGAGAAGTTTCAGGAGGCCCAAAATGCTGTATTCAGTGTATAAGACACACCCAGATTTTCAGCCTCTTTTTTGAGGGAAAAAGGTGCGTCTTATACTCTAAATAAATATGGTATTTAAAAAGAAAAAGGAAAGGAAAAAAAAGTGACTTAGGACCAGTGGTGGGTTTCAAAATTTTTTAGAACCTACTCTGTAGGTGTGGCCTATTTTGTGGGCGTGGCTTGGCAGTCATGTGACAGGGTGGGAGTGGCCACCTTTTAAAATGTGGTGAAACTCTAACAACGCTCTTGCTTAGCAACCAAAATTTTGGACTCAATTGTGATGATAAATTCTTTCTTCTTTTCTTTCTTTCTTTCTTTCTTTCTTTCTTTCTTTCTTTCTTTCTTTCTTTCTTTCTTTCTTTCTTTCTTTCTTTCTTTCTTTCTTTCCTTCCTTTCCTTTCCTTCCTGTTGGGTCACTGGCAGCGGCGGGCCAGATTTACTTCCAGGTACGTGGTGGAACCCCCTCTCACCGGTTCTCTAAATTTCACCAACCGGCTCTCGTGAGTAGGTGCGAGCCTGCAGAAACCCACCACTGCTTAGGACCCTTTTTCACAGTCACAACCTTGTAGTGTCTCCATTACCATGGGATCAAAATTCAGATGCAGGGCAACTGGTTTCACCTTTATGGCCATCCCAGAGTCATGTGATCCCCTTTTGGGACCCTCTGACAAGCAAAGCTCATGGGGGAATCCAGAGTCACTTAACAACCAGGCTACTAACGTATCAGCTGCAGTGATTCATTTAACAACTGTGGCAAGAAAGGTTGCAAAATGGGGCAAAGTTTCTTTCTCAAAGGTTTTCACTTAGCAACAGAAATTGTGGTTGTACTCTACATTCCACCACAGGTCCCTACCGTTTTTCTAGTGTAATCATTTTTATTGATTGTATTGGCTGTTTCAACATTTGAAACTGCGGAGTTGTGTGTGTGCTTCAGAAGCTGAAGGGAAGGGGACGGAAGGGAAGGGTGAAAGCAAGAATGGAGAAATAGATGGACAATCACTTTATAAACAAAACTGAAAGGCTTCTGATAATCCAAATTTTCTGAACTGCAAACCCTGTCTGCTTAGGGCTCTGGTTAGCTACTTGCAAGGACCACTGCACATAAAAACGATGTGGAGACTCTAGAAAGAGTGCAGAGAAGAGCAACAAAGAGGATTAGGGGACTGGAGGCTAAAACATATGAAGAACGGTTGCAGGAACTGGGTATCTCTAGTTTATTATTTATTATTTTTATTTTTCGAATTTATACCCCGCCCTTCTCCTTGTTAGGACTCAGGGCGGCGCACAGGGATTATTAAAAACCATTACAAAACAATATATACTATTAAAAACATATTAAATTAAATTAAAACCCGTGCTAAAAACCCTTTAAAACCCTAAAAAATTAAAATTTATAAATATAGTCAGAAACAGGGGGCTTCGCTAGGCCGGCTTGTTGGAATAGGTACGTCTTAAGGCGTTGGCGGAAGAGGCGGAGGTCCAAGGTAGTGCGAAAGTCGGGGGTAGGTCGTTCCAGAGGGCTGGGCCCGCCACAGAGAAGGCCCTTCCCCTGGGTGTCGCCAACCGGCATTGCCCAGCCGACGGTACCCGGAGAAGGCCCTCTCTGTGGGAGCGGATCGGACGAAGGGATGTATGGGGCAGAAGGCGGTCTCGTATATAGCTAGGCCCCGAGTTTAATGAAAAGAAGTACTAGGGGAGACATGATAGCAGTGTTCCAATATCTCAGAGGTTGCCACAAAGAAGAGGGATTCAAACTATTCTCCAAAGCACCTGATGCAGAACAAGAAGCAATGGGTGGAAACTATTCAAGGAGAGAAGCAACTTAGAACTGAGGAGAAATTTCCTGACAGTTAGAACAATTAATCAGTGGAACAGAAGTTGCCTCCAGAAGTTGTGAATGCCCCAACACTGCAAGTCTTTAAGAAGTTGTTGGATAGCCATTTGTCTGAAACGGTATAGGGCTTCCTGCCTAGGCAGGGGACTGGACTAGAAGACCTCCAAGGTCCCTTCCAACTCTGTTATTCTATTCTATTCTATTCTATTCTATTCTATTCCATTCCATTCCATTCCATTCCATTCCAATCTTGGACAGCTGCTATCCTGGGGAACCTACCTGACCCTTATGAAGAGTTTTTGAGATTCAGGGGTGGATAAAAGCATAACTTTGCAAATGATGACAGCATCACAAGCCTTCCTCCCAAGAGGGTTGGTCACTGATGCCCCCCTCTCCCTCTCTCCTATAACCCCACAGCCAGCTGCAGGAGAAGGCTTAAACCAGAAGTGGGGCAACCCTGTAAATGTGGCGGCTGCCACCAGGGGGCAGCAGACACCCGCAGCTAAGCTTAAATTCAGCCCCGTCAAAAGAAATCTCCCATCAGAATAAAAACTAAAAGTGGAATTTCAAATAAAGCTAAAGGCTCCCTTGAGTCCAGTTTCGGGCAAAAGATAGAAGCAGTTTGTGCTGCCTATTTCTAGGCTGGCGTAGTGATTTCTCATCCTGGTCTACAACCCCGAAATTCTCTGGGGATCTCCTAGGCGGGTAGACATCAGGTCTGATGCTGATTTGATTTCATTTTGAGATCAGCCGTAATTCGGGGGAAAGAATAATGCAGCCCCATTTCCATATCACCCTTTAAAAGAGCCCCCCCCCCAAAAAAACTCTCCATCTCATGAAGCCCTCGATTGTTCATAAACACCCATCATTTACTATGTGGTCATAATTTAATAAAGAATAGAATAGAATAGAATAGAATAGAATAGAATCTTCTAGATGGGGTGGTTGTTTCCCACACAATGAATCCAATTAGATTGGATAATATAAGCCCTTGGTAAGGCCACACTTGGAATACAGTAATCCCTCGTTTTCCGCGGCTTCGTTTTCCGCGGATTCAGTGCTTCGCGGATTTGTAAAAAATACCCCCCAAAAAATGCATTGGTATTGAAACCACTAGGTTTAAAGCAACCTAGTGGTTGCTTTAAACATGTCCACCAATTCAAGTTTCCTAGCGAATCCTACTTCGCGGTTTTCACTTTCCGCGGAAGGTTGCGGTCCCCATTAACCGCGGAAAACGAGGGATTACTGTACTACATTCAGTTTTGGTTGCCACAATGTAGAAAAGATGTGGAGACTCTGGAAAGAGTGCAGAGAAGAGCAACAAAGAGGATTAGGGCACTGGAGCCTAAAACACATGAAGAACGGTTGCAGGAACTGGGTATGTCTAGTTTAATGAAAAGAACGACTAGGGGAGACATGATAGCAGTCTTCCAATATCTCAGGGGTTGCCACAAAGAAGAGGGAGTCAAACTATTCTATTCTGGAAAGAGAGATAAAACAGACCAAGCAAAGGATTGGGCCCATGGAACTCATTTCCACAAGATATGATGACACTTGCACACAAAAATCGGAATAAATTTATAGAGGACAGGCAGTCTGTCTTGAAGATTCAATCTATCTCTAAATTGTGGCGGGATGACATGACTTCAAATATCCGTTGCAAGGAAGCAATAAGAGCAAAGGGACAAAACTCCATTTCTTGAGAAGCCTCAGATTGGCCAGATAAAATGCTGAACCGAGAGAGATCTCGGCTTCATCCAGGAAGGCTATTCTTATATTATTATTTTTTACAAATGCAAATATTAAATTTTGAAGATCTTAAAAAAAACCTCCATCGTCATGGTCCCCATCGCCATTCTATTGATCGTGACACAAATCAAGGCAATCTTTTGAGTAAGGAAACGAAAAGGATACCGGGAAAAACCCTTTTGAAACAACTCTTACGGATTACCAGGTGGCAAAATGGCTGTGGCTGTGGTTTCCGACGTCCCGGTACAACCAGTTGACACCATCACTGGCCATCGGAGGTGAACATCTAGTCCCCGTGGATAGGGCACGCAACCTAGGCGTCCTCCTGGATTCCCGGCTGTCCATGGAAGACCATCTGACGGCCGTGGCCAGGGGGGCTTTTTACCAGGTTCGCCTGGTACGCCAGTTGCGCCCCCTACTAGACCGGGACGCCCTTCGCACAGTCACTCATGCACTCGCGACATCCCGTCTAGACTACTGTAATGCTCTCTACATGGGGCTTCCCTTGAGGTGCACCCGAAGACTACAGCTAGTTCAGAATGCGGCTGCGCAGGGAATCTTGGGAGCCTCAAGGCATTCCCACGTAACACCGCTCCTGTGCGAGCTGCACTGGCTGCCTGTGGCCTTTCGGGTGTGCTTCAAGGTGTTGATTACCATCTTCAAAGCGCTCCATGGCACGGGGCCTAGTTATTTGCGGGATCGTCTCATACCCCACACATCCCTTCGGCCGATTCGCTCCCACAGAGAGGGACTTCTCCAGGTGCCGTCCACTAGGCAGTGTCAGCGGGCGACGCCCAGGGGAAGGGCCTTCTCTGTGGCGGGCCCAACCCTCTGGAACGACCTACCCCCCGAACTCAGAACTATCACGGACCTCCGTCTCTTCCGCCAAAACTTAAAGATGTACTTCTTCCATCTTGCCGGCCTGGCCTAATCCACACTATCAAGCTTGCAGACTGAATGCTAAATTGTTTTAATTTGGATTTTAAGGGGTAGAGTTTTTAGGATTTTTAGCACAGGGTTATTGGTATTTAATTGTTTTTTAATATTTATTGTTTGCTACGTTTTATAGTTCCCTATTTTAATCTCCTGTGCACCGCCCCGAGTCCCTTCGGGGAGAGTGGCGCAGTATATAAATTTAATAACATGAAAATGAAATAAATGAAAATCTGGAATTGGAAGGAAACAGAGATGCACCATTTTCATGGAGACGTCTCCTTTGCTGGAGCATCTCAATGATTGAGCCGCATGGGATCCAGGAAGGATGACCCGTTTTGGAAAATGAGGGTTTGTGTGTGCCAAATCATGCAGCGTTGCAACGCGTGCGTCTTCTGCTATGCAGGTAATTATGTTGTACTCTCCCTTGTAGGTCAATCCAATATTTCAAACACGAACTTGCCAAGTCATTAACTCCTTCGGCAGCCTGACGAACAACGTTATGTGTTTAGAGTATTCAATGATTCCTGCCAGTCTCGATGGCGTGAACCTTCTCCCAGCTTCAGCTAACCTCAGACTCTCTACAGTAGGGAACTATGGCCCCTTGAGGGCCTGTGGACTTCAACTCCCAGAATTCCTGAGGCAGACGGCTCAGGAATTCTGGGAGTTGAGGGCCACAGGTCCTCAAGAGGCCATAATGTCAGGGTTCCAAATAGCATCCAAAAAGTAAATCAGAGTCCAAGGCAAAGTGTTGCTCAAAGTTCCAATTTTTTAAGAGAGCCATGTTGGCGTATCTGGGAAACCCCGAATCTGAAAGCTTCCTGGTTCTCCCCACCCAGTTGAAAGTTCAAGATCTTGCCCCCCACACCCATAATCCCATCACATGGTCCAATCTTCCACTGCCATGTTCCACCCATCCAGTTCCATCCAGGTGCAGAGATGCAGAGACCAAGGATGACCTTGGCTTTCTAGAAAGGAATTTTGTTTTGGCTACATAGCATCTAACTCCATACAATCTCCCCTCCCATTTCCCCACAATAGAAAAGGCGCCATAGAATAATGGTGTGGCAGGCCAAAGATCCAAAAGGAATATGGCTGCAGGCCTGCCACATAATTCACCACCCCTGCTCTACAGAATGGCTGTCAAACTCAAGGCCCAAGGGCCGGATCCAGCCCATGGGGGTGCTTAGATCTGGCCCCTGAGGCCGTCCTGGAAACAGCATTGGCCTGCGGTGCTTCTGCCAGTGAGCTCTGTTTTCACTGGCAGGGGGTTGCAGGAGGCCGTCGCAGCTGAAAACAGAGCTTGGGAGCCCATTTTCTCTGGCAGAGCGCTCGGGCCAACATGGGCACCCCTGACACCAGTGACGTTGAGCTGGCCACGCCCATCCTGGCCACATATCCCCGCCCTGAAATCAAACACAACCCTGATGCGGCCCTCAATGAAATCGAGTTTGACCCCCCTGCTCGCGTCAATGCATTTGTGGCAATTTCTCACGCCCAGACATATCAGAATGACACTATTGTTTTCAATGTACTCGCAATGCTGCCCCTAACTGCTTTATGATTTATGATTTATTTGTGATTTTCCAACATCCCTTTAAGATGCAGGCAGTCGTAAATTAAAACCACTTGCTTAGTGAAATTGCAACAGCCGCTGAAAAAAGTGACTTGCACTTATGACCATTGCAGCATCCCATAGTCACATGATCAGAAATTGGGTGCTTGGCAATTTCAGACAAACAGCTGGAGCCTCTTCCCAGCGTGTGCGTGCACAGAGGTGCCAGCCGAAGGGAACAGCTAAAGAACAGGGGTCGACTTGGGAGTAAGGCAGGGGTGGATTCCTGCCAGTTCTAAGCTCTTCTATAGAAGAGGTTCCACAAATCTATGGTGCCGTTTAGAATTGGTTCCAGCTTCCTCTCCTTGCCCATCCCTACATCATCAAGAGGAAGAGCGAGAGGAGGGATTCTGGGAGTTGAAGTCCACAAGTCTTAAAACTGTCAAGTTTGAACACCCCTGGGGGGGGTTTTCTAAAGGGTTAGGGGTGCGAGGATCTTGTAACTTGACAGCTTTAAGATTTGCATGCTTCAAATGCCAGAGTTTCTGAGCCAACATTTTGGTTGCTAAGGAAGAGCGTTGTTAAGTGATTTCCATCATATATTATGTTGGCCATGCTCACCCAGTCACATGGCTGGCAAGCCACTCCCACCTGGTCACATGGCTGGCAAGACATTCCCACCTGGTCACATGGCTGGCAAGCATACTCCCACCCGGCCACATGGCTGGCAAGCCACTCCCACAAAGCAGGCCACACCTACAGAAGAGGTTCTAAAAAAATTTGAAACCCACCACTGGAATAAGGCCACAGGTGGACGGTGAATGCCCCCTCCCAGAGGAAATAAAAGAGGAGAGAAAGGGGAGTGGAGTTTGCAGGAGATAATTAGTTTACTTAATTGGTTCACTTTGGCTCGTGACTCTCTGAGACTCCTTGCCAAATTTTACAGATATCAGCCTGGCAGCTCTCCAAGCCAGATAAGGTCCATGACTGTAAATCCTCCCTTGAAAGACTTTGCTGGATGTGAATGAGCAGAATTCAGTCAACTAATAAAAGGGGTTTTTATCAGGACTCGGGAAGCCTCGGTCAGAACACTACCCACCTACCCAAACCCCACATGATTGTCTGCCCTTCCCATAAAATAATGTTTCTCAACCTTGGCAACCTTAAGATGGGAAAACCTCAACTCCCAGAATTCCCCAGCCCGCATGGCTGGCTTCATTACCCAAAACCACTGATCAGAAAGTCTTATTGAACTTCAAGGCTCAGTCATAAGTCCCTTCCCTCAGAACTGTCATACCTTTGAACAGTTATTAAACAAATTATGGTAATTTGAGGACTAGGTGTATTATAAAACCGATTATCATTGAATGAATTTTATGTCATTACAACAAATTACCATTGTTAATTTCATCAATTTTCATCTTCATGGGAATACTTCAAAGAGATATTTTAAATGTACTTTAATACACATGGTGATCTTTAAATGAATTTAAATTTTCCTGTTATTTCCCTGGTAATGGGTTCATGGGTTCACCATGACCCAAGGAAAAACCACTTTTTCTCAATTTTGGATAGACGTATCTATTGTCTTACTAAGTTGTGAATGCCCCAACACTGCAAGTCTTCAAGAAGATGTTGGATAGCCATTTGTCTGAAATGGTATAGGGTTTCCTGCCTAGGCAGGGAGTTGGACTAGATGACCTCCAAGGTCCCTTCCAACTCTGCTATTGTATTGTATTGTATTGTCTTACAACCACAATTCAGCTCAACCTTTCTGTTGTTAAAAGAGACATTGTTAAGTGAGTTTTGCAATCTTTCTTGCCATAGTTGTTAAATGAATCATTGCAGTTATATTCAGCTTCCCCATTAACAGATTAATAGAGTTGGAAGGGACCTTGGAGGTCATCTAGTCCAATCCTCCTGTTCAAGCAGGAGACCCTACAGTGTAGGGCCTACACCATTTCTGACAAATGGCAGTCCAATCCCTTCTTGAAAGCTTCCAGTGATGAAATTCCCACAACTTCCGAAGGCAACTTCTGTTCTATTGGTTGATTGTTCTCACTGTCAGAAAGTTCCTCCTTATTTCTAGGCTGAATCTCTCCTTGGTCAGTTTCCATCCATTATTCCTTGTCTGGGCTTCAAGTGCCTTGGAAAATAGCTTGACCCTCCTCCTCTCTGTGGCAGCCCCTCAAATATTGGACCATTGCTACCATGTCTCCCCTGGTCCTTCTCTTCACTAGCCCAGTTCCTGCAACCGTTCATCGTATATTTTAGTCTCCACTGATTTTGCTTCTAAGAAGGTTGCAAAAGGGGACCCTTGGAGACTGAAACCATCATAAACATGAACCAATTGCCAAGGATCTGAATTCTGATCACGGGATGGCACAATGGTCTTAAGTGTGAAAAACAAAAGTCACTTTTTTTTCAGTGACGTTGAAACTTTGATCGGTCACTAAATGAGTGGTTATACGTCGAGTACTACCATATTTTTCGGAGTATAAGATGCACCCTTTTCCCTCAAAAGAGAGGGTGAAAATCCGGGTGCATCTTATACACTGAATACAGCATTTTGGGCCTCCTGAAACTGTGCCCCTTTTGCAAAAATGGCCATGCATAGCCTTCCAGAGTGCTCCTGGGGGCTGGGGAGGGCAGAAATGAGTGGAAAACTTACAAACAAGGTAAACCACTCCAAACTCGATTGCCAAAAACACGACTTCAGCAACAGAGTGGTCAATGCCTGGAATGCCCTACCTGACTCTGTGGTTTCTTCCCCAACCCTCGCCCCCCCCCCAACCTTAACCTTAGACCGTCTATTGTGGACCTCACTCCATTCCTAAGAAGTCTGTAAGGGGCGTCCATAAGCGCATCAGCCTGCCCACCGTCCCTGTCCTACTGTCCCCACTTATTCATATCCATTTCCTGTATTCATATTCATGTTTATCCTTACCGTATTTTTCAGAGTATAAGACGCACCATTTTCCCTCCAAAAAGAGGCTGAAAAATCTGGGTGCGTCTTATAAACTGAATACGACATTTTTTTTGCCTCCTGAAACCCCGCCCCCTTTGCAAAAATGGCCATGCATAGCCTTTAGGAGGCTTCCAGAGTGCTCCTGGGGGCTGGGGAGGGCAGAAATAAGTGGAAAACTGGTCATTTCTTTGCTAATTCCCCCCCCCCAGCCCTCAGGAACACTTTAGAAGCCTCCTAAAGACTATGCATGCTCTTTTTTTGACAAAAAACAGGCCCATTTTCCCAAGAAGCAGGCTGTTTTGGGGAGGTCTGCAGAGTGCAAAAACCTTTTTTAAAATTTGCCTCTATAAAATCTTGGTCTGTGCGTCTTATAATCCCAAAAATACAGTATCTGTAATTTACCCAAGTTTTGAGAAGCCCTGTAATAAATCAAGATCAATCCATATGCCTACCAAGCAGATAAGGGCTCTCCTGCATTGCATATTCAGTTCCAACCTTGATTATATAGGTATATATTTTTCAACCTCCTGGATTGAAGAAGCCTCCCAACACAGCGATATCAATCTCCTTATTTGACTAAAAAGTCTCCCTCTCAGCAAGAGCTCCCGAGCAAAAGTCGGAATATACATAACACAGACGGAAACATCAACAGATCCATCAGCGGGTCAATGAAGCATTGCTTGCTCCTAAGGGATCTCCCACATTAAAATTAGACGGTGAAATTTCCATAGAGGAGAACAGCAAAAAAAAAAGGTAACCGAATAAGCTATGAATAAATTCAGAGTTTATTTTGGCCAGGGATGAAGTTTTAGCAGAAAACTGAGATGGATATGACCAGAGCATCTAAGAGAGGGAGAGAAGAGGATTGTTACAGTTTTGTGCCATCTCAGCCATTTTAAGATGTTGCATGGACTTTAACTCCCAGAATTCACCAGCCAGCGTGTTGACTGGGGAATTCTGGGAGTTCGAATCCACACATGTTAAAGCTGCCGTGGTTGATAAACGTTGTTGTGTTAGAAATAAAAGAACAAAAGGAAGAAGGATTAATGCAGCTCGATAATCAATCCAACTAATTAGCCCAAAAAGCTAATACAATCTCGGTTGTATAAACAGAGGCATAGAATCAAAATCACGTGAATTATGGTCAGGCCCAATCTGGAGTATTGTGTACAGTTCTGATCACCATACCTTCAGAAATATATTATGGAAATGGAAAAGGTGCAGAGGAGGGCAACCAGAATGATTAGGGGGCTGGAACAACTTCCTTACCATCTGAGGCTGCAACGGCTAGGCCTCTTCACTCTAGAATGACGGCGCCTGAGAGGTGACCTGATTGAAGTCTATAAAATTATGCACGGTGTGGACAAAGTAGAAAAGGAAAAACTGTTTTCCCTATCGCATAACACTAAAACTAGGGGGCACTCCATGAAACTTTTGGAAGCTAGACCTCAAACAAATAAGAGGAAGGACAGAATCGCATACAGTGTTGTATCAAGATTTATTTTGTGCACTGTTCCATTTGCCAGAACGTCCCCTGACAAATATGGACACAGGCAAAATATACACAGAGAGCAATATCCACCAGAATGAATCTTGCTCCATTAAGTTGTTAGCATCCTGGGAAGATTGTTTCACAAGGCACAGTGTGTGAGGCATAATTGATCTGGAAGATGGGTCAGTGCATTCTCGATAACAGAATTTTGAAATGGTCACAACATGTGGGACAGATGTGGTGATGGGATGTGGATGGTATGAGACCGAAATATCCCAGAAGAAATCTGGAGCACTTGGGGAGCATTTCTTGCAATTTAATCAAGCTTAGAGTGACTTGCGAAAGTATAGGTAGTCCTCAACCTACGACCACAGTTGAGCCCAACAGTTTCAGTTGCTAAATGAGACAGTTAAGTGAGTTTTGCCCCATGTTGCGAACTTTTCTTGCCACCGTTGTTAAGGGAATCACTGCAGTTGTGAAGTTAGTAGCACAGTTGCAAAACGAATCTTTTTGAGGTTGCTTGCCATAACGTCATAAAAGGTGACCACATCACCCTGGGAAACTGCAACGGTCATAAATATGAGTCAGTTTTTCAAGCCTCTGAATTTTGTTCACATGACCATGGGATGCTGCAGTGGTCATTAAGTGTGAAAAAAACAGTCATAAGTCACTTTTTTCAGTGCTGTTGCAACTTTGAGCAGTCACTGAATGAATGGTTGCCAGTTGAAGGCTACCTGTGGACTTCAAAAAGACTCAACAGTGATCCATCCAGAGGTGGTATTCAGCCGGTTCTCTCCGGTTTGGGTGAACTGGTAGCAGCAGTTGCGGGAGACTCCGCCCACCCACCCCGATGTAATGCGCACGCTCTGCGCATGCGCAGAAGATGGCGTGCATGCTCCATTGGTGGGTTTCTGCAGGCTTGCACCTACTCTCAAGAGCCGGATGGTGAAATTTAGAGAGCCGGTGAGAGGGGGTTCCAGAAGTAAGTCTGGCCTGCCGCTGCCGGTAACCCAATGGGAAGGAAAGGAAAGGAAGGCAGAAAGTAAGAAAGGAAAGAAAGGAAGGAAGGAAGGAAGGAAGGAAGGAACGAAAGGAACGAAAGGAAAGAAAGGAAAGGAAAGAATTTATCATCACAATTGAGCCCAAAATTTTGGTTGCTAAGCAAGAACGTTGTTAAATGAGTTTCACCACATTTTACAAGTTGGCCACTCCCACCCTGTCACATGACTGCCAAGCCACGCCCACAAAAATAGGCCACACCTAGAGAGTAGGTTCTAAAAAAATTTGAAACCCACCACTGGCGCGCTCCCTTTTGAGAACAGGTAGGGAAGGTAAGTGAATCCCACCGCTGGATGCATCCCATTTCATGCAATATCATCATATATCATTTCAAATAGGTGGCCAACCTTTTTGTGTAACATCTGACATTCCAAGTTAACACCCCCAATGAAAGAAAACTCCATTATATGAAGTAAGGGGAGATATATAGCCTACCGTATTTTTCGGAGAATAAGACGCATCAGAGTATAAGACGCACCAAGATTTTGAAGAGGCAAATTAAAAAAAAAGTTTTTCCACTCTGCAGACCTCCCAAAAACGACCCGTTTTTCACAAAAACAGGTCCGTTTTTTGTAAAAAAAAGAAGAAGAAGAAAAAAGGCCATGCATAGCCTTTAGGGGGCTTATAGAGTGCTCCTGGGGCCTGGGGGAGAGGAAACAAGAAAAAAACAACCTGTTTTTCACTCATTTTTGCCTTCCCCAGCCCTCTGGAAGCCTCCTAAAGGCTATCCACAGCCGTTTTTGCAAAGGGGGCGGGGTTTCGGAGGCCAAAAAGGCTGTATTCAGTGTATAAGACGCACCCAGATTTTCACCCTTTTTTGAAGGAAAAAGGTACGTCTTATACTCTGAAAAATATGGTAAACAACATTCTTTTCTCAGAGTCAAGGACATCTTCCCCTGCACCTGGAATAGTGTGACTGGGAGGCATCTCCAGTTGGGACGTGGCCTGATTGGATCATGTGATGAACATGTGGGTGCTGGGCAGGGGATTGAACTTTCATTTGGATGGGGAAAACCTGGAAGCTTTCAGATTCGGCTTTTCCCAGATGTGCCAATACGACATCTCTAATAAAATGGAACTGCGAGAAAGCTCAAGCCTCAGAGTCTTCTTTCGTTGGGGGTGTTACTTGGAACCTTGACATTAACCCGAATCTCCTCTACTCCATGTAATCCCCCTCCCCAGTTTTTTTTCTCACAGTAGAAATGTGGCCGGCCTGAAGGCGGTGGTGGGATTCGAATTTTTTATACTAATGGTTCTGTGGGCGTGGCAGGGCAAGGATAATGCAAAATCCACATTTCCTCCCAATGAGCTGGGACTCGGGAGGCAGAGAAAAAGTTTGCTTAGTTCTGTGGGCGTGGCTTGGTGGGCGTGGTAGGAGAAGGATACTGTAATATCTCCATTCCCTCCCATTCCAGGGGAAAGGTTACTGCAAAATCCCCATTCCCTCCTGATCAGCTGAGACTCAGGAGGCAGAGAATAGAGGGGGGCAGGGCCAGCCAGAGGTGGTATTTACCAATTACCCGAGCTACTCAAAATTTCCGCTACCGGTTCTCCAGAACTGGTCAGAACCTGCTGAATACCATCTCTGCTGAAGGCCCAGTGTAAGAGATGGCTTCCAGACCTGACAACATCCTCGTTTTCTAAAAAAGGTGATTCCACTGACGGATAACTCTTACTGTCAGAATTCTTTCCTTGCCCGGTTCGAAACAAAAACCACCCTCTTTTGCTTTTAAAATTCAACATCTTTCTTCTTCACCGAGCAAAAGAAAATAAATTTGCAAAACAGATGAATGCAAAGCATACATACAGATCCAGTGAAAACAAAACAGCCTTTGACACAACTGCTTAAAAAGACCTCTCAAAGGTATTGCCGAATTGCAATGTGTCTTCATGTGGGAGAAGGAGGAGGTATAATAAATATATAATGTGGTAGTTATTGCAGCAACTAGATTTCATTAAACATGCATGTGAATGAAATGAATTGAAGTTTATTACTTATTTGATTTTTATCGCACCTTCATTTTTATGAATAACACAAAGCAGCAAACACCTAATATTCCTAATGCTCCTCCCGTTTCCCCCACAACAACGACCCTGTGAGGTGGACTGGGCTGAAACAGAGAGACTGTCCCAAAGTCACACAAGCAGCTTTCATGACAAAGGCAGGATTAGAACTCTTAGTCTTCTGATGATTGGCCCAAAGCCAACCAGCTTTCATGCCTAAGGCGGGAAGAGAACTCTGAGTCTCCTGATGATTGGTCCAAAGTCATGCCATCAGCTTTCATGCCTAAGGCGGAACTAGAACTCTCAATCTCCTGATGATTGGCCCAAGGTCAGGCAACCAGCTTTCATGCCTTTGGCACAGTGGTGGGTTTCAATTTTTTTAGAACCTACTCTGTAGGTGTGGCCTATTTTGTGGGCGTGGCTTAGCAGTCATGTGACAGGGTGGGAGTAGCCACCTTTTAAAATGTGGTGAAACTCATTTAACAACGCTCTTGCTTAGCAACCAAAATTTTGGACTCAATTGTGATGATAAATCCTTTCTTTCTTTCTTTCTTTCTTTCTTTCTTTCTTTCTTTCTTTCTTTCTTTCTTTCTTTCTTTCTTTCTTTCTTTCTTTCTTTCCTTTCTTCCTTCCTTTCCTTTCCTTCTCGTTGGGTCACTGGCAGCGGCGGGCCAGATTTACTTCCAGGTATGCAGGTGGAACCCCCTCTCACCGGTTCTCTAAAATTCACCAACCGGCTCTCGCGAGTAGGTGCGAGCCTGCAGAAACCCACCACTGCTAAGGCAGGACTAGAACTCACAGCCTTACCTGATTTCTAGGCCTGTGTCTTTTTTTTTTTATATATAGAAAAAGTTTTATTGAGTTTTACAAATTTTTAACAAAAAAGGGTAGGGTAAGGTGAATTAAAAAGATATTTTGAGAACTTTCACGTCAGGAACGTTGGCCCTCCCGGGCTTCTTAACAAGACATTGGTAATACATTTTTCAATAATACAACAAGGTGAAAATAAATGCTTACATATAAATTCTGAATTCTGTGTTCTATGCTGGCAGTCGGGTACAAACATCCAGACAAAAATTATACTGTATTAATAAAAATAAAAATAAAAGTCATTTTTTAGATCTAAGTCTCTTGGCAATTGTGTCTTCTTGTTCTCCTTCCTGGACCCCAGCGGGCGGGGCCGTGGCCCCCTCTGTCCCCCCTGAATCTTCCCCCAGGATAGAGGAATGTTTTTTAAGAAAGGCATCCACCTCAGCAACTGTTTTAATCCTTACTCTTCCTCCGTCCCAAAACACCAACATCCCTTCTGGCATCGCCCACTTAAACCAAATCCCGTGGTTAAACAATTTTTTAGATAAGAAGGAATATTTCCGTCTCATCTCTCTAATCTTTTTTGGGATCTGCTTCAAGATGGCGACTTCCTTTTGTTGGTAAATTAACGGACCCTCCCTCTGCGCCTTCAAGATTCCCTCCCTTGTCGACCCTCTAACAAATTTAATATGTATCTCTCTGGGTACTTCATTCATCCTGGCATATGCTGAGTTTATTCTGTAGACTAGGTCAATGTCCCCCCTGATCTCCTCTTTGGGTTTACGTAAATAGTCTGATAAAATTGTACTCATGAGATCAGGAAGGCATTCACCAGGTTCCTCAGAAATATTCTGAAATCTTAAAAAATATGACATCCTCTCAAAATCCATCCTAGACATATGACCAGACAAATCTCCAATTTCAGTATTAACATTTTTAAGTTCTCCCTTTGCCCCAGCCAGCCCCACTTCCAACTCCTCGGTCTTCTGTGTATTCTCCAGCAATTTTTTCTGTGTCTCCAAAAGTTCAAGTTTAGTGCTAGCATTATCTTTTCTAAATTCTCTGATTTCCAGCACCAAGGAGTTTAACGCTGTTTCCATAGCTGTCATTCTCTCTTCCAATCCTGGATTTCCTGGTTGTTTTTTTGAAGCCATGGTAAACTGTTTAAATCAGTGCCACTAAGATGGCGTTTTTTGGGTGCGGCCGCTGGAGCAAGTCAGGAGAAGAAAGTTCCAATCAAAGTTGTAAAAAGTTGTAGAGCCCAGAAGAGAAGCAATTTTCACAGTCAGTTATTAAGACAAAGAAGGCATTCCAGGGAGGGAATCAATTAATCCAAAAAATTTCTCCATTGATAGAGAGAGGCACTCCAAATCACAAAGAGATGTTGGAAATTTTCCATAAAGAAGTAAGTGTTCAGGAATAAAGGACAGCCATCTTCCACCACCCACTCTGGCAGCCAGCCGGAGAAAACAGCAGAGAAATTGTTTCAGTCAAGCCGGACTTAGATACATTGTATGAAAACAAGCCGCGGAAGACTTTCACTTGTTGCGCAACAGTCCGGATGCGGAATATCCGCTCCCTGCATACCAGGAGCCATTTCTGCGCGCCACTGCTGTAAATCCGAGGGGGGGTTTAGCAAACAAACACCCCCCTCCACGTCTCTCTCATCCAAAGCCGCCAGCAATAAAGCTAAAAACACTGGAACTAAGGAGAAATTTCCTGACAGTTAGAACAATTAACCTCTGGAACAGCTTGCCTCCAGAAGTTGTGAATGCCCCAACCCTGGAAGCCTTTAAAAAGATGTTAGATAGCCATTTGTCTGAAATGGTATAGGGTTCCTGCCCACGCAGGGGGTTGGACTAGAAGACCTACAAGGTCCCTTCCAACTCTGCTATTGTATTGTATTGTATTGTATTGTACTTACTCTCCACCTCGCAGCTCAAGCCCTGGCAAAGCCATCCGACCCGAGCGCTCCGTTCTCTCCAAATTCATTGTTCGTTACCGTCCTCCGTTGGCGAAGGGAACCAAGCCCCCCGCAGCATGTCTTCTTCCACCTAGACCGAAGACAAGGACCATTCTCCAGCTGCCGCCGGCAGAACCAGTCCAGGCAAGCCAGTCCTACGGAGGGTCCCCCCCTCAAAAAAGGGGGGGCACCCCGCCCCGTTAGGGGCAGAAAAAAGAACAAAACGGCGGACGAAACCCAAGGTTCATCCGTCGCCGCCAGAAGCCGGAACAGGCACCTCTAGGCCTGTGTCTTAACACCAAGTGGTTAAGCTTTCATTCTAGTTCTTCTCACAATTTGGGGGAAAGGTAGCTGCCAAGACGCTGAACAAAAGCTAATTTTAAAAGAAGGGTGGGAAGTTTTGCAAGGCTCAGAGTCCAGAAGATTATGATCATATCATAATGAGAAATTTAGGATCACATCAATCTTTAATCTGCCTGGCCTAGTCTAAACACAATGAATTCTACTTTGATCTGTCCTCAGATTCTTGTGACCGGTTCTCAGCAAAATAACTAATTTGGGAGATATTGAAGAATTTTAATGAAAAAAAGACTAGGGCAGTGATGGCTAACCTTTTTTGGCTCGCGTGCCAAAAGCGGGGGGAGCGCAGGGGGGGTCGTACCATAATGCTATGTGCGCGACCCCCTGCTTTTGGCGTGCTTTTTTCGCCCTCCCCAAGCTCCAGAGGCTTTCTAGGAGCCTGGGGAGGGTGAAAACAGCCTCCCCTCCCCACCTCCAGAGGCTTCAGGAGCTTCCCTGAAGCCTCCAGAGGGCGAAAAAGAGCCTCAAAAGAAGGCCTAAATCAGCTGGCCAGCGCACACAAGTGTGCTGGAGCTGACAGGGCAATGCCTCGCATGCCCTAAGAAATGGTTCCGCGTGTCACCTGTGGCACCCGTGCCATAGGTTCGCCATCACGGGGCTAGGGGTTTAATGAAAAGAAGGACCAGGGGAGACATGATAGCAGTCTTCCAATATCTCAGGGGCTGCCACAAAGAAGAGGGAGTCAATCTATTCTCCAAAGCACCTGAGGGCAGGACAAGAAGCAATGGGTGGAAACTAATCCAGGAGGGAAGCAACCTAGAACTAAGGAGAAATTTCCTGACAGTTAGAACAATTAATCAATGGAACAACTTGCCTCAAGAGGTTGTGGATGCTCCAACACTGGTTTTTAAGAAAAGATTGGACAACCATTTGTCTGAAAAGGCATAAGGTGTCCAACTGGATTTCTTCGAGGGCTGGATCAGCTCCCTGAACCCCGTTTTTGGCCATGATGGCATCCTGTGGCACCCGCCCTCCCCCACAGGCCCTTTTGGCTGGTAAAGTGCTGCAGGAGGCCGTCTAGACCAAAAAGGTGCTGGGGGTGGGGGGGCATGCAGCCCCTCTGTGCCAGGGGTGATATTCAGCAGGTTCTGGAGAACTAGTAGCGGAAATTTAGAGCAGTTCGGAGAACTGGCAAATGCCACCTCTGGCTGGCCCCAGAGTGAGGAAGGAATGGGAATTTTGCAGTATCCTTCCCCTGTCACGCCCACCAAGCCACGCCGACAGAACCGGTAGTAGAAAATTTTGAATTTCACCACTGCTCCCTGCCGCGTTTTGGTAGGTCCTTTGCAATTTCCAGGCTGGCTCCACAGGCCAGATTTAAGCACCTTTGGGTCAGATAGGGTCCGTGGGCCTTGAGTTTGACACCCCAAGTATAAGATCTTGTGCTTCAGCAGAGGGTTGGACTACAAGACCTCCCAGGTCCCTTCCAACCAGTGGTGGGTTTCAAATTTTTTAGAACCTACTCTGTAGGTGTGGCCTATTTTGTGGGCGTGGCTTGGCAGTCATGTGACAGGGTGGGAGTGGCCACCTTTTAAAATGTGGTGAAACTCACTTAACAATGCTTAGCAACCAAAATTTTGGGCTCAATTGTGATGATAAATTCTTCCTTTCTTTCTTTCTTTCTTTCTTTCTTTCTTTCTTTCTTTCTTCTTTCTTTCTTTCCTTCCTTCCTTCCTTCCTTCCTTCCCTCCCTCCCTCCCTCCCTCCCTCCCTCTCTCTCTCTCTCTCTTTCTTTCCTTTCTTACTTTCTTCCTTCCTTCCCGTTGGGTCACCGGCAGCAGCGGGCCAGACTTATTTCCAGGTACGCCAGTGGAACCCCCTCTCACCGGTTCTCTAAATTTCACCATCCGGCTCTCGTGAGTAGGTGCGAGCCCGCAGAAACCCACCACTGCTTCCAACTCTGTTATTCTGTTAATTCTGACAAAATGAGGACATTAAACTGGTGGATAGCTTCTGCCTTTCCGGTACAGCCACCAACAAGAAAGGAAGAAGCAGTCAAGAAACAGGTAGCAGACAAGCAATTGGTCCAGCAGCCACAAAGGACCTGGAAACAGTAACCCGATATCGTGATGTGTCCGTGCCTACAATCATCACAATCGTGCGCGCCATGATATTCCGTGTGACGTTCCATGAAAGGGAAAGTTGGAGTCTGAAGAAGCCTGACAGGGAGAGCATTGACGTTTTTGAACTTTGACGTTGAAGAAAACTCCGGAGAATAATGTGCACAGACAGGAAAACAAACTGATGGATGATTGAACAAATCAATCCAGAGTTTCACTTGAGGCACAAACGACCAGGTTGAAGTGACCCTAACTCAGAAACTAAGCTAAGATTCAGCTTCTCTAGAGAAGGGAAGCCACTTGGTTTTTCTTGCCTTACTTTTCTCACCACTGAATTGTTGAGAAATGTCTGTGTGTGTGTGTGTGTGTGTGTGTTCCAGCATAACTGTGGAACACCTCGAGCAATTTCAACTAAACCTGGTACACAGATGACTTACTCTCTGGAAGCAAATACTGTGGGGGGTAAGACACCCCTAACAACCCTCAGGATGTTAGTTTTGTTAAGATACAGCCTGTTGTGCCTTAAAATGGCTTCTACTGTACTGCCTTAAAATGGCTTTCACTGTACAGCACAGTGGAGTTGCCATGGTAATGGCTTCACAGTGCTCCACAAGGGGGCTCCCTCTGGTAAGGGGAAAAATCCAACATTAGAAATTACATTTGATCCGGACATTTGTGAACGTCTACTACAGGATTGGGATAAACAAATACCTGGTCAATGCCAGGTTAACGGCTAGTTGTTGACAAACCAAGTATCAGAACTGGCTGAGGTTTTCCAGAAGTGGTTGCAGTCAAAGAAAATGGTGACAAGAAAGGTCATAAAATGCAGCAAAATAAGTTGAATTTATAATAAGTTGAATTTATTGACCGCACCCTCTCCCCACAGGGACTCGGGGCGGTGCACAGGGAAATTAAAAGTGAAAAATATACAAAATACATACAAATTAAAACAAATTAAACTCAATCAATCCTGTGCTAAAATCCCATTAACTAAAAATACCCAATAAATATAGTATACATTTAAAAAACCCATAGACAGAGAGACTACCCTAGGCCGGCCAGGCGGAAAAGATGAGTCTTCAATTTTAGGCGGAAGGAGCGGAGGTCCGTGGTCGTTCTAATATCGGGGGGAAGGTCGTTCCAGAGGGCCGGGCCCGCCACAGAGAGAGCCCTTCCCCTGGGCGTCGCCCGCTGACAGAGTCTAGTGGACGGCACCCGGAGAAGTCCCTCTCTGTGGGAGCGAATCGGCCGTGAGGATGTATGAGGCAGGATCCGATCCCGCAGGTAGCTAGGTCCCGAGCCATGGAGCGCTTTAAAGATGATGATTAATACCTTGAAACGCACCCGGAAGACGACAGGCAGCCAGTGCAGCTCGCGCAAGAGCGGTGTAACGTGGGTGAACCTGGTGGTTCCCATAATTGCTCGCGCGGCTGCATTCTGAACTAACTGAAGCCTCCGGGTGCACCTCAAGGGGAGCCCCATGTAGAGAGAGTTACAATAGTCCAGTCGAGATGTCACGAGGGCATGAGTGACTGTGCGAAGGGCGTCCCGATCCAATAGGGGGCCTTTAAGACCTCATATTTCACTTCCAAATATGAAAAAGAAGAACCTGCTGGAAGCCACCTGCTGGTTGGCTCCATCGTGTCATATCTGCTTGACCAAGAATGGGATGCAGAAATACAAGCTAATGAAAACCTTCTCAATATTTATTCATGTATAGGTTTTATAGAGACTGGATAGCTATTTGTCTGAAATAGTACAGGGTTTCCTGCTTGACCTGTGTGTGTGTGTGTGTGTGTGTGTGTGTGTGTGTGTGTACTAGAACAGTGGTCAACAACTGGTGGTCTGCGAGAAAATTTTAGTGGTCCGCACAAAAATTATGTACATTTTTTATATTGCACAAAATCAGGGGTCCTCAAACTACGGCGCCTGGGCCAGATAAGTGCAATGAACATTTGTGTTGCTGCAGAGAGTCTCCCCCTTTCGGGGTCTTTTTGTACGGGTTGGAGGGGGGCAGAAATTCTGACTTGGGGTCTGCATCAGCCTCCTGGGGCGTTGAGCGAAGGCTGGAGGGAAGCGCTGCTGGTGGAGAAGAGCCGGAGGGCCTCGTTCCAGCGGGACTGCATCATGGTCTGGAACTGGCTGACCATCTCAGCCCGCTGAGCCTCCATGCGCCAGTACCTGGCCTTGCACTCCCGCAGGTCTTCCCTCTGCTCGGAAAGCCTACGCTCATAGTCCTCAGTGAGGTGCTTCTGCTGAGCCTCCTTCTCGGTCAGATCCAATTTGAACAGAGTTGTTTTGCCAACTCTTTCTCCTGGGGGCTGCTTAGCTCCAACAACTGCTTCCTGTTGGGGGCCCTAAGGACCCCAGGCTGGCAGGCGAGGAGTGGTGAGTAGATGCTGGCAAGGCGCCCGTCAATGTGAGTGACATCAAATTGGCCACGCCCGCCCAGTCACATGACCACCTAGCCACGCCCACCCAGCGGGTCATTAGGCAGATGATATTAGTGGGCTGCGGGATTTAAAATTATGAATTTAGTGGTCCCTGAAGGCCAAAAGGTTGGTGACCCTTATTATTATTATTTACCGTATTTATTCGAGTATAACGCGCAAAATTTTCTACCAAAAAAAGAAATCAAAGTTTGGGTGCACGTTATAAACGAGGGCCGGTCCATTGAGGGCGCAGGCGAATTGTGAGTTCGCACTGCGTCTTTTCCGGGCTGCAGCCGCTCACTGTACGCGAGGGCGAAGAAAAAAAAACCTTTTTTTAACACCGATTTTTAATCGAAAATTAGGGGTGCGCGTTATACACGTGTGCGCCGTTATACTCGAATAAATACGGTATTCGACTTATTAATCGCCTCCTCTCCCCGAAGGGACTCGGGGCGGTGCACAAGAAATGTAAAAAAACATAATATATCACAGAATAAATACATAAATACTTAAAACTATATTAAATTAACACCCTGTGCTAAAATCTACCCCATTAAAACTAATCCATAAAACCAATGTAAGAATTTCTCTGCTAAAAACTAAGGCTAGGTATGGTAGGTTAGGCCAGGCCGGCCTGTTGGAAAAAATAGGTTTTTAGTTGCTGGAGGAAGGAGCGGAGGTCCGTAGTAGATTGAAGTTCAGGGGGTAGGTCGTTCCAAAGGGTAGGGCCCGCCACAGAGAAGGCCCTTCCCCTGGGCGTCACCCGCTGGCATTGCCTAGTGGACGGCACCCGGAGAAGTCCCTCTCTGTGGGAGCAAATCGGCCGAAGGGATGTGTGGGGCAGGATACGATCCTGCAGATAACTAGGTCCCGTGCCATGGAGTGCTTTGAAGATGGTAACCAACACCTTGAAGCGCACCCGAAAGACCACAGGCAGCCAGTGCAGCTCACGCAGGAGCGGTGTTACGTGGGAATACCTGGAGGTACCCAATATTGCCTGCGCGGACTAAAAGACCTCCAACGTCCCTTCCAATTCTATTATTTTGCTTTTGATGTGAGGCAGAAGAATTGCAAGCTACCCAGACAGCATTTTTAAAAAACCCAAAACACCCCAAAATAATTATTAGCCAAAATAACTTGGAGTTTCTATCCGCCTACAGGGCGCTAGGCAAGGAAAGGACAAATTGACAGAGATTTGTGGCCCAGCCATAAACAAATGAATTGCTTGGCTGGATTTGAGCCACCTGGCCCAATCTTTTGTCTCCAGCAATGATCTGCAAGGAAGAACCCCTTTTTCCCAAGAACACTAAAAAAAAAAGGCAAACACTAATAGAAATTGAACGTGGTGATAGACGGCCATTGGATTGGGAGGTTCTGTTTTGGATCTCTACCAATCATAACTTCCTTTACAACAGTGTTTCTCAACCGTGGCAACTTGAAGACGTCCGGACTTCAACTCCCAGAATTCCCCAGCCAGCATTCGCTGGCTGGGGAATTCTGGGCGTTGAAGTCCGGACGTCTTCAAGTTGCAAAGGTTGAGAAACACTGCTCTACAATTCAACTTTACCTGTTGTTTTTCCCCCTAAACAATTCTACACGCTCAGTCTTGTGTTTTCAACGCGAAAGGTGCGCTCTTATTTTTTTATTCATGCAAGATCTCTTGTACTTCTGCCCAGCGTGACAATTCTTCTTTTCCCGTTTGTCACAATTTGGCATTTTTTCCTGTACTCGGTTTGTTTGGTTTTTTTTTGGTACTTTGCAATTTGAGTTTGAAATCAGAGGCAGTGCTAGACCCATTCTTTAGGGATTTGCATGTTGATGTTTTTTTTTTAAAAGACATTTTAAAAACCTTTCTCCTTTCGACCTGTTCTCGAATACAGCAGCTGCCAAAAAAGCCAACACAGTTCTAGGCTGCATAAACAGAGGGACAGAATCAAGATCACGTGAAGGGTTAATACCACTTTATAAGGCTTCGGTAAGGCCATACTTGGAATCCTGCATCCAGTTTTGGTCGCCACGATGTAAAGAAGACGTGGAGACTCTAGAAAGAGTGCAGAGAAGAGCAACAGAGATGATTAGGGGACTGGAGGCTAAAACATATGAGGAATGGTTGCAGGAACTTGGTATGTCTGGTTTAATGAAAAGAAGGACCAGGGGAGACATGATAGCAGTCTTCCGATATCTCAGGGGTTGCCACAAAGAAGAGGGAGTCAAACTATTCTCCAAGGCACCTGAGGGCAGAACAAGAAGCAATAGGTGGAAACTAATCAAGGAGAGAAGCAACTTAGAACGGAGGAGAAATTTCCTGACAGTTAGAACAATTAGTCAGTGGAACAGAAGTTACCTCCAGAAGTTGTGAATGCCCCAACACTGGAAGTCTTTAAGAAGATGTTGGATAGCCATTTGTCTGAAACGGTATAGGGTTTCCTGCCTAGACAGGGGGTTGGACTAGAAGACCTCCAAGGCCCCTTCCAACTCTGCTACTGTATTGTAGTACAGCTCATCTCTCTGGAACCCACACTGCATATCGGACATTAATACAATTGAGCGAGTCCAGAGATATTTCACGATCCGCTCCCACAGAGAGGGCCTTCTCAGGGTGCCGTCGGCTGGCCAATGTCAGTTGGCGACACCCAGGGGAAGGGCTTCTCTGTGGCGGGCCCTCCCCTTTGGAACAACTTACCCCCTGAACTACGTACCATCTCAGACCTCCGCCTCTTCCGCCAGTGTCTTAAGACACACCTTTTCCATCAAGCCGGCCTAGCCTAACCTCCCATTGTGACCGCTCTTAGATAGTTTTAATTTGGGGGATTTTATACGATTTTAGCACAGGGTAGGGATTTAATAGTTTTTTAAATTTTGTATTTTGTTATATTTGTTATGTTTTTAAATTTCCTGTGCGCCGTCCTGGGTCCTTTTTGGAGAAGGTGCGGGGTATAAATGTGAATAAAATAAAAATAAAATAAATAAAAGAGTCCTCTGCTCCTTTGCTCACAACAGAATCCCTTAGGCCAGGGGTCCCCAACCCCCGGTCCGTGACCCGGTGCTGATCCATGGCTTGATAGGAACCGGGCCGCAGTGAGCGGCGCAACTCTTAGAAAGGGCCCGAGAGGAGGAGGAGGGCGCAGCCCCCTGGGCAGAGCGTGCGCCAGGGAAGGGAGAGCGCAGGCACGGCCACTCACGCTATTGGGGGCCCGAGAGGGGCGAGTGAGCCAACTCACCCCCCCAGCACGCACCCGCCGCCTGTTCTCCCTACCCCCCCCCCTACACCGGCTGTGCCATGGCCACCGGTCCGTGGAATTTTTTTAACATGAAACCGGTCCCTGGTGCCAAAAAGGTTGGGGACCCCTGCCTTAGGCCACCAGGCTTGAAATTTTGGGCTTGGACAACTTACAACTATGCTGCCTTCGGACTGACCTGAGCGTAGTACACAAAATTATCTGCTACAATGTCCTACCTGTCAATGACTACTTCAGCTTCAACCGCAACAATAAACTAGCACACAATAGCTACAAACAAGATAAACCATTCCAAACTCGATTGCTAAAAACACGACTTCAGCAACAGAGTGGTCAATGCCTGGAATGCCCTACCTGACTCTGTGGTTTCTTCCCCAACCCCAACCCCCCCAAACCTTAACCTCAGACTGTCTATTGTGGACCTCACTCCATTCCTAAGAAGTCTGTAAGGGGCGTCCATAAGCGCATCAGCCTGCCCACCGTCCCTGTCCTACTGTCCCCACTTATTCGTATCCATTTCCTGTATTCATATTCATGTTTATCCTTACCGTATTTTTCGGAGTATAAGACGCACCATTTTCCCTCAAAAAAGAGGCTGAAAAATCTGGGTGCGTCTTATACACTGAATACAGCATTTTTGGCCTCCTGAAACCCCGTCCCCTTCACCAAAATGGTCATGCATAGCCTTTAGGAGGCTTCCAGAGTGCTTCTGGGGGCTGGGGAAGGCAGAAATGAGTGAAAAACAGGCTGATTTTTGCCCCCTCATCCCACAGGAGCACTCTATAAGCCTTCTAAAGACTATGCGTGCCCTTTTTTTTTGACAAAAATCGGGCCCATTTTTGCGAAAAACAGGCCGTTTTTGGGAGGTTTGCAGAGTGCAAAATCTTTTTTTTTAAATTTGCCTCTTCAAAATCTTTGTGTGCCTTATACTCCGGTGCATCTTATAGTCCAAAAAATACTTTATATCTGTTATCTTATACATGGTTGACAAAATAGATAGATAGATAGATAGATAGATAGATAGATAGATAGATAGATAGATAGATAGATAGATAGATAGATAGATAGATAGATAAAAAATGTCAGCAAGCAGAGCGATCATCAAAGTCAAAAACAAAGTCAGCCCACTCTCTTGCTTTTTAGCAAACGCATCCTTCCTTCTATGGCCAGAAAGCTCTCCCATCACCTGGATACAAAAACAGATTGTTTTGTACCCTCAAATTGCATCCCGAACTCCTTTGCTTCCTCTCTCGGATCCTCAGCCTTCTTGTCTGTAGTATGGGGATGACTAAGCCATTGACCCCAACTCAAAGCCACACTAAGCAGTTGTGCCCACAAAGCACTTGGCAAACAAGGATGAGACAGAAAGCAGATGGTACGCTTGGAAGCATTTTGCTGAAGCCAGTGAGTGGGCCAAAGAGAATGGCTGGTATTCACAGCAGAAATAATTAGCTGATTAAAAGCTTGTGTCAAAAGCCCAAGGGCACTCCCAGCCAGGAGGTTGACCACTAGGACTCTGAATGGGAAGGAAAGAAGGAAGGAAGGGAAGGCAGGAAGGGAGGGAGGGAAGAAGGATGGAAGGAAAGAAGGAAGAGGGAAGAAAAAAGGGAGGGAGGGAAGAAGGGAGGAAAAACAGAAGGAAGGAGAGGGACGGTAGAAAGAAAAGGAGGGTGGATGGGAAGAAGGAAGGAAAGAGAAGAAGGAAGAAAGGAAGTGGGGATGAAGAAAGGGAAGAAGGAAGGGAGGGAAAGGACGGGGAGGAAGGAAGGAAAGAAGGAAGGAAGGAAGGAAGGAAGGAAGGAAGGAAGGAAGGGAAGGCAGGAAGGGAGGGAGGGAAGAAGGATGGAAGGAAAGAAGTGGGAAGAAGAAAGGGAGGGAAGGAAGAAGGGAGGGAGAGAAGGAGGGAAGAAGGTAGGAAAAAGAGAAGGCTGGAAGGAAGGAGAGGGGAGAAGAAAGGGAGGGAAGGTGGGAGGGAAGGAGGGAAGAAGGTAGGGAAAAGAGGAGGCTGGAAGGAAGGATGGTTGGAAGGAAGGGAAAGGAAGGGGAGGGAAGAAGGATGGAAGGAAAGAAGGAAGGAAGAAGAGGGAAGAAGAAAGGAGGGAAGAAGGTAGGGAAAAGAGGAGGAAGGAAGGATGGTTGGAAGGAAGGGAAAGGAAGGGGAGGGAAGAAGGATGGAAGGAAAGAAGGAAAGAAGGAAGGAAGAAGAGGGAAGAAGAAAGGGAGGGAAGCAAGAAGGAAGGGAGGGAAGGAGGGAAGAAGGTAGGGAAAAGAGAAGGAAGGAAGGAAGGAAGGAAGGATATCTGATGCTCCCTCCCAGATTCCAACAAGGAAATTTAATGGAGAAGCAGCAGGAAGTTGGAAGTCAACCCTGCCTCCATGACTTTTTTTGCCCACCTTGGTCATTTTGTTTCTCTGTTTAAATAGGAAAATATTTCTGAAATGACTACCAGGTGGGGCACAGATTGTCTAGTTATAACAAGAATCATGTTTACGAAAAGAGCATGTTTGTAGTAGTAGTCAGAAGTAGCATATTTGTAAGTAGCATTTTGGTGACGCATGTTTCCAAACTTAACACCTTTTATTAAAGGCATTTATTTTCATGAGCTACGCAGCTGCTCCCTCTGCCTTTCCAGCAGGCAGGTAAGTGGCTGGTGATAGGTAGGGAAGGGAGTGAAGGATTGCTAGACTGGCTGGGAAACTGTCACGGAATGTTGAAAACGAAGACCACGGTGCCGAGAGTTGCACGGAAGCAGCCACAACTCCCCCAAATTTCATTTCTTCAGGAATTATACATTCCAAATTTTGGATGCATTCCGTAAATTCAGCCCATTTTAGGTACCTGGGTTCAAAAAATTGTTGCCCTAGAGTACACTATTTCATCCAGTTAAAGGTCATCATCGTAAGAGTTTTAGTAGTATACAGAGAGATAAAGCCAAGCAATTCTGCACGCTTCTCCTATCACTTCTTATTAAGTCAGATGAAAGAGCATTTGCCATCCAATTTGCTTTCAGAGATTTCACGCATGGAATATGGTGTTCTTTCATTCCTTGTGTGATAAGGCAGTCAAGGGATTTGTGTTTGTGGGCATATGCGTGAGTGAATGAGTAAGCGTTTGGTCTATCTTCTATCGTAAAATTCCTTCACCTGCAGAGTCGCAAGTTCCTGATTTCTCTTCCTTCCATTCAACCAGAGGTGGTATTCAGCAGGTTCTGACCAGTTCTGGAGAACCGGTAGCGGAAATTTTGAGTAGCTCAGATAATTGGTAAATACCACCTCTGGCTGGCCCTGCCCCCCTCTATTCTCTGCCTCCTGAGTCCCAGCTGATCGGGAGGGAATGGGGATTTTGCGGTAACCTTCCCCCTGGAATGGGAGGGAATGGAGATATTACAGTATCCTTCTCCTACCACGCCCACCAAGCCACACCCACCAAGCCACGCCCACAGACTAAGGAAACATTTTTTGTGAGATTTCTCCAAAAAGCAGTAAGACAGGGGTGTCCAAACTTGGGAACTTTAAGATTTGTGGACTTCAACTCCCAGAATTCCCCAGCCAGGCTGGGGAATTCTGGGAGTTGAAGTCCACAAGTCTTAAAGTTCCCAAGTTTGGACACCCCTGCAGTAAGAGAACTTCTTCACCCTTAAGAATGTCTGTTGAAGAATTTCTCCTCCTGTAAAAATTTATAAAAAACCTCCCTGTCTCCTTTTTCTGCCTTCTAATTTGATGCAAAATCTCAGGAGGTGATTAATGGCCAGTTCCATTCCTAACCTGTTTTCACAACACAAGACAATAGTGCTCGGCCTATGACCACAATTCAGCCAAAAAAAGAAGCAAAACCGTTGTTAAGTGAGTTTCGCCCCATTTCACCACCTTTCTTGCCACAGTTGTTAAGTGAATCACTGTAATTATTAAGTTAGTAAGATGTTTGTTCGGTGAATCTGGCTTCCTCGCTGACTTGGCTTGTCAGACGGTCGCAAAAGGGGATGACATGACCCCGGGACACTCCAACCGTCATAAATATGAATCAGTCGCCAAGCCTCTGAATTTTGATCACATGACCATGGGAATGCTGTAACAGTTGTAAGCAGTGGTGGGTTTCAAAAGTTTTTAGAACCTCTTCTGTAGGTGGGCCCTGCTTTGAGGGAGTGGCTTGCCGGCCATGTGACCAGGTGGGAGTGGATTGCCGGCCATGTGACTGGGTGGGAGTGGCCAACTTGTAAAATGTGGTGAAACTCACTTAACAATGCTCTTCCTTAGCAACCAAAATGTTGGCTCAGGAACTCTGGCATTTGAAGCACGCAAGTCTTAAAGTTGTCAAGTTCCAAGACCCTTGCACCCCTAACCCTTTAGAAAAAAAACCCCCAGGGGTGTTCAAACTTGACAGTTTTAAGACTTGTGGACTTCAACTCCCAGAATTCCTCCTCTCGCTCTTCCTCTTGAGGATGGGTGGATGGGCGAGGGGAGGGAGCTGGAACCAGTTCTAAATGGCACTGTAGATTTGTGGAACCTCTTCTACAAAAGAGGTTAGAACTGGCAGGAACCCACCCCGGTTGTAAGTATGAAAAGTACTCCTAAATCACTTTTTCAATCCCACTGTAACTTTGAACGGTCACTCAATGAACTGTTGTAAGTCGAGGACTACCTGTATCCCTTCTGCCTGTCAGCACACAAGACAGCAATGCTTAATTGAAACACCACGTAATAAAACCCAGGAAGTCTCTCGGGCGCCCAGATCCTTGCCTGAAAATCATGAAATTATTATAAGTCTTTCTAAAGCAGATCAAAAGAGGAGACCATCAGACTTTTCCCACTTAGAAATGTATCTCTGTGCAATTTCAATTTCACCATGTATGATGCTGTGGGGAGCTTTGCGAAGATGCAGTGGAAAAGGGAAGAGATAACTAATGGAAGCTGAACCCTTGTATAAGAAAATAACCTACTAAACTCAGGGGTTACTCATCCACTGTTACTTCTCTGCTAAGTTTAGAAAATAATGCATTTTCTTTCTTTCTTTTTTTTAAAGCACAAACCTTGATCAACCAAAAAACATTTATTCCTGCCGTTCCATTCACCTCCCTTCACTCCAGTACCAATAGCACTTAAGACTTATACACCACTTCACAGTGCTTTTACAGCCCTCTCTAAGTGGTTTACAGAGTCAGCCTATTTGCCCCCAACAATCTGGGTCCTCATTTTACCCACTTCGGAAAGATGGAAGGCTGAGTCAACCTTGAGCCTGGTGAGATATGAACTGCCAAATTGCAGGCAGCTGGCAGTCAGCAGAAGTAGCCCGCAGGGCTGCGTTCTAACCACTGAGCCCCTGCGGCTCATTTTTTAAAACCCAATGTTTTAAAAGGCAATGCGTAACAATGGTTAAGTGGAGAACTAAGTTTCAAGTCCATCCTCAGTTGTGAAGTCCTACATACCTCATAACATTTGTTGTTATGGGAATAAAATAAG
Source organism: Rhabdophis nuchalis (assembly GCA_039707465.1). Taxonomy (NCBI): domain Eukaryota; kingdom Metazoa; phylum Chordata; class Lepidosauria; order Squamata; family Natricidae; genus Rhabdophis; species Rhabdophis nuchalis. The sequence goes on from CM077643.1 coordinate 30,333,115, forward strand.
AGGCGTCCCACTCTGGGACACTGTTTTAAGTAAGGGGGGGGGGGTTGTGTGGATTGGTTGAGGGTCGGTGCCGTCTCTGGTTGGCTGTGTGGTTGATTTGGATTCTGAGGGGGTTCATAGGCTGTTTGTAGGTCAATGGGTCTGTTGATGGAATTGTTTGTAGAGTGCCAGTCTTCGATGAACTCACTGGCGTGGTGGGTAATAACGTGGCCAATGATTTTTGTGTTGCTCCAATTGAACTGGTGCTGTTTGAGGTTGATGTGGGTGGAGATTAAGGATTTGGTCGATAAAATGAAGACCCAGATTATTGGGAGGAAATATGCTGACTCTCTAAAAACCACTTAAAAGGTAAAGATTCCCCTCGCACATATGTGCTAGTCGTTCCCAACTCTAGGGAACGATGCTCATCTCCGTTTCAAAGCCGAAGAGCCAGTGCTGTGCTAAGACGTCTCTGTGGTCATGTGGTTGGTATCACTCAACGCCGAAGGTGCACGGAACGCTGTTCCCTTCCCACCAAAGGTGGTCCGATTTTTCTACTTGCATTTTTACATGCTTTCGAACTGCTTGTTTGGCAGAAGCTGGGACAAATAACGGGAGCTCACTCTGTTACGCGGCGCTAGGAATTCAAACCGCCGAACTGCCGACCTTTCTGATCAACAAGCTCAGCATCTTAGCCACTCAGTCGCCGCATCCCTAAAACTGCTTAGAGAAGTCATGGTGTTTGACTGCCAGCACCTCACCTCCCAATGACGCTCATCTGATGTAAGCTCCCCATCACATGACCCCTCAAAAGGCCCTCACATGACACACCCAGACCTGAAGCCCTTATAAACAGAAGAACACTGACATCCCCTAAACTCCACTGTATATGTTACCTAGCCAGGGTGGGATTCAGCCGGTTCGGATCGGTTTGGGTGAACCGGTACCTCCGACAATCAGCTGGGAGCGAAATGATTCGCTCCAATGATCATGTAGGCCCGCCCACTCACTCTACTTACCTATATCCTCTCAGCTGATTCGCGCGGAAGAGCTGATCGCTGTGCCATAGCTGTGTTACTCCCCAGAAGTAACATGGAAGGTAAGTTTTGTTAAAACTGCATGTGTGCACAGTGGCGTCAGGTGCAGGCGGAGCACACGTGCGTGAAGCACATAATCACCGAACCGGTTGTTAAACTGGCAGGATCCCACCACTGCCTAGCCCAGGGGTGGGCAAACTTTGCAACTTTAAGTCTGAAGGACTTCAGCTCCCAGACTTCTCCAGCCAGCTTTGCTTCAGAGTCCTTCAGGCTTAAAGTTGCAAAGTTTGCCCACCCCTGGCCTAGCCTGATAACGAAATGCTTGGAAACTAACCCACAAGTTCAGACAATGAACCTTCACCCTCATCCTACACCCGAGCTACAGATAATTTGCCACTATTGCTTTAAGTCTCAGGAGGAAGAACGGAACATCAATGCAATAAGGATGGAATCGCAGGAGCATTTTGCAAATGGCTGTTTGAACCCAAGTGGAGTTGATTTATGTTGACAAACGGACATTTTCAGCCTGCAACTCGCTGGAAATCAAACTGACAGCATTGGTAAAGGTTTCTTAAAGAACAAGAGAGGGGAAATGAAGAATGGCGATATCACTGCTGCTGATCAAATGCCATCAAAGGGAAGGTGGAGCAAAAATATGACACCTGTGTAAAAGCTAGCAGAAAGAGAGTTGATTTGAATTGGAGGTGGGTGGTGGGTAGGAGAAGCTTCTACAAACTGTAGGTGCCTGCCAGAATGCACATTTTAAAAGGTCATGGTTTTGGATGACATTTTGACTTTTTTGACCTCACTTCTGCAGAACCCCTGTATCTGACCTAAATTTAATACAAATCCCCCCCCCTCCCCTTGTCCTTAATTGCACTGGTCTGGGTCTCCTCCAGCAGTGGGATTCACCTTTCCAACTGGTTCACACACCGCGTCTGCTCATGCACAGTGCTCGCGCAGTACGTTGGAGCGAGTGAGCGGAGCCTCCCCCAGCCATCGCTACCGGTTCGGCCGAACCGGAGAGAACCGGTTGAATACCACCTATGGTTTCCCCCCCCAACCAGTGGTGGGTTTCAAATTTTTTAGAACCTACTCTCTAGGTGTGGCCTATTTTGTGGGCGTGGCTTGGCAGTCATGTGACAGGGTGGGAGTGGCCACCTTTTAAAATGTGGTGAAACTCATTTAACAACACTCTTGCTTAGCAACCAAAATTTTGGACTCAATTGTGATGATAAATTCTTTCTTTCTTTCTTTCTTTCTTTCTTTCTTTCTTTCTTTCTTTCTTTCTTTCTTTCTTTCTTTCTTTCTTTCTTTCTTTCTTTCTTTCTTTCTTTCTTTCCTTTCTTCCTTCATTTCCTTTCCTTCCTGTTGGGTCACTGGCAGCGGCAGGCCAGATTTACTTCCAGGAACCCCCTCCAGTGGAACCCCCTCTCACCAGTTCTCTAAATTTCACCAACCAGCTCTCGCGAGTAGGTGCGAGCCTTCAGAAACCCACCACTGCCCCCAACATAATGTTTTGACTCATTTTTTCATTTGCTGCTAAGGAAGAAATCTAAAACATTGCTTTACCTTGTATCCAGCAGTTATCTCCTCTGCAATGGAGATATTTTTCACGACACAAGGGAGCTCTGTCAAAAACCCCTCAAAAGTTATGGATTACAATTTTGTTTCTACTTAACAGAAGCAAAAAAAAAAAAAAAAGCCCCTAACCCCTAATGTCTACTGCTTTATTCATGGCAGGGAGGCAGAGAGAAGGAAACGGCTAAACACTTGTAATGATCTAATTTCACTCAAATAATCTCAGCTGAATCGGCTAGGCAAACGTCCCTTTGCAAAACCTTTGACCCCTTAAATGTGGCTTAAGACAAACGGCAGTTCTTGGCTGTTTCTTTGGGGCACGTTTCCTCAACTTATGACCAGAATTCTGCCCAGAATTTCCACCGCTAAGCAAGACAGTTGTTAAGTAATTTGCGCCCCATTTTGTGAGCTTTTTTGGCCACAGATCAGGAGTGTCGAAATGGCGGCCTGCGGGCCGGATGCGTCACGCACAGGCCACGCCCAACGTAGCTCCATGAAGGCAAAAAAAAAATTATGCTACGCCATGTGACATCATGACACGACGATTTTGACACCTGTGCCATAGATGTTAAGTGACCGCTGTAGCTGTTAAGCGAATCAGATGGTGGTTAAGCAAATCTGGCTCCCCCCCATTGACTTTGCTTGTCGGAAGCCAGCTGGAAAGGTTACAAAAGGTGATCACATGACCCCAGGACAGTGCAACTGTCATAAATACATGCCAGTTGCCAATCAACTGAATTTGTGACGGTGGAGATGCTGCAACGGCCATAAGTGAAAAATGGTCATAAGCAGTGGCGGGACTCCCCAGTTTAACAACCTTTTCAGTGATTGTGCACTTCCTGTGTGCCTGATGTGCACTCCGTGCGCATGCGCAGTTTTAACGAAGCTTACCTTCCACGTTACTTCTGTGGAGTAGCACAACTGAGGCGTGGCAATCCGCTTTGCAGCGTGAATCAGCTGAGAGGATATAAGTAAGTAAAGCGAGCAGGTGGGCCCAGCCGATCATCAGAGCTACCGGATCTCTCCCCAGCTGATCGTCAGAGCTACCGGTTCTCTCCCCAGCTGATCGTCAGAGCTACCGGTTCCCTCCACAGCTGATCGTCAGAGCTACCGGTTCTCTCCCCAGCTGATCGTCAGAGCTACCGGTTCTCTCCACGGCTGATCATCAGAGCTACTGGTTCACTCCCCAGCTGATCGTCAGAGCTACTGGTTCACTCCCCAGCTGATCGTCAGAGCTACTGGTTCACTCCCCAGCTGATCGTCAGAGCTACTGGTTCACTCCCCAGCTGATCGTCAGAGCTACTGGTTCTTTCCCCAGCTGATCAACAGAGCTACTGGTTCTCTCAGCTGATCTTCAGAGCTACTGGTTCTCTCCCCAGCTGATCGTCAGAGCTACTGGTTCTTTCCCCAGCTGATCAACAGAGCTACTGGTTCTCTCAGCTGATCTTCAGAGCTACTGGTTCTCTCCCCAGCTGATCGTCAGAGCTACCGGTTCTCTCCCCAGCTGATCGTCAGAGCTACCGGTTCTCTCCACAGCTGATCATCAGAGCTACTGGTTCACTCCCCAGCTGATCGTCAGAGCTACTGGTTCACTCCCCAGCTGATCGTCAGATCTACTGGTTCACTCCCCAGCCGATCGTCAGAGCTACTGGTTCTCTCCACAGCTGATCATCAGAGCTACTGGTTCACTCCCCAGCTGATCGTCAGAGCTACCGGTTCTCTCCACAGCTGATCGTCAGAGCTACCGGTTCTCTCCCCAGCTGATCGTCAGAACTACCGGTCCTCTCCCCAGCTGATCGTCAGAGCTACCGGTTCTCTCCACAGCTGATCAGAGCTACTGGTTCACTCCCCAGCTGATCGTCAGAGCTACTGATTCACTCCCCAGCTGATCGTCAGAGCTACTGGTTCACTCCCCAGCTGATCGTCAGAGCTACTGGTTCTTTCCCCAGCTGATCAACAGAGCTACTGGTTCTCTCAGCTGATCTTCAGAGCTACTGGTTCTCTCCCCAGCTGATCGTCAGAGCTACTGGTTCTTTCCCCAGCTGATCAACAGAGCTACTGGTTCTCTCAGCTGATCTTCAGAGCTACTGGTTCTCTCCACAGCTGATCATCAGAGCTACTGGTTCACTCCCCAGCTGATCGTCAGAGCTACCGGTTCTCTCCACAGCTGATCGTCAGAGCTACCGGTTCTCTCCCCAGCTGATCGTCAGAACTACCGGTCCTCTCCCCAGCTGATCGTCAGAGCTACCGGTTCTCTCCACAGCTGATCAGAGCTACTGGTTCTCTCCCCAGTTGATCGTCAGAGCTACTGGTTCTCTCCCCAGTTGATCGTCAGAGCTACTGGTTCACTCCCCAGCTGATCAACAGAGCTACTGGTTCTCTCCCCAGCTGATCAACAGAGCTACCGGTTCACTCCCCAGCTGATCGTCAGAGCTACCGGTTCACTCCCCAGCTGATTGTCAGAGCTACCGGTTCACTCCCCAGCTAAACGTCGGAGCTACCGGTTCTCTCCCCAGCTGATTGTCGGAGCTACCGGTTCGCTCCCCAGCTGATTGTCAGAGCTACCGGTTCACTTGAACCGGTCCAAACCGGCTGAATCCCAGCCCTGGTCATGTCACTTTTGGAGTGCTGTTGTAACTTTGAACCATCATTAAACTGGTTGTAAGTTGAGGGCTATCTGAAATGTAATCAATGGCATTTAGGCACCTTGCTGGACTTTTTTCCGTCTTAAATCAATACCAACCATCTGCTTCTTGCTGATTTGTAAGAGATGAAGGATGCCCACACAATAGGGAAGCTCTATTTTTCTTCATCATGCTAGACAGGAACATTGCAAGCTAATTTAGAGTATGATAATTCATCTTTACAATCAGGTACACTGTTTGCCTGCTTTAACCAGCAATAGCTGCGTTTGTACAACACGCTTCACCAAGTCAGCTCAAGACTTGGAGAGATCGCATTGGCACGATGCAGGAAAGTAGGCACAGTATTAAACCCGGATCGATTGGAAGGCGTGTGGCTCAGCACGCTGCATAACCCAGTCTATTGTTCGGTTGCTTGTTATGCAACCCAGAAAACGTGGGCTGATCTCAACATGTGAATGCATTCCATCTCTCTGGCGGGTGTCAAAGTTACTTGGTTTAATTCAATTTTTCAAACTGAACCTAGGACAATATAATTGCAAAAGAGGCTTCAGGAAAAACACAGCACGAAGAACCTTGATGCAATTTCTGTCCTGCCTGTCAAATCTGCAAATCAGAAACCTTCCCATCTTTGATTTTCCAAAGAAATTGGGGCCCTTTCACAATTGGGGGGCTATTGTACTGTTGGCCAGTTTTATAAAGTTGTTGTAAATGTGCTAAGATCGCACAACAACTAGAACCCTTCGTCATTCTCAAGTCCCGATGTCCATTTTGTATCCCCATTTGTGTTGCATTTTTTCCAGCAGTTTACTTTCAATAAAGAAAGTTGTGGAGACTCTAGAGCAGGGGTCTCCAACCTTTGCAGCTTTAAGTCTGAAGGACTTCAGCTCCCAGAATTCTCCAGCCAGCAAAGCTGGCTGGAGAAGTCTGGGAGCTGAAGTCCTTTAGACTTAAAGTTGCAAAGGTTGGGGACCCCTGCTCTAGAAAGAGTGCAAAGAAGAGCAACAAAGATGATTAGGGGACTGGAGGCTAAAACATATGAGGAATTGTTGCAGGAGCTGGGTATGTCTAGTTTAATGAAAAGAAGGACTAGGGGAGACATGATAGCAGAGTTCCAATATCTCAGGGGTTGCCACAAAAAAGAGGGAGTCAAACTATTCTCCAAAGCACCTGAGGGCAGAACAAGAAGCAATGGGTGGAAACTAATCAAGGAGAGAAACAACTTAGAACTGAGGAGAAATTTCCTGACAGTTAGAACAATTAATCAATGGAACAGCTTCCCTCCAGAAGTTGTGAATGCCCCAACACTGGAAGTCTTTAAGAAGATGTTGGATAGCCATTTGTCTGAAAGGGTATAGGGCTTCCTGCCTAGGCAGGGGTTGGACTAGAAGACCTCCAAGGTCCCTTCCAACTCTGCTATTGTATTGTATTGTATTGTATTGCATTGCATTGCATTGCCTTGCATTGCATTGCATTGCCTTGCATTGCATTGCATTGCATTGCATTGCATTGCATTGCATTATATTGTAAGTCAAGGACCCTAACTTTTGTTGTTGTTAACACATCAGAATATTTCTGGAGGTCGCCAGGAATCTAGCAATGCCTTCCTTGACCAGCCCAAAGGGCCATTGAGAGCAGCAAACTGTTTCTCCCAGGATATAAAAATGGCAACTTGCTCTTCTTTTTTGACACTTGGGTATACTGCTACTATACTTGGAGGATCCATTTATCACTGTCAGAATGTAATTCTTCACCATTACCTTTTTAAACCTTTAGTCAAGCTGACACCACAACTGTAGTGTGTGGCAGAAGCCAAAAAAGCTAATACAATCCTTGGGTGTATAAACAGAGGCATAGAATCAAAATCACATGAAGTATTAGTACCGCTTTATAAAGCTTTACTAAGGCGACACCTGGAATCCTGCATCCAGCTTCGGTCACCACAGTACAAAAAAGAGGTTGAGACTTTGGAAAGAGTGCAGAGAAGAGCAACAAAGGTGATTAAAGGCTTGGAGACTAAAACATATGAAGAACAGTTGCAGGATTTGGGCTATGGCTAGTCTAGAGAAAAGAAGAATTAGGGGTGACATGATAGCAGTATTCCAGTATCTGAGAGGCTGCAACAAATTTTTCCAAAGCACCAGAGAGGGCAGGACAAGAAAACAATGGATGGAAACTTATCAAGGAGAGAAGCAACCTGGAATTGTGGAGAAACTCCCTAACTGTGAGGACACTTAACCAATGGAACAGCTTGACTTCAGAAGTTGTGGCTGCTTCATCACTGGAGTTTTTTAAGAAGAGACTGGACAGCCACTTGTCTGAACTAGTATAGAATCTCCTGCTTCAGCAGGGGGCTGGACCAGAAGACCTCCAAGGCCCCCTCCAGCTCTATTCAGATTGATAATTGATGAACTAGAGGCAAAGAATCTCCCAGACATTGAGCTTTATTACAGCTAATAGTAATAATCAAGAAATCACTAGGTCAATGCTTTGACCATGGCCACTTTAAGAAGTGTTGACTTCAATTCTCCAGAATTCCCCCAACGGGAGCACGATGGCTGGGGAATTCTGGGAGCTGAAGTCCACACTGCTTAAAGTTGCCAAGGTTGAGAAACTAGGCTGTTCTAGTTGATCTGGATCCATGATATTGACACAGGCAGAGTGAATTGCCTCCAAGAGTGGGTGAAACTCATAATGCATGATCACAAATCTCTTGCATTGCGTGATTTCTGTCCCCAGTACTGCAAGGACTTCCTCGCATGGGGGTGATAGCACAGGTCGTCCTCGATTTACAATGGTTCATTTAGTGACCGTTCCAAGTTACAACGGCACTGAAAAAAGTGACTTACGGCCAATTTTCATAGTCCCAACCTTTGCAGCATCCCCATGATCAAGCGATCAGAATTCAAGGGCTTGGCAACTGGTTCATACTTACGACCGTTGCAACATCCCAGGGTCACGGGATCCCCTTTTTTGTGACCTTCTGACAAGCAAAGCCAATGGGGAAGCCAGATTCGCTTAACAACCAACTTACTGCCTTATTAACTGCAGTGATTCACTTTAACAACATTTGCGAGAAATGTTGTAAAATGGGACAAAACTCACTTAAGAAGCGTCTCACTGAACAACATAAATTTTGGGATCAATTGTGGCCCTGAGTCAAGGATTATATAGTGCAGGAACTCCTTCTTGAGCAGGGGCTGGACTAGAAGATCTCCAAGGTCCCTTCCAGCTCTATCTGGGAAGGTTTTAACATGGGTTTTAGCACGGGTTAACTAATTTAATATATTTTAACTGATATTTATTGTATTTTGTGGTTTTAATAATGCCTGTGCGCCGCCCTGGGTCCTAACAAGGAGAAGGGCGGGGTATAAATTTAATAAAATAAATAAAATAAATAAATATTCTGATTCTGTCTACCTGTAGAGAGTCAGTATCTCAATCTATAGAACTCCAAAGATGCAGATTAAATAACATCTATCCCAGCATCCCTTGAGGGTCCAACCTGAGCTTTTCCCACCCCAGCACCCTAGGAGTAGAAGTGGAACTACAACTCCCAGAATCCCCAGTGCCTGTGCCAGGTAGGGAACAGTGGGAGTTGCAGTCCTAACCTACAGTATCTAGAGCTCACCAGACTGAGAAAGTTGACCCGGCCGCTTCCTACAGTTGAGTACAGCCGTTCCAATCTCTTTTCATGCTCTATTTATATTTCATACCTCTCCCACCAATTCTCCGCTCGCAATTCCAGTCTCTCAACTGGAATTAAGGTGTAAAGTGCTCCGAGCCTGGAGCATCAATTTAAACCGAGCTGAAACTATCCCGTTCTCGGCAACCGACAATTTGCTAGATCAGTTGGCTTTCCAGAGGCTTTTCGCCTCCTCTCCGAGTCGCCAATCGTTTCGCAGGGATGAGTAAAATCCCCAGGGCTTTCTAGCTACTATTATAGCCGCAACTTCTGATCGTCGGAGATGTCCGGCTGTAAAGACCAGCACGCTGGGAACAAGTGAAATGCCCTCCGGTTTTAAAGGCAAGCTCCACACCAGCTTTTTGCTTCTGACTGTGCCTTTTCCCCCCTCCTTCCTCTCTTCCTCTCTTTCTTTCTTTCTTTCTTTCTTTCTTTCTTTCTTTCTTTCTTTCTTTCTCTCTCTCTCTCTCTCTCTCTCTCTCTCTCTCTCTCTCTCTCTCTCTCTCTCTCTCTCTCTCTCTCTCTCTCTTTCTTTCTTTCACCGATGTGCCAGCAGGAAATTGGTTTTCGCCTAGCCTGTATATGAAATACAGATGGCCTGCCGGGGAAATTACTTGCCGGGAGACAAGGAGCAAAAGATGCTTTCGATCTGATTGGTAGGGTGTGATTTGAAAACAAAAAACCAACAACCAGGAGGGGAAGGGAGAATATCCCCCTTTGGAATCTCGACATGACCTTGTAAGCCTGTTTATTCTGTAAATATTTATTCTGCCCCATACTTCCCTGCGGCCGATTCGCTCCCACAGAGAGGGACTTCTCCGGGTGCCGTCCACTAGGCTATGCCAGCGGGCGACGCCCAGGGGAAGGGCCTTCTCTGTGGTGGGCCCAGCCCTCTGGAACGACCTTCCCCCCGAAATTAGAACAACTACGGACCGTCAAAAACTTAAAACACACTTTTTCTGCTTGGCCAGCAGGGGAAGTCCACAAGTCCTAAAGTTGCTAAGGTTGGACACTCCTGACCTAGAAGGTAACTCTGAGAGGAAGAGCAGAGAAACAACAGGCTAAAATCCCAGCTCTGAGATCAATTTCATTGATTGGACAAGAGCCAGTGATTAACCTACCTTGCAAGGTGGTTGTGAAGATAAAAGAGGAGTGGTCTGATCTATTTTGAGACAGGGGATGGTTCACAAGTGGGAAAAGGGTTGTAAGAATGGCACACACCTGCATCTACACACCTGCATCTGCACAATGAAAATTTCTCAGAAGCGGCTGTCAGTCCATACTATGTTAAATATCCATCAACAGACACATAGAGATAAATCACATTTACATACCATTCAAGAGGCACTAAAACAACTTGGAAGGAAAGAAAAAGACCACTGACGCGTCCTCTCCAACACCAGATAAACAAGGATTCATACTAGACAAACAACAATAATACCCCAACCTAGGAACCACCCAAAAAAAACCCCACAGGGTCATCAACACTAGCAAGGCAAACTACTGTATATAAACAGGAAAGAGCGTACTATTTATGTATACACTCATTCACACTGATGATATTGCCTAGATGGAGAATGAAACATCTGCAAGCAAATAGCCAAGCTCATCAAACACCAAGGTCTCCACCGTTAAATCCCACACCATTTATATTCTCAGCTATTAAATAGAATAATTACGTGAGATAGAAAATAAACAGCTTTCCTTACAAAGGTCTTACAAATGTATATGCTTTCTGGTTTAAAAAAAAACAAAAAACCTAAATCTAAATATAGGCAGCACCTAGTGAGGATCCAATTTTCTGGGACACCTGACTTGGAGCGGCTGTACGTTGGGGAAGGAAGGCAGAAGGCACAACAAAAATAATAAAAAAAGGATCCCTAGATCCCTGCATGGAATATCAATTGCTCACAGGAGCAACGAACCACTGGAACCCATCTTACTGAGAGTGGCAGAGAACCAAAACTTCTACTTTTTTTGAAAACTCCCTCCGTTCTACAAAATATAAACTGCCTGAAGCAGATATGAAAATAACAGACACATCATTGCTTCTAAACAGAAGGTTTAGAACCTGTTAGAGAGAGACAGAGAGACAGAGAGAGAGAGAAACAGACAGAGAGAGAAAGACAGAGAGACAGAGAGAGAAAGACAGAGAGACACAGAGAGAGAAAAACAGACAGAGAGAAAGACAGAGAGAGAAAACAGAGAGAGAGACAGAGAGAGAGAGAAACAGACACAGAGAGAAAGACAGAGAGAAAAACAGAGACACAGAGAGAAAGAGAGAGAGAGAGAGAGAAAAACAGAAAGACAGAGAGAGAAAAACAGAGAGAGAAAAACAGACAGAGAGAGAAAGACAGAGAGAAAAACAGAGACACAGAGAGAAAGAGAAACAGGGAAAGTCAGAGAGAGAAAGAGAGAGAGAGAGAAAAACACAGAGAGAGAAAAACAGACTGAGAAAAACAGAGAGAGAGAAAGACAGAGAGAAAAACAGAGACATAGAGAGAAAGAGAGAGAGAGAGAAACAGGGAAAGTCAGAGAGAGAGAAAGATAGAGAGAGAGAAAAATAGAGAGAGAGAAAAACAGAGAGAGAAAAACAGACAGAGAAAGACAGAGAGAGAGAAAGACAGAGAGAAAACAGAGAGAGAGACAGAGAAAGACAGAGAGAGAGAAAGACAGAGAGAAAGACAGACAGAGAAAAACAGAGACAGAGAAAGACAGAGAGAAAAAGACAGAGAGACAGAGAAAGACAGAGAGAGAAAAACAAACAGAGAGAGAAAGACACAGAGAGAGAAAGACAGAGAGAAAACAGAGAGAAAAACAAACAGAGAGAGAAAGACAGAGAGAGAGAAAGACAGAGAGAAAACAGAGAGAGAGACAGAGAGAGAGAAAGATAGAGAGAGAGAAAGACAGAGAGAAAACAGAGAGAGAGACAGAGAGAGAGAAAGACAGAGAGAGAGAAAGACAGAGAGAAAAAGACAGAGAGACAGAGAAAGACAGAGAGAAAAAGACAGAGAGACAGAGAAAGACAGAGAGAGAAAAACAAACAGAGAGAGAAAGACACAGAGAGAGAAAGACAGAGAGAAAACAGAGAGAAAAACAAACAGAGAGAGAAAGACAGAGAGAGAGAAAGACAGAGAGAAAAACAGATAGAGAAAAACAGACAGCGAGAAAAAGACAGAGAGAAAAACAGAGAGAGAAAAACAAACAGAGAAAGACAGAGAGAAAACAGAGAGAGACAGAGAAAGACAGAGAGACAGAGAGAGAAAGATAGAGAGAGAGAAAAATAGAGAGAAAAACAGATAGAGAAAAACAGACAGAGAGAGAAAGACAGAGAGAAAAACAGAGACACAGAGGGAAAGAGAGAGAGAGAGAGAGAAACAGGGAAAGTCAGAGAGAGAGAAAGATAGAGAGAAAGACACACACAGAGAGAAAGACAGAGAAAAACAGAGACAGAGAAAGACAGAGAGAAAGACAGACAGAGAAAAACAGAGACAGAGAAAGACAGAGAGAAAAAGACAGAGAGACAGAGAAAGACAGAGAGAGAAAAACAAACAGAGAGAGAAAGACAGAGAGAGAGAAAGACAGAGAGAAAAAGACAGAGAGACAGAGAAAGACAGAGAGAGAAAAACAAACAGAGAGAGAAAGACAGAGAGAGAGAAAGACAGAGAGAAAACAGAGAGAGAGACAGAGAAAAACAGAGAGAGAGACAGAGAGAGAGAAAGATAGAGAGAAAAACAGATAGAGAAAAACAGACAGCGAGAAAAAGACAGAGAGAAAAACAGAGAGAGAAAAACAAACAGAGAAAGACAGAGAGAGAGAAAGACAGAGAGAAAACAGAGAGAGACAGAGAAAGACAGAGAGACAGAGAGAGAAAGATAGAGAGAGAGAAAAATAGAGAGAAAAACAGATAGAGAAAAACAGACAGAGAGAGAAAGACAGAGAGAAAACAGAGAGAGACAGAGAAAGACAGAGAGACAGAGAGAGAAAGATAGAGAGAGAGAAAAATAGAGAGAGAAAAACAGACAGAGAAAGACAGAGAGAGAGAAAGACAGAGAGAAAACAGAGAGAGAGACAGAGAAAGACAGAGAGAGAGAAAGACAGAGAGAAAGACAGACAGAGAAAAACAGAGACAGAGAAAGACAGAGAGAAAAAGACAGAGAGACAGAGAAAGACAGAGAGAGAAAAACAAACAGAGAGAGAAAGACACAGAGAGAGAAAGACAGAGAGAAAACAGAGAGAAAAACAAACAGAGAGAGAAAGACAGAGAGAGAGAAAGACAGAGAGAAAACAGAGAGAGAGACAGAGAGAGAGAAAGATAGAGAGAGAGAAAGACAGAGAGAAAACAGAGAGAGAGACAGAGAGAGAGAGAGACAGAGAGAGAGAAAGACAGAGAGAAAAAGACAGAGAGACAGAGAAAGACAGAGAGAAAAAGACAGAGAGACAGAGAAAGACAGAGAGAGAAAAACAAACAGAGAGAGAAAGACACAGAGAGAGAAAGACAGAGAGAAAACAGAGAGAAAAACAAACAGAGAGAGAAAGACAGAGAGAGAAAGACAGAGAGAAAACAGAGAGAGAGACAGAGAGAGAGAAAGATAGAGAGAAAAACAGATAGAGAAAAACAGACAGAGAGAAAAAGACAGAGAGAAAAACAGAGAGAGAAAAACAAACAGAGAAAGACAGAGAGAAAACAGAGAGAGACAGAGAAAGACAGAGAGACAGAGAGAGAAAGATAGAGAGAGAGAAAAATAGAGAGAAAAACAGATAGAGAAAAACAGACAGAGAGAGAAAGACAGAGAGAAAAACAGAGACACAGAGGGAAAGAGAGAGAGAGAGAGAGAAACAGGGAAAGTCAGAGAGAGAGAAAGATAGAGAGAAAGACACACACAGAGAGAAAGACAGAGAAAAACAGAGACAGAGAAAGACAGAGAGAAAGACAGACAGAGAAAAACAGAGACAGAGAAAGACAGAGAGAAAAAGACAGAGAGACAGAGAAAGACAGAGAGAGAGAAACAAACAGAGAGAGAAAGACAGAGAGAGAGAAAGACAGAGAGAAAAAGACAGAGAGACAGAGAAAGACAGAGAGAGAAAAACAAACAGAGAGAGAAAGACAGAGAGAGAGAAAGACAGAGAGAAAACAGAGAGAGAGACAGAGAAAGACAGAGAGAGAGACAGAGAGAGAGAAAGATAGAGAGAAAAACAGATAGAGAAAAACAGACAGCGAGAAAAAGACAGAGAGAAAAACAGAGAGAGAAAAACAAACAGAGAAAGACAGAGAGAGAGAAAGACAGAGAGAAAACAGAGAGAGACAGAGAAAGACAGAGAGACAGAGAGAGAAAGATATAGAGAGAGAAAAATAGAGAGAAAAACAGATAGAGAAAAACAGACAGAGAGAGAAAGACAGAGAGAAAACAGAGAGAGACAGAGAAAGACAGACAGAGAGAGAAAGATAGAGAGAGAGAAAAATAGAGAGAGAAAAACAGATAGAGAAAAACAGACAGAGAGAGAAAGACAGAGAGAAAAACAGAGACACGGAGGGAAAGAGAGAGAGAGAGAAAAACAGGGAAAGTCAGAGAGAGAGAAAGATAGAGAGAGAGAAAAACAGAGAAAGACAGAGAGAGAGAAAAACAGACACAGAGAGAAAGACACACAGAGAGAAAGACAGAGAGAGAAAAAGACACACACAGAGAGAAAGACAGAGAAAAACAGAGACAGAGAAAGACAGAGAGAAAGACAGAGAGAAAGACAGACAGAGAAAAACAGAGAGAGAGAAAGACAGAGAGAAAAAGACAGAGAGACAGAGAAAGACAGAGAGAGAAAAACAAACAGAGAGAGAAAGACACAGAGAGAGAAAGACAGAGAGAAAACAGAGAGAGAAAAACAAACAGAGAGAAAGACAGAGAGAAAACAGAGAGAGAGAGACAGAGAGAGAGAAAGACAGAGAGAGAGACAGAGAGAGAGAAAGACAGAGAGAGAAAGACACACACATAGAGACAGACAGTTTATTATTAGGCTAGAAAGTTATTTCTCCTATTCCAATTGCAACAGCTGTGGTTGTGATTCAGGAACAGAGAGGAGGGCAGCCTATGGTTCAAAGAGTCTCGTTTTATACCAGGGGGAAATTTACGTGCTGGAGCAGGTATTGGAGCTAACTCAAAATCTGCCTTCTTGTCCCCTCCTGAAATGTTAAGTGAGTAGGACCATCAAGGGAAGAGTTAAGGCTACAACAAGCAACCTGTGCATTGAGATCAGAGCACCAGCTTCCCCTTGGGAAAAATCTCCCGGTTTAGATCCCAGCGTTTCCAAGGGAGGCTGGGAAATCCGTTATGTACATCAGATATCTCCCAGAGCTAACACAAGTGATATTGAGCCACAGGACTCACAATTCAAACCTTTCCTATGTTTCTACGTACCGTGAGATGTTCTTCCAGAAATTAGAACTCTTCAATCTTATTGATTTCTGTCCAGTTCTCACAAATTCCAGAGCTAATAGTTACCCTGCAATAGTTTTTCTTACCTGTGCCCTAGTTTCTTTGATCCATTATTTATGGGTAGATAACCTTTCAACATGGTGCCTCCCCAGTTTCTAACATTTAGGGGATAGATTGCCTCTGAATAAGGAAGCTCCACCGTGCCCAGTGGCTGAAGAAGAGCTGTCTTAATTTGAAACAGGGGGAAAAAAACACCCCCATCTAATGAATAAATTCTTAACATTCCCTTCCCTACACTGAGTAGTGACGAAGACGCCAAGAATGGCACAAGCAAGGAATGAAAGCGACAACAGATCTCGTTTTGTCCCCAGGAATGGCAGAGGAAGATTGCCACTGTACTCCCAGGCTCCATTTCATTACTACACCTAGTAGAAGACGGGGGAAAGCCACACGAGGACACGTATAATGTATTCTTTGCCAAATGAGATTCATAGCAAGCAATGGCTATTGCCACCTTCCCAACCTGATGCTCCCCAGATGTGTACTTGGCAAAGCTGCTGAGAGTTGACGATCCAAAACATCTGGAAGGCAACCTGTTCCTTCGCTCCGGCGTCTGACTCTAGAATATTGAGGTTTGCTCCTGGGTAAATTCTGGCGAGCTTCCATATCTGAGGGTAGCTTATCTGCTGGGGGACTAGAACTAGAGTGCATGGGCTTGGGAGACAATTGGTACCTTTGTTTGTCCTAAATATAGGATGGTGATGATCTACCACGGGGTGTTTCCTGCATCCAACAGATGAAAGTCGACAGTTGGTGTCTATGGAAATTCGCGGGAGTAGTAAATAATGGTTTAAAGATAAACAACCCTGGCAACAGAATTCTCCTGCTGGTATTTTTTCTAGCATTCAGTAACCTGAAGAAGGAAGGCTCCGCGGATGTGGAAATCAATAGCAATCATCACAAGGCTCCGTTTTACAATAGCAGGGCACCACGTGAGTCAACCCAAGGGCCACAGCCATCCCAAACCGCCCAATCTCCTCTCCCCTAAGGAATCTAACCTGCCCTAAGATAGACTGCACCGGCATAGGGAGGCTTCCCAGCCTCCTTCCAACGGGACCAGGGCTTTCTCCTGCTCTTGTCTCCTCGGCAGGCGGCCCCTGGACTGGAAGGTAGGCTGCCCCTGGCTGTGGAGGCTCTAAAGGAGGAGGGAGGGAAGGAAGGAAGGGGGCTTACCCAGGTCCTGAAGGGCATCGGGGGCTCGTCGGCATCGTCGCCCGGCTCGCCCTCCTCCTCCTCCTCCTCCGGCTCCTGCCGGATGCTGATGAAGGGGATGTCCAGGAAGGCGGCGGCGAAATCCACCTGGAGCAGCTCCCGGCGGGAGGCGGGAAAGGCGAGCACGGCGGCGACCCCTCGCACCACCAGCGCCTGGCACAGCCAGCGGGCCAGCGAGGCCGGGTCCCGGGAGAGGGGAGCCCCGGGCAAGACCTCCAGGCTGAGGTTGTAAGGCAGGACGGCGGCGGCGGCGCGGCTGGCCCGAGCCAGGGCGTTGCGCACCCGGCTCTGCGCGCCTCCCCCGCGGGGCAGCAAGGCGCCCAGCCTCACCGTGTGCCCGATCCGCGCCAGGATGTGGCAGGGCTGCGGGTGGCCCCGGCCCGGCGCCGGGAGCAGCAGCAAAAGGCTGCAGGGGAGTGCCAGGCACCAGCAGCAGAGGAGCGCCCGGCGCAACTCCATAGAGGAAGCCTGCGCGGCGTGGGCGGGCAAAGTTTGGGGCGCCCGGCCCCTCCCGCCCCGGCCCTTGGGTGGGCAGGAGGGCTGGGGGCGCCTAGGAAGGGAGGGAAGGGGCCGGGCAGGGCCCGCCCATGGGAGCCTCGGAGTGGGGGGGGGGGGGCGCGGCGGAGGAAGGGAGCCGGAGCTGCAGCCGATCCAGTGCTCGGGCGCTCTCTGCGCTCTGCCTGGCGCTCGCTTTCCCGGGCGAAGGCGGGATAGGGCTTGCCTTGGCGCCGTTCGGCCGCTAGGGGCGCTGGGAGGCGGCCGGGGACCCGCCAAAAGAGGGCGGGCCGCTGGGGCCGAAAGAGCCGGCAGCCCCCTCCTCGGACAGGGGTGGCATCGCTGCCTTGCCTTGCGGGGTTCTTCCAACGGCTCTCGGCCGAGCGAGGCGAGAGGGGCGACGGGGATGCAGGACGAGGATACGGGAGGCAGAAGGAAAGCGAGAAAGGCGACGGGATCGGCTCCGAGCACGTGGCCCCTGAGCATGCACAGAGGGCGGAGGAGGAACGGTGGCCCGGGAACGAGGATGGACGAGGTGAGGCGAGAAGGGCGTTGGGGACGTGGCGGAGGAAGTAGTCAATCAGTCAATTCATTAATCAATCAATGAATCAATCAATGAATCAATTCATTAATCAATCAATCAGAATAGAGTTGGACCTTGGAGGTCTTCTAGCCCAACCCCCTAGAATTTCAGACAAGTGGCTGTCTAGTCTTTTCCTAAAAACCTCCACTAATGAAACACCCACAACGTCTGAAGGCAACTTCTGTTCCACTGGTTCGTTGTCTTAAAACTGTTAGGAAGTTTCCGCTTCATTCCAGGTTGCTTCTCTCCTTGGTTAATGTCCATCCATTGTTTCTGGTCTTGCACTCTGGTCATAGTGGTGGCTTGGATCTTCTGCCGGGTAGGAGACGGAGCTCCGTGCAGAATGGAAATCAAGAGGAGAGATCGGGTCCGTGCGCACGGAGCCGGTGCAGAGCGTCTCTGAGCGCGTGCAGAGTGCAGGGAAGGGCGATCCAGGATGCCAGGGGAGGGACGGAGAGGATGGGCCGCTGCCCATTGATGTGAGCAATCAGGAAAAGAAAAGAAAAGTACCTCTAAACATAGGCAGAGTAGAAAGAAAGCGGGCGAAAGACGGAGGTTTCAAACGGCATTCGATACGGGCTTGGCGGAAAGTATCGATTGATCCAGGAGCTTTAGCCTGCGCAACAAAACGGATCCTCCTTGTTCAGAGGCAGTCTACCTCTAAGCGATAAACGCCAAGGACAAATTAAAAAAAAGTTGATTCCTTCCAGCTCCGCATTGCCGGAAACAAAACAATGCTTTATCCAAGCCAAACTTAATTAAGTTGAGAAGGGAGTTTAAGTCTTCAGGATTGTTTCTGACTACCAAAGAAACTGCTTTAACCGAAAGCGAAAAACCATTTGGTTGTTAACCAATAAAAAGATTTTTAAAGCATTTATTCTTATATGGATGGATAGTTTGTCATTCAGTGCAAGATCCAATTACACCAATGTTGAGGATCATGGATACTGAGTCTAGAGCAGGGGTCTCCAACCTTTGCAACTTTAAGTCTGAAGGACTTCAGCTCCCAGACTTCTCCAGCCAGCTTTGCTGGAGCTGAAGTCCTTCAGACTTAAAGTTTTATTTATTTATTTATTTTATTAAATTTATACCCCGCCCTTCTCCTTGTTAGGACCCAGGGCGGCGCACAGGCATTATTAAAACCTCTAAATACAAAATACAAAATCGATTAAAATATATTAAATTATTAGACCCGTGCTAAAAACCCATTTTAAAACCATACCAAATTAATTTTAAATTTAAAAGTCAGAAGTAGGGGCTATCCTAGGCCGGCTTGTTGGAATAGATACGTCTTAAGACGTTGGCGGAAGAGGCGGAGGTCCGAGATAGTGCGAAGGTCGGGGGGTAGGTCGTTCCAGAGGGCCGGGCCCGCCACAGAGAAGGCCCTTCCCTTCTCTGTTGCAAAGTTGGAGTTGCAAAGGTTGGAGACCCCTGCTCTAGAGCAGTGGTTCCCAACCATTTTTTGGCCATGGCCCACTTTAAGCATCTCTAAAATCCTGATGCCTCCATCCCTGTGACATATAATTCTTATTTTACTCAAAAGGTGAACTCTACTCATGCGGAGGCAGCCTAAAAGGCCATTAACTTGGTTTAAACAAGGTTCAAATTGCCCCCATTAAAAATTAAATTGCCCCCCTGTGGGGCGTGGACCCCACGTTGGGGTCTAGAGGGAGCATTAGTCATGGAAAGAACAAAAAAAAAAGACCCTCCTTATTTAGATGCAGTGTATCTCTGAATACCAGGTAAGAGGTGTTTTTACCACAAAGGGTGAGGGGTGGAATTGAGACTTGAAAATAACTGAAACAGTCATGCCGAGGAAATAGATACATCTCCCTTGCACGCAAAAATCTATTTTCCCACCACGTTCTTCTTTTAATAAGCTATCAGTGTTGAAATTTCCATCTCCCCTATCAACCAAGCCATTTTATTTGGAAATCGATTCACTTAAGGTGGTACAGTAATTGTATTTTCAACGTGGGTACCCTCTGCTGTCATAAAAGCCCTTCAAGGAACCAAACAAGAGATTTTCGGCCCCAGGAGAAAATATTAAAATGCTAGGAGAATCCCAAAGCTGAGCGAAATGAAATGCAATCTATTTATTTTGGGTTTCTTTTTTTTCCTTTTTCTTTTTAAAGTCTCCGTTCCTGGAGTTTGTGCAGCCATTTTCCCCCCCATGCATCTGTTTTTTTCACTGCCCTGTAAAATGAAATCTTTGAAAATTCATTGCAGGCATTTTTTTTTCTTCCAGTTTTTCAAATTACAGGTTCATCCTCAGGTTTTAATTCCAGCCCGAATTGATATTTATTCCTTCTGTTTCGGAAGATTAGACTATAAATATTCTCACAGGAATGGTTTGATGGTTTGATTGTTCCGTGATGTCACAGCAGCTGAGCCAATCAGCGTCAGGGATGACACTACAGACAGTCCCTGGTTTACAACAGTTCATTTAGTGACCATTCAAAGTTACAACGGCACTGAAAAAAAAGCCACTTATGACCATTTTTCCACACTTACGACCGTTGCAGCATCCCCAGGGTCACATGATGTACGTTCGTCACTTGTCAAGAGTTACATGCTTGACAAGTGACTCGCATTTATGACCGTTGCTGTGTCCCAAGATCACATGATCCCCTTTTGTCACTTTCTAACAAGCAAAGTCAATGGGGAAGCCAGATTCACTTAACAACCGTGCTACTCATTTAAGAACTGCAGTGACTCACTTAACAAATGTGGCGGGAACAGTCCTAAAATGGGGCAAAATTAACACATTTCTCACTTAACAACGTACGCTTTGGGCTCAGTTGTGGTCGGACGTTCAGGACTACCTGTATAAGAAGAATATCCTATCTAGGCAGTCCTCGACTTACAACCACTTGTTTAGCGGATGTTCAAAGTTACAAAGGCATTGAAGAAAGTGACTTATGACCGGTCCTTGCACTTATGACCGCTCACAGCATCTCCATGGTCACATGATCAAAATTCTGGCGCTTGGCAACCAGAGTGTATTTATGACGTTTGCAGTGTCCCAGGGTCACTTCAGCGCCATTTATGGTCTTTTTTTTTTTTTAATTGAAATTTTTATAGTATTTTACAATATTTCACCCAGTGCTGTACAAGACAAAAGGAAGAGTTGGTTTCAAGTATCTTCTATTATCTTTAAGATCTCCAAAATCCACGTTCTCTAGGTACAGGCGTCGAGGCATCCAAAGTTCCAAGTGCATAGTCCACAAATGGCTTCCAAGTCTTCCAAAAGATATCTTTTTTATAAACCCCCTCTCTAAATTTAATATCGCACGTCATTTTATCATTTAAGGCTAATTTCCACATTTCACAGTACCATTCTTCTATTTTAATATTTACCTCTATTTTCCAATATCTTGCTATTACAATTCTACCCATTATAATCATAATTCTAATCAATTCTTTCTCATGTTTTGTTAACTCTGGTTCATTAATTATCAATAACAATATAGTTTCTGATCTCAATATTATTATTCTTTTCATCATTTCACACATCGTTCTTTCTAATTGCTGCCAAAACTTTTTAATTTTCACACATTTATACCACATATGTTCATAAGTTCCCAATTCCATATTACATCTCCAACATTTATCACTCATTTTTTTATCTATCAGTGATAATCTTAATGGGGTCCAATACCATTTCCAAACAACCTTAAAATTATGCTCTTTAATCCTTATAGACAAAGTCCTCATGATTCGACTCTTCCAATTCTCATTCCAATCCAAATCCAATATTTTAATCTTAAGGTCTTCCTCCCAATTCCTTTTCATTACCATTTGTGGATTTCCATCGAAGTTTATAATCTTATATATTTTACTAACGAGTCCTTTTAACCCAATTTCATCCTTAATAATTTGAGATACTAAACTTTCAAATTTAGTTTTACTTCTATCTATTTTACATATTCCCCTTACTTTCGTGGTCCATTTTTCTACCTGTATTTTTTCGAACCAATTCAACTCCAATTTTTGAATTACTTTTTTTTTTCTACTCTCAATTCCTAGAGCTCTTAACCAATTTACTATATTTCCTATATTTTCATCCTCAATTACTTTATCCCGACTTATATTAGTTTTAATCGGCCAACTTTCAGTTGTCTTCCCCAAGAAGGCTATATCCGGGATCAGTTTTTTAACAAATTTATTCCAGATTTTACTCAGCCCCTTTAACCAATAACTATTAATTGCCTTTTTTGTTTTTGCTCTATCTAAAAACCATATAGACCCAAATCTCTTAATATCTTTTAACTCCAGATCTCCCCAATGACCATCTCCACCTTTAAGTATTTTTATCACGGTTCGAATATTATACGCCCGATAATAATTAAGTAGATTGGGAATTCCCAATCCACCTTCTTTTTGATTTTGATACCACATTTTCTTCATTAGTCTTGGTTTTTCCCCACCATTACAGAATTTATCTAATTTCTTCTGATATTCTTCTATATCTTTCTCTGTCAAATTTAATGGTAGCATCTCAAATAAAAAATTAAACTTTGGTAACAACATCATTTTACACATTGCAATTCTACCAAACCAAGACAACTTTATCTCTTTATATTTATCTATCTTTTTTTCTACTTCCTTCAACATCACCTCATAATTAATTTTTTTCAATTCTCTAACTTTAAGTGAAAGTGTTATCCCCAAGTATTTCAATGTATTCTTAACTCTTATCCCAAATTGTTCTTGCATACTCTCCCACTCCTTACCATCTTTATTCATTAGTAATTCAGATTTTAACCAATTTACCTTTAAACCTGTCATTTCTTCAAATTCTATCAAATGTTTATTTATCCTCTTTAAATCTTTCTCTATATCTTTCAAAATAATCAAGGTATCATCCGCATACAAATTTATCTTATATCCCTTGTACCCTTCCAATTCTTCATCTGCTTCTATCAATTTAATCAAAACCTCCATAACTAACAAGAATAATGTTGGGGACAAGGGACATCCTTGTCTCGTACCTGCTTCCAATTTAATCTCTCCCGTCATTGTTCCATTCACCTTTACCTTTGCACTACTTTTTTGATACAATTTTGAAATAACATGTATAAATTTATTACCAAAGCCTAATGCCTCAATAATTACCTTAATAGTATCCCATTGTACAGAATCAAAGGCTTTAAAAATATCTAACGATATTATACCTATTTCATCACCATTATTTTCAGCTACATCTATAATGTTCAATACTCTTCTAATTATATCACTCATATATCTACCTTTAACAAAACCTACTTGATTATAACTTATATATTTATCTATAAAACTATTTAATCTATTACTTATAATAGCTGTAAATATTTTTGCATCTTGGTTGATTAAAGAAATGGGTCGGTAGGACTCGATCCTCTCAAGATCTTTATCAGGTTTAGGAATTATGGATATTACTGTCTTATTCCATGACATCGGGACTTCTCCACCATGTAAAATTCCATTAAATAGTTTTTGCAGTTTTGGTATTATTAGTTCTTTAAAATCTTTATAGAATTCAGCAGGTAATCCATCTTCTCCTGGGGTCTTCCCTAATTTTAACTCTTGTATTATTTCGTTGATCTCCTCCTGTGTTATATCTCCTTCCATCAAATCTTTATATGTTTGATCTATTTTCATAGCATATTTTCCAAGATGATTCTTCAATTTTTCTAAATCAATTGATTTCTTTAAATATAATTTTTGAAAAAAATTCCTAGCTACTTCACATTTCTCCAATCTCTTATAACACCTTGTACCTGCGCCATTTATGGTCATAAATCAAGGACTACCTGCATATTTCTATACAGATTCCCAGCCAGAAGAGAGCATGACAGGAATGGACTGCTGGTTTTACTAAATACTATTTGCGTGCTCCACATTATTCAGAGCATTCAAAGCTGAGAATTAATAATGAGTACTAAATCCTGTAACCTATAAATAATAGTATTATGTAACAGCATTCTGTTTTTATCAATCAGAGGTCCGTAATAACAGGACTATGCTGTTTCCTTGGCAACATTTTCAGAAGTGGTTTGCCAATATCTTCTTCTGGGATAATTTTTTCTTTTTTTTATTGACTTCCCTGCCTCAGTAAAGAGTACAGATGGTCCTCGACTTACAACAACAGTTCATTCAGTGACCGTTCAAAGCAGGGGTGAAATCCAGCAGGTTCTGACAGGTTCTGCAGCGAAAACTTTGAGTAGTTCGGAGAACTGGCAAATGCTACCTCTGGCTGGCCCCAGAGTGGGGAGGGAATGGGGATTTTGCAGGATCCTTCCCCCCACCACGCCCACCAAGCCACACCACGCCCACAGAACCGGTAGCCAAAAAAAATTGAATTTCACCACTGGTTCAAAGTTGCAACAGCACTGAAAAAAGTGACATAGCAATAGCACTTAGACTTATAAACCACTTCCTAGCGATTTACAGCCCTCTCTAAGCGGTGTTACAGAGTCTGCCTATTTCCCCCAACAATCTGGGTCCTCATTTTACCCACCTCGGAAACGATGGAAAGCTGAGTCAACCTTACATAGTTCTTACATAGTGATCCCATCTTACAATACAATAGCAGAGTTGGAAGGGACCTTGTAGGTCTTCTAGTCCAACCCCCTGCGTGGGAAGGAACCTTATACCATTTCAGACAAATGGCTATCTAACATCTTCTTAAAGACTTCCAGGGTTGGGGCATTCACAACTTCTGGAGGCAAGCTGTTCCAGAGGTTAATTGTTCTCACTGTCAGGAAATTTCTCCTTAGTTCTAAGTTGCTTCTCTCCTTGATTAGTTTCCACCCATTGCTTCTTGTCCTGCCCCCAGGTGTCTTGGTGAATAGTTTGACTCCCTCTTCTTTGTGGCACCCTCTGAGATATCGGAACACTGCTATCATGTCTCCCCTGGTCCTTCTCTTCATCAAACTAGACATACCCAGCTCCTGCAACCATTCTTCATATGTTTTAGTCTCCAGTCCCCTAATCATCTTGGTTGCTCTTCTCTGCACTCTTTCCAGAGTCTCCACGTATTTTCTACATTGTGGTGACCAAAACTGTATGCAGTATTCCAAGTGTGGCCTTACCAAGGTACTATACAGTGGCATTAACACTTCACGTGACTTCACCTTGAGCCTGGTGGGATTCGAACTGCCAAATTGCAGTCAGCTGGCAGTCAGCAGAAGCTGCCTGCAATTCTGCATTCTAACCACTGAGCCACTTATGACCATTTTTCACCCTTACGACCATTAATTTTAATTTAATTTAATTTAATTACAGTTATATACCGCCCTATCTCCCTTGCGGGACTCAGGGCGGTGAACAGGCAATAATAAAAAACCACAATAAAACATCCAATAATCCAATAAATATGCTAAAAGTTCGAAAACCAAATCAAACAGTGGGCCTGCTCTAAAATACCATTATAAAACCCTAATAAAACAAATTAAAACTACGCCAGGCCTGCCGCACGAAATAGATGGGTTTTCAGGGCTCATTGCAGCAACCCCATGGTCACATGATCAAAATTCAGACGCTTGGCCGCTGGTTCATATTTATGACGGTTGCAGGGTCCCGGGGTCACACGATTCCCTTTTGCGACCTTCTGACAAGCAAAGTCAATGGGGAAGCCAGATTCACTTAAAAGTCGGGTTACTAACTTAACACCTGCAAGTGATTCGCTTAGCAACTGTAGCTAGGGAGATCGTAAAATGGGGCAAAACTCACTTAACAGCATACATTTTGGGCTCAATTGTGGTCGTAACACACCTATTTCATCTAGCCGGCCTAGCGTAACCTCCATACTGACTATTAGATAGTTTTTAAACTTGGGATTTTAATTCGGTTTTTAGCGCAGGATTTATTTATTAGAATAAGTATTTTAAATTTTATATATTTTATATACTTTGTATGTATTTTAACATCCCTGTGCACCGCCCTGGGTCCTAACAAGGAGAAGGGCGGGGTATAAATTTAATAAAATAAAAAATAAAATAAATAAAAAGTATGTCGAGGACTGCCTGTAGATGGCCCAAAAGCTGGCATTTGTATCTAAAGAAAGATTAGAACTCAGTTTCTTCCTATACCTACACTAGTACCTTTTTAACACTGTAGAATAGCGCGTACCAGGGTTGGGTTCCTGCCAGTTCTAACCTCTTCTATAGAGGAGGTTCCACAAATCTCCAGGGCCGTTTAGAACCAGTTCCAGCTCCCTAGAAGAGCGAGAGGAGGAATTCTGGGAGTTGAAGTCCACAAGTCTTAAAGTTGTCAAGTTTGAACACCCCTGGTTTTTTTTTTAAAGGGTTAGGGATACAAGGGTCTTGTAACTTGACAGCTTGCGTGCTTCAAATGCCAGAGTTTCTGAGCCAACATTTTGGTTTCTGAGCCAACATTTGTTAAGTGAGTTTCACCACATTTTATAAGTTGGCCACTCCCACCCAGTCACATGACTGCCAAGCCACTTCCACCCAGTCACATGGCCAGCAAGCCACTCCCACCAGGTCACATGACCGGCAAGCCACTCCCACAAAGCAGGCCACACCTACAGAAGAGGTTCTAAATTTTTTTGAAACCCACCACTGGCGTGTACAGTTGTTTTTTAAATAATCAATAAGCTATTAAAAAATTAAAAAATAGGTCAGTAGTTTTATCTTTTTTTGTTGTTGTTGATAGGACTGGCTGGCTGTTTAAAAAAAAAAGGTAAAGTAAGGCTTAAAATAGAAGTTTAGAACAGACGTTTAACCTGATGGCTGAAATAAGCCATTCTCTGAACTGGTGAAGGCTGTCGGGTGAACATTTTACACCGTCTCTTTGAAGGAGTGGGTATTGAGTACTATAGTCCCACATCCCACACAAGAAGGGGTTCCTACTTTGTGTAAAGGTAAAAAGGTTCCCCTCCCACATATGTGCTCGTCATTCCCGACTCTAGGGGGCGGTGCTCATCCCTGTTTCAAAGCCAAAGAGCCAGCGCTTTCCGAAGATGTCCCTGTGGTCATATGGCCGGCATGACTAAACACCGAACGCTGTTACCTTCCCACCAAAGGTGGTTCCTATTTTTCTACTTGCATTTTTACGTGCTTTCGAACTGCTAGGTTGGCAGAAACTGAGATAAGTAATGGGAGCTCACTCCGTTATGCGGCGCGAGGGATTCGAACGGCCAAACTTCCAACCTTTCTGATCGACACTGTCTTAGCCACCGAGCCACCACATCCCTGTCTAGTGTATACCAGTATTATCAGAAATTATCAGAGAAGTTATTGTTTTTCATTTGGATTGGTAAAATGAATCAATTAGAATACATTCCGTAGTGTTTCCAGTGGACATATTTTACATTTTCCAACATATTTCTATTTTATCGGGCCACTGGCAGCCAATAAAAAATAATTGAATAGCAGAAAAAGAGAGAAAGAGGGAATCAGACTTCCCATAGCCAAAATAATGCCAAATTCAAGTGAAAAAAACCCCCTTCCTGTTGTACTGAACAACCTTTATCCACAGATTGTGGAAATGTTGATTTTTTAAAGAATCATGAAGCTATTTTTGATGATAACAGTGTCTTGAGAAGATAATATTTGTAGTTCAGGGTTGAACTGGGAATCCTTATTGCTTTCTGAACTTGGTTATTTTCTGGTAGACTTTTCACTATGGCAATATCAATAGCACTCAGACTTATATTCTGCTTCATGGTGCTTTACAGCCATTTACGGAGTCATCCTATTGTCCCCAACAATCTGGGCCCTCATTTTACCGACCTTGGAAGGATGGAAGGCTGAGTCAACTGTGAGCCGGTGAAACTCGAACTGTTGGCAGTGGGCAGTGGGCAGTGACTTAAACTGCAATACTTCATTCTGATCACGGCATCACCATGGCTAGTATGCGCTCCAACCAGCTATATGTAGTCCTTGTGATATTTATTTATAGGGGGGAAATGCCCAAACCAAAAGTAATTTCTAATGTTGGATTTTCCCCCCTGCCAGAGGGTGGAGTCCCCCTTGTGGAGTACTGTAAAGCCGTTACCATGGCAACTCCACTGCACTGTACAGTAAAGCCATTTTACAGCAGTACAGTAGAAGCCATTTGAAGGCACAACAGGCTGTATCGTAACAGAACACACACCCCAAGGGGTGTTAGGGGTATCTTACCCCACAGTATTTTTTTCCCCAGAGAGTAAGTCATCTGTGTACCAAATTTGGTTGAAATTGCTCAAGGCGTTCCAGAGTTATGCTGGAACACACACACACACACACACACACACACACACACACAGATTTACCATGGTTGTTAAGCAAATAATTATATGAATCATATACAACTGTTAAGCGAATCCAGTTTTCCCTGTTGACTTTGCTTGTTGGAAGCCAGCAGGGAAGATCGTAAATGGTGATGTTGCATTTCTTGTAAATTCATGCCAGTTGCCAAGACCCTGAATTTTGATCATGTGACCCTGGGGACACTGCGATAATTGTAAATGCGAGTAATGGTCATAAATCACTTTTCCCCTCAGTGCCCTTGTAATTTCAATTACAATTTCAAATGGCTGCTAAACAAATCGTTATAAGTCAAGGACTACCTGTTACATCTTCAGCGCAGTGAAGACGTTTCCGAGCCAACTAATGAAATATCTGCAAGAAAACAACCAAGCTCAGAGAGTACCAAGGACCCCACAAAGATTTCTTTATTCATCCAGTGTACCTATAATCCCTGGAATGTGATTTGCATTGTTGAGTGTGAGAAATGGGGGAGCTTAAGTAGCACTGCTCTGTGTAGCGGTATTGCTAATGAATTACAATACAATAGCAGAGTTGGAAGGGACCTTGTAGGTCTTCTAGTCCAACCCCCTGCGTGGGCAGGAACCTTATACCATTTCAGACAAATGGCTATCTAACATCTTCTTGAAGACTTGCAGTGTTGGGGCATTCACAACTTCTGGAGGCAAGCTGTTCCAGAGGTTAATTGTTCTAACTGTCAGGAAATTTCTCCTTAGTTCTAAGTTGCTTCTCTCCTTGATTAGTTTCCACCCATTGCTTCTTGTCCTGCCCCCAGGTGCCTTGGAGAATAGTTTGACTCCCTCTTCTTTGTGGCACCCTCTGAGATATCGGAACACTGCTATCATGTCTCCCCTGGTCCTTCTCTTCATCAAACTAGACATACCCAGGATGTCTAGTTTACTCAATTATACCCAATTATCCAGGAAGACGACGAATTGCATTTAAGGAGAAACCCCTTCCAAATTTAAATTCCTTCAAATTTCTTCTCAGTTCTTTGGTTTTCTATATCAGAGATCAGAACACGCTGCTTCTCCTACAAATACACTTTTTTTAAGCAACCTATTTCCCGTGGATAAATGTGGATTTGTATGCATAACTCACCTTGAATTGTTTTGTTTTTTTAAAACCACCCAATTTTTATTCCACCCATTTTCCAACAGGCTCCAGGGAATATAGTTCATTGCCTGTGGTTTATCTTCACAGCAACTCTTAGCAGAAACTCCCAGTGCTGTCATTCATTTCTCCGGAGCTGGAGCAAGAGAAACATCTGTTTAAATTCATGCCCCGGGTTCAATTACTGCAGTGAGAATAGAAGAAGTTTGCATTTTTAAAAGTGTTTTTCTTATGGCCTGAGGTGCTGTCCAAGATGTTTTGGTTACTTGGAAAAACCATAGGAGCGCTATTGTTATTACTACTCAGTCTAGTATTATACCCTGTTTCTCTGAAAATAAGACCTCCCTGGATAATAAGCCCAATCAGGCTTTTGAGCGTATGTGCTAAAATAAGCCCTCCCTGAAAATATTTAAATGCATGCGCAGCTGGTCACCACCATTTTCTCTGGTTGTTTGCTGCTCAAACAACACGAGGTAGAAAAGATGTGGAGACTCTAGAAAGAGGGCAGAGAAGAGCAACAAAGAGGATGAGGGGACTGGAGACTAAAACATATGAGGAACGATTGCAGGAACTGGGTATGTCTAGTTTAATGAAAAGAAGGACCAGGGGAGACATGATAGCAGTCTTCCAATATCTGAGGGGTTGCCACAAAGAAGAGGGAGTCAAATTATTCTCCAAAGCACCTGAGGGCAAAACAAGAAGCAATGGGTGGAAACTAATCAAGGAGAGAAGCAACTTAGAACTGAGGAGAAATTTCCTGACAGTCAGAACAATTAATCAGTGGAACCGCTTCCCTCCAGAAGTTGTGAATGCCCCAACACTGGAAGTCTTTAAGAAGATGTTGGATAGCCACTTGTCTGAAACGGTATAGGACTTCCTGCCTAGGCAGGGGATGGACTAGATGACCTCCAAGGTCCCTTCCAACTTGGGTATTGTATTGTATTGTAAGGTAAAGAGGCAAGGCCAAGGGGCAGGGAGGGGGAACAAAGAGCGGCAGGTCCAGCGATGCGCACCACAGCAGCAGCCATGAAGTGACCACACTCGCCGCCTCCTGCACCTCAAAAATAATAAGACCTCCCTGAAAATAAGGCCAAACACTTATTTCGGGGCGGGGGGAGAGTGTCAAAAGAAAATAAGACCCTGTCTTATTTTTGGGAAAATATGGTATTTAACAAGGTCCACCCAACAAAATTAGTTTCCACCTCAACAGCCAAACCAATAAACACATTAATAATTGAGACAAACTAGATGCAGCCACTACTCTACATATTTAAAGCAATGCCTTGCAATTTGCTACAGTCTATTGGTATTATTATTATACAGTGATTATCTGCCATCAAGTTGCAGACCACATAGATTTTCTCTGTATATATCATTCCCTAAACTGGTCCCAAGCATGTATAAATCCATCATTAAAATAAAAAGAGCTACTAATTTAGGAACTGCCAATAGGAATGAGATATAACGGGATTATCAGTCCTTACGCCAACCTCCTCATTCAATATAAAAGTATTTAAAGCTCTTTGAAAGACCATAAAACTTTCACAAGAGAGAACGTAAAAAGGGAAATGATTCCTGAAAACCCAGGGCTTGGAGATTTTGATCCTGGAACAGGGAATAGAAGGAAGATTCTCCTCAGAGAAACGGAAGAAATGGGTGGAGTGAAATAACAGTAGGTAGATTATGGGGTTGGGATTGATTTATTTAGTACAGTGTTTCTCAACCTTGGCGACTTTAAGTCCTGTGGACTTCAACTCCCAGAATACCCCAGCCAGCACAGCTGGCTGGGGAATTCTGGGAGTTGAAGTCCACAGGACTTAAAGTCGCCAAGGTTGAGAAACACTGATTTAGTAGTTCTTCGGTCGCTATGTTGTGTTTGACTCTTTGCAGCCCTATGGACCATAACATGCCAGGACCCCCACCCCCCACCCCCGGCGTTCACTATCGCCCAGAGTCTGCCCAAATTGGCCGCCAGTAAAAAAAAAATGGTGATTTTTTTTTGGTTGGAACCCAATTTGGTCGTGGCCCGAAGAATAGAACAGAATAGAATTCTTTATTGACAAAGTGTGATTGGACACACAAGGAATTTGTCTTTGGTGCACATGCTCTCAGTGTACATAAAATAAAAGATACATTTGTCATGAATCATAAGGCACAACACATACCGTATTTTTCGGAGTATAAGACGCACCTTTTTTTCCTCTAAAAAGAGACGGAAAATCTGGGTGCATCTTATACAACCGAATACAGAATTTTTTTTTGCCTCCTGAAGCTCCACCCCCTTCACCAAAATGGTCGTGCATAGCCTTATGGAGGCTTTCAAAGAGTTCCTAGGAGCTGGGGAAGGCAGAAATGAGCAAACATTTTGCTCAATTTTGCCCCTCCAGCCGCCAGGAGCACTCTATAAGCCTCCATAAGGCTATGCATGCAATTTTGTTTTGACAAAAAACGGCCTGTTTTTGCAAAAAATGGGCCATTTTTTTGCTTGTTTCTGGGTCCCCCCTGGAGCACTCTGCAAGTCCCCCCAAGGCTATTCATGCCTTTTATTTGGAAAAAAAACGGTCCCCGTTTTGCGAAAAACGGGCCGTTTTGGGGAGGTTTGCAGAGTGCAAAAACCTTTTCCCTCTTTCGGAAAGCTGTTTAATTAGAGGGATTGATGAGAATTACATTGGTCAAGTGCTGTGCCAGCAGTTTTAGGTGCTATAGGTTGTCAGCAATTTCCTTCTCAAGCCCATGGATAAATACAGCTGGAAACATTTACCTACCTACCTACTCTCTCTCTCTCTCTCGCTACCTATCTATTGTATTTCTCTCTATCTCTCTCTATTTCTCTCTCTCTATCCCTCTACCTACTTACCTATCTACACACACACTCTCTCTCCCTACATTAACTCCCTACCCACCTCCCTCCCTCCTCTCCCTCCCTCCTCCTATCTATCTACTGTATTTCTATTGTTCTCTCTATCCCTCTACCTACCTACCTATCTATCTACACACACTCTCCCTACATACCTACTGTATTTATGTCTCTCTCCCCCCCCCTCTATCTACTTAACTACCTACTCTCTCTCTCTCTCCCCCTACCTATCTACTGTATTTCTCTCTATTTTTCTCTCTATCCCTCTACCTAACAACCTACCTACCCCCGCCCTCTCTCTATTTCTCTATCCCTCTCTATCCCTCTACCTACCTACCTACCTACTTAAAAAAAAATTGCCTCAAAAACCTGGGTGCGGCTTATACTCCATTGCGGCTTATACCCTGAAAAATACGGTAATGATAGTCACAGAGTACAAATAAGCAATCACATCATACTAGGAAACAATCAATGTAAATCGTAAGGATACAAGCAACAAAGTTACAGTCATACAGTCATAAGTGGGAGGAGGTGGGTGATAGGAACGATGAGAAGATTAATAGTAATAGTAATGCAGACTTAGTACATAGTTTGACAGTGTTGAGGGAATTATTTGTTTAGCAGAGTGATGGCATTTGGGGAAAAACTGTTCTTGTGACTTGTTGTTCTGGTGTGCAGTGTCCTATAGCATCGTTTTGACGGTAGGAGTTGAAACAATTTATGTCAAGGATGTGAGCATTTGTGACCAGAGGTTCTACTGTATTACTACTGGGAAAAACCAGTTTTGACTACACTGACTTTTGTTGACAAGGTGAGGTCTCTGATTTTTTTAAAATATTTTATTTATGTTATTTATATCACGTATAAAATTCAATTTCCATCAAACTTGTGATCTGGGTTCAATTGTTTTTAAGCAGTAATAATCCAAATGTTTGCAATAGTATTCATCACAATAACATAGGTAATATAATAAGAATAATATTTAACATTATCTACTTTAACTACTCTCCATTTCCACATTTACTGTTTCCCCATTTCTAACTTCTATTTCTGTTGTCTAACCATTGATAAAATGTCCCATATCAAAAAATATTCAGTTTCTTGTTTATCCTTAATAGTAAACATTACTCTATCCATTTCTGCACATTCTATGTTTTTTATCTGCTGTCTAGGTTTGAGGTTGACTAGCTCTAAACCAGAGGTGTCAAACTCAATTTCATCGAGGGATGCATCAGGGTTGTATTTGACCAGCTTGACATCCGACTCCTGTCAGGGGCACTTGTGGTGGCCCAAGTGCTCTGCCAGTGAAAACAGGCTTCCAAACTCCCTTTTTACTGGAAGAGGATTGCAGGAGGCTGTGGCAGCAGAAAACGGAGCTTGGGACCCTGCTTTCTCTGGCAGAAGCACCATGGGCCAGTCATTCACTGTTTCCAGGGTGGCCCTGAGGATCAGATCTAAGTATCCCACGGGCTGAATCTGGCCCCCAGGCCTCGAGTTTGAC
This sequence comes from Rhabdophis nuchalis, assembly GCA_039707465.1. Classification (NCBI taxonomy): domain Eukaryota; kingdom Metazoa; phylum Chordata; class Lepidosauria; order Squamata; family Natricidae; genus Rhabdophis; species Rhabdophis nuchalis. The sequence continues at coordinate 30,366,544 of CM077643.1, forward strand.
ACTCCTGCTCTATACCAAGGTTTCCCAACCTAGGCAATTTTAAGATGTGGGTCAGGGGTGGGTTTCAACCGGTATGGACCGGTATGGCTGTACTGGATGGTGAAATTTAGTGTGCCTTCCCGTACCCGTTGGTCAGGAGGCCCCATACCGGAACGCTCCATCCCCTCATTTGCTCGTTCGCTTGCCCCGCCCATTTGCACCAGGCTGCCGAAAAATTCTCAGAAGGAGAACCAGAAGAAGAAAGAACTGATGAGTGGCTGGGGTGGGTGGGGAGGATGTTGAGGAAGAGGGAAGAGGCAGAGGAGCGGCTGGAAGAGTGTGTGCATGTGCACAGGCTGTGGGTTTTAAAAACATCTGAGAGAATTCAGGAAGAGGCAGAGCGGCTGGAAGAGTGTGTGCATGTGCACAGGCTGTGAGTTTTAAAAACATCAGAGGGAATCTAGGAAGAGGGAAGAGGCAGAGGGGCTGGAAGAGTGTGTAAAGTGATCAGTAATGTTGAAGACCGGCAAGGACAGCCATATTTCCTCTGTCAGTAGCTGTTTTATTGTTTTGTGTACTTATTTTATTCTTATTTAAGTAGTAAGTGCACAAAATAATAAATTTCCTTTTTTTATATCTTCTTTTTGTAGGTCATTCTTTGGGGCAAAAGAATTCAGTGACTTCGACTTGGCCACTCCCACCCAGTCACATGACTGCCAAGCCACTCCCACCCAGTCACATTAACTGCCAAGCCACTCCCACCCAGTCACATTAACTGCCAAACTACTCCTACCAGGTCACATGATCACCAAACTACTCCCACCCAGTCACATGACCAAGCCACTCCCATAAAACAGGCCACACTACAGAATAGGTTTTAAAAAATTTTGAAACCCACCACTGATGTGAGTGGATTTCAACTCCCAGAATTTGCCAGTCCAAACATCTTACATTTTTGCAAGCTTGAAAAATACTGCTCTAAACAGTGTCTTGAAAAGGAAGCCATTAAAAAGATGTGTGTTGTAATGCAATATATGGTGTGGAAAGTCTTGAAATGCCCAAATTGCATTTTTTGACAGCTGAACTGCCCAAATTGCATTTTTTGACAGGTGGTTTCTACATTCACTGACTGTCTTTTACTCTATGTCATAGAGTTGTCCAGGCAGGTGACTTAATCTTCTTTTATTGGTGTGGTGGTGGTGGGAGCTGCATGTGAAGTGTTAATACCACTTTATAAGGCCTTGGTAAGGCCACACTTGGAATACGGCATCCAGTTTTGGTTGACACGATGTAAAAAAAATGTGGAGACTCTAGAAAGAGTGTAGAGAAGAGCAACAGAGATGATTAGGGGACAGGAGGTTAAAACATATAAAGAAGGTTTGCTGGAATTGGGGATGTCTAGTTTAATGAAAAGAAGGACTGGGAGAGACATGATAGGAGTCTTCCAATATCTCAGGGGTTGCCACAAAGAAGAGGGAGTCAAGCTATTCTTCAAAGCACCTGAGGGCAGAACAAGAAGCAATGGGTAGAAATTAATCAAGGAGAGAAGCAATCTAGAACTAAGGAGAAATTTCCTGACAGTTAGAACAATTAGTTATCGGAATAACTTGCCTCCATGAGTTGTAAATGCTCCAACAGTGCAGGTTTTTAAGAAGAGATTGGATAACCATCTGGCTGAAATGGCATAGTGTTTCCTGCCTAAGCAGGGGGTTAGATTAGAAGACCTCCAAGGTCCCTTCCAGCTCTGCTATTCTATTCTATTCTATTCTATTCTATTCTATTCTATTCTATTCTATTCTATACTTTCCATTCCACGCCACTCCACTCCATTCCATTCTATAGAACACCAACATTTTCAGAATGTGCTTCTCGGGAACTGAATGTCAAGAAATGCTTCTCAAATATCTTGGGGTTACTGGGGACTAAAATGCCATGATATCAAGATATTCTTTACCTCTGTATATCTTCAGTTGATGGCCAAGTAAAGTTTGAGACGTTACAGTTCTGTAAAATAAGTCACTTTTAACAGAAAGGATACTGCTCTTGAAATTTGTTCCAGACTCTGTTTCTCTAGCAGCAATGGACCATGTTTTCAAAGATGGAGAGTCTACTTTAGGGGTTCCCAATCTTGGCAACTTTAACATGTGTGGAGTGGACTTCAACTCCCAGAACGTCCTAGCTAGTATGGCTGGCTGGGGAATTCTGGAAGTTGAAGTCTGCATGTCTTAAAGTTGCCAAGATTGGGAACCATGGTTTTGACTTGATTTTTATGAGGCCAAGGGTATGTATTAAACCAGTGGTAGTCAACCTGGTCCCTACCACCTGCTAGTGGGCATTCCAGCTTTCAGGGTGGGCGGTAAGGGTTTTGTCCGATACTTGAAGCACTTTCCTTTTTTTAATTTAATTGTCTTCCCTACTTTATAAATCACCATTACTATGGAACCGGTGGGCGGTTAGAAAATTTTACTACTAACAGAGATACAAAAGTGGGCGGTAGGTATAAAAAGGTTGACTACCCAGGTATTAAACCATGGTTTTCTGTTTTTGTTTTTAAGGTTTTTGGATGGAAATTGTCCGATACTCCTTAAAAATAGTTTAAAACTAAACTATTTTAGGACTTATCCCATTAATTTGGAGCGTTAGCATCCCCAGAATAGGTTTTAGCCAGGTGTATGTGAAGACAGAGTTCCAAAAGCCACAAAAAAGCTGCAGAAAAGCCTTGAGGCTCTGCGTAGGTGGGGGAAAAAAGGAGAACCAGGGGCTTTCTCAATGTGGTTAAATACAACTCCCAGCATCTCCTGCTAGCCTGGCTATATGTGAGGATTATTAATTTTAAAAAAAAATCCTACCCATATTATTTTTGTGGTGACAATACCTGATACTGCGGGACCGCCTCCTGCCACATACCTCCCACCGACCGATTCGCTCCCACAGAGAGGGCCTTCTCAGGGCGCCGACTGCCAGTCAATGCCGGCTGGCGACGCCCAGGAACAGGGCCTTCTCTGTGGCGGAGCCCGCCCTCTGGAACGACCTCCCCCCCCGAACTCCGCACCATCACCGACCTTCCCCTCTTCCGCCGCTCACTTAAGACACTTCTTTTCCAGCAAGCTGGACTGGCGTAGAACTTGAATTTTAGAACAATAGAGCCTCAGCCAAGTTAGATAGGTTTTTTAATGGGATTTTAGCACAGGTTTTCTATTTAATTTATTTTTAACTTTTGTATATTGTTATTTATTGTATATTTTAATGTCCTGTGCACCGCCCAGAGTCCGTCTCGACGAAGATTGGTGCGGTTAACAAATCGAATAAAAATACATGTTCCTCCTGCTATTTTCCTCACAGGAACAGCTCCGTGAGGTGAATTGGGCTGAGAGAGAGTGACTGGTGACTGGTCAACCAGGTGATTTTTTCATCCCTAAAATGGGACTAGAACTCCCTGACTTCTGGTTTCTAGCCTGGTACTTTATTTTATGTATTTTATTTATTTATTAAATTTATATAACCGCGCCTATCTCCCTGGAGGGACTCAGGGCGGTGCACAGGAGAATTAAAACAGGAAATACAAAACATAGCAATAATAAATATAATTTAAGGCTAAAATCCAATTAAATACGAGATGCCCTGTGCTAAAAATTCCCCTAATACTATTAACCCATTTAAAATCCAATTAAAACAATTTAAAATTCAGTCTACAAATATGGTTGTGAGGATTAGCTTTAACCACTAAACCATTGTAGTATTGGCACATCAAGAATAGAACAGAATTCTTTATTGGCCAAGTGTGATTGGACACACAAGGAATTCGTCTTTGGTGCCTATGCTCTAAGCGTACATAAAAGTTACCTTCGTCACGAATCATAAGGCACAACACTTAAGGATAGTCATAGGGTACAAATAAGCAATCAAATCATACTAGATGTCAGCCTCCTCTTTGTTGCATGCTTCGGCTGCCATTGAAACGGGGAGGGAGGGGCTATGGTATTTGGGACTGGGATTGTATTAGTGCAGGAGGTGTTTTGGAGACGGTAGATGCTAATAATAATAATAATAATAAATTTAATTTGTAGACCGCTCCCTCTCCCCAAAGGGACTCGGAGCGGTGCACAGGGGAATTAAAACATACAAACATAAATACACATAAATATATATAAAATCAGATTAAACAATTTATCCCTGCGCTAAAAACCCAAAATACTAAAAACTAAACCCCTTAAGAACCCGATTAAAACAATAAACAGATGACTAACCTAGGCCGGCCAAGCAGAAAAAGTGCGTTTTTAATTTTTGACGGAAGGAGCGGAGGTCCGTAGTTGTTCTAATTTCGGGGGGCAGGTCGTTCCAGAGGGTGAGGCCCGCCACAGAGAAGGCCCTTCCCCTGGGCGCTGCCCAGGAGGGACACGGGTTCAATAAACATGTGGTAGCTCGCAGTCGCCCACGTAACCTGTCCATATCTTCGAAAGTAACAGAGTCAAACTCTTCCCACAAAACTGTCTCCAGATCTGCCTCGGGGCATCCCACTGGGCCACTTTCTTATATTGAAAAAGTTTTATTGGTTTTACATTTTTTCTATAGGATAGGGTAAGGGATACAAAGAAATTTTGAGAGCATTCACGTCAGAGTCGTCGGCCCTTCCGAGACCTCAAAATACACAGTAATAAAATAACCAAAAAAAACATTTTTCATAACACTACAAGGTAAAAGCAAGTACATATACCTAAATTCTCAATTCCATGCTGTCAGACATTTACAAAAAATCCAGATACAAATATTATGCAAAATTGTTCAGAAAAATCAAGGCAAAGTTATTTTTTCGATCTAAGTCTCTTGGCTATTGTATCTTCTTTTTCTCCTCCCTGGCCCCCAGCGGGCGGGGCCGCGGCCCCCTCCGTCTCCCCTGGATCTTCCCCCAGGGCAGAGGAATGTTTTTTAAGAAAGGCTTCCGCCTCAACAACTGTTTTAATCCTCACTCTTCCTCCTTCCCAGAACACCAGCATCCCTTCGGGTGTCACCCACTTGAACCAAATCCCATGATCAAATAAAATTTTTGACAAGAAGGAAAATTTCCTCCTTGCTTCTCGAATCTTTCTAGGGATCTGCTTCAAGATAGCAACCTCTTTTTGTTGGTAGATTAATGGACTACCTCTCTGCACTTTCAGGATTTCCTCTCTGGTTGACCTTCTAACAAATTTCACATGTATCTCTCTAGGCACTTCATTTATCCTGGCATATGCTGAGTTAATTCTGTAGGCTAGGTCAATGTCCCCCCTGATCTCATCTTTAGGTTTTTGTAAATAGTCTGCTAAAATTGTGCTCATAAGATCAGGGAGGCATTCACCAGATTCCTCAAGAACGTTCTGAAATCTCAAAAAATATGTCATTCTTTCCATATCTATCCTAGACACATGCCCATTTGTTTCCCCAACCTCTTTAATAACATTTTTAATCTCTCCCTTAACCCCCACCAACCCCCCTTCCAATTCTTCAGTCTTCTGTGTATTTTCCAGCACTTGCTTCCGTGTGTCCAATAGCTCCTTCTTGAAATTGATGTTTTCTGCCCTCTGGGCCTGAATTTCTTTTACCAAAGTTTGTATAACAGTTTCAAGAGAAGCCATCCGTTGTTCTAAACTTGCCAATGCTGTTTCTTGAGCCATGATTAACTGTTAAAGTCAATGCCACCAAAATGGCGTTTTCAGGGTGGGGTTGGTGAGACTAACCGGGAGCCAAAAGTTCTGATCAAGGTTGAAACGTTGTAAAATTCAGGAACCAAGAGAAAGACAATTTTCCAACTCAATAGTTATAATAACGAAGGTACTCCAGAAAGGAAATCACAAATCCAGCAAGAGAAAAATTCTTCATCAATATCCAGAGAGAGTCCCAATTGTAAAGAGACGCTGGGAATTTTCCATAGTTAAAATAATCAGGCAGGGACAAAGAAAAGCCACCTTCCACCGCCCATCTCAGAGCCCAGAGGAGAGAGTAGAAAAATAAATTTTTTAATCCAGCCAGACCTAGAAACAATGTTGCAAGTAACCGCATACCACTTTCCCTTGTTAGAGACAGTCCGGATTTAAGATTTCCGCTTTCTCTTCCAGAGAAGCCATTTTAAAGTGCCGCTTAAGTCCGAGGGGGTTTTTTTGAAAACAAACACCCCCCTCCCAGTCCGTTCAGCCTGGCTGGCAGCAAGGAAAAAAAAGTCTTTTTTAAACTCACTCTCCCTCGCAGCTGAAGCCTGCGAGGGAGAGTCGCAGGCTTCAGCCCTCTGCATTGGGCTTCCGACCTCTCCGCTCAGCCCTCTGCATTGAAGTGAATGGCGCCGACAGCCGTTGGCAAAGGGAGAACCCCCCGCAGCATGTTCCTCCTCACCTAGGTCGCGGAGGGGAGCGCTCTCCCCACCGCCGTGAGGAAGAACGTCCCCTCCGAGCCGACCCTACGGGAGACCTCCGGTAACCGGAGTGTCTCGCCCCCGTGGGGGGGCAGAAAAGGCAACAAAGCGGCGAGCGAGCGCTAGGCTCACCCGTCACCGCTGGAGCCGGAACCGGAAGCCTCCACTGGGCCACTTTCGATGGAGGCTAACTCGCTCCGAATCTGAGCGATTTTATCCTGCAGATAATCCCCAAATTCCTCTGCTCTACCCTGTAAAGGTGCTTCCCGCACCGCTCTCGCTCTCTACTTCGCATTCCAGGAGCTGGTATCGCGCAGTGGCCAAGGTCAACGGTCTTGCATACTATTCTGATGATGCCCCTGAAGATGCAACCCACATGACATCAAGGTTTTTTTTGCATTGGACAGTGGTTTGGGGGGGATGTGGGAGAAAGGGGTTGAACATTTATTGAAATGCATGCTTTCGTGCGCGAATATCTCAGACCTTGCTTGAACTTGGCTGCAATCTTTCCTTAACCAGTAAAAGTACTCTTAACTTTCTAAAATGGATTTGAGTGGATTCTTTCTTGGTCATCGTTAGAGGCAGTTTTATTAGAGGCAGGAAACAATCAATATAAACCGCAAGGATCCAGTGTACCTAAGGAGAATAATACATTCAATAAGACATTCATCAAAAAGATACAACACTTAGTGATAGTCAAGGTTACTAATAAGCTATCGAACCTTACTAGGGAACAAATAAAACAATATGAATTGAAAGATACAAGCAACATGGTTATAGTCATGAGTGGGAAGAGATAGGTACTAGCAAGGAAGAAAAGAATAATAAATACAGTCTTAGTAGATTATTGATTATTAGTAGTGTTGTGGGGATTAGTTGTTTGGCAGAGTGATGGCATTTGGGCAGTGGTGGGTTTCAAATTTTTTAGAACCTACTCTGTAGGTGTGGCCTATTTTGTGGGCGTGGCTTGGCAGTCATGTGACAGGGTGGGAGTGGCCACCTTTTAAAATGTGGTGAAACTCATTTAACAATGCTCTTGCTTAGCAACCAAAATTTTGGACTCAATTGTGATGATAAATTTTCTTTCTTTCTTTCTTTCTTTCTTTCTTTCTTTCTTTCTTTCTTTCTTTCTTTCTTTCTTTCTTTCTTTCTTTCTTTCTTTCTTTCTTTCTTTCTTTCCTTCCTTCCTTCCTTCCTTCCTTCCTTCCTTTCCTTTCCTTCCCGTTGGGTCACTGGCAGCGGCGGGCCAGATTTACTTCCAGGTACGCCAGTGGAACCCCCTCTCACCGGTTCTCTAAATTTCACCAACCGGCTCTCGCGAGTAGGTGCGAGCCTGCAGAAACCCACCACTGCATTTGGGGGGGAAAAACTGTCCTTGTGTCTAGTTGTTTGGTGTGCAAAGCCCTATAATGTCATTTTGAGGGTAGAGGTTGAAACAATTTATGTCCAGAATGCAAGGGGTCTGTAGGTATTTTCACAACCTTCTTTTTCACTCGTACAGTATACAAGTCCTCAATAGAAGGCAGGTTGGTAGCAGTTGTTTTTTTCTGCAGTTCTAATTATTCACTGAAGTCTGGGTCTTTGTTGGGTTGCAGAGCCAAACTAGACAGTTATGGAGGGACTTCAACTCCCAGAAAGCCCTAGCTCAGCTGGCTGGAGCTGGCAAAGCTGGCTGGAGAAGTCTGGGAGCTGAAGTCCTTCAGACTTAAAGTTGCAAAGTTTGCCCACCCCTAACCTAGCTAGTATGGCTGGCTGGGGAATTCAGGGAGTTGAAGTCCACATGTCTTAAAGTTGCCAAGATTGGGAACCTTTGGTTTTGACTTGGTTTTTATGAGGCCAAGGGTATGTATTAAACCATGGTTTTCTGTTTCTGTCTTTAAGGTTTTTGGGTGGAAATTGTCCGATACTCCTTAAAAATAGTTTAAAACTAAACTATTTTAGGACTTAGCCCATTAATTTGGAGCGTTTAGCATCCCCAGAATAGGTTCTAGCCAGGTGTGTGTGAAGACAGAGTTCCAAAAGCCCCCAAAAAAAGCTGCAGAAAAGCCTTGAAGCTCTACGTAGGTGGCAAAAAAAAAGGAGAACCAGGGGCTTTCTCAATGTGGTTAAATACAACTCCCAGCATCTCCAAGAGGCAACTAGAAACAGTTCCTAACTCACCTCCTTCATGCGCTGCCTTTTTTCACTGCCAGTGCCAGTGACTAAATCCAGGAATTTGCATGGGAAGCAGACGCACTGTTGCACATTAGTTAATCCTCGGAATAAACCGGCGGGATGCATGCCCTTAAACAGTCTAGAGGTTAACGGCTGCCTTCCTTTATATTTCTCTGTTCTACCTGCCTCTCTGGCTCAGCCCACTGGGGTCTAGAACAGGGGTTGCCTGGGGCTGCCCGCTGCTAATGCAAACGCCATACATCTCAATTATGTCCTGCCGTGTGTGTGTGTGTGTGTGTGTGAACAGCTAGCCAAGTTGGGTGGGTGGGGGAGTTCATACAGCGAAAGATGATTCCCCATCCTGGTTCCATTGCCAGGTCCTGAATGTTTGCACAGCTTTAATCCATGTGATTTAAAAACTGCATCTATTAAGAGGTGGGGGGGGGGGAGGGAGGAAGGAAGGAGGGAGGGAAGGAAAGGAAGGAAGGAGGGGAAGGGACAAGGGAAAGGAAGAAAGGAGGGAGGGAAGGAAAGGAAGGAAGGAGGGGTAGGAAGGAAGGAAGGAAAGGAAGAAAGGAGGGGAAGGAAGAAGGGAAAGGAAGGAAGGAGGAGGAAGGAGGGAAAGGAAAGAAGAAGGAGAAGGAAAAAGGGAAAGGAAGGAGGAGGGAGAGGAAGAAGGGAAATGAAGGAAGGAGGGAGGGAGAGAAAGGAAGGAAGGAGGGAGAGGAAGAAGGGAAATGAAGGAAAGAGGGAGGGAGGGGAAGGAAGAAAGGAGGGGAAGGAAGAAGGGAAAGGAAGGAAGGAGGAGGAAGATGGGAAAGGAAAGAAGAAGGAGAAGGAAGAAGGGAAAGGAAGGAGGAGGGAGGGAGGGAAAGGAAGGAAGGAGGGGGAGGAAAGGAAGGAAAGATGGGAAGGAAGAAGGAGAAGGAAGGAGGGAGGGAAATGAAGGAAGGAGGGAGGAAGGAGGGAAGGAAAGAAATGAAGAAAGAAGGAAGGAGGGAAAGGAGGGAGGGAGGGAAAGGAGGGAGGGAGGGAAAGGAAGGAGAAGGAAGGAAGGAGGGGGAGGAAGGAGGGAGGGAGAGAAAGTAAGGAAGGAGGGGAAGGAAGGAGGGAGGGAGGGAAAGGAAGGAAGGAGGGAAAGGAAGAAAGAAGGAAAGCAGGAAAAGGGGGGAGGAAAAGAGGGAGGGAGGAAAGGAAGGGAAAAAAACAAAGGAAGAGAGGAAAGGAAAAGGGGAGGGAGAGAAGGGAGGAAGGCAGGCAGGAAGAGAAGTTTACAAGAAGCAGACCAATGTGAAATCTAGACCAATTCCTGCTGCCTTTTTAGTAACCAGAACGAGGCGTTATGTTATTATCGCCTTCTACTGTTTTTTCCCCCCAGTCATGCTTCACTGTACGTGTGACCAGAATTCAAAATTTAAGCAGCGAGATTCTTTCTTTTCCTTTCCAATTTTTTTGGGAAGGGGGAGGGGGCGGAGGGGGTGGGAAGGAACAAGCAATAAAAGCGTAAAGAGGAAGGAAGGGTTAAGAGATGTTGTTTGCTCCAGAAAGCCTTCGAGCCTTTCATTATTGCTAGAAATAATAAAGCTTAGATTGTCTTGGATTATGTTTTGGAAATTAGATAATACAAACAATTATACGTGCATTTTTGCCCGTCGACAACTGTGGCTACTTGGGAGATTTCTCCCAGGAATTTAGAATTCTGAATTATGGACCTCTTCCTTATTTCCAAATGAAACCAACTTTAAATGTTCTTTATTAGGCTGCCTTTTAAAGAAAGTTCTTTACCTTTTTGGTACATAAATAATTGGGGCGGATAGAGGAGGAAAGATCCAGCCTGCAGCCCCTATTGTAGGGGTGTCAAACTCAAGGCCTGCAGGCCGGATTCAACCTGCGGGGCGGAGTTAGATCTGGCCCATGGGGCAGCCCTGGAAACGGCCAGTTCCCGGCCCTGTGGTGCCTCTGCCAGCAAAAACAAAGCTTGGGAAGGACACGTGTGACTCTCCCTAGCTCTGTTTTTGCTGGTGGAGTGTTGTGGGAGGCCGTCACAGCCAAAAGTGCACTCGGGAGGACTGCGGGTGACCCTCTCAAGCTCCATTTTCACTGGCAAAGGGTTGCAGGAGGCCATTGCGAGAATGGCCAAAAACGGATTGCTGTCACACACCCCGGCCATGGTCCTGGTCACGCCCACCCACCCAACCACACCCACCCAACCACGCCTACCCACCCAGCTAGGCAGAGAAGCGGTTGTTAAAAAATTTTCAGCCCACAACTGCTTAACAACATAATTGTTGCTCAGTTGTGGTCGTAAGTCAAGGACTATCTGTATCTTGATGCTATGGGTCTGGATTAGGACCAACAAATTTCGACTCATTCCTAGTAAAGCCAAGCATCTCTGAGATTTGGGCGCCCTGGTTCTGTGGACCTCCCATCTCTTGTTCTAAATGGAGTTGTACCAGAGGTGGTATTCAGCCTAGTGAACCGGTAGTGGACATTTTGAGTAGTTCGGAGAACTGGCAAATACCACCTCTGACAGGCCTCGCCCTCATGTATTCTCTGCCTCCCGAGTCCCAGCTGATCGGAGTCCCAGAAGACTGGGTCTTCTTCTGTTGCCCTGCACAGGGGAATGGAGCTGGAAAGCAGGTTAGTGGGGTGGGGAGGGAATGGGGATTTTGCAGTATCCTTTAGTGGTGGGTTCCTCCCGGTTTGGACCGGTTTGGCTGAACCGGAGTGGTTTGGTGGCCTGGGTTGTTGGAACCGGCAGCGACCCAGGCCTGCCATGCCCCCAAACCAGCTCTCTATGCATCGCCATAGGTGCCGCCATTTTGTTTTTCACTTCCGCGTATGCGCAGAACATTTTTTTATTTCACTGTGCATGCACACATTGCATGCATCAAGCGCATGCAGTACACCCATGAGCAAACCGGCAGTAGTGCCTACCGGAACCCACCCCTGATATCCTTCCCCTGCCACGCTTACCAAGCCAAGCCACACCCATAGAACCGGTAGTAAAAAAATTGAATCCTGCCACTGGATTGTACCATGAGAAATATTGGGGTCCTCTGGATTCATGGCTTGTTCCCAAAGAGAAGGAGGTAGCCATGGCCAGGAGGACCTAGCACAGCTTCATTGTCCCTGTTCCTGGACTGGGAGGCTGTGCTCTCAATCAATCATGCCTTAATCTTCTCCAACTTGTATTACTGCAATTTACTCTACATAAGGCTGCCCTTGAAGAGTAGTTGGAAGCTTCAGCTCAATGCAGAATTTGATGGCATTGATAGTTATGGCGAACAGCCACTTGGAAGATTTCTGCACCATGAGCTGCATTGGCTACCAGTATGCTTCTGGGTACAATACATGGGGGTTGCTTTTAAATTTAAGATAACTTATCTTATAAATGAGTTATGTTATACATATGATAATTTATTGTCATTTTTTTCTGTGGGGACTCTGGCACACATAAAAAATAAAATTGTTGCCTGCTCTTAACGGTGTACACTACACATACATAACACACATACAGACATGTTATATACATATATATATACATATATACAGTGATACCTCGGTTCACGAACTTAATTCGTGAAATGACTCTGGTCGCGAACCGAATTGGTCGTGAACCGAGGCACAGTTTTCCATATGCTAAAAGCATAACAAAAATTAAAAAAAAGTCACTGAAAGTACTCACAGTGTGCGTGCTGGGGCTTTTTTCTGTATTTTTCTTCTCTCTACGATCTTCCTACAGGAAGTCACAACCATGTAACAGCCAGGAATACATTAAAAATGGCCGCGGTTCCTGTTCGTGAACCGTGGACCAGAGCACATTTTGAGGAAAATTTCTGTTCGTAAACCGAATTGGTCGTGAACAGAGGCGTTCGTGAATGCGAGACCGTCTCGTGCCCCATACATCCCTTAGACCGATACGCTCCCACAGAGAGGGCCTTCTCAGGGTGCCGTCGGCCGGACAATGCCGACTGGCGACACCCAGGGGAAGAGCCTTCTCTGTGGCGGGCCCTGCCCTTTGGAACGACCTACCCCCTGAACTCCGGACCATCACCGACCCCCGCCTCTTCCGCCAATGTCTAAAGACATACTTTTTTCATCAAGCCGGCCTAGCCTAACCTCCCATGGGGACTGTAGAAAAGTTTTAAATTGGGTTTTAATTAATAATTGGTTTTAGCACAGGTTTGGGATTTAATATATATTTTAAATTATTTATGTTCTATTTTTGTATGTTTTTTAAATTTCCTGTGCGCCGCCCTGGGTCCTTTGCGGAGAAGGGCGGGATATAAATGTAATAAAATGAAATGAAATGAAATGAAATGAGGTACCACTGTATATACATTTATATAAACATATACATACATACATACATACATACATACATACATACATACATACATACATACATACATACATACATACATCCTAATATATACTATTAAAAAGGTGTGGAAACTCCAGAAAAATTGCAGAGAAGAGCAACCAGGATGATTAGAAGACTGGAGATTAAACCATATGAGGAACGGTTGCAGGAACTGGGTATGTCTAGTTAAATGAAAAGAAGGACTAGGGAAGACATGATAGCAACGTTCTAATATCTCAGAGGTTGCCACAAAGAAGAGGTAGTCAAGCTATTCTCACAAAGCACCTGAAGGCCAGACAAGGAATAATGGATGGAAACTGACCAAGGAGAGAGTCAACCTAGAAATAAGGAGGAACTTTCTGACAGTGAGATCAATCAACCAATGGAACAGCTCAACTTGGGAAGTTGTGGGAGCTTCATCACTGGAGGCTTTCAAAAAGAGATTGGACTGCCATTGGTCAGAAATGGTGTAGGGTCTCCTGCTTGGGTGGGAGATTGGACTAGATGACCTGCAAGGTCCCTTCCAACTCTGTTAATCTAATCTAATCTAATCTAATCTAATCTAATCTAATCTAATCTAATTATTAATCACTGTCCATGTAGAATACATGCTGAAAAGAGGAAGCTTGAGAATTAACAAGGTTGGTACTGTATAGAACAAAACTGTGGCTGAATCTGGATGTTCTTAAAGTCCTTCATGGCTTGGAGCTGGGTTTCCTATGGGACACAGGAGCTCCCCAATAATGTTTACTGTCCTGTAAAATGCAGCAGGAGAGGTTCCATCAACAAGGGAACACCATCTTGTGGGATCCATCAGAGATTAGATCTGCCCCAACTTTACTGGCCTTTCACAAGACACTGAAAAGCTGGTTTGGCCATCTGGGGCTCTGATTTATCCTGTTTTTAACCATTACCTGCTCAGTGTCATACATGCGATATGAGCGGCCACGTAAATGAATTAAATAAATCAATATCTCATTGATGAATAATTTGCCATAAGGTTCATTTATTTGGTTGGTGTCTTCTTGGCTCTTGTCTGATTTTGACTTTCTTTGCCAGTTCTTCTCTTTGAGAGCTGGTATCCAGAGTTGTTATGGTGGCTTCCTTATTTTTCACACCCCTTTGCATATCCACATTTTTCCTTGGCTTCAAATTCCATTCCTCTATTTCTCCTAATCTTTTAATTCCTCTAAACAAGTCATAGAGGTGTGTTGTGTAGATATCGGAACCAACTAATTTTTCCTGTAACCTAACTGAACTCGCAGAGTTGATGGGAATATTGGCGCAGGAAGTGCTTTGCATGCTGCCTTAAATGGAGGAAAGGCAAACTATAAATATAAAGAATGAATGAATGAATGAATGAATGTGCTTAGTCCTCCATGTAATCTCCTTCTTACAGCTTGCAGCTGGTACCAAGAAAACAGAAAAAGGTGTGACAAGCAGAATCATTGTTTGGTGAAGGTCAAAAAAAAATTCAAGATGAGAGTTGTGGCTATGCCCTCAAAGTTCTACCCTATTTATTTATTTATTTATTTATTTATTTATTTATTTATTTATTTATTTATTTATTTATTTATTTATTTATTTAAATCAAATTTATATCCCGCCCTTCTCCACAAAGGACCCAGGGCGGCGACCCGAAACCTAAAATATAGGGGGCAGATTTTAGATCTAGCACTGTGAACTCTACGTAGGCATCAGGAAGGGCACCTGGCCAGTAAATGCTCAGCCCCATCCAGTCACCCCAACTCTGCCCCGAATCCAGGGATTACAGGGGGCGTAAAAAAGGGAGAGCTTTGATCTAGCAGTTGTGGTTGCAATCTTGACAGGAGGTCTGAGTATCCTTGGACACTTGTGAAAACTATTTCAGCCAGAGATTTGTGGAGAAACGAGCATAGGTTTACCACTACTCTTGCTGAATTTCCAATTAAATTTAACTTTTAACTTTTATTAAATTTCTATCCCGCCCTATCTCCCAAAAGGGACTCAGGGCGGCGCACAGGAACTTAAAATCCAAAAATACAAACAATAAAAATCTACAAAATTTAAAACTACAATTAAACAGTTTAACCTGTGCTAAAAAGAGAAAACAATTAATTTAAAACCCAGCTCTAATAAATATGGTTGTAGCAGCTATGCCAGGCCGGCCATATGGAAGAAATAGGTTTTTAAAGTCCGGCGGAAGAGGCGAAGGTCGGTGATAGTCCGGAGGTCTGGGGGGAGGTCATTCCAGAGGGCGTGGCCTGCCACAGAGAAGGCTCTTCCCCTGGGCGTCGCCAGCTGGCATTGTCCAGTGGACGGCACCTAAGGAGGCCCTCCCTGTGAGAGCGGACAGGTCGAGTGGAGGTATGCGGTAGAAGGCGGTCCTGCAAGTAACCAGGCCCACTGCCATGGAGTGCTTTAAAGATGGTCACTAAAACCTTGAAATGCACCCAGAAGGCTACTGGCAGCCAGTGCAGCTCGCGCAGGAGAGGTGTTTCATGGGAGTATTTTGAAACTCCCAAGATCCCCCGCACGGCCGCATTCTGCACCAACTGGAGCCTCCAGGTGCATCTCAAGGGGAGCCTCATGTAGAGAGCATTGCAGTAGTCCAGGCGAGAAATGACAAGAGCTTGAGTGACTGTCTGTAAGGCACCACGATCCAGAAAGGGGTGCAACTGGCATATCAGGTGCACCTGATAAAAGGCCCCCCTGGCCACGGCCGTCAGATGGTCATCTAAGGACAGCCGGGAATCCAGGAGGACATCCAAGTTGCGGACCCTTTCCGCGGGGGCTAACAATTCCCCCCCGATAGCCAGAGATGGAACTAACTGGCTATGTCGCGGCGCCGGAAACCACAGCCACTCAGTCTTGGACGGGTTGAGTCGGAGCCCGTTCCTCCCCATCCAGACCCGCACGGGCTCCAAACACCGGGACATCACATCGGTGGCATTGTTGGGGTGGTTTGGGGTAGAAATGTACAGCTGAGTATCATCAGCGTACTGATGGAATTCTACCCCAAAACCACGGATGATCTCGCCCAGCGGCTTCATGTAGATGTTAAACAGGAGGGCCCCCCCTGCCAACACAAACTGCGACCGGTCGGAGAGGTAGGAGGAGAACCACCGCAATACGGTGCCTCCCAACCCCAACCCCTCCAACCGGTGCAGTAGGATACCATGGTCGATGGTATCGAAAGCCACTGAGAGGTCTAATAGGACCAGGATAGAGGAGTAACCCCTATCCCGTGCCCTCCAGATATCAATGCCGTCTCCGTGCTGTACCCAGGTCGGAAGCCGGACTGGCGCGAGTCCAGATAGGCAGTTTCCTCCAGGTGCTGGAGGAACTGTCATGCCACCACACTCTCAACAACCTTTGCCACAAAGCGAAGGTTGGTAGACCGGACGGTAATTAGATAAAACATCTGGGTCCAGGGAGGGTTTCTTGAGGAGGGGCCTCACCACCGCCTCTTTCAAGACGGCTGGCACAGACCCCTCGCTCAAAGAAGCGTTAACAATTCCCTGGAGCCAGCCTCGTGTCACCTCCTGGGAGGCCAGTACAAGCCAGGAGGGACACGGGTCCAATAAACATGTGGTGGCATTCAGCTGCCGCAGCATCCTCTCCATGCCATCGGGAGTCACGGGATCAAACTCAGCCCAAATAACGGTCTCAAGACCTGTCTCTGTCATCTCGTCCGGACCAACCCAATTGGAGGCTAACTCACCCCGGATCTGAGCAATTTTATCCTGCAGATAACATCCAAATTCCTCTGCCCTACCCTGTAAGGGATCTTCCCGCAGCCTCTGTTGAAGGAGGGGGCAGGTCACCCTAAACAGGGCGGCAGGGCGGTTATCTGCGGATGCGATGACAGTGGCGAGATGATTCCGTTTCGCCACTCTCAGCGCCACGAGGTAGGTCCGCAAATGCGACCTCACCCGTGTCCGGTCAGATTCGGTACGAGTCGACCTCCAAATGCTCCGCCGTTTCATTTCCCTCAGCTCCTCAGGAAACCAAGGAGCCAAGGTAGAGCGACGCTGGGTGAGAGGCCGCAGTGGCGCGACCCGGTCCAGGGCCCCCGTGGGCGTTAAATCCCAGGCGGCCACTAGGTCCTCAGTCGGGGCGTGGGCCAGGGAGTCAGTATTGGCCCAAGCTCCATCTGGAACCTCTCCGGGTCCATCAGGCGCCTGGGGCGGAACCATCTTGGAATATCAGGTTCCGCCTCCCCGCGGTGGGGTGTAGCAGTTGGAAAGTCAAGCCGAAGGAGAGAGTGATCTGACCATGACAGGGGTTCGATGACTAGTTCCCCTAATCCCAGATCACTCATCCACCGGCCGGAGACAAAAATTAGGTCCAGTGTGTGTCCTCCAGTGTGTGTTGGGCCACAAATTACTTGGGTCAGGTCCATGGCCGTCATGGAGGCCATGAACTCCCGAGCCACCTCAGACGATCCGCCTACCGATGGCAAGTTGAAATCCCCCATGACTAAAAGTCTGGGGGTCTTGACTGCCACCTCGGCGATCATGTCCAGGAGCTCGGGTAGGGCTGCTGATACGTAGCGGGGAGCCAGGTACACTATCAGCAAACCCAACTGCCTCCCGTGGCCCCACTTCACACATAGGGACTCACAACCGGCTGTCTGCGGCACGGTGGTCTCTCTCGGTCCAAGACTTTCCTTGATAACAACCGCCACCCCCCCACCCCGCCCTTGGGCCCGTGGCTAATGAAATGCCCGGTAACCTGGCAGGCACATTTCCACGAGGGGAACTCCTCCCTCATGGCCCAGCCAGGTCTCCGTGATACCCACCAGGTCCGGCTCCCCCTCCGACACCAAGTCGTAGATGAGGGGGGCTTTGTTGACCACGGACCAGGCGTTGCATAACATCAGCCTAGGGCCCTGGCTCTGAACACCCTGACCTCCTGGGTTACAGGAGGAGCCGTGTGGATCGAAGCGCGCAACCACCTGTAAACAGTGGGTGCGCCCTCCCGAACCATGATGGAATCTCCAGCTCCTGCCATATCTACCCCTCCCACCGACCGTCCTAATACTATAACCCTCTCTAGAATGAACCAGATGTTATAGGCAAGCAAAAAGAATGGTCAAACATTATGGTAAGTAAAGGTTTTCCTATCAATCATGTCCGACTTGAGGGCGCGGTGCTCATCTGTTTCTTGGCCAAGGGAGCCAGCATTGTCCAAAGACATTTTTCGTCTTAGCCTGGATGACTGTATACCAGAGATGCATACAGAACGCTGCTATTTTCCCACTGAAGTGGCACTTTAAAATTAATCGACTTGCATTTGCATGCTTTTGAACTGCTAGGTGGGCAGGAGCTACAGCAAGGAATGGGAACTCACCAGGGGTGAGATTCAGCCAGTTTCGGCCGGTTCGGGTGAACGGGATGTTAATTTAAATCTGGTCTGCCGAACCAGTAGTTGAAAGGATTGGCGGACCCCACCCACCCCTCCCCTCACAGGAGTCTCCACATCAGGGGTGGGTTCCTGTCAGTTCTAACCTCTTTTTTAGAAGAGGTTCCACAAATCTCCAGGGCCGTTTAGAACCGGTTCCAGCTCCCTCCCCCCGCCAGTCCGCACATCATCAAGAGAAAGAGCGAGAGGAGGGATTCTGGGAGTTTAAGTCCACAAGTCTTAAAGCTCTCAAGTTTGAACACCCCTGGTTTTTTTTCCCCTAAAGGGTTAGGGGTGCAAGGGTCTTGTCACTTGACAGCTTTAAGACTTGCGTGCTTCAAATGCCAGAGTTTCTGAGCCAACATTTTGGTAGCTAAGCAAGAATGTTGTTAAGTGAGTTTCACCATGTTTTACAAGTTGGCCATGCCCACCCAGTCACATGACTGCCAAAGCCACTCCCACCTGGTCACATTGTTGCAGAAATAAGGAGTCGAGGCTTGGACTTCACAGGAAAGGAAAAGTTTTATTGGCCAAGTCCAGAGGCACAGTTCCCAAACTGTTTGAAAACCTCTGAACACCCAAGAAATCTTTTAACCAAGTTTTATAGTACAGAGAAACATGAATGCATTGTTACATGGGAATACGTCAGCTCAGGAAAACCACAATTTCGCATCCCTTAGTTTGTTTCCCTCCACACATCTTGCATCTACCTTATCTGGGTTTGCAGGCATAAGGATTTATTGCTTTTAGCTTCAATATATCGATTGTGAGTAAGTGAGGTGTCAGGATCATTAGCTAAAACACAAAAGAGGCCCCTCTGCGGTTTTAACAACTCAGACATCCTGTCGCAGCCAGGCTTCCTGTTGCAGCTTTAGCTAACTCTAAGAAATGTTCTTACGAAGCTGCTCTGACTGGGACACCGCTTGGTCATCCATCCGTGCCCCAACCTCATGTCACACTTAACAACTAAGTCTCACTTTATATCCTGCCTCAACATGGCCGGCAAGCCACTCCCACAAAGCAGGCCACACCTACAGAAGAGGTTCTAAAAACATTTGACACCCACCACTGCTCCACATGGTGTGTTTTGGATGCCAGATAAGTGCTGGGCCCATGCGGAGACTCTGGGAGGGCGAAAAACAGGCCTATCAGAAGTCTGGAAACAGGCCTCCGGAGCCTGGGGGAAGGCCAGAGCCTGAAGAGGGTGAAAACACCCCCCCCCCTCTGTGGTGCAGGAAGGGGACTAGGCCACGCCCTCATGGCCACGCCCAGACAGCAACCGGGCGGACAACCGGTTGCTAATATTTTTCCATCCCATCCCTGGAGCTCACCCTGTTGCATGGTGCTGGGGTCTCAAATCCAGACTGCCAACTTTCCAGCTGACCAGCTAGCTCAGCCTTTTGATTCTCAGGGTTTCCCACTCCTCATTTGTCTTTGCTTCTGGCTCCTCTCCCTCCCTGCTCTCCCCACTCCAAGCAATTCTTTCTTAAAAATTGCAGCATCTCATGATAGCTATATCAATCTATTGCAGGGCCATTTGGCTTCTTTAGAATCCACTCGGAGAAGAATTTGATGGTTACTTAAAATGATAGGCACAGGGGGAGGGAGTGATTTTTCTCCAAGTGTGCACACCCACAAAGCGTACAGATAAGTCTCTGACACTCTTGGCAACTTTGTCGGGCCCCACGCAGTAAACTTAGGAGCAAGCGGTTGCATAATGACTACATTTCCAAATCAATTTCTAGGAATAATTACTCCGGGGAGTCAAATTGACCTTGAGAATAAAGTGGCGTTTAATCACCCTGCAGGGGTCATAAGATAGAGATAACTGGAGAAGAGAAAATAGCCACTGATGGCAGTCAGTGTATATTTGTATACAGTTTTCCCCCCCTAAGGGAACCCATAATGGTGAGTCATATATTACAACCCAATAGAAGTTATGTTTCGGCTAATGCTGTAATCATAACAATGACCATCCAAATGGCTTGGCTGCAACCAACTGGAGCAGAAAGTGTGTACGTTGTAAAAAAGGATTTAAGGAACAGATCGGAGATGTAACACAAATGCAGGCAGTCCTCAAAGTATGTCCCTAATGGAGCCCCAAAATTTCCACTGTTAAGCAAGAGGAGTTGTTCAATGAGTTTTGTCCCATTATACGACCTTCCTTGCCACAGTTGTTAAGTGAATCTCTGCAGTTGTTAAATTAGTTAACACACACTATACAGGGTAGTCCTGAACTTACAACCACAATTGAGCCCAAAATGTATGTTGTTAAGTGAGAAATTTGCTAATTTTGCCCCATATTAGGACTGTTCTCGCCACGTTTGTTAAGTGAATCACTGCAGCTCTTAAATTAGTAACACGGTTGTTAAGTGGATCTGACTTCCCCTTTGACTTTGCTTGTTAGAAAGTCACAAAAGGTGATTGCGTGACCTTGGGACACAGCAACGGTCATAAATGTGAGTCGCTTGCCAAGCATGTAAATCTTGACAAGTGATGAATGTAAATCATGTGACCCTGGGGATGCCGCAACGGTCGTAAGTGTGAGAAATGGTCATAAGTGGCTTTTTTCAGTGCCGTTGTAACTTTGAACGGTCACTAAATGAACTGTTGTAAACCAGGGACTGTGTGTAGTGTCATCCCTGAGCCTTCCCCATTGACTTTGCTTGTCAGAAGGTCGCAAAAGGCGATTCCAGGACACGGCAACCATCATAAATAGATGCTAGTTGCCAAAAGTCCGAATTTGGATTGTGTGATGACAGGGCTGCTACAACGAAGTATAAAACACACCGGAGTATAAGACACACTAAGATTTTGAAGAGGCAAATTTTTAAAAAAAGTTTTTGCACTCTGCAACTTCCCAAGAATGGCACGTGTTTCACGAAAATGGGCTTGTTTTTTGTCAATAAAAGGGGCATGCATAGCCTTTAGGAGGTTTGTAGAGTGCTCCTGGGGGCTGGGGGGGCAGAACCGAGCAAAAAACGGTCCATTTTTAATAAAAATGGGCCTGTTTTTTTGTCAAAACAGAACATGCATAGCCTTTAGGAGATTTGTAGAGTGCTCCTGGGGGCTGGGGGGGCAGAACCGAGCAAAACTGGTCCATTTTTCATAAAAATGGGCCTGTTTTTTGTCATAAAAGGGCATGCATAGCCTTTAGGAGGCTTATAGAGTGCTCCTGAGGGATGGGGGTGGGCAAAAATGAGCAAAAAACAGCCCGTTTTCCACTGCCCTCCCCAGCAAAAAACAGCCCTTTTCAACCCTGGAAGTCTTTAAAAAGATGTTAGATAGCCATTTGTCTGAAATGATATAAGGTTCCTGCCCACGCAGGGGGTTGGACTAGAAGACCTACAAGGTCCCTTCCAACTCTGCTATTGTATTGTATTGTATTGCCCTCCCCAGCTCCCAGCAGCACTCTGGAAGCCTCCTAAAGGCTCTGCACGGCCATTTTGGTGGTGAAGGGGGCGGGGTTTCAGGAGGCAAAAAATGCTGTCTTCAGTGTATAAGATGCACCCAGATTTTCACTTTCTTTTTTTGAGGGGAAAAAGGTGGGTCTTATACTCTGAAAAATACGGTAAGTCTAAGTGTAACTTTGAACAGTCATTAAATGAACTGTTGTAAGTCGAGGATTACTTGTTCTTCCCAACCCTTTGGAAGTCTTTCGAAACTGGTCACACTGTCGCCATCCAACCTGGCAACCTCTGAACGGCGAGAACGCCTGGAGGACTCCATGAACCAAACTGTGGCCTCTGGAGATGTAATGGTGTGTGGTAGTAATACAATACAATACAATAGCAGAGTTGGAAGGGATCTTGGAGGTCATCTAGTCCTACTCCCTGCCTAGGCAGGAAGCCCTATACCATTTCAGACAAATAGCTATCCAACATCTTCTTATAGACTTGCAGTGTTGGGGCATTCACAACTTCTGGAGGGAAGCTGTTCCACTGATTAATTGTTCTAACTGTCAGGAAATTTCTCCTCAGTTCTAAGTTGCTTCTCTCCTTGATTAGTTTCCACCCATTGCTTCTTGTTCTGCCCTCAGGGGCTTTGGAGAATAGTAATAATAATAATAATAATTACTATTGTAATAATTACTATTATTACTATAGCAATAATAATTACTATAATTTTTACTTTAATAATTTATATAATAATAACTATTATTACTTTAGTAATAATAACTTGGGAAGACAGGAAGGAAAGCCACAGAGCGGACAACTGGCATGTATCTCAGCCCGCAGAACGAGGGAGGGTGTGGGTGTTTTGAATAGGGACCCTTCCTAGTTTTCTGGAAGTAAAAAGGAAAGGAATGGAGCTGAAGAAGCTTCTTGGATGAGAAGCAAAACGTCTTCAAAGAAAAACTGGAAAATCCAGTTGCCTCTTGAAAAAAAACACCTTTGGAAAGGAAAGGGGAAATAATTTCAGTCTTGCGCAAAATTCTACTTAAAGTCACCTTACATAAGAGATAGAGCTGGTGCAGGTTGTTCTCAATTTACAACCGTTTGTTTAGTGACCATTCAAAGTTCTGTAAAAGGGGCTTGTGGCCTTTTTTCACGCTTATGACCATTGCAGTCACATGAACAAAATTCAAGCACTGGGCAACTGGCATGCATTTATGACTATTTCAATGTCCTGGGTTGATGTGATCCCTTTTTGCGACCTTGTGGCAAGCAAAGTCCAATGGGAAGCCTGCTTCACTTAACAACCGTGTTACTAATTTAATCACTGCAGTGATTCCCTTAACAACTGAGGCAAGAAAGGTCGTAAAATGGGGCAAAACTCACTTAGCAACTGTCTGATTTAGCGATGTAAATTTTGTGCTCAATTGTGGTTGTAAATCAAGGACTACCTGTATATGATCTGTTTCAAGAAATGAATATAGGTACTCCTCGACTTACAACAGTTCATTTAGTGACCATTCAAAGTTTAGTGACCGTTCAAAAATTTATGATTTATGGCCATTTTTCACAGTTAACAACCTTTATAGCAACCCCCCCCCCGATCATGTGATCAAAACTCAGATGCTTGGCAACAGGTTCATACTTATGACCATTGCTGTGTCCAGGGTCATGTGATCAATTTTTGCAACCTTCTGATAAACAAAGTCAATGGGGAAGCCAGATTCATTTCACGACGGGGTTACTAACTTATCAAGTGCAGTGATTCACTTAACAAACTTGGCAAGAAAGGTCTTAAATAAGGCAACTGAACTGAACAAATGTCACACTTAACAACATGCATTTGGGGTTCAATTGTGGCCGTACATCGAGGACTACCTGTACTGTTTACTGTTTATTGGCCTTATATGCCACCCTTCCCCTGAAGGACTCAGGGCGGCGTACAACATAAAAATACATAATACAAAAGTTAAAAAAAAGATTGAGTAGAGAATCCAATAACAATAAATTAACAATTTACAGTTAAACTTAAAATAAATTAACAATTAACACTTAAAATTAATAATTTATTTTATTCAGGCCAGGCCGGTTTGCTGGAAAAGCCAACTTTTTAGGGCGCGTAGGAAGGACGGGAGGTCGGGAATTATGCGAAGCTCCGAGGGTAGCTCATTCCAAAGGGAAGGCGCTCCCACAGAGAAGGCTCTCCCCCTGGGGGTCGCCAGCCGACACTGTCTGGCCGACGGCACCTGAAGGAGGCCAACTCTGTGGGATTGTACTGGGCGGTGGGAGGCTACCAGTGGCAGTAGGTGGTCTTGCAAGTACCCTGGGCCTAAGCCATGGAGCGCTTTAAAGGTCATAATTAATGCCTTGAATTGCACCCGGAAAACAACCGGTAACCAGTCCAGGGATTTAACATGGGAGCACCTAGGTACCCCCACGATAACCCGCGCGGCCGCATTCTGCACCAGCTGAAGCCTCCGGGTGCTCTTCAAGGGCAGCCCCATGTAGTTGTTGCCAGAAGTCGAAAAGGGTGCGTGGAAGAGTTGGCCTTCTGTTTTATATGGAAATTGAATGCCGTGTGGAGAATGGGTACTTAAGAGGCGCTGCGTGATGAAAAGAAGGACGAACGGTGAGAATGAAGGGGTGCTGAATGGACGTGCCTCAAATGCAAGAAACGAGGGACCAAAGGGGACCAAAGAGCATCCGGCAGTTTAGTCATGTAATTGCAAAACAAACACATGAAGCAAAAGTGACTGATTTGACAGGAGGCCTGAAGAAGCGAGACAGACATGGATGGATGGAGTTAATGAGATGCTGGAAAGAGAGAGAAATGTAAGCGTAGGCAGGCAGAAGTGGGTGGAAGCAAGCTTGGATTGACAGGAAGGACAGTCCCCTCGGTGTCAGTCGGATTACCTGCAAGCCTCCGTTAAAGAGACCACTTGGTGGGGGGGGGAAAGGGGTGCGAGCCAAATGCCTGTTAAACTGCAAATTTTGTCATCTGCAGTTATGTATTTCCTTTGCATAATGAGGCGGTTACGCAAGGGAGGCAAATGGCATCGTTTCCATCGTTGTCCATCGGTGGCACAGGCAAATAACTCAAATCCCTGGGACCGATGCAACTTTGTGTGTGTGTGTGTGTTTTATGTAATGAGGCTATTATACAAAGGATGCGAAATTAATGCAGAATTACCATAACGACATTTAACTGGATGGCTTCTGTTTGCCACTTTATGGAAATGCCTGGAACGAAATTGGATCCACTGGCAAAGTCTGTTCTGTGGGTTGTCTATTAAATTAAGGTTTCTTTCTATTTCTTTTTCTCATCTCAAAGTCTAATTTCTTTAGCTTCCTAATCCTTACTTCTTATTTTCATCACTTTGCTTAATGCTGCTTAACCCAAAAACGAGTAGTATGGTGTGTGTGTGTGTCTACGTGTGTGTGTACACGTCGAATCGAATCGAATCGAATTTTATTTATAACCCGCTCTCTCCCCCCGAAGGGACTCGAGAGGGATCCCCGAAGGGACTCGAGGCGGATCACACGTACCCCTATAAAGTGGAATTGACCACAGTGAGTAGCGCAAAAAATAATTTCAATTTGTCTAATCAATGAGACTTAGTAACCCTCGACTTACAACAATTCATTTAGTGCAGGGGTGGTTTCCTGAACCGGTTGGTACTGGTTCACTGCGTGCATGCTTTGCGCAGCAGAACCATGCCGGCAATGGCAGAGGACACCGGAGAACTAGTTCAGGGGCATGTCAGGCAGAGGTGGGTTCCTACCGGCTCAGAACAGTTCAGCCGAACTGGTAGTAACTTGGCCGCCTGGGTCGCTGGAACCGGCAGCGACCCAGGCCTGCCACGCCCCTGAACCAGTTCCTTCAGCAGCGCCATAGGCGGCGCCATCTTGTTTTTGCCAGAGCAATTTTTGTTGCACTGCATGCAGAGGCGCGCGCCCCTTCCTTGAGCGAACCGGCAGTAGTGGCAGCTGGAACTCACCCCTGGTGTCAGGCCTGGGTTGCTTTCAGTTCTGCGACGCAGGGCTAAATTCTACTACCGGTTCGACCGAACAGGGCCTAACCGGCAGCAACCCACCTCTGATTTAGTGACTGTTCAATGTTTAATGACTGTTCAAAAAGTGACTTATGGCTTAAATATAGTATTGTCTTATAACTCCTTATATCTATTTCGCTATTATTCTATCTAGTTGGTTTCTTTGTTATCCGTCATTCTCTTACCATACCATCTGTACCATTTCTCCCAGGATTGGGCATAGATTGAGGTTGACTTGTCCTTTAAGATATACGTTAATTTATCTGATTCCGCACAGCTGAAGATTTTAGATATGATTAAGCTTTCAGTTGGTGGGTTGTTATAGATTCAAATGTAAGCATCCAAATATGAATACAAATAACAATTGATGTTAAACTGGGACAAATATAAATCAGGGGAGTAGATATATCCCCGGTTTGTCTCCCCCTATCCCCACCCTTCCCCCTCTCCCCCCCTCTTTACCCTTGTACGTCCTCTCCAATACCCCTACCCTATACTTGTTAAATATTTAATTTTTATATTTATATTAATAAAGATTATTATTATTATTTTTTAAAGTGACTTATGGCCATTTTTCACAGTTACAACCTTTGTAGCAACCCCCCCCCCCCATGATCATGTGACCAAAATTCAAATGCTTGGCAACTGGTTCATACTTATGACCGTTCCTGTATCGCAAGGTTACACAATCACCTTTGACAACCTTCTGAAAAGCAAAGTCAATGGGGAAGCCAGATTCACTTAACAACCGGGTTACTAGCTTAACAACTGCAGTCATCTGCTTAACTGTTGTGGCAAGAAAGATCATAAAGGTGGGCAAAACTCACTTAACAAATGTCTCGCTTAGTAACAGAAATGTTAGGGCCAATTGCGGTTACAATTTGAGGACTACCTGCATTCTTCTCTGCATGAATCATTAGCCATTCATCTGTCTCAAAAATCCATAACCGTCTATTGAAAGACCTGGTGAAGCCTTTTTAGTAATAATAAAGTACATTACATTACATTAGCTAATGCTGCTTGAGAAAGATGTTTCCTGTAGCAATAAAATATTTAATGAGAGGAAACCAAGTTAGGGAGAGAATTAATCCCGCATGCTCTGACAGGGCCTGTTTAATATTGTTATTTTGCTATTTATTAATTAATCAAATTTATATGGCCGTCTTTCTCGCAGGAAGTGACCTTGGGTGGCGTACCGTAGTCCAGCAAAAGAGTAAAAATATAACACAGTCCTTGTATAAAGCCATTAATTATTAAAAAGCATTAAAAACTGTAAAAACAAATCTAAATCAAAAAAGGAAATCATAGGAGTGGAAGAAATTATGGTTCCTGGGAGTTCGATTGACACGACACAGATTGAAAGAAAGATAAACTTTTAACAATTTATCACTCGCGAAAGCAGATTTGCATAGTTTGAATCGGTCCGACCCGGTTCAAGCCAAAAGATTTGGCTTTTCCAATTTATGACCTGTCAAACTCCGATTTGCCATTTCAGGGTGCGAAAAAGAGACAAGGAATAAATTAGAATTTGCAATTTATTTATGGGATGTTATCTATCTCCGCAATCAGTGGGGTTCTGTAACAGTAATAATGTTTTCCTTTTGAAACGTTTATATCCCACTTTTCTTCAACCAGTCTAAGTAGTTTACACACTTAATGATTTAATTTTATCTTCATAACTTCAACCCATTAAAGTAACAGAATAGCAGAGTTGGAAGGGATCTTGGAGGTCTTCTGGTCCAACCCCCTGCTCAAGCAGGAGATCCTATATCAGTGATGGTGAACCTTTTTTCGCTTGCGTGCCAAAAGTGGGGGGGAGCACAGGGGAGTCGTGGGTGGGTGTGCCACACCCATAATTTATTTCTTTATTTATTATTTATTAATTATTCGAATTTATAAGCCGCACCCATCTCACCACATAGGGACTCGGGGCGGCGCACAGGGAATATAAAAATATAGATATACAAATATACAAAAATAAAACATTCTTAAAACTAAATTAAATTAACCCACCCTACACTAAAACCCATATTAAAACCCTTGAATTAAAACTTTGGTAACTAAAAGCAGTACGGTGTTCGAGTAAGATCATGCCAGGCCGGCTTGTTGGAAGAAGTGCGTTTTTAACTGCTGGCGGAACAGGCGGAGGTCCGAGATGACACGGAGGTCGGGGGGAAGAGCGTTCCAGAGGGTTTGGCCCATCACAGAGAAGGCTCTTCCCCTCTGCGTCGCCAACCGGCATTGCACGGTTGACGGCACCCGGAGCAGACCCTCTCTGTGAGAGCGTATTGGTCGTAGGGATGTATGGGGCAGCAGATGGTCTCGTAGGTAGCTAGGCCCCGTGCCATGGAGCACCTTGAAGATGGTCATCAAAACCTTGTAACGCACCCGGAAGGTCACAGGCAGCCAGTGCAGCTCGCGCAGGAGCGGTGTTATGTGGGATTGCCTTGAAGCACCCATAATCACCCGCGCGGCTGCATTCTGGACCAACTGCAACCTCCGAGTGCATCTCAAGGGGAGCCCCATGTAGAGAGCGTTATAGTAGTCCAGGCGAGAAGTCACGAGCGCTTGAGTGACTGTGCGAAGGGCCTCCCGGTCAAGTAAGGGGCGCAATTGGCGGACCAGGCGGTACTGGTAAAACGCCCCCCTGGCCACGGCCGCCACCTGATCCTCCAGGGACAGCCGGGAATCCAGGAGGACTCCTAAATTGCGCGCCCTCTCCACAGGGGCCAGTACTTCGCCCCCCATGGCCAGTGATGGTGTCAACTGGCTAAACCGGGAGGCCGGAAACCACAGCCACTCGGTCTTGGATGGGTTGAGTTTGAGTTTGTTGCTGCCCATCCAGATCCGTACGGCCTCCAAACACCGGGACATCACCTCAACGGCATCGTTGGGGTGGTTTGGGGTAGAGATGTACAGCTGAGTGTCATCAGCGTACAGATGGTATTGTACCCCAAAACCACGGATGATCTCACCCAGCGGCTTCATATACGTGTTGAATAGGAGTGGCGAGAGGACCGACCCCTGCAGCACCCCACAAGTGAGGGGCCTAGAAGTCGACCTCTGCCCTCCTGTCAACACGAATTGCGAGCGATCAGAGAGTTAGGAGGAGAACCACCGTAAAATAATGCTATGTGCACGACTCCAATGCGCATGCACGCATGACTAGCGCTTCCCCCCGTTTTTAGCATGCTTTTTTCACCCTCCCCAGGCTCCAGAGGCTTCATACGTTCGAGAACAGACTTCCAGTTTGCTCATAGGGCCGGTTTTTCACGCTCCGGAGGCTTCAGGGAAGCTCCTGAAGCTACCAGAGGGCAAAAAATGGCCTCAAAAGAAGGCCAAAGTCAGCTGGCCAGCGCACGCATGCGCCCTGGACAGCTCACAGGGCAACACCTTGCGTGCCCTGACAAATGGCTCCATGTGCCACCTGTGGCACGCGTGCCATAGGTTCGCCATCACGGCTCTATACCATTCCAGACAAATGGTCGCTACTTACTACTGGTTTGCCCAATTTGGGCCAAACCTCCAGCAACCCAGCTCTGAAACAGACCCTGAGGGAGTGAGGGGCAGCTAAGCAATGTAAGGAGGTAGTAGGATTTTTTTTAGATAAGTTTTTATTTTTATTCTCTTATATATAGTTACAGGTATATTTACATAGTTATTGTTCTTATTTACCTTTATCACTTTTACATATTTGTTTTTCCATATAAAAGTTTAAAATATACATTGTGGGTTGCTTTGCTTAACATCCCGTACACCTATTTTTACATTATCACCACCTTATTTTTTTCTCTTCTTTTCACCCTCCCTCCCTTCACTACTTCCTTCCTTCCTTCTCTCCTTTCCCTTTCCTTCTTCCCTTGCATCTCCCCTACTCCTCTCTTCCTCTCCCTCCTCCTACCCTCTCTCCTTCTCTTTCTATCCCTTCCCTCCTTCCTCTTCTTTCCTCTTCCTTCCTTCCTTCTCTCAGTGGGTAGTACGTTGTTGTTGTTGTTAGTTGCAAAGTTGTGTCCAATCCATCACAACCCCATGGACAACGTTCCTTCAGGGCTTCCTGTCCTCTACCATCCTCTGGAGTCCATTCAAGCTCACCCCTGCTGCTTCGGTGACTCCATCCAACCACCTCGTTCTCTGCCGTCCCCTTCTTCTTCTTTTGCCCTCAACCTCTCCGGCTCTTCTCCGGTGAGTTCTTCCTTCCTATTAGGTGGCAAACAGTACTTGAGTTTCCTCTTCAGGATCTGACCTGAAGTAGGTACACACAGACTGGTTTCCCTTCCGATACAGATGTCTTTGTGACGAGTTCTATCCATAGTTGTTGCAAATAACCATCTGCTCCAAATTCAAAATATACCTACCTGCCCCAAAGATTGTGTGTGTGTGTGTATTTCTTCCTCTCTTTGCATATCCTTCTTGGTTTTCCATAAAAGAGCAAATTCTCTTCTGACAGAGGAAGCAATATTATTAATTCCAGCAGGCAGAAATCCAACCAGTGTAGCTTCTCTTTGGTCTCGCCAGCCCCTTTTAAGTCGCTGCCAAAGGGGAGTCTTGTGCGTGAGTCAGACGAACGCTTTATGTGTAAGTTAATTTTCGAGAATAAAAGAAGTTTCTTTTTTTGTTGTACCCTGCCTGGGGGATCGATAAACCTTTCACAAACTGTTATCTATTTAAGTCCTGGCTCCCATAAAAGGAAAGTAGGGGGAAAAAAAGAGGATTTATCCCCTTGACTGTAGTCAAAGAACTCAATCCCAAAATAACATCGCAGACCTCTTTTGTGCATAATGATTTGCTGGGGAAAAGAGCTTAATTTAAAAGCTCATTGCAATTCAAACCCATCCACTGTTTTAATTGCATAGTCTTGGCAATTGTGGGAGTTAAAGGGGCATCTCTGAGTATGTCCTAAGTTATGTTCTTCACTGATGCCTGATTCCCTTTGAGGCTTGCAACATACACGGATGTTGCATATGTGAGTTATTTCTTTTGACCCTTAGCTATTCTGGGTGGTGGCCAACATGCTTCCCTTCAACACTTTTGGCTGAAACCATTTTTCAGCCTGCTCATTCGCCAGGAAAAATCAATAATGACATAAGGTAAAGGTTCCCTTTGCACATATGTGCTAGTTGTTAGTTGCTAGTTGAGGCGGAACCAGAACCGGTGAGATGGTTCCGCCCCAGGCGCCTGATGGACCCTGAAAGGTTCCAGATGGAGCTTGGGCCGATACCTGAGACTCTGACCCACGACTCGACTGAGGACCTGGAATACTGCGGCCACGGGGGCTCTGGACTGAGTCGTGCCCTTGCGGCCTCTCACCCGGCGCCGAACCACCTTAGCTCCTTGGTTCTCCGAGGAGCTGAGGGTGATGAAGCGTCAGAAGAGATGCCTAGAGAGTGGTTGGAGGGCCACCCGCTCCGAGTCTGACGGGACACTGGTAAGGTCCTATTTAAGGACCTACCTAGTGGCGATAAGAGCGGCAAAACGCAATTATTTCTCCGCTCTTGTCCCCAAAGCTGGCTGGAGAAGTCTAGGAGCTGAAGTCCTTCAGACTTAAAGTTGCAAAGGTTGGGGACCCCTGCTTTGGAGAATAGGTCGAACCCCCTCCTCTCTGTGGCAGCCCCTCAAATATTGCAAGACTGTTATCAAGTCACCCCTAGTCCTTCTCTTTATTAGTCTAAACACACCTAATTCC
The DNA here is from genome assembly GCA_039707465.1 of Rhabdophis nuchalis. NCBI lineage: Eukaryota > Metazoa > Chordata > Lepidosauria > Squamata > Natricidae > Rhabdophis > Rhabdophis nuchalis. The sequence goes on from CM077643.1 coordinate 30,397,940, forward strand.
TGCAACCATGTGTATATTTTATCCTCCAGTCCCCTCTCTTTCTTGCTCTTCTTTGTACTCTGTACTCTTTCTAGAGTCTCCACATCTTTTGGGTATTGTGGTGACCAAAACTGGATGCAGTATTCCAGGTATGGTCTTAGGAAAGCAGTGTATAATGGTATTATATACGCCAAAACTCCAACCAAACTAGTAAATGGTTAATAGCTTAATGGGAATTTTAGTACAAGTTAATTTAATTAATTTTAATTTGTTTATTGTATGTTATTATTTATTATGGTAGATTTATCTGTACACCGCCCTGAGTCCATTTCGATGGAGATAGGCGTGATTTACAAATCGAAATAAATAATAAATAAATAAATAATAAATAAATAAATTAAGACTCGATGTGATCTTGAAACTATCTCTGTTAATGCAGCCTATGATTGTGTTGGCTTTTTTGGCAGCTGCAGCAGCATACGTGTGTGGTTGTGTACTAGGACTCTTTGATTCCTCTCACAGCTACTGCAGCTGAAGCAGGTACCAATTCTGGTCATCAGAATGCAAAAAAGATGTGGAGACTCTAGAAAGAGTGCAGAGAAGAGCAACAAAGGTGATTAGGGGACTGGAGGCTAAAGCATATGAGGAACAGTTGCAGGAAATGAGGCTGTCTAATGAAGAGAAGGACTAGGAGTAATACGATAGCAATCTTCCAGTACTAGAGGGGCTGTCACAGAGAACAGGAGACAATTTATTCTCCAGAGCACCTCAGAATAGGACAGAAAGTCCTGGGTAGAACACAATGAAAGAATGATCCAACCTAGAAGGAAGGAGAAATTTCCTGACAGAACAATCAACCAGTGGAATGGCTTGCATCCAGAAATTGTGGGTGCTCTTATCATTGTAGATTTTCAAGAAAAGAGTGGACTGTAATTTGTCCAGCATGGGATAGGCTCTCCTTGAGGTTCGACTAGAAGACCTCCAAGGTCCCTTCCATCTCTATCATTCTATTCTATGCTCTTCTACTCTAGACCAAACTGTCTCTAGAGCTGAGAGAGAAGGTTTGGCCCAGAATCCCCCCAGAGAATTCTCTTCCCTGCTCTTCCCTGCTCTTCGTCCATCATTCCATAGGCAATGCCAGCGGGCGACGCCCAGGGCAAGGGCCTTCTCTGTGGCGGGCCCAGCTCTATGGAACAACCTACCCCCCGACCTCAGGACAACCACGGACCTCCGCGCCTTCCGACAAAAGCTCAAGACTTATCTATTCCAACTGGCCGGCCTGGCCTAACCTACCTTCCTGCCTCTCAGTCTGAATATTTAAATTGTTTTAATTGGGTTTTTAAGGGGTTTAGTTTTTAGTATTTTGGGTTTTTAGCGCAGGGATAAATTGTTTAATCTGATTTTATATATATTTATGATGTATTTATGTTTATATGTTTTTAACTTCCCTGTGCACCGCTCCGAGTCCCTTCGGGGAGAGGGAGCGGTCTACAAATTTAAATTTATTATTATTATTATTATTATTTTCACCATCCCATCACTATTTGGGCTGAGACAGAAGGACTGGCTGAGTTCTCATGTTGATTCATGGTGATGTAACCCTATTTTAGTGTAGCTCAACTTCATGGCTGAGCCAAGCCAATGCTACTGTTTCCCCATCTTAGAACCTAAGAAATGGCCTGTGGGGATCACAGAAAGTTTAATTGAGCCCAACACTTGATTTCCAGTGGCTAGGTAGATGCCATCTGGAAATCTACCAACTTCTCTTCCTGCCTCACTTGCCTTTAGCATCTTGGGAACACAAGGCAAAATGCTGCCTAAGGACAAATCGTTATTTATTCATCACATTTATATAGCCAACCAAGTCACAGAATGAGGCTCTGGGAAGGAGAATTGTACGTTCAGTTTCTGTTAATGTTTACAATAAAGTATAAGTAAAGGTAAAGGTTCCTCTTGCACCTATGTACTAGTCGTTCCCGACTCTAGGGGGCGGTGCTCATCTCTGTTTCAAAGCCGAAGAGCCAGCACTGTCCAAAGATGTCTCTGTGGTCATGTAGCTGGCATGACTAAACACCAAAGGCGCACAGAATGCTGTTACCTTCCCACCAAAGGTGGTCCCTACTTTTCTATTTGCATTTTTACATGCTTTTGAACTGCTAGGCTGGCAGAAGCTGGGACAAGTGACAGGAGCTCACTCTGTTATGCAGTGCTAGGGATTCGAACTGCCAAACTGCTGACCTTTCTGATTGATAAGCTCAGTGGCCACTTGAACATTGGGCACTATCTAACAAAATGAAATTCAATGGTGAAGAGTAAGGTTCAACATTTAGGCAAGAAAAACGAAATGCACAGGTACAGTATAGGTGGTACCTTGCTCAATAGCAGCAACTGTGAAAGGGATCTTGAAGTCCTAGCGGACAACCATTTAAATATGAGCCAGCCGTGTGCAACAGCTGCCAAAAAAGCCAACACAGTTCTAGGCTGCATAAACAGAGGGATAGAATCAAGATCACGTGAAGTGTTAATACCACTTTATAAGGCCTTAGTAAGGCCACACTTGGAATACTGCATTCAGTTTTGGTCACCACGATGTAAAAAAGAGGTGAAAACTCTAGAAAGAGTGCAGAGAAGAGCAACAAAGATGATTAGGGGACTGGAGGTTAAAACATATGAGGAACGGTTGCAGGAATGGGGTATGTCTAGTTTAATGAAAAGAAGGACTAGGAGAGAAATGATAGCAGTGTTCCAGTATCTCAAGGGTTGCCATAAAGAAGAGGGAGTCAAACTATTCACCAAGGCACCTGAAGGCAGAACAAGAAGCAATGGGTGGGAATTAATCAAGGAAAGAAGCAACTTAGAACTGAGGAGAAATTTCCTGACAGTTAGAACAATGAATCAGTGGAACAGCTTGTCTCTAAAAGTTGTGAATGCCCCAACACTACAAGTCTTCAAGATGATGTTGGATAGCCATTTGTCTGAAATGGTATAGGGTTTCCTGCCTAGGCAGGAGGTTGGACTAGAAGACCTCCGGGGTCCCTTCCAACTCTGCTATTATATTGACCCACCACCTCCCTTACAATAAAGTATATTTCCCACACAAATTAAAAGACGCTTGCTCCTTGAGAGGAAAGTTATGGCAAACCTAGAGTGCGAATTAAAAAACAGTGACATCACCTTGCTAACAAAGGTCCGTTTAGTCAAATCTATGGTTTTCCCAGTAGTAATATATGGCTATGAGAGTTGGACCATAAGGAAGGTTGAGCATCAAAGAATTGATGCTTTTGAACAGTGGTGTTGGGGAAGACCCTTGAGAGTCCCTTGAACTGCATGAAGAGGAAATCAGTAAATCTTTTAAAAAAATCGACCCTGACTGTTCTTTGGAAGCACAGATACTGAAGCTGAAGTTCAAGTACTTTGGCCACCAGAGAAGAGAGATTAATTGAAAAAACCCCCGATGTTGGGAAAGATGGATGGCTAAAGGGGAATGAGACGGCAGAGGAGGAGATGGTTAAAGGTAAAATTTCCCCTCGCACATATGTGCTAGTCATTCCCGACTCTAGGGGGCGGTGCTCATCTCCGTTTCAAAGCTGAAGAGCCAGCGCTGTCCGAAGATGTCTCTGTGGTCATGTGGCCTGCATGACTAAATGCCAAAGGAGCATGGAGCGCTGTTACCTTCCCACCAAAGGTGTTTCCTATTTTTCTCCTTGCATTTTTACATGCTTTCGAACTGCTAGGTTGGCAGTGTCACTCCATTATGCAGCGCTAGGGATTCGAACCGCCAAAGTGCCGACCTTCTGATCCACAAGCTCAGCGTCTTAGTCACTGAGCCACTGTGTCCCTCTAGTGTCCCTCTAGGGTCAATGCAATGAACATGAATTTGGGCAAACTCCAAGAGGCAGTGGAGGATAGGGAGGCCTGGTGTGCTTTGATCCATGGGGTTGCAAAGAGTAGCAACTGAACAACAACAAAACCATTCTTCCCTCAGATAGAAAGTCCATACAGAGAGTGTTAAGGACAACTGAGAACATTATAGGAAGCTTGCTTCCTGTTATTCAAGATGTGATTACAAGCGCTATATGCTTACAGCTAAAAAGCATTGTTAGAGGCCCCATACACCCACTTTACAGTCTGTTTCTGTTGCTCCCTTCCGGGAGGAGGTTTTGAAGTATTTTTAGCAGGACTACCAGAGTCTGTAACAGCTTTGTTCCGTATGCCATCCGTCTGGTAAACCCATAAGATTGGGTTTTCTTTGCAGGAGTGGGTTGATGGTTGGTTTTACTACCGGTTTGCAACCCGCGCCCGACAGATGCACACGTGCACTATTCAATGTAAATTGTTCTTCGCGCATGCGCAGAACAATTTGCAGTGAACTGCGCACGCACAGTCACTAAAATCCAAAATGGTGGATGGGCCAGTGGCAGCGAGGGAACTGGTGTGGGGGCGTGGCAGGCCTGAGTCGCTGCCGGTTCTGCGACCCAGGACTGAATTCCACTACTAGTTCGGCCGAACCAGGCCGAACCGGGAGCAACCCACCTCTGTACATGCAAACTACTAGACGTTATTGTTACTCTTTACATGTTTTCAAACTGCTAGGTTAACAGAAGCTGGGACAAGTAATGGGAGCTCTTGGGCGGCTAGGGATTCGAACCACCGAACCTCCGACCTTTCTGATCAATAAGCTCAGCATTTTAGCAACTGAGCCCTAATATAAATTAGGGCCAATAAATTTGTCTTTGCCTTTTTATACAGAGCCTAGTCATGAAAATCACTGACTTGCAGTGAGTTTCATAGATTAGGGATGCCAATCTGGTGAGATCCAAGAGCTGATGATGACTGCATAATTTTTCGGCACAGGGATGTTGAGTAGGGGGCATAAATATATAGGATATTCCCTCCCTAACTCTTCCCCGTCTGTCCTGCTATCATTGCAGGGGGGGGGGGGGGAATAAATACAAATAAACCACCAGCTGCTCTGCAAAAGGAAAATCAATTACAATAATAGCTGCTTGGGGAGGGAAGAGGGAAATTAATAAAAATTGCCAAGTACCAACTGCTGAAAACTATTGATCATCCCACAGGCAAATGTAATGAGAGTTACAATGAGCTAATGAATTTCTTCCTCTTCAGCATGGAAAAATTTGCTTTTCTTTTCAAACGGGTGGGGGCTGAGTGAACAAGCCACTAAAAGATGAAAGCCTTTCTAAATTAGCTTTGATGACTAGCAGGGTGGGGGAGGGGACCAAAACCAAACTCCCAGTAAATTGGTGGAGGAGAGAATGAGTTTAGCAGCGCTTGTTAAATAGGATAACTAAATATCAGAGGCAGTCTACCTTGGTGCGCTGGTTGCTGTAAAGCAGCTGTCCTCAGACATTTTTACCTCAGGATTCTGTTATCTCCTTAAAAATGACTGAGGACCTCAATGGTTTTTATATGGGTTATACAAATACAAATACAAATACAATAGCAGAGTTGGAAGGGACCTTAGAGGTCATCTAGTCCAACTCCCTGCCTAGGCAGGAAGCCCTATACCAGGGGTCTGCAAAGTTGGCTCTTTTAAGACTGGTGGACTTCAACTCCCAGAATTCCCCAGCCAGCCATGCTGACTGGGGAATTCTGGGAGTTGAAGTCCACCAGTCTTAAAAGAGCCAACTTTGCAGACCCCTGCCCTATACCATATTAGACAAATGGCTATCCAACATCTTCTTGGATTTGCTTTAATAGTTATGAATCTAACTTCTCTTCCCACCTGAGAATCTAGCAGACATTTCAGAAGAGAAACAAGAGCAAATCGAATGGGCACATGCGCGCACATGCTCACATTTGCGAATCGGTAGGGAAGTTAAAACAACCCTGCTCTGAACGGCCACTGAACATCCAGTTGTAAATTGGGGACTATGTAGATTTTTTAAAAATTTGACTTTGTGAATACCCTGAAAGAGTTTTGGGGGCCTCCAGGGGTCCCCATTCCCCACATTTTGAGAACTACCATTGTAGAGCAAAGCTGAGAGTTTGCATCTGCTTCCCTCTGTGGGGTTGAGAAGTAGGCGATTGACCAGTTGCTAAATTAAATTGTGTTTAATCTTGCAAATGAAACTCAGTGTGTGTGTTTTTAAATGAGTCTTGGTGAGTACGCGGATAACTGTGATGTTTTCTAGGCACGTTTCCGAAAGAGACTTGCCCTTGCTGTCGTCTTTCCAAGGCTGGGAGAGACGGGCAGGCTCAAGGTCACCCAGAGCAGGCTATTATGCCTAAAACTTGCAATCTCTCAGTTTCCAGTCCAATGCTTTGACTCACTACCACTAAACAGGCTTGGGACACCAAGAATAGAGTTTAGAATAACAGAGTTGGAAGGGACCTTGGAGGTCTTCTAGTCCAACCCCCTGCTTAGGCAGGGAACCCTACACCACTTCAGAGAAATCCAACATCTTCTTAAAAATTTCCAATGTTGGAGCACTCACAACGTCTGGAGGCAAGTTGTTCCACTGATTAATTGTTCTGTCAGGAAATTTCTCCTTAGTTCTAAGTTGCTTCTCTCCTTGATTAGTTTCCATTCATTGCTTCTGTTCTACCCTCAGGTGCTTTGGAGAATATTTTATAACAGATTAACAGAGTTGGAAGGGACCTTGCAGGTCATCTAGTCCAACCCCCTACCTAAGTAGGAGACCCTACATCTGCCTCTACCTAGGATTGAACGCACAACCTCCTGATTGGGAGGTGAGACTCCCTCTTCTTTATGGCAGCCCCTGAGATATTGAAAGACTGCTATAGTGTCACCCCTAGTTCTTCGTTTCATTAAACTAGACACACACAGTTCCTGCAACCCAGTGGTGGGATTCAAATTTTTTTACAACCGGTTCTGTGGCCATGGCTTGGTGGGCGTGGCAGGGGAAGGATACTATAAAATCCCCATTTCCTCCTGATCAGCTGGGAGCTCGGAGGCAGAGAATAGATGGGGGCGGTATTTACCGATTCTCCGAACTACTCAAAATTTCTGCTACCGGTTCTCCAGAATTGGTCAGAACCTGCTGAATACCACTTCTTCTGCAACCGTTCATCGTATGTTTTAGTCTCCAGTCCCCTAATCATCTTTGTTGCTCTTCTCTGCACTCTTTCTAGAGTCTCCACATCTTCTTTACATCTTGGCGACCAAAACTGGATGCCGTATTCCAAGTGTGGCCTTACCAAGGCATTATAAAGTGGTATTAACACTTCACGTGATCTTGATTCTGTTCCTCTGTTTATGCAGCCTAGAACACAGTTATAATATCTACTTCTGAATGTGAGCACCTGAGGGGGGACCCTGTTGCTTTGCTCCTCTGATTTATGGAACTTCCTGGAAGCCTCGAGGTAGCATATGGAGAATTCTGATTTTTCTGTACCCCTTTTAAATATTTTACAAATGCTTTCAAATTACTTCAGTTAATGGATAATACCTGGAGAGCTCCTGGAGATTATCAAAGCCAACTCCTTCATCAACCTACAAAAAGAATCTTAAACAACATTTTTCATTGCTTGCCTCTTTGACAGTATAAGGCTGAGGAGAAAAACACAGCGAAGTCAAATGTTGCTAGTCACATGCTAGCAAATTAAGTCTGAATATGATTTCAGAAATTCTTCTGGTTAATGCCAGAATTTCTCAACTGGGGGCAGGTTTCTTAAAAAGTGAACACATAATTTTCTTCATCACCTTTTTTCTTAAAGGCTAGAAAGCTAGAGAAAGACCATCCCAATTGTCTTATTGCTGAATTTTGCAAGACAAGAAGCAATGGACGGAAACTAATCAAGGAGAGAAGCAACCTGTCAGGTTTCCTAAAAATGCCTAATTTATTCATGAGTATCAAGCCAAGTTTCAATTCAAAACTAGCCATTTATTAGGAGGTCCATTAGGCAAGGCCTTTTTTGCAGTCAGATCTGAGCTTTGTTTGAATTATAGCTGAACTTTATCCATTTCTTCCCTCCCCTCAATCTGTGTCAACAATCACATTTCCCAATGAGGTGCGCCCCTCTCAAGCCTGCTGCAGTAATCTGAGATCTGACTTTAGCTGAACGTATGTGTGGAATGCGCTCCCCCCCCCTTCCCTCACTATGACAACTTGAGGAGTTGACACAACCTAGAACTAAGGAGAAATGCAGCCTAGAACTGTGTTGGCTTTTTTGGAAGCTGCAGCCCACTGCTGGCTCATATTTAAGTGATTATCCACTAGGACTCCAAGATCCCTGTCACAATAGTTACTATTGAGCCAGGTACCACCTATACTATACCTGTGCATTTTGTTTTTCTTGCCTAGAACCTTACTTTTTTCACTATTGAATACCATCATTTTAGATAGCACCAATGTTCAAGTCTGCAAAGATCCTTCTGTATCTTAAGCCTACCTTCTGGATTATTAGCTATTCCTGCTAACTTGGTGACATCTGCAAATTTGATGTCTTCACCATCTATCCCCTCATCCAAATCATTGATGAAGATGTTGAAGAATAATGGGCTTAAAACAGAGCCTTGGGGTACCCCACTGCACATTTCTCTCCATGTAGATGCAGTTCCATTGAGGACTACACATTGATTGAGGTTGTTCAGCCTGTTACGAATCCATCTGGTGGTGATGCTGTCTAACCCACCTTTTTCTATCTTATCAAGTAATAGATTATGGTCTACTTTATCAAATGCTTTACTGAAGTCCAAGTAAATTATATCCACAGCATTCCTTTACCTTCTGCTAATGTATTTTTTTTCTTGTGCTTGCGTTTCATACATTTTGCCACATTTTTTTCCATTCCTTTATTTCACATCTTTCCTTCCACATGCTTTCATGCATGCTAATCTTAAATCTTTGCATTGGATGGAGAAAAGGGAGGAAAATAAACTGCAGCCTATAGAAGGAAGCTACAAGCTGTAAAAGCTATTTAGCATCCTTTATCACCAGCTTAGAAGAGGTGATGGTGATGTCCTGTAATATAAAGGTAGTTCTCAACTTGCAACTACAATTAGGAAAAACATTTTTGATACTAAGCACAGTGGTTGTTAAGTGAATTGCACCTAATTTTGTTGAGAAAGCTGAGAAAGTCACATACAGCTGGGAAAGTCACATATGTGGCTTGCATGACCTTGGGATGCAGCAACTCTTCTTTCCAATTCTATTTTAGACATAAAATTTTCCAGATATAAATTCCCCTCTCGGATCTCCTTAACCTCTTTCCCCATCCCAGCCGCCCCTCCTTCCAACGCCACAATTCTCTGTCTATTTTCTGTTATGTCTTTTTGAATTGCTCTGATTTCATCTTTGAAGTCCGCTAACTCTTTCCTTAATTCATTTTGACCTCTCATGATTTCCTGAAGCATTTGATTAGCAGATAATTCTTTCGAGCTCTCTCCTGCAGTTTCTTTTTGTAATAATGAAGTAATTTTCGATTGCTGCATACTCGGGCTTGAAGTTGCTGAGGGAGGGGCCGAAAAAGATTTGCCCGTTGGTGGTTTTTTAGGACTCATTGTCTAAATTCAAAGTTGGTAAATCTTTTTGCAAAGATGGCGCCAGAGGGCATGTGGTCAGGACGGTCCGAGGTATCAGAAAAATCCGAAAGCAAGAAGTTAGTTCTCCTTCACTGTACCAAGGCACAGAGGTACATCAATAAAAGGAAAGCCATGTCTAAAATAGAATTGGAAAGAATGTCCTTTTTTCTTAGGTTTCAGAACTTACCAGAAACAGAAAATGAAGATCTTAAAGACATTATGAGTACAATTCTAGTAGAATACCTTAAGAGAGATAAAGAACAACTGTGGTGGGATATGGAACTGGTTTATAGAATTAATTCAGCATATGCTAGAACTCATAATGTTCCAAGAGAGGTACATGTCAAATTTCTCAGGAGGACCACGAGGGATGAGGTACTGGAGGCTCAAAGGGGGGGACCTTTAAGATATCAAGATAAAGAAATTACCATTCTAAAACAAATTCCGAAAAAAATAAGAGAGACGAGGAGAAAATATTCCTCCTTGTCAAAGAAATTATATTACAGAGGAATTTGGTTTAGATGGTTATTGCCAGAGGGAATGTTGATTTTCTGGGAGGGAAGCAGAATTAGGATTAAGACAGTAAATGAGGCAAAAGCCTTTATTAAAAAACATTCTTCCCTTCTAGAAGACAAAGATAGCGGAGGCGGGGAAAAGGGCTGCAAGACACAAGACATGGGAACGGAGGGGGCTATGCCTCCACCTGGGGACAAGGAGGAGGGAGCAATATCGACAAGGCTCAGGTCACAAAAGTAATTGTATTTGAAATACTATTGAATGGCAAAGAAAGAAATGATTGAACATATGGTTGATATAAAGAACTCTGTTTATGCTTATCCTTTATATGTTATACTCAAAATTGTAAATCTGTGAGATTTGGGGGGATTTCTACTGACAGCATGGGAGCTACCAAATTTTTCTATGTACCTATATACCCTTTTCCCATAAATGTCATAAAACCAATAAAAATTTTACAAAAAAAAGAAGAAGGATGCAGCAACTCTTGTAAACACAGGTTGCTAACTGCCTAAATTTTAATCCCATGATCCTGGGGATGTTGTGACGGTCATTAGTGTGAGGACTGCAAGTAATTATTTTCAGTGCCATTGTAACTTCGAATGGTTGTTAAATGAATGATTGTAATTCTATAGCAAATTTCCTTTCTTGCTATGGCCTTTAGGTTTTCTGAGAAGAATTATCGAAGGAGAATCCTTATCTCACTTCCCTGGATAAAATCTTACAAGTACTGTGAACAATGAAGTATAAGACAGACAACTAATCATACAGTAAAGCAAAAAGAGAGATGCTTTTTGAGCCTTGATAAATGCTCAAAATATTCTAATTCTGCATCATAAAAATATTCTTACATGGGTTAGATACCTTAATTTGTTTGAAAGCTAAATTCTTTTGAAATTGGGATTTCCATACATTTTTATCCTAAATTGGAATATACATGGGGATTGTTGAGCAAAAAGATACTGGCTGATGAAAGAGAATTTGGGTTAAATAGTAGAAGGAATTTCTTTGTGAGGTGAAGAGCTGCAATTGCATGCATAGCAATGGTGGGTTCCGGGCGGTATGGCCTGGTACAACCGTACCGGTAGCTGGGAGCAGCGGCCACTGTATCGGTATGGTGGCTCATTTGGCCCACCTGCCTGGCCGCGTTCCTTACCGTTTTTTGAAGCAAACAGGCAATTGCGCACACGCGCACATGTGCACAGAGTGTGATGCCTGTGCGACCTCTGCCAAGCAGCTGGGTGTCACAGGGCAGTGGCATGCGCAGCGCCCGACTAGGACGCCAGGCTCCGTGCCTACCGGTTGCGACGGGATCCGGAACCCACTACTGGTGCATAGTATGAATTCTTTTGAAGTAGGAAGTAGAGGATTCTTTTTAACCAGAGTTTGGATGTCCATCAACCACAAAGGCTGGGGCAGCAAGTGTCCTGTGTCAGCAAATAGCTGGACTAGATGACCTTTAGAGTTTCCTTCTCACTGTGCGATTGTATAAACCCTTTTGGCATTTGCTGTTAGAGCTCCTGGTCTATTTTTCTATCTATCATGAACTCATCAATTGTATCAGATGTAGGCCCCTTTTATTTTTATATTAAAAATCCTCTTTTTTATATTTATATATAAAGCCCTTCGGTGTTATTTAAACACGGGCGAACAAAAGCTAGTGGGAACCAATTGCCATTTGAAGAATTAACGTCCGTGAAGGACAGCATTTTTCAGCTTTCTGGTGTTTACCTTGAAAGCATCCCAAATTGTTTTTCAGACATCGGGATGGCAGAGATCCAGAAGTCGTGGAGGGAAGAAGCCTGAAGAGAGATGAAATGGATGAAACTTTCAGAGGTTCCTAAACATCTCAAGGGTGGTAGAATAAATTAGAAAGAGGGAAAACTGCACTGACTTTGGAGGGAGGTGCAAATCCCAAATTCCTGACCCATGAAGCTGAATGGGTGTTCCTGGGCCAATCTATTTTTTCAGCCAACCACATAGAGTTATGAATTATTCTTATTATTTATTTTTATCCACTATTTATTATTCAGGTAGAAGGCAGCAAAGATACCTAATGCTCATCCCACCTCCTGTTTTCCCTACAACAACCTTGTGAGGTAGGTTGGGCTGAGAAGAGAGGGACTGGCCCAGCTGGCTTACAGCAGGGTAGATGTCAGTCTCTTGGTGATTGGCCCAAAGACACTCAGCCAGTTGTCGTGCCCCAGGCAGCATTAAAATTTAACGTCTCTTGGTGATTGGCCCAAAGTCACCCAGTCAGCTTTCATGCCTAAGGCAGGAGTAGAATTCAAAGTCTCCTGGTGATTGGCCCAAAGACACTCAGTTTTCGTGCCCCAGGCGGGACTAGAACTTACTGTCTCTTGGTGATTGGCCCAAAGTCACCCAACTGGCTTTCATGCCTCAGGCAGGAATAGAACTCACCATCTCCCAGTGATTGGCTCAAAGACATTCAGCCAGTTTTCGTGCCACAGGCGGGACTAAAACTTATCGTCTCTTGGTGATTGGCCCAAAGTCACCCAACTGGTGTTCATGCTTACGGCGGGAGAAGAATTCACAGCCGTCAGCATCTGAACAGAATAGAATAGCAGAGTTGGAAGGGACCTTGGAGGTCTTCTAGTCCAACCCCCTGCTTAGGCAGGAAACCCTACACCACTTCAGACAAATGGCTATCCAACATCTTCTTAAAGACTTCCAGTGTTGGAGAATTCACAACTTCTGGAGGCAAATCATTCCACCCACATGTGTCCATGTCAAAAAAGTCAAGATGACTACATGTACAGGTGCAAAAAAGGTGGATTTTCATTTCGTTAGCTAAACCAGTGGTGGGTTTCAAATTTTTTTAGAACCTACTCTGTAGGTGTGGCCTATTTTGTGGGCGTGGCTTGGCAGTCATGTGACAGGGTGGGAGTGGCCACCTTTTAAAATGTGGTGAAACTCATTTAACAACGCTCTTGCTTAGCAACCAAAATTTTGGACTCAATTGTGATGATGAATTCTTTCTTTCTTTCTTTCTTTCTTTCTTTCTTTCTTTCTTTCTTTCTTTCTTTCTTTCTTTCTTTCTTTCTTTCTTTCTTTCTTTCTTTCTTTCTTTCTTTCTTTCTTCCTTCCTTCCTTTCCTTTCCTTTCCTTTCCTTCCTTCCTTCCTTTCCTTTCCTTTCCTTTCCTTCCTGTTGGGTCACTGGCGGTGGCGGGCCAGATTTACTTCCAGGTACACTGGTGGAAACCCCTCTCACCGGTTCTCTAAATTTCACCAACCGGCTCTCGCGAGTAGGTGCGAGCCTGCAGAAACCCACCACTGAGCTACACCCACTATTTTATTCCCCTTGCCCCATCTTGCCACCTGTGGCTTGATGTAAGGTGCCCACTGCAAATGAAAACAAAAAAACTGCAAAAGGCAACATTTTTTTGCAATTGATTTGGAGAGAAGAAAAATTTAAAGATGCTGAATTTATGCTCAATTATTTTAGTGGCAGCAGTGTCCACAAAATTGAAACTTTCCCTTTGCAATGAGATCTACAGTCTTGCTTTTAACTTTTTTTTTAAACATGCATGCTGGCTCTTTCCTGCGTCAAGAAAAGTTTATAATATTTTTAAAAGTTTGTTTTTGTCCTTCCCGTATTCTGAATGCCACCTTTGAATAAACCCTTTTTAGAAGAAGAAGAGCACAGTGGATATTTTAAATGCCACTTTGAAGAGCTCCTTTAGAAGTACAGTAGGCTAAAACATTTCTTAATTAAGGTGACGCTTGATCTGTTCCATTGATGAGTCCTCATTAAGCTAGAAAACTTTAACAAGGGGGCTGTTCTGTGTTCTGCTTGATTAGGAGTGGGTGTTAACTTTGATAAACTAACAAACAAAGACCAAGACTGGTCAATGCCTATATTAAGGATCAGCCTATTTTCCAAAGCAGCAGAAAGCAAAACAAGAAACAATGGATGGAAACTACTGTATTTTTCAGAGTATAAGATGCTCCGAAGTATAAGACGCACCTAGATTTTGGGGAGGAAAACAAGGGCAAAATATTTGCCTCTGTCTCCCAGCAATTTGCCTCCTTGCAACAAACAGTACAGACAATATACACTGTTTGTACTGTTATATTTCAGATTACACTTGTACAGATGCTGTTAAATTTGATGTGCTCTCTGAAGTATAGTTATTCTCGGCTATGTAAAAGAATAGCACTTTTTAAAACAATAGCACTTGGCTTCTTCAGATCAAGCATTTATGTTAGAAAGCTTCTTCATTTTGTTAAGTTGTCTAAAACAATAATAAAGCGGTGTTTATTTTTATTTTATTTTATTTTTTTATTTTATTAAATTTATACCCCGCCCTTCTCCTTGTTAGGACCCAGGGCGGCGCACAGGCATTATTAAAACCACAAAATACAAAATACAAAATCGATTAAAATATATTAAATTATTAGACCCGTGCTAAAAACCCATTTTAAAACCATACCAAATTAATTTTAATTTTAAAAGTCAGAAGTAGGGGCTATCCTAGGCCGGCTTGTTAGTCTAATAATTAGGACATTCTATAGACATTTATAGTTGTCGACTTTCTGTATCTCCTTGCAGCAAAAAGCTTTAGCACAAGAAAAAAAAATCAGCCTCCCAGCAATTTAGCAAACAGCAAGTTTCACTTTCAATTTCTCCGATCATCAGCTGTTAGAGGCTGCAAGGATTGCTATAGCTTATTGAAGCTTCCACAAGCCCGTTGGCTGCAAAGAGGTAAATTGCTGGGAGGCAGAGGCCAAAGGGTGGGGGCCGGTGGGTGGGTGGCAGGGATGGGTTCCTGCCAGTTCTAAGCTCTTCTCTAGAAGAGGTTCCACAAATCCACAGTGCCATTTAGAACCGGTTCCAGCTCCCTTTCTCTGCCCATCCGCCCATCATCAAGAGGAAGAGCGAGAGGAGGAATTCTGGGAGTTGAAGTCCACAAGTCTTAAAGCTGGCAAGTTTGAACACCCCTAGGGGTTTTTTACCTAAAGGGTTAGGGGTGCGAGGGTCTTGTAACTTGACAGCTTTAAGACTTGTGTGCTTCAAATACTAGAGTTTCTGAGCCAACATATTGGTTGCTAAGCAAGAGCATTGTTAAGTGAGTTTCACCACATTTTACAAGTTGGCCACTCCCACCCAGTCACATGACTGCCAAGTCACTCCCACTCGGTCACATGGCTGGCAAGCCACTCCCACAAAGCAGGCCACACCCACACCCACAGAAGAGGTTCTAAAAAAGTTTGAAATCCACCACTGGTGTATGAGACACACCCAAATTTTCACCCTCTTTTAAGGAGGAAAAAGGTGCATGTTATACTCCGAAAAATATGGTAACCAAGGAGAAAAGTAATCTAGAATTAAGGAGAAATTACCTGACAATGAGAACAATTAATCAGTGGAATGGCTTGTTTTCAGAAGTTGTGAAAAACTGGGAAGTTTTTAAGAAGAGAGTGGACAACCATTTGTTTGAAATGGTATAGGGCCGTGATGGCGAACCTATGGCACTCGTGCCACAGGAGGCACATGGAGCCATATTTGGTGGCACACCAGCCTTCAGCTCCAGTCAGCTGATTTTTCGCCTTTCCAAAGGGCCAGGGGAGGCCATTTTTGTCCAGAAGCCGGAAACTCATCATTTCTGAACTTCCGGTTGGCCCATTGGGACCGTTTTTCGCCCTCCCCAGGCTTCAGGAAAGCCTCCGGAAGCTGGGGAGGGTGAAAAATGGCCCCAACAGCCCAACCGGAAGTTTGGAAATGAACTTCCGGTTGGCCCATTGGGGCTGTTTTCTGCCCCACCCAGGCTCCGGATGGCTTTCCTGAAGCCTGGGGAGGGCAAAAATGGCCTCCCCTAGTCCCTCATAGGCTCTCAGAGACCTGATTGGCCTATTGGGGCAGTTTTTCACCCTCCCCAGCCTCCGGAGGCTTTCCTGAAGCCTGGGGAGGGCGAAAAACGGTCCCAATGGGCCAACTGGAAGTTCAGAAATGATGAGTTTCCGGCTTCTGGAGAGCCATTGGACACCCTATTTGCCCTCCCCAGGGTTCAGGAAAGCCTCCGGAACCTGGAGAGCGGTTGCATGCGCATGCACTGGTGGGCTGTGAGATTGAGCGGGCACACGTGCTTGCGTGATAGTGCGCATGTGCAATTTTGGCATGCTATCAGAAAAAGGTTCGCCATCACTGATATAGAGTTTCCTACCTGAGCAGGGGGTTAGAATAAAAGAATCAAATTGAATAGAATTTAATAGAATAGATAACAAAGTTGGAAGGGTCCTTGGAGGTCTTCTAGTCCAACCCGCTGCTCTCTCCTTGATTAGTGGCCATCCATTGCCTTCAGGTGCTTTGGAGAATAGTTTGACTCCCTCTTCTTTGTGGCAGCCCCTGAGATATTGGAAGACTGCTATCATGTGTCTCCTAGTCCTTGTTTTCATTGAACTAGACATACCCAGTTCCTGCAACCATTTTTCATACAGTATGTTTTAGCCTTCAGTCCCCTAATCATCCCTGTTGGTCTTCTTTGCACTGTTTCTAGCATCTTAACATCTTTTTTACATCGTGGCAAACAAAACTGGATGCAGTATTCCAAGTGAAGATGGCATTATAACATGGTATTAACTTGCACAAAACTGGAAAGCAGACTGTGCAGAAATGAATAGGTTGACATTGACAATAAAGGACACGGAGGAATCAGTGTACTACAGTACATGGGGGCGATTTTATAAGTGGCTTGAAAAAAAGATATAAATAGAAAGAAAACGGAACAAAACATGAAATAAGTATCTCAGTTTTGACAGATGATTGATGTAGGGGGAGGGGAAATAAGAAAATATCAAAATGTAAATATACAGGCGGAACAATGATATGAATTGACATGTTAAATAACAATTATAAGAATGTATATCTAAGAATGAATTTGAGAGGAAAAATAAAAAAAACTTTTTACAAAAAAAATAAGAAAAAATGGTATTAACATTTAATGTGATCTTGATTCTATCCCTCTGTTTATGCAACCTAGGGCTGTGTTGGGTTTTGGCAGCTGCTGTACACTGCTGGCTCATATTTAAGTGATTGTCTAGAACAGCGGTCACCAACTGGTGGTCCACAGACCACTGGTCATCCATGAGTAAATTTTGGTGGTCCACAGAAAAATTATTTGCATTTTTTATATTGCACTAAATATTATTTGGGAATGTGGTGGCTCAGTGGGTAAGACACTGAGCTTGTCGATCAGAAAGGCGGTTCGAATCCCTAGCGTCGCGTAATGGAGTAAGCTCCCATTACTTGTCCCAGCTTCTGCCAGCCTAGCAGTACAAACCTAGCCAGAGGTTCCCAAACTTGGCAACTTTAAGACTTGTGGACTTCAACTCCCAGAATTCTCTGCTGGCTGGAGAATTCTGGGAGTTGAAGTCCACAAATCTTAAAGTTGCCAAGTTTGGGAACCTCTGTTCTAAGCGAATAGAGGCAAAACACAAAGAGGTGACATAGTTTAATATCTTCTCCAGTGGCGTGATTAGAATACCCAACTTTGGAAAATCAATGAGTCCAAGTTTTAAGAAATGTAAACATCTCTCTCATCATTTAACAATGAAGTCAATACATCAGAAAATAATCTTAAAGAATATTTTTAAAAGGTTGGATATTAAATAACTTTCTTGGCACTGCAAAAAAAATGGCAGGACTCTGACTCATACGATTTAGTCTTGTCTGGCCATTGTCCCATTGTGGCTTCCTTTAGTACCGAAAGATGTAAGTGCAATATTGCATTGCAGTCCTAAAATATGGAGTATGAAATTTGATGAAGAACTTGGCACTCAGCGAAGAGAATTATTGGATAGAGAGAGAAATAAATGTATTCCCCTTGAGTTAAAGAAAATTGATTCAATGTACGTTATGAAGCTCTGATGTTTTTATATTCCACAAATGAGAAGGAACATTTTTCCATATAGTATCTATTTAATAAGCTTAAGGATTGAATTAATCTTATAGTGATGTTATGCAGCTCTTCTTTCCTTTCCTTTTTCCCTACTTTCCTGTTCCACTCTTATGTTTTTACTTTAATCACTAGCATGTATAGGGGTTGTTTTTCTGCACAATTGCTGCTGCATCATTTTTATTGTACTGTACACCACAAATCACACTTCATACATACAAATGTACATCCATACGTATATTCATACGTATACGAACGTGTTGGAAGTTATCACCCAGTCCTCTCCCAGAAAAATGGAATGCCCTAGAAAATATTGAAAAGGCAGAATACTATTCTACTCTGAATGTGATAAGGGAAAAACATGTTTTGATTCCTGCAGTTTCCTGCCTACTCCACCTTTTGTCAATGGGCCATTAAGAGGCCAAGCCAGTCTATTCACATAACAAAAGACCCCTCCCCATCAGCTCCAGGGTGATGGAATCAAGGCAGGCTAGTATAAGCCTTACTGACCACATGGCATCTGAGAACTCAGCCTAGAGAGTTGCCCATGCATTGCCCCATGTGAGCCTGGCAACCAATCAGAGTACAGTACTTTACACAGGAACAGGAAACAGATAGGTGGGGCCAAACAGTTGATAAAAAGCCCTGCAAGCCCTTGCTCAGCCCTTCTCTTCCTGTCCACCAACATTGAAGCATGTAAGCACCTTTTCTGGTCAGGACTCCAGCCATGTGGTCCTGTCCACCATTAAACCATCTTTCCAAGCAGCCTCCATGTCTCCAGTGTCTTCTTCCCCACTTGGAGCCAAACCCAGAAGGACATTTCCTTACTACAAACGGAAGAGGCCTTCATGCTGCAGTAGGATAGATAATGGCTAAAATGAAGAGGAGGAGGATATATATAAATATGTAAAAGGAATTAATGTAACTGGTCAATACACCAATTGCAGCTCTTACCTAGAGCAAGGAGTAATTCACAGTGTAATTACTACAGCTAGGCTTTGACTTATGATCAGTTGCTTAGCGACCATTCGAAGGTATAATGGACCTAATGGGGGCTACTTATGACCCAGATTCAAAGTTCTGATCCTCCCTCCCTCCTTCCCTCTCTCTCTCTCTCTCTCTCTCTCTCTCTCTCTCTCTCTCTCTCTCTCTCACACACACACACACACACACACACACAATCAATCAATCAATCACATGACTGAACTTTGGCCATTGGGCTGCATTTGCAGCTGTTTGCAGTGTCTTATTTTATTATTTATTTATTTGTTTAATTTATATAACCGCACCCTCTCCCCAAAAGGACCCGGGGCGGTGCACAGGAAATGAAAACACACAATATCACAAATATAAATAATTAATACCAGATTAAATAAATTATCCCTGTGCTAAAAATTAAAAATGTTAAAACATTCACCCCATCTAAAACCCAATTAAAACAATTTATGGTACAGACTGTAGGCTAGGTAAATAGCTTAGGCCAAACCGGCCTGATTGAACAAGAGTGTCTTTAATTTCTGGTGGAAGGTGCGGAGGTCCGTAGTCTTGCAGTCATATGGCTGCGTTTCACAAGATTTTTGTCAGTTAATTCTGGTTTTCAGCAAAACCATGCCCACAGCAAACCACTTAACAACTGAGGCATTTGCTTAATGACCACCTGTGTAAAAAAAGTCGTGGAGTTGCAGGAGAAGGGGGCTATATCAGGGGTGTCATACTAGCTGCCCGCGGCTGGATGCGTCACGTGCTGGCCACGCCCATGCCTGACTTAGTGAAGTGGGGGAAAGTCGCGATACATCATGTGACAATGCTGTGACAACGCCAGTTTGACACCCCTGGGCTATATCAAGCATCTTAAGAAACCTGATTCAGGAAGTTCAATTAAGTATAAAGATTTATTGCACTCTTAAGTTCTCTACAACAATCGAGCCAAATGACTGCTAAGAAAAATGCACCAGAGATAAGAATAGAAACGCATTCAAGGTGGGATGGACTTAGATCTCCTGCGGGTGGGAAGGGACTCTGGACTTATGACTCATTTGACACCCCCATCCCCCACTGCCTCAGCTTCATCCTCGACAACAACTACAGGCTGTTTCCCAAGGAGCAAAATCAGTCTGAAATCCTTGGTATATAGAAGGATGTCCAGAGTGGATCCTCCCTAACCTTAGTGTGCAGGGTAATGTTTACTAGCGATGCAGATTGTGCTTTAGACTGGCACGATTGCTGTCTATAGGTGAACAACAAGAAAGAAACTGCAAATCATCTTGTCATTCTTGGTTATCTGTACCTGATAATCGGTCAGGTGAATCAATCCATTTTACAACCATCATGACTTACGTCCATTACATTTGTAAGTCGAGGACTACCTACGTTGTTGGATATCACTATTATACAGTAATACTACTGCAGTGACCTGGGGCTGCAGGTGAAGCCCATCTCCAAGGAATAGTCAGGGCAAATGTGAGTGCTTCATGGATTCCACCAACTTCTGGGGACAGTACAAAGGGCAGGCTTGAACTTATAATGTCTTTATAATGCCTTGGTAAGTTGGAATACGGCATCCAGTTTTGGTTGCCATGATGTAGAAAAGATGTGGAGACTCTAGAAAGAGTGCAGAGAAGAGCAAGAAAGAGGATTAGGGGACTGAAGGCTAAAACATGAAGAACAGTTGCAGGAATTGGATATGTCTAGTTTAATGAAAAGAAGGACTAGGGGCAGGGGTGAGTTCTGGCAGTCACTACTGCCCGTTAGCTCATGGTCATGCCTCATGCACGCACACCCACTTGATGCACATTGTGCGCTCATGCAGAGTGCAATAAAAATAGCTCTGCACATGCGCAGAAGCAGACATAAGATGGCGCCACCTACGGAGAACTGGGGGACTGGTTCGGGGGCGTGGCAGACCTGGGTCACTGCTGGTTCCAGTGACCCAGGCCGCCAAACCACTACCAGTTCGCTCGAACCACTCCGAACCGGCGGGAACCCACATCTGGCTAGGGGGTGACATGATAGCAGTGTTCCAATATCTCAGGGGTTGCCACAAAGAAGAGGGAGTCAAACTATTCTCCAAAGCCCCTGAGGGCAGGACAAGAAGCAATGGGTGGAAACTAATCAAGGAGAGAAGCAACTTAGAACTGAGGAGAAAATTGCATAGGGTTTCTTGCCTGAGCAGGGGTTGGACTAGAAGACCTCCAAGTTCCCTTTCAACTCTTCTATTCTGTTATTCTGATAAATCCTTTGACAGTTAAGTACCTTCAGAACCGTCATTTGCAGTAAGACTCGGTCCATCCAACTTCTCAGTCCAACTCACCTCACAGGATTGTTGTGAGAAAGAGTATTGTGTGTGTTTGCCCCCTTGAGTTATTCATAAAAATAATAATCTCTTCTGGATTTAATGCATTTGATGGGCAAAGTGGGCTCCGTCTATGTATTTTGGTTGTGTTTTGTCCTGCTGTGATTACTTTTTTCCTAACTCCATTTATTTCAAGTCTTCATCTTTTATTAATTTATTTTGGGAATAATTGATATGAAAATTTATAATGGAGGTTTTAATTACATTACAGTAAACTGTTTTAACTGGCAGGAAGTCTGATTAGATTAGAGCATTACAGTAGATTAGAGCCTCACACGCATAAATAACCCAAAGGCAGAAGCGAGATTAAAGAGGATCTTAATTTTATTTTTAATTTTATTTTCTCTTCTTAAGATAAGGCCCAAACCCAACAACTTCCAGTGATAAAAATAAGAATTACAAGTAAGTGTTAGGAAAAATTTCCTAGCCTGATGGTCTTTTCCTCGGTGGAGCACTCTTGAAAAACGTGTTAGGATTTTTTTAAATATATAGTACAAAACACAGGTTTCCCCAGTTGAAAGAAAGGCTGAGCGCCAAAGAATGGAGGCCTTTGAACTCTGGTGCTGGAGAAGACTCCTGCGAGTCCCTTGGACTGCAAGGCGATCCAGTCGGTCAGTCCTAGAGGAGATCAACCCTGACTGCTCTTTAGAAGGCCAGATCCTGAAGAGGAGACTCAAGTACTTTGGCCACCTAATGAGAAGGAAGGACTCCCTGGAAAAGAGCCTCATGCTGGCAACGACTGAGGGCAAAAGAAGAAGGGGACGACAGAGAATGAGGAGGCTGGATGGAGTCACTGAAGCAGTGGGCGTGAGCTTAAATGGACTCCAGAGGATGGTAGAGGGCAGGAACAGAGATGTTCAAAAGCCTAAAACTCATTTTTGGAGCAGAGCCACCACAGACTGTTCCTTTGAAAATTCCAAGCCGGCCCAGCAAACAAGATCACCAGCCCACAATCCTTGAGTTTGACACCCCAGTCCCAGAGCAAAGCGTACAAACACACACACATGGCAACCTCTGGCTGCGTTCATTCCAGCAAAACAAAGGAACAATGAAATTATTTCACAAAACAAGTAACAAACAATGAGTCGACAAAGTCAGGAACAAGGTAGAGTCCACAAAGTCAGGAAGAAGTAAGCAGTCCTGCAAACTCCAAATGTCTGTACCGGCACACCAAACTCTACCAATCCAGTGTTTGTTCCCGACAAATGCCCCTCCCCACAGCTCCTCCTTAAGCCTCAGTCCCCAGCTATAGCAGTAGTACTTAGACTTATATACTGCTTCATAGCCCTCTCTAAGCGGTTTACAGAGTCAGCCTAATTGCCCCCACCAATCTGGGTCCTCATTTGACCCACCTCGGAAGGATGGAAGGCTGACTCAACCTTGAGCTGGTGAGATTCGATCTACCAAACTGCTGGCAGCTGGTGACAAGCAGAATTTGTCTGCAGTACTGCACTCTATCCACTGTGCAGCCGCAGCAAGGTATGCCTTGTGAAGAGGGTTTGGGCGCTCTCCTCCCGAGTTGTCGGGTCACCCTGTGCTGTTCCCGCCTTCTCTCCAACTCTCCATGCTTGAGGATCAGGAGGGGGTGGTCCTTGCTCATTGCCTGTCGTTCCTCCTGTTCACTGCTTGTCCTCTCTCAGTTATCCTGCCCCCATTCCTCCCTGCTAACAAGCCAGCCCAATCCTGAGCGGTCCTGGGCTGCCTTGGCCTGCTCCTCCTCACCTTCCTCCGAAGCCAATGAAACTGCCCCCTCGATCTCTGTGGCTCTAGCTCCCGCATATACTCATCTGCAGAGTCCGGCTCCAATGGGGGGGATGTCAATATTGTTGGCATAACTCCTTTCTTGACACAACCACACACACGCTTGCTTTCATTTCTTTTTTTTTAACAAAACAAACTCTAATGAAGAAGAGGGATGCGGTGGCTCAGTGGCTAAGACGCTGAGCTTGTCAAGTGAAAGGTCGGCAGTTTGGCGTTTCGAATCCCTAGCGCCGTGTAATGGAGTGAACTCCCGTTAGTTGTCCCACCTTCTGTCAACCTAGCAGTTCGAAAGCATGTAAAAAATGCAAGTAGAAAAACAGGAACCACCTTTGGTGGGAAGGTAACAGCGCTCCGTGCGCCTTCGACGTTGAGTCATGCCAGCCACATGACCACGGAGACGTCTTTGGACAGCGCTGGCTCTTTGGTTTTGAAACAGATGAGCACTGCCCCATAGAGTCGCATGTGCATGCATGTGCGAGGGGAACCTTTACCTTTAATGAAAAAGAGGGTCAGGCTATTTCAACCCTCTTCCCAGGTAGCACTGAAACTCTGGATCCCAGGAGGGAAAAAATAGCTTGCTCGTTCCAAAAGATGATTAGGGGACTGGAGACCAAACCATATGAAGAACGGTTGCAGGAACTGGGTAGGTCTAGTTTAATGAAAAGAAGGTCTAGGGGAGACATGATAGCAGTCTTCCAATATCTCAGGGGCTGCCACAAAGAAGAGGCAGTCAACCTATTCTCCAAGGCACCTGAGGGCAGAACAAGAAGCAATGGGTGGAAACTAATCAAGGAGAGAAGCAACTTAGAACTGAGGAGAAATTTCCTGACAGTTAGAACAATTAACCTCTGGAACAACTTGCCTCCAGAAGTTGTGAATGCCCCAACACTGCAAGTTTTTACGAAGATGTTGGATAGCCATTTTTCTGAAACGGTGTAAGGTTTCCTGCCTAGGCAGGGGGTTGGACTAGAAGACCTCTAAGGTCCCTTCCAACTCTGCTATTGTATTGTATTGTATTCCAGGTGGCAAGTTCATCCTTCCACAAAATCTTCTAGATCCCTTAGAAGATTTTTAAATACGGACTAGGTAGGCGATACTATGCGACATGACATTCCCTAGGGGAATGGCTGGGGGCCCAATTGGATGATCTTTGAGGTATCTTTCATCCAGATAATATCACAAGGTTTGGGAAGCAAAACGACTCATCCGCGTCCCCCCAAAAAATACAAGACATAATCTTGGTACAGCAGCCCTGGGAGTTTGCCTTAACCAAAAATTAGCAACGAGGCCAAATAAGCTATTAAGCAAATTCTCAAGATGGATAGTTTATCTGCCTGGGGGCTGACAGTTAATTAAGGAAATCGATCGTGGCCGGGTTCAAGCGACGGATTCTCCCCCCTTCAGCTTTCTTGGCACCTTTAAATAAGCCAGGAAAATCCCCTGCAAACCACTAAAAATGACTCAGGTTTATCCGGAGTGTTTTTTTGGGTGGGGAGAGAGAAGGAAGGAGGGACGCTGGGATTATCGAGTCACTTGTCAGGCAAGAAGGCTTCACGTCAGCCGAAATGAAGGCTTCACCACCCCCTCCGAGCTGCAATGCGTGGTGTATCCTTCACCTTTACTGCCTCGGCATCCTAAAGTGAGATTGATCAGGTATCCTTGGGTTGCATGGAAAGAAGAGGGACTTGGAGAGTGTGTCTCCCTTAGAGATTCCGGCCCTTCCTGTCACTGGCGTGCGAAGACAGGGCGTCATTTCTCAAGTCCTGTCAGCTGAAGGGAAGTTATTATAGAAGTAAATGATGCTGCAGAAAATAGAAGGAAAGGCACCTTCGGCTCAAGCTTGGTGCCTGCTTCCTCTATTCCTCAACCTTGGCAACTCTTAAGATGGGGAATTCTGGGAGTTGAAGTCCACCCATCTTAAGAGCTTCCAAGGTGGAGCAACAGTCCTCTTGTGCAACCTTTTGGGCAAGGTGGCTTGCCATTTAGGCTTTGTTGTTGTGGTTAGTTGCGAGGTCTTGTCCAACCCATCGTGACCCCGTGGATAACGTTCCTCCAAGCCTTCCTGTCCTCTACTATCCCCTGGAGTCCATTTCAGCTCACATAGACTGCTTCAGTGACTCCATCCAGCCACCTCTGTCATCCTCTTCTTCTTTTGCCCTCCATTGTTCCCAGCATGAGGCTCTTCTCCAGGGAGTCCTCCCTTCTCATTAGGTGGCCAAAGTATTTGAGTTTCCTCTTAAGGATCTGGTCTTCTAAAGAGCAGTCAGGGTTGATTTCCTCTAGGACTGACCGGTTGGATGGCCTTGCAGTCCAAGGGACTCAGTGCAGGAGTCGTTTTCTCCAGCACCAGAGTTCAAAGGCTCAATTCTTTGGCGCTCAGCCTTCCTTATGGTCACAGCCATACATTGCAACTGGGAAAACCATGGCCCATTAAAAATACCCTGACTTTTCATAGCTTTTAAGGCTAGACCTTCCAAAACTAGACCTTCTAAGACTGGTTACAAGTAGTCCTCAACTTATGACCCATCACCTACCATCTGTTGAAGTTATGACAGACTTCCTCAGAAGTACCTATGATACAGGTTTGAATTTCTGATGGCTGTGCTTCCACTCCCTATAGTCACATGATCACATTTCGGGGACTCAGTTACCGGCCCAGCTTTACGGCTGTTTGCGCTCTCCTGCGGTCACAAAGCCACATTTTTTGTAATTTCTCTCTTATTTGAAATTACAAATAATAAACAAAAAATTGAGGGGCTGGAAGGGGGGGCAGTTGGGATGAAGGAGGAGATAAAAGATTTTAAGAAGGAAATTATAGATATTACTGGTCAAATGTCTAAAATTGATTTTGAACGTATGTCTTTCTTTTTAAGATTTCAGAATGTCCCAGAATCAGATAATGAGAATTTACGAGATTTAATGGCTACAATTTTAAAATAAGAAAAAATTTTCTGCAAGAAAAATAAGGAACTTATCTGGGGGGACATTGATTTGATTTATAGAATTAATTCAGCATTTGCCAGAATAAATGATGTACCCAGACAGATACATATTAAATTTATAAGAAGGTCAACGAGGGATGAGATACTGAGAGCGCAAAGAGAAGGCCCTTTGATATATCAGCAAAACAAGGTGGCCATATTGAAGCAGATCCCCAAAGAAATAAGAGATATAAGAAGGAAATATTCCTTCTTAACAAGAAAATTACATAAAAAGGGGGTGTGGTTCAAGTGGTTGATGCCTGAAGGGATGCTGGTATTCTGGGAGGGAGGAAGAGTTAGAATAAAATCAGTAGAAGAGGCGGAGAATTTTCTTAAAAAACATTCCTCAATCCTGGATGACGATGATATGGGAACGGGAGGGTCCACGGGTCTACCTACTGGTGGGGTGGAGGAGGAAGAGACTATAGCAAAGAGGCTCAGATCGCAGAAATAACTTTTTCTTTCTTTTTATGATGGTAATTCCTGTATGGATGTTAATAGAAACAAAGTAATTGAATGTATGAAACATTATTTTTGATTATGAAATTTATGATTTAAAATGTATGTACCCCTTCCTTTTATTATTTCCTAATGGAACATATATGAAGACTCGGAGGCGGTCACCAGACCCGATGTGGAAGCTCTAAAATATTGTATAATACCTTACCTATCCCCTTTCCTTTATAAAATGTTAAAACTAATAAAACTTTTTCAACATTAAAAAAGCCACATTTTTTGATGTCTTTTTTGCCAAAAAGCAGCATTTACTTCCAGCTTTGGTTAAATAGTGACCCATAGTAAACAATTGGTTTGCTTAATGACTTCAGTGCTTGCTTAACAACCGTGCCAAGAAAAGGTTGTAAAACTGAGTCAGTCATGACTTAGAACCATGACTTAGGACCATAAGAGCCACGGTGGTACAGTGGTTAGAATGCAGTACCGCAGGCTACTGCTGCTGCCTGCTTGCAATTTGGCAGTTCGAATCTCACCAGGCTCAAGGTTGTCTCAGCCTTCCATTCTTCCGAGGTGGGTAAATGAGGAACCAGATTGTTGGGGACAATAGGCTGGCTCTGTAAACTGCTTAGAGAGGGCTGTAAAAGCACTGTGAAGCAGTATATAAGTCTTAAGTGCTATTGCTATAATGGGCAGGCTCCATTACAGTCATAAGGACTACCTGTGTAGACTTGCTGAGATATTTTGTAGACCAGTTTCCAAACCAGGAAGGGGAGAAATTATACACAGACACAAACATGTATACTGTATATATATCCGTAAATAGACAATGTTGTGGTTGTGCATATTGTGAAAAAAAAGGCAATACATTTGTAGAAAAACAAGATATGTCAATCTTTGCTTTTACAGAAGTACAATATAGAAATGAGAGAAAAGTGGTTTTCAAGGATAAAAAGGTATAGAGAAACAGGACGAACAGGATTGCTATAAGTTACTTTGAGCTCAGCTCCTTTTCTTTAATTCAGAATTTTTCTTTTGGGGAAGGGATCACACTGCTTACTCGCTCAAGGGAATGATGTGATTGGCAGGTAAATAAATGTAGTTTAAACTCTAAGTGTTTGATTGCAAGACATGTGGGTAGCATCAAGGACATTTGGCAAAGGGGTGTGCCCTTCTCTATAAATACAAATTTTCAGGGAGAGGTTTATATTCTAAATCAATGATGACGTACCTTTCTGGCACCCAAACTGGAAGCGTGTGCATGCATGTGTGTGCGCTGGTGTGTGCATGCCTGTTTTTTGGCCTGGTTTTTTTAGCTGTTTCCAGGCCGTTTTTCTAGCAGTTTTTCAGGCTGTTTTCTGACGCTCCAGTGCCTGTGAAGGCCAGAGGGCTGGCATGCTGGAATCCAGTAGAACAGCTGGTGATGGCGCACATGCTCCCAGAGAGGGCTCTGCGTGCCACTTCTGGTACACATACCATAGGTTCACCATCATGGTTCTAAATAAGTCCTCTATAAGCGGTTTACAGAGTCAGCCTATTAACCCCCAACAATCTGGGTCCTCATTTTATCCACCTGGGAAGGATGGAAGGCTGAGTCAACCTTGAGCCGAGTGAGATTTGAACTGCAGCTAGCAGTCAGCTGAAGTAGCCTGCAGTACTGCACTCTAACCACTGCGCCACCTCGGTTCATCAGAGATAATGCAGAAATAATCTGCAAGCACAGTTGATGACTGTCACAAATGACAAATTTTATTTGCAGAGACTTAGGTTGGAAGTGTGCAGACATTGCCAGTTGTGTTAGCAACTCTGGGTTCAGAACCAGTGTTAAGACTCTGGTCCCTTAACCATGTTAGCAGAATAAATGCGGAATAGTGTAATTCACCGGACAGTAACGAGATACGTTGCTGTAAACCACACACAAACTCTAAAACAGTGATAGTAAGAAAATAAATAGTCTTTACTTTGTAGCAACTAAAATGCTTCTTCCGACTAACTTCTCAAACAATGATAACAGTCCTACATCAAACAGAGTTTATCTTACAGTGATGCAAACAAAACCTCCTTCTTCTCAGTTCAGCTTCTCAAACGACAATCAGGAACAACACAGGAAATCACAAGGAATGAAACAGGGATCAAACAGGATTCCTGACCTTGATTATATAGTATAGCTGATACTCACAGCCAATCAGAATTTAGGACAGTCTAAAAGCTACATAACGTCTTAAGAACATAGACTCACATATATGAACATAGATTCATATATATTGTCAACCCAATATAATGCTGCATATCCTAACAAGTTGAACGCGTGTTGATAGAAGCTGCACGTTCTGAGAAATGTCCAAGAGAAAGGGGGAAAGTTTAAAAGCTCAGATCAATAGCTTGAAACCTGGCCTGGCTAAAATATATTTGGAGCAGTGGGTTGAGTTTCATGTAGCCCTATATCTAATTTCCACTGTGCTCTGCAAATAAAGAATTCAGTTCTGCAGCTACCGCAAAACATTGCAATGCTGCTCAGTTAGGATAAATAAATGAGGGGTATTGTAAGCCGCCTTAAGTCGCCATGTGCGAGAAGACGGCAATATAAATTTACTAATATAAAGAAAGAAAGAGAAAAATGAGGCTCCTAAATCACTTCTGGCTCCACTTCTGGCTTGCTATAATCCCACCTATCCATAACCTGTGGCTACCTCTATACGTTATACATAATACAATAATTCAATAGCAGAGTTGGAAGGGACCTTGGAGGTCTTCTAGTCCAACCCCCTACTAAGGCAGAAAACCTTATACCCTTCAAGACTAATGGCTATCCAACATCTTCTAAAAAACTTCCAGTGTTGGGGCATTCACTACTTCTGGAGGCAAGCTGTTCCACTGGTTAATTGTTCTAACTTGTCAGGAAATTTCTCCTCAGTTCTAAGTTGCTTCTCTCCTTGATTAGTTTCCACCCATTGCTTCTTGTTCTGCCCTCAGGTGCCTTGGAGAATAGTTTGATTCCCTCTTCTTTGTGGCAGCCTCTGAGATATCGGAAGACTGCTATCATGTCTCCCCTAGTCCTTCTTTTCATTCAACTAGACATCCCCAGTTCCTGCAACCGTTCTTCATATGTTTTAGCCTCCAGTCCCCTTATGACCTGCCCAATATTAACTTGGAAGGCAAACATTTCAGAAAGCACACCAAGTGCATTATGGCAATATTTCACAGCCTGGTGGCTGCACTGAACTGCCAAGAGGAACACATCAAATTAGCCTAAAGTTCTCTGCACACAGAAGGCAGAAAACATTAAAGAAGGTGCAATGGACATCTTCAAAATGTTTAAGTTGTGTGTTGATACAAGCCAAGCACTGCTCTTTTTCTGCATGCCAAAAGGGTGGGGTTTGGACTGCAATTCTACATCCATGTTGCAGATTTTCACAAAACCTCTTGGGCATGGTGAATTTTGCACGTCTTTTTTAGAATCCTCTCCACCTTATCTTATGCACAGGTACATCATATGTGGTACCTTGCTCAATAGTAGTAACTGTGAAAGGGATCTTGGAGTCCTAGTGGACAACCATTTAAATAGGAGCCAGCCATGTGCAGCAGCTGCCAAAAAAGCCAACACAGTTCTAGGCTGCATAAACAGAGGGATAGAATCTAGATCACATGAAGGGTTAATACCACTTTATAAGGCCTTGGTAAGGCCACACTTGGAATACTGCATCCAGTTTTGGTAGCCACGATGTAGAAAAGATGTGGAGACTGTAGAGAGTGCAAAGTAGAACAACAAAGATGATTAGGGGAGGCTAAGACATATGAAGAACGGTTGCAGGAACTGGGTATGTCTAGTTTATTATTATTTATTTATTTATTTAATTAGATTTCTAGACCGCCCCCTCTCCCCGAAGGGACTCGGTAAAAGGTAAAAATTAAAAATATCAAAACCATAACAATACATATAAGCTAAAATCAAATTAAATAGTCCTCTGAACAAATTTATAAAAATTAAAAACTAAGCCTATAAAACCAAATAAAATAATTTAAAATTACAGACTGGGTCGGGAAGCATGAAGTTAGGCCAGGCCGGCTAGATGAAACAGGTGGGTTTTGAGTTTCTGACGGAAGGAGCGGAGGTCCGTGGTCGTTCTAATATCAGGGGGAAGGTCATTCCAAAGGGTCGGGCCCATCACAGAGAAGCCCCTTCCCCTGGGCGTCGCCCGCTGGCATTGCCTAGTGGACGGCACCCGGAGAAGTCCCTCTCTGTGAGAGCGAATCGGCCGAAGGGATGTATGGGGCAGGATACGATCCCGCAAATAACTAGGTCCTGTGCCATGGAGCGCTTTAAAGATGATGACCAACACCTTGAAACGCACCCGAAAGGCCACCGGCAGCCAATGCAGCCTGCGCAGTAGCGGTGTTACGTGGGAGTATCTGGTAACTCCCAGTACTACCCGCGCGGCCACATTTTGGACCAACTGAAGCCTTAGGGTGCATCTCAAGGGGAGCCCCATGTAGAGAGCGTTACAGTAGTCTAGACGGGACGTCACATGCGCATGAGTGACTGTGCAAAGGGCACAAAAAGAACAAAACAAAAAGAATAGTCAAACTATTCACCAAGGCACCTGAGGGCAGAACAAGAAGCAATGGGTGGAAACTAATCAAGGAGAGAAGCAATTTAGAACTGAGGAGAAATTTCCTGAAGGTGAGAACAATTAATCAGTGGAACAGCTTGCCTCCAGAAATTGTAAATGCCCCAACACTGCAAGTCTTTAAGATGATGTTGGATAGCCGTTTGTCTGAAATGGTATAGGGTTTCCTGTCTAGGCAGGGGGTTGGACTAGAAGACCTCCAAGGTTCCTTCCAACTCTGCTATTGTATTGTATTATCTGGCATCTACAGCAAACCACCATGCCAAAATGATGTGTACAGAGTGATGCCAAAGTGTAAACTCCACCCTTGTTCTTCCATTCTGATTTGTGATTCGTGATATGCTATGTGTTTCATAATTTGCCTCTCCTTGCTCCCACCTACTTCAGCCCCACAAGGACATAAATGTCCACAAAGGATGATAAGTCATCCTCAAAATGCAACAGGTAAATAAACAACCATTTCCAGCAGATACAAACCACACACCTAAACCCCAGCTGTCAGATCAAGGTTGCAACAATCAGGTTAATCCTTACACATCTGCAAAATGATACAGAAAAACTCACTGGGTAATTATTTTGACCCTGCTAGGGCTGCAAACATATAAATGACCAGTAGTTGGCAGCAAAAATTTGTAGCTTTATGTCTGCTGCCATCTAGTTATTATCTGTATTTTCTCTGTCTCTCTCTTTCTCTGATACACACACCTTTTTAAATTGTAGCTCTTGTATATCAGGAAAGAGAGAGAGAGAGAGACAGACAGAGACAGACAGACAGAGACAGAGACAGAGATTTAAACTTTCTGCTGCCCTCCAGTGGCTACATATGCTCATCAACTTCTATGATCCTTCTTTTAATAAAAACCCACTAAATCAATGTCTAGCTTCATGCCTCTTAGGAAGCTAACATGCTGGTTGGAAAGGCAATACAGTAGCCTTCCGTTCCGTTCATTTGCTCTATGAGAAGGGTATTCTTTTGCAGGTGAATTGCATGCTACCCAAAGAAACTTGGCCTGCTAAATCTCAAGGAATACATGTGGCAGTATTCTCTCCCTGCTGTGGACTGGCTGTTTTCAGATCTAGGGTAGAGACTGTGAAACCCAGACTTTAGAGATTACAGCAGGGAATTGGGGCAAACCAATATATAGGCTGATGTTTAGTCCAGTAGAAGAGAAGATTGCGGAGAAATATGACAGTTGTCTTCAAGTGTCTATCATGTAGCAGACAGGGCAAAACCATTCAGAGTTGTTCCAGAAGACAAGAAAAGAAGCAGGATGTTTCAATTTATGGCATAAGGAAATAGACAGATTGAACACCAGGAAAAAAAAATTCCTAAAACTTAAGAGTTGTTTAATACAGGAAGTCCTCGGTTTACAACCATTTTTAAAGTGACTGTTTGAAGTTACAACGGCACTGAAAAAGTGACTTGTGATTGTTGCAGCATCCCCATGGTCCATGATCAAAATTTGGATGATTGGCAACTGGCATGTTTATATTGCATTTATTTCCTGCAGCCCAGATATTGAAAGACGCTTGCATCCTGGGGAGGAAAACTATGGTAAATCTAGACAGCATACTAAAAAGCAGAGACATCACCTTGCCAATAAAAGTCTGTATAGTCAAGGCTGTGGTTTTCCCAGTTGCAATGGATGGCTGTGAAGGTTGGACCATAAGAAAAGCTGAGCGCCAAAGAACGGAGGCCTTTGAACCATGATGTTGGAGAAGACTCCTGCAAATCCCTTGGACTGCAAGGCGATCAAACAAGTGAGTCCTAGAGGAGATCAGCCCTGAGTGCTCTTTAGAAGGCCAGATCCTGAAGAGGAAACTCAAATACTTTGGCCACCTAATGAGAAGGAAGGACTCACAGGAGAAGAGCCTCATGCTGGGAAAGATGGAGGGCAAAGGAAGAAGAAGGGGACGGCAGAGAATGAGGTGGCTGGATGGAGTCACTGAAGCAGTAGGTCTGAGCTTAAATGGACTCCAGAGGAGGGTCGAGGACAGGAAGGCCTGGAGGAATGTTGTCCATGGGGTCACGATGGGTCGGACATGACTTCGCAACTAACAACATCAACAAATGTTTTATTGTGGTTGCAGTGTCCTGCAGTCTTGTGATCACCTTTTGTGATCGTCTGACAAGCAAATTAAATGTGGAAGCCAGATTCACTTAACAACCATCTTATTAACATAACAACTATAGTGGTTCACTTAACAACTATGACAAAAAAAGGCCATAAAAAGGAGCAAAACTCACTTAACAACTGTCTTGCTTAGCAACAGAAATTTGGGGTTCAGTTGTGGTCATAAGCTGAGGACTATCAGTAATGTTAGGAGTAGACTCCTATAGTTGGGTAGACGATATATAGTCATTGTAGCTTTAAGGCTGATGTAATGTTAGAGTGCAATTAGTAAGTGCAATTATCTCTAACTATAAGAGAAGGCAAGGATAGCGCATATATCTCTCACTGCTGGACTTGCTGTATTTGATAACTGCTGTGAACTGTGATTACTGAGGAAGAAGACTGAAGATTGTGTAAGATATTTGATATTATTGAGATTTTGTTGTTTGACTCAATTTGACATCACTGCTTATTGAGCAGTAGCTTAGTTTAGTAGTCTTTACAAACCTAAGTAAAAGCTATTCTATTTTACTTAAACAGTGTCTGATATACTTATTGTGTGTATATTAGCAACATTCCTCTGGCTGCATTCTCTGCTGCATACCCTCTGCTTGTCTCCCAACGGAGATATCACCTAACAAGTAATGAAACAGACTGTCTTGGGAGGTGTGGCTATTCCTCGGCTGGAAAGATTGAAATTGAGGCTGGACAGCCTTCCACCAGAAATATTATAGTAATGGATGGCCACACTGGTAGAGCGTTGGACTAGATGACCTCTAGAGTTCCTTCTAACCAAACCAGACTATGACTCTGCTATTTTGCACAGATCTGAAGATGGATAAGGCCTTTTTTTTCCTTTTCTTTTCTTTTTTGCTAAAAGAGCATTTCTCAACCTTGGCAGCTTTAAGAGGTGTGGACTTCAATTCCCAGAAATCCCCCACCAACCTAACTGCCAGGGGAATTCTGGGAGTTCATGACATAAATTTAATTTAAAAAAAATGCCCACCCTCTTAAAGTTCCCAAGGTGCTAGACCATCACTTTTAAAAGTTTGCTTCTCTGGCCATTTCGGATCCAGGGTGCCTGGATTCATATTTTATATAGATGTTAAAGAGCCTCCCACACCAGCTCCTAGACGGAGCACACAACAAAGGAGAAGCGACAGTTATTAAGCTAAAAGCATTATCTAAAGATCTTGGCTTTCAGGCAGGGCTTGCCGGCTCAGACATTTTGGGTTATTAAACGACACTTTAAATCAAACGGGTTTTCCTTTGGGGCTGTAATCTGGACAGCTCTACTGCTTTGCCTTAAAAATGAGGCTGCGGAACTGTCTGGATCAGTGGTAAATTCATTTTTTTTTTTACTACGGGTTCTGTGGGCGTGGCTTAGTGCGTGTGGCAGGGGAAGGTTACTGCAAAATCCCCATTCCCTCTCAATCAGCTGGGATTCGGGAGAGAGAATAGAGGGGGGCGGGGCCAAGCCAGAGGTGGTATTTTCCGGTACTACGAATTACTCAAAATTTCCGCTACCAGTTTTCCAGAACCTGTCAGAACCTGCTGAATTTCACCCCTGGCCTGGGTGTGTTGGGGAACGGAATTGCTCAGAGGCTGCCTAGCCCAGTTCCTGTCTCAATCAAGAGTCTCTGAACCTTGGTAACTTTAAGAGGGGTGGACTTTGTTGACTGGGGAATTCTGGGAGTTGAAGTCTACTCCTCCAAAAGTGGCTTAAAGTGGCCAAAGTTAAGAAACATTGTCCTAAACAAATCAAGGTAGACTTAAGAGTCTTTTGATTGCTTCCATTTCTGCAAATGCCCTTTAGGTAAAGGTAAAGGTTCCCCACGCACATATGTGCTAGTCATTCCCAACTCTAGGGGGTGGTGCTCTGTTTCAAATTTGTAGAGCCAGCACTGTCCGAAGACATCTCCGTGGTCATGTGGCCGGCATGACTAAACGCCAAAGGCGCACGGAACGCTGTTACCTTCCCACCAAAGGTGGTTCCTATTTTTCTACTTGTATTTTTACATGCTTTGGAACTGCTAGGCTGGCAGAAGCTGGGACAAGTAAAGCAAGCTCACTCCGTTATGCAGCGGTAGGGATTCGAACCGCCAAACTGCTGACCTTTCTGATTGACAACCTCAGTGTCGTAGCCACTGAGCCACCGCATCCCTTTAAAAATGCCCCTTAACTCTTTGCAAGATTAGCTCTGCCTTCCTTCACAATAACCACTTAAGTGAATCCCCACCAGATTTCCTGTCTCAGGCAGCCACTGCCCTCTGCCCAATAGCAGTAGCACTGAGACTTATATACCGCTTTACAGTGCTTTTACAGCCCTCTCTAAGCGGTTTAGAGAGTCAACATATTGCCCCCAACAATCTGGGTCCCCATTTTACCGACATCGGAAGGATGGAAGGCTGAGTCAACCTTGAGCCGGTCAGGATCGAACTGCCAAACTACAGGCAGCCGGCAGGCAGCAGAAGTAGCCTGTTTTTAACTCTTCTTCCTTGTTAGACGTTGGTCTGTAATAATTACCTTTGCACTCCTTTCTTCCCCTTACAGAGATCTGAATTCCTTGATCCTTAAGGTGGGCTTCCCTCCCCTCAGACTATCCTCAATTCAAGGTACTAATGATGACCTTTAAAGCACTCCATAGTTTAGGCCCATGGTACTTGTGAGACCACCTACTTCCACTGGTAGCCTCCCACCGTCCAGTACGATCCCACAGAATTGGTCTCCTCAGGGTGCCGTCGGCGAGACAATGTTGGCTGGCAACCCCCAGCGGGAGAGCCTTCTATGTGAGAGCGCCTTCCCTCTGGAATGAGCTGCCCCCGGAACGTCACATAATTCCCGACCTCCCGTCTTTCTGACGCGCCCTAAAAAGCTGGCTTTTTCAGCAAGCCAGCCTGGCCGGAACAAAATAACTTACAATACAATAGCAGAGTTGGAAGGGATCTTGGAGTCATCTAGTCCAACTCCCTGCCTAGGCAGGAAACCCAATACCATTTCAGACAAATGGCTATCCAACATCTTCTAGAAAACTTCCAGGGTTGGGGCATTCACCACTTCTGGAGGGAAGCTGTTCCACTGGTTAATTGTTCTAACTGTCACGAAATTTCTCCTCAGTTCTAAGTTGCTTCTCTCCTTGATTAGTTTCCACCCATTGCTTCTTGTTCTGCCCTCAGGTGCCTTGGAGAATAGGTTGACTCCCCCTTCTTTGTGGCAACCTCTGAGACATCGGAAGACTGCTATCATGTCTCCCCTAGTCCTTCTTTTCATTAAACTAGGCATACCCAGTTCCTACAACCGTTGTTCATACTTATTAATTTTAATTCCAAATTTATTTTATTTTATATCATGTGTAAATTTTTAATTAATGTATTGCTTATTGGATTCTTTATTTAATCTCTTTTTAACTTTTGCACTATGTGTTTCTTATGTTGTACGCCACCCTGAGTCCTTTGGGAGAAGGGCGGCATATAAATCCAATAAATCAAATCAAATCAATCAAATCCCTATTATTCCTTGTCTTCCTCTTTTCCCTCGGAACACGCATCATGGCCCACTCCATTCCCAGGAGATACCACTGTCCCCTCACTTTCTGCTTGTAGAAGAAGAGAGCGGCTTTTGGGATAAGTCTGGTTCTTAGTTATAGCAGCAATTACCGTATTTTTCAGAGTATAAGTCGCACCTTTTTCCCTCAAAAAAGAGGCTGAAAATCTGGGTGTGTCTTATACACTGAAGACATCCCGACACTTCACTCTTCACCAAAATGGCCGTGTAGAGCCTTTAAGAATTTTTTAGAGAGCTCCTGGTGTCTGGGAAGGGTAGAAATGAGCAAACAACAGCCCTTTTTTTGCTCAATTCTCCCCCTCAGCCCCCAGGAGCACTCTATAAGCTTCCTAAAGGCTATCCTTGCCCTTTTTTTAAATGAAAAACGGGCCTATTTTTGTGAAAAACGGGCTGTTTTTTTGCTTGTTTTGGGGCCCATCAGGAGCACTCCGCAAGCTCCCTAAAGGCTATTCGTGCCTTGGGGGGGGGGGGGAATTGACCCATTTTCACGAAAATGGGCTGTTTTGGGGAGGTATGCAGAGTGCAAAAACTAATTTTTAAAAATTTTCATCTTCAAAACCTTGCTGCGTCTTATACCCCAGTGCGTCTCATGCTCCGAAAAATTCAGTATGTCACCTCTGCTCCCACCTATATTTTTGCATGGGGGAGGTAGGCTGAAGTGTCATGGATAGCCTGCCTGCGTAACCTTGTTCAGATGTGATTTTGAAAGTGCCAAGCAGAGTAAACGCTTCAGGCATCATCTTTGCTTTCAAGGACCTCTCAGAGAGCTTAGAATATATATATTTCATGTCAGACCTGGAAGCCATCATGTCAGACCTGGAAGCCATCTATATATATATATAAAAGGATTAGCCGTGGTTCAGGATTTCATGTCAGACCTGGAAGCCATCTTTTACATTTGGGCCTTCAGGCCTGTCCCCCAATCCTCCCATTTTCCCACAGTAGAAAATGTGGCAGGCCTGAAGGCCCAGATGTAAAAGATGGCTTTGGGGTCTGAACATTTCAGTTACCCGAGAAAGGGGTTGTCAGCTTTGGAAGCCATATTAACACTGGCATCTTCTACGTTGCCACATTCTTGTGCCTGGGAAAATAGGAGAGGATTTAATAGAGGGAATGTAGTTAGACAAAATAGAATGGCTATCCAACATCTTCTTTAAAAACTCCAGTGTTGCAGCAACCACAACTTCTGGAGGGAAGCTGTTCCACTGATTAATTGTCCTAATGGTCAGGAAATTTCTCCTCAGTTCTAAGTTGCTTCTCTCCTTGTTTAATTTCCACCCATTGCTTCTTGTTCTACCCTCAGGTGCTTTGGAGAATAGCTTGACTCCCTCTTCTTTGTGGCAACCCCTGAGATATCGGAAGACTGCTATCATGTCTCCCCTAGTCCTTTTCATTAAACTAGACATATCCAATTCCAGCAACTGTTATACAAGCGAAATACAATAGCAGAGTTGGAAGGGACCTTGGAAGGAACTTTGTAGGTCTTCTAGTCCAACCCCCTTATACCATTTCAGACAAATGTCTATCTAACATCTTCTTAAATACTTCCAGGGTTGGGGTTCTTTATATGTTTTAGCCTCCAGTCCCGTAATCCTCTTTGTTGCTCTTCTCTGCACTTTTTCTAAAGGCTCAAAATCTTATCATGGCGACCAAAACTGGATGCCGTATTCCAAGTGTGGCCTTACTAAGGCCTTATAAAATGATATTAACACTTCACGTGATCTTGATTCTATCCCTCTGTTTACTTGAGACTATTCACAAGTAGATCTGGTAGGTTGTTTATGCCTGACACTTCTGACTCTGACGAAGAAACTAGAATTTGCATCTCCTGCTTCGAATCCGCTATCTTTCAGCATAAACCATACTGACTAAAAGTATCCATCTATTTATCCACCCACACACCCGATGACGCTACCTGGTCTGGTAATGAAAGGTCTTCAAGCAAACAAGCACAGAGAGCAGTGAGGGCCCCAGTTCAAACCTAAACTTCAAATAATATTCTCTTCTATCAAAAAATAAACTTGGAATGGGTGGAAATCAATCTTGCGGGCTTCCCTGCTGTTAACTGTGTTTTGGGAGTGGCCAGAACACCCACCCATCCAATAATTATAAAACCAGAAAATCCCCTTTCCAAATTGTATGGGAACCTTGAGAAAGTAACTGGGGGTCACCAGCCAGTCAATGCTGGCTGGCGACCCCCAGGGGGAGAGCCTTCTCTGTGGCGGGCCCGGCCCTCTAGAATGACCTGCCCCCCGATCTTCGCACCACCACAGACCTACGCCTCTTCCGCCGGGGGCTCAAACGCATCTTTTTCATCTAGCCGGCCTGGCATAGATTTAATGGTTTAATTTTAATATGACGTTTTTAAACTGTTTTTAATGATTTTTAGCACAGACTTACCAAATTTAATCCTATTTTATCTCGTTGTGTGTATATTATTGTGTTTCTACCTTTTCTGTGCACCGCCCTGAGTCCCACCAGGGAGATAGGGCGGTATAAAAATGTGATAAAAAAAACAACTGCAATTCCAGAATGTGTCCAAATTGAAGGATGACTATTCTTCGCGAGGGGCACAGTGGCTAAGACACTGAGCTTGTCGATCAGAAAGATTGGCAGTTCGTCGGTTTGAATCCCTAGTGCCAAGTAATGGAGTGAGCTGCTGTTACTTGTCTCAGCTTCTGCCAACCTAGCAGTTCGAAAGCATGTAAAAATGCAAGTAGAAGAATAGGAAATAGCTTTGGTGGGAAGGTAAGTGTTCCATGTGCCTTCGGCATTTAGTTATGCTGACCACATGACCACGGAGATGTCTTTGGACAGCGCTGGCTCTTCGGCTTTGAAACTGAGATGAGCACTGTCCCCTAGAGTCAGGAACAACTAGCACGTATGTGCGAGGGGAGCCTTTATCTTTATCGTTGTTCTTCATCGATCCCCTCATATTTTTTCAACAGGAGCTAATAGATCTTTTCTAGGTCTATTAATAAAATGACTTAGTTGTCTTCAAACAACCGATATTCAGGGGGTAGACTGCCTCTAAACACGGGAGTCTTCATACAATAGCTATGATTGCTCGATGCCTTCCTCTCCCAATCAATGTGTTTCAAAAAAAAATTACTCAAGGAATTAAGAGAAATAAGAGGACTCCAAAGTTGAAAACAACAGGAATATCCAGAAAAATAAATGAAAAAAATCAAATAAAAAAGCAGCACTGATTTTTCACAGGAAGTAAAGCAAAATAGGCAGGAGGGGGAAGATCATGCTCTATGATTGGTGAGAGTCAATCTTTGGTTTTCTTACAAGGCGTTGTAACGATCGAGACGAAATTTCTCTCTCAATCTCAGACCTACGGTTGCAAGTCAGGTGAATAACACCAAGCTACCTGAGTACATAGTTTGAAGGCAGCATTCTACTATTTCCATAAAGACAGAACTGTGCTTTGCATGTAGAATATCCCAAGGGATGGTGGAGAGAGGGGCAGGGGAGGAAGGAAGCAGGAATTCTGAGTCAGGGTCACCGTTGTTAGTTTCTCAAGACACGAGGCAGACAAATTGCCCTGTCAGATACATGGCAACTTCCAACCTGCCATGTTGGCAGCTTCCAACCATGGCAGCATCCGACCAAGCGATGCTGCAGAATTCTCACAGAAAACCCCGAGTGAAAATGCTGGTTCCATAATTTCGCTAAAAATGGAAGGCAAGAGATGTGATTCTTAGCCGCCTGGTAAGTCCTTTGGGGGGGGGGGGGGCTGTGTGTCTGTCACAATTTGCCGTGGCCAACTCACCACAGCCATCTCGCCGCAGGGCATCTGACTGCGGGATGAGAGTTACATTAATATCAAAGAAATGGTGGAATAGACTCATTAAAGAATGTAAAAGGAGGGACAGATGTGAACGGCAACAATTAAAATGAATTTTATTTAAAATAATTACATAGAATTGCTAAACTGTCCTGCGGCGAGTTGGCGGTGACAAGTTGTCCTGCAGCAAGCCGGCCGTGGTGAGTTGGCTCTGGCAAGTTGGCCGCAGTCACAAAGGACCCACCTCCATCAAGTCAGCCGCCCCGCCCACTGGTCCTGGGACTGCCTTAGTCCTCAGCCCTTGGACTCTCGACTCTGGAGACTGTGTCTTCCCCTTCGGATTCCGGTTCCAATTCCTCCTCATCCGCTGAACCGGGATCTAACAGAGCCACGACACTAAATTCCCTGCCTTGATCAAATAAAAACGTGGCCCTGGGGTGGGAAGTGGGGGGCGAGAACAGGCAGCTACGACTGAAAAAAGGACCCTGCTGTCTTGACCAAGAGCTGTGGGGGTTTCATTCCCCCACAGCTCTTGGTAAGAGCCATGATGGTGCAGTGGTTAGAGTGCAGTACTGCTGACTGCCAACTGCCTGCAACTTGGCAGTTCGAATCTCACCAGGCTCAAGGTTGATTCAGCCTTTCATCCTTCCGAGGTAGGGTAAATAAGGACCCAGATTGCTGGGGGCAAGAGGCTGACTCTGTAAACTACCGTATTTTTCGGAGTATAAGATTCACACACACCCAAGAGTGTGGAAATGTTGGTGCATCTTATACATAGAATACAGCCATTTTTAGCCTCCTGATGCCCTACCCCTGCATCCCATTTTTCTGAAAAACAGACCGTTTTTTGCAAAAAAAAGGAGGCTTTTTTGCCTTCCCTCAGCCCCCAGCAGCACTCTGCAGGCTTCAGCAGGGCTGGGGCAAGGCAGAAACAAGGGCGTTTTTGCCTTGTCCCAGCCCTCCTGAAGTCTGCAGAGGGCTGCTGGGGACTGAGCAAAGGCAAAAAAAATTTTTTCCTTACCTCTTCGAAATTTTGGTGTGTCTTATACACCGGTGCGTCTTACCGTCCGAAAAATACGGTACTTAGAGTGGGTGGGTATCGAGCACTGCGAAGCAGTATGTAAGTCTAAGTGCTACTGCTATTGCTATTCCCTGTTCTGTTTAAAAGTCCGGGCCTAGACTTCCTTTCATGCATGGCTAGGAAACGAAGGGGACAAGAAAGCTGGCCCTGCTAAGCAGAACGAATAGCTGCAGTTCAAAACAAATGGAATTATGTTGCCTTCCTTATGCCAGATGTCTCCCTCAATATCGCGGGCTGCCAATTTGGAGCAATTGAGCCTTGGAAAGGGTACAGTCATCATCTGGATCTGGGAGAAACAAGACGAGGACCAGGGGTTCCCTCCCCCACCCCCCTTCCCACCAAGGGCTTGCTAAGGACAACTTTCTGCTTCTCGTCTCCCTCCCACGCAGAGCGCCAAAGCTGATTTCACTTTCTGTGCAATTAAGAGAAATCCCTGCCTTTTCTTTAGTTTGGAAATTGGGGGGGGGGGGGGGGAGAAATAAAATAAAATAAAGCCAATTGTTCTTGGGCAACGATTTATGGATGCAGTTCGTGCTTGGCAGGACCCGATTTCTTTCCAGCCAGATGTTGCTGGGAAAATTCAGCAGCAGGGCCATATGGTGAAGAAAAGCGATTTTGCTCTTTCTCCAAGGAGCAACTCTGCTCCTGAACATGTGGCCTTACATTGTTTGCTCTCGTTTTAGGCCCCATTAATAAGAGCGCGGAAATCGGCTCTCGCTGGATCAATTATCGCCCTCCAGAATTGCCCACTCGGTGGTCTCTAAAAAGCCTGTAAACAGGACTGAATAGCTACGCGCCTTTTATTTGTGACTTGCAATTGGCGTTCTGAGATGGGACCGTTCCTGAAGGTGAACATTTTGCTTAATTGCCTTTCCACTTAAGCCCAGCATTCTCCTTTCCACTGGCGTCCAGCAGATGCTCTGGAAATCTCGCAAACACGACACAGTGGTAGAGCCAATTTGCTAGGAGACAGACAGTAACATTAAAAGGGGACGGGGTGGGGAAATCATTGTGT
The DNA here is from genome assembly GCA_039707465.1 of Rhabdophis nuchalis. Lineage (NCBI taxonomy): Eukaryota > Metazoa > Chordata > Lepidosauria > Squamata > Natricidae > Rhabdophis > Rhabdophis nuchalis. The sequence goes on from CM077643.1 coordinate 30,440,602, forward strand.
TCACAGTTTTTGTGGTTTTTTTTAAAAATGTGTAATAAAGAACAATTTGACTGAAGACAGAATCGGAGAATTTTTTTCCCCCTCTAAAGAAAGAGAATTAAACAAGATAACCCAATGAAAATAAATCTGCTACATGCCAAAAGGCATCCTAAGGTTGGTGCTCAAACTGGCAACCGTACAGAAGCCAAAGGAGCCATCTTGAAAGAAGCCTAACTCAGTGTTTCTCAACCTTGGTCACTTGAAGATGTCCGGACTTCAATTCCCAGAATTCCCCAGCCAGCTTTGCTGGCTGGGGAATTCTGAGAGTTGAAGTCCGGACATCTTCAAGTGGCCAAGGTTGAGAAACACTGGCCTAACTAGACATCTGGTTTGGCTAAAGACCTGTGCATAATTTGGTAGAATGATGGGACCAGATAAAAAATCCACAATTTATTCTGCAGGAAGAGTAGCAGTTCCGTTAAAAAGAATCCCTCCCCCCACCCACCCACCCTTTTTTTTTTTTTGCTGATCTGTGACCGTAAAAAAGATTGTTTTTTTCCTCTTATCATGTCAGATTGTCCTTGCAAGGAAGGTTTCTCTACCTTTTCCAAATGAGAAAAAAAAAAGGATGAAATATGATCTTCCCCATCTCTCCATTCCCCAGATCTTGAGGGCAGGAAGCCTCTGTACTCAGCCCAGCTACACGGGTCATTCTTCTTGCTGATCAATTGTCCTTCTCCCTGGCCCATTATAATGAGGGCAGTTCCACCTATTGAGTGTGATGCCTTCGAAGCCCGTGGTTGTCCTCAACCCCCAGAGGTTCTCGGGTAGGAGAGGAATTCTAAAGCGGCCACGTGATTTCCGACAGGAGAAAAGGGGATGATGGCATCTTGAAGAACATCTACAGTCGGTTCTGTATGAGGAAGGAAAGGACCTTGTTGGATGGAAGGAAGCTGCACTGCAAGAAGAAAAGGGGCCATCTCTTTTCCCTAGCTGGGTTATTCTCCTTCCATACTGTCTGCTGTTACCCATAAAGATATCACTTTTGGGGAGGGTAGGACTCCTCCCAGAACATCTGGATGCTACAGACATCTATGTCCAGCCCTGCAGTTAGACATGGTTATGAGAGGGAATCTCTGCAACCATATAAGTTCCCATCAAATGTCGTCATGGAGGAAATGGCTGTGTCCAACTGGCTTGTCTCTCCTTGCACCTCCAGCCAGGCTTCAGAAGCTGTTCTATTTGGTGGAGGTGATGATAGAGCTGGAGAAGTCGAAGAGATTCTTGTTGATCTTCATCAGGGTGTTGACTTCCTCCTCCAGTTCTGTCACCTGAATTTTCAGTTGCTCTTGGTCGTCCATCAAATTCTATCATGAGAGAACCAAACCATTATAAGAATCTGGAAAGGGGGCATAGGGGACCTACCTACCACCTACCTTGGTCCTTCTGCTTCTCAGCAACTTTAAGGTGGGTGGACTTCAATTCTCAACATTATGGGGGATTCTGGGCTTTGAAGTCCAACCACCTTAAAGTGAATGAGAGGGGAAAGGAGTGACTTACCAGCGGTAGGATTAAGATCTGGAAGAATTGGATCGATTTTGCTATTTTAAGGCCAAGAAAATCACCAGACTTTCATAATCTATTTACCTAGCCTATAGTCTGTACCCTAAATTGTTTTAATTGGGTTTTAGATGGGGTTGAGTTTTAATGATTCTTAAATTTTTAGCGCAGGGATAATTTATATAATTCGGTTTTAATTATTTATATTTGTGATATTCATATGTTTTAATTTCCTGTGCACCACCTCGGATCCCTTTGGGGAGAGGGAGCAGTTATATAAGTCCAAGAAATAAATAAAAATAAATAAATAATAATGGTAAAAAAATGCCTTCTCTTTTGTGTGGTCGAGGGAAGAAAAAGCAACTGTTTATACAGGTAGTCCTCAACTTAACGGCAATTGAGCCCAAAATTTATGTTGCGAAATGAGAAATTTCTTAAGTGAGCTTGTGCCATTTTACGGCTTTCCTCGCCTCAGGAGTTTTGGGATCTGTAAAGGCAACTAAACAGGTGAGCAAATTCTGCAGCCACCTACCCAGGTTCCCACCTGCTGAGGCCAAAGCGTAGGTTAAGCCAAAAATGACTTTTCCCAATGTACTTGAGTGCTCTTTTGTGACACAGGTACAAGTAGTCCTCAAACTGACGACCGTAATGGAGCCTGCCCATTACGGTCGTAAATCAGGTCAGTCCCAACGACTGACCCGATGTTGCAATCTTTGTGTGGCAGTCATTAAATGAATCCTGCAGGACTGGGGTTTTGCCGACAAGAAGACAGACATGGCGATTTTCAACAAAAAATGCCACGAAATGTGGACATGTGGTTGCGGGACGCTGCGAACAGCTGATTGCTGAGTGCCTGCAACACAGTCATGTGACGTCTGTGGTGTGCATGATCCAGTTGTTTCCGGGGAGGTCCATGGGACCTTTGACCAGTCGGTCATAAATCGAGGACTACTTGCATTGCACACCAGGCTTGGGCTAAGTATCCTGAGTCCCGACACTTCTGCAGGGTTGCAGGCAGAAGAGTGGATGCCAGGGTGCCTCACCTTTTCTCTCGTTGAGCACATCTGGAGATATAAGCGCTCTGTTCTCTCCAGGTAACTCTCTCCCGAGCCCTGTGGAAGACAGGAAAAGAAGAAGAGAGGCATCAAAGGGTTAAGCCCTCCTCAGAGAGGCTTCAACTGAGTGGTGCCAAAGGGAGCCTTAAGTCAAAGCTGCACACTTGTTTTACAATGAAGCCTGGTGAGAGGAACAAGTGATCTCTAAGTAGCTCTTGACAAATCGGTGACACCAAGGAATGGATCATCTCTTAATGGACGGCTGGGTTTTAGAATTCGGGAAAGGAAAGGAAGATTAGCCAGGAGGAAAAGTCACAGATGGGTTTTACCAAAAAGGCCTTCTGCAGAATGAGCTCACAGGGTAAGTGGGACTGGACAAAACAGACCAGGCTAATGAGGGTGATCTCTGAGCTTGCGGTTTTTCCCCTACAAATGTTTTATTATCCTAATTAGGTAACATCATAGTAAGAGCTGTGGTGGATAAAGTGCAGTACTGCAGGCTACCGTATTTTTCAGAGTATGACACACTTTTTTTCCTCAGAAAAATGGGTGAAAATCTGAGTGCGTCTTATACATTGAATACAGCATTTTTGCCTCATGAAGCCCCACCCCCTTCACCAAAATGGCCATACATTGCCTTTAGGAGGCTTCCAGAGAGCTCCTGGGGGCTGGGACGGGCAGAAATGAGCAAAAAATAGATTGTTTTTGCTCATTTCCCTCACCTCTCCAACCCCCAGAAGCACTCTATAAGCTTCCTAAAGGCTACATGTGCCCCTTTTTTGACAAAAAACGGGCCTGTTTTAACAAAAAACGGGCCATTTTTGGGAGATCTGCAAAGTGCAAAAACGTTTTTTTTTTAAAAAAAAATTGTCTCTTCAAAATCTTGGTGCGTCTTATACTCTGAAAAATATGGTAATTCTGCTGACTGCCAGCTGCCTGCAATTTGGCAGTTCCAATCTCAATGGGCTCAAGGTTGACTCAGCCTTCCATCCTTTCCCAGGTGGGTAAAACGAGGACGCAGATTGCTGGGGGAAATAGGCGGATTCTATAAACTAGGGGTCTGCAAAGTCGGCTCTTTTAAGACTGGTGGACTTCAACTCTCAGAATTCCCCAGCCAGCTATGCTGGCTGGGGAACTCTGGGAGTTGAAGTCCACCAGTCTTAAAAGAGCCGACTTTGCAGACAGACCCCTGCTATAAACCATTTAGAGAGGGCTGTAAAAAAGCACTGTGAAGTGGCATATATAGGTTATCATCTATTCCATTCCACTCTATTCTCGCAAGGGTACTGAAATGTTTGCAACAAGCAAGCTCAAAGAGCACCAAGGACCCCTCATTTCAACCCCGAGCTACAAACATTCTCCTCCATTGAGACCAGACTAAGGGCAGCTTTGATCAACCCTGACCAACTTCCCCAGATTTTGACCAATGCCTACCAGAATGCCAACAGCAGCACTGCTAGAACAAAAAAAAAAAAAAAGGACTTTTCTTTCCTCTTACTCAGCATGGGACAATCATGCTTGATCCTTGCAGCATCCCCATGGTCACGTGATTGAAATTCAGACGCTTGGCATCTGACTCAAATTTATGGCGGTTGCTGTGTCCTGGGGTCATGTGATTCCCCTTTTTTATAAAACATTATGTGATACAATATGTGAGGACACTTTCTATGGATGACCTCTTTCTATCGGTCCACCATAGAAAGTGTCCTCACATATTGTATCACAGTGTGGTATGCTGGTTTAACAGTTGCGGAGAGGAAGGCACTACAGAGAGGGATCAATTCGGCATAAGAAACCATCGGTTGCCCTCTGACATCACTGGATGACATCGCCAGATCTCGCTGCTTTAGCAGAGTAAGGAAGATTCTCATAGATGATTCACACCCTGGTTGGTATCTCGTTGCACTTCTACCATCAGGCAGAAGATATCAAAGTATAGCCAGCCGAACAAACAGGTTTAAAGGTAGCTTCTATCCATGGGCTGTGAGACTTTTAAATTCAACCGCAATCACTCCATGCACATGCTAGTTTTTTTCTTTTTTTCTTTTCTCTCTCTTTTTTGTTTCTGTTATAATTTTGCACCAGTGAAGTTAAAACCAATTTCATTGTAGTTTTAGTACAATGACAATAAATATTATTATTATTATTATTATTATGACCTTCTGACAAGCAAAGCTCGATTCACGTAACAACCTGGGTTACTAACTAGTTACCTGCGGGATCGGATCCTGCCCCATACCTCCTCACGGCCGATTCGCTCCCACAGAGAGGGACTTCTCCGGGTGCCGTCCACTAGACTCTGTCAGCGGGCGACGCCCAGGGGAAGGGCTCTCTCTGTGGTGGGCCCGGCCCTCTGGAACGACCTTCCCCCCGACATTAGGACGACCACGGACCTCCGCTCCTTCCGTTTAAAATTAAAGACACATCTTTTTCGCCTGGCCGGCCTTGGGTAGTCTCTTTTAAGGTAAGGGGTTTTAGGGGTTGTTTTAATTTAGTTTATGGGTTTTTAGCGCAGGATCAATTTAATTTATTTTTAACCTTGTATTTTGTTGTGGTCTTATTTGTGCTTTTAATTTGCCTGTGCCCCGCCTCGAGTCCCTTTGGGGAGAGAGAGCGGGATATAAAATTAAATTATTATTATTATTATTATTATTATTATTATTATTATTATTAACTGCAGTGATTCGCTTAACCACTGTGGCAAGAAAGGTTGTAAAATGGGGCTCACCTAACAACTGTATCGCTTAGCCTCAGACATTTTGGGCTCAACGGTGGTCATACGTTGAGAGCTAGCTGCATGGCCAACCCAAAACAACAGAATGGAAGATCTTTAGCTCAGGGTTGAACTGGCCCAAAGGTGATTTTTTTCAAGAGGCAGCTGGACTGTCTGGTTTTTCTTTGAAGACATTTCATTTCTCATCCAAGAAGCTTCTTCAGCTTTGACTGGATTGGGGGGAATGGAAGGACCATCCAGTCAGAGCTGAAGAAGCTTTTTGGAGGAGAAGCGAAACGTCGTCAAAGAAAAAAACCAGAAAGTCCAGCTGCCTCTTGAAAAAAGCACCTTTGGGACAACCATGACCTGGATGACTGAGGATCTCCATAGACATTCAGGGTTCAACCATTCCGCTCCTTCCGTCAAAAACTAAAAACTCCTTTCTTCTGCCTGGCCGGCCTGGGGTAATCGAACTGTTTTATTAGGGTTTTTTAGGGGTTTAGTTTTAGTTGGTTTGGGATTTTAGCGCAGGGTTTAAGTTTAATTCATTTTAATATTGTATTTATGCTTGTGGTTTTATACATGTATTTTTAAATTCCCTGTGCACCGCCTCGAGTCCCTTCGGGGAGAGAGAGCGGTTTATAAATTAAAATTATTATTTTAATAATAATAATAATAATAATAATAATAATAATTATTATTATTATTATTATTATTATTATTATTATTATTATTATTATTATTACTATTATTATTATTATTATTATTGGGCTCTTGGTGCCTTCTGGGCTTAGTTGTTTTCTTGCCGATGTCTCACACTGAGGGAACATTTGTGTGAAGGAGAAGGGAGGGGGTGTTTCTTTCTTTTTAGTGAAGTTTTTTTCCCCATAACACATAACCACATGTATACTGTTACATAACCAACATTATTATTAAATATTAACATCAATTCATCTCACCATCAACCCCCAAAAACGATGATTGGCTCTTCTGCTCTCCATACACCATATTTGTACCCTATCCATCACTTTCTTCTCCCTACCTCCTTTCTTCCCTCTGTCATCCTTCTCTTCTCTACTTCCTCTTCCTCACTTCATCTCCTCTCTCCCCTTTCCACTCCTTCTTTCTCTCCTCCTCTGCCCCCACCCTTCTTCCCTTACCTCTCTCCTCTCTTCCACACTTTTCATCTCATTTAGTTGGTGTATTTCAGCCTCTGAGCAAGCTCCGTTTTATGTTGATGGTATTTGTAATTTCATATCAATAAACATCTTTAATGTTAATATCTTTTTTTTAAGCAACGAAGAAAAAAAAGGATACATATATAGCAATTATATATTTAACCTGGGGGGGGGGGGGGTGTTTCAAATGGTGACGTTATTTTGCCCGATAATGAAATTTCTGCTATAAGGACCACACCCTTTATTACAGGGATGTCCAAACTTGGGAACTTTAAGACTTGTGGACTTCAACTCATAGCTGGCTGGGGAATTCTGGGAGTTGAAGTCCACAAGTCTTAAAGTTCCCAAGTTTGGACATCCCTGCTTTATTATATAATCTCAGACAAATTGACAAAAAAAAAGGGGGGGGGGAGGACTCTTGAGTTGGGTGGGATCTGATCCATCAAACCAAAGCTCTTCCTTAAGACTTTGCAACACTTTTCCTGCTGCTAAACCCAAACAGCTACAGGTGGTCCTTAACGTACAACCACAAATGAGACCAAAATGTATGTTGCTCAGTGAGTCATCTGTTAAATGAGCCTTTCCCCATTTTACGATTTTTCTTGCCACAGTTGTTAAGTGAACCACTGCAGGTGCTAAGTCAGTAACACGGCCGTTAAGTGAATCTGGCTTGGAGCCTGCTGGTTAGAAAGTGGCAAAAGGGGATCACAGGACCCTGGGATGCTGCAACCGTCATAAATACGAGTCCGTGGCTAAGCGTTTCGATTTTGATCCGGTGACCATGGGGACGTCGCCTCTAAAGAGCCATAAGTCTCTCTCTTTTTTTTCCTGAATGCCTCTGTAACGTCAAAGGGTCACTACTGCAATGCTCTCTACATGGGGCTCCCCTTGAAGAGCACCCAGAGGCTTCAACTGGTCCAGAATGCGGCCGCATGGGTAATTATGGGAGCAACACGACGCTCCCATGTAACACCCCTCCTGGGGGAGCTGCACTGGCTTCCGGTGGTTTTCTGGGTGCGATTCAAGGTGCTGGTTACTATCTTTAAAGCGCTCCATGGCTTAGGACCAGGGTACTTACGAGATCGCCTTCTGCCACTAAGAACCTCCCACTTGCCAGTACGCTCCCATAGAGAGGGTCTCCTCATGGTGCCGTCGGCTAGACAATGTCGACTGGCAACACCCAGGGGGAGAGCCTTATCCGTGGGAGCACCTGTCCTCTGGAACGAATTGCCCCCGGAATTAAGAACTATCCCTGACTTACGCACCTTCCGCCGTGCTCTCAAAACCTTTTTCTTCCAACAAGTCGGGCTGGCATAAAATATGATTTTTAAACTCAAATTTTTATTAATTTTAATCAGGGTTAGTTTGGGTTTTTTCCACGTTTCGGCCAAAATTTAATATCTCTTTTAAAAGCTTTTAAAAAAAACAACACACTTTTGTAGATTTGTTTTTATTCTGGCTGTACACCGCCCTGAGTCCTTCAGGAGTAGGGCAGTATAAAAAACCAATAAAACTCAAACGAACCGTTGTTAAGTCAAGGACAACCTGTATTGGCCGGATTGTGGATAATTTGTATTATCTGCCATTGCAAGTGGGAAGAAGGAAGGGTCCAGAAGGAAAGACGCTGCCCTTCAAGCCGTCTTCCATATTTGCAGTAGAGACCAAAGAAAGTCGACATCCCTGAGAAGGAGAGAAGGACAACCCCTCCCATCCCCCACCCCCTTTGCACCCCAGTGAACGACAGCAATTCATCAGGAACTCCAGACACGCAACCTTGAGAGCCGCTGCTGCTGCCGTTCTAGTTTGGGAGCCGACACGGCGCTGATAAAAGGAGACAGCCGATCTTTATCTCTCGCAGGCTGGCTCCTGGGATCTGCAGAAGCAATCGGGCCCTCCAGCCACAACACCTCCCCCTCCACCCCCACCGCCTCCCCTTAGAAGACCTAGGAATTGGTATTGTTGCTGTGTCTTCCGAGATGAAGACAGAATGCCACCGAGGTCTCTCCCTCCCTCCCTCTCTTATGAGCCACGAGCAACTTCGCTGCAATTTACACTTTATGGACAAAAACAAGCAGGAAGAGATGCCCCACCTCCCACCTCCTCTCTGCTTTTCCGAAATCTTTCCGTGATCCATGATTCCATGATTCATGATGAATGTATTTATGACGACTGTGATCATGATGATCACTTAGATCAGTCATGGTGAATCTTTTTTGGCTCGTGTGCCAAAAGCGGGGGGAGCGCAGGGGAGGGGGGGCATGCACAGGCATGCCACACCCATAATGCTATGAGCATGACCCCAGTGTACATGCGCGCATGACCAACGCTCCCTCCATTTTTGGCGTGGTTTTTTTTGCCCTCCCCAGGCTCCAGAGGCTTTATAGGAACCTGGGGTGGGAGAAAACAGCCTCCCCCACCCCCTGGAGGCCCTCCGGAGGCTTCAGGGGCTTCCCTGAAGCCTCTGGAGCGCGAAAAACTAGCCCTACGAGCAAACTGGAAGTATGGTTCTGTAAGGTTTGAAAATACATTGAGACCCATAGAAAACGTTCAAGTCACAATGAGCCAAACAAGAGACTTAAACGGAGGCTTGAATAACAGAGAAAACAGACTTTATTCTTTGATCAAAGTTAAAGTTCTGGGTGAGAATCTCCATACACACGTGCAAGGGACATGGTAGGAAAGTTCTACAAAACTCAAGGGTGCAGTGTCCTTTCTTATACACGAAAAGATTTTTGATCTTCAAAAGGATCTTTGTTCTTCGTATTCTAATTACTCTCTAGCCATATATCTAGCAACATTGTAAACTTCCAAGTCATATATCCCAACTTCAGATATACATCCTTCCTGGCAAATGTGTTTTGTTATCTTTTCCCTTTTCTGTTTGCTTAATTGCCCATTTAGCAGCACAAAAGGTGTGAAGATTGCTCTGGTATTTGAGGAGAGCCTAGTTCTCTTTTCCTGAAGGAGGCAGAGGTGGCATATGAAGATTTCAGATCTTATCACAGGATTTGGCATTTGCCAGATATCTTACAGACCCCAATAACAGGGCCCCAGGAAATCAGCCCCAGGGCACAAAGGAATCCACAGCATGCAAGCATATACATTACAAATACAAGGCATAATAAATGTGTGTTACAGAAAGCAAATGTTTCTATTAATCAACAAGTTTGTATCATTATTACCATAACTCTACATTTCCAAATTTCTGATTTGCCCATAGAGCTGGTTTTTCATGCTCCAGAGGTCTCCTGAAGCCTCCGGAGGCAAAAAATGGCCTCAAAATAAGGCTAAAGTCAGCTGAGAGGGCACGCGTGCCCTGACAAATGGCTCCGCATGCCACCTGTGGCACTCGTGCCATATATTATATATATATATTTTATATTATTTAAATTTGTATCCCGCCCTTCTCCACAGAGGACCCAGGGCGGCGCACAGGAAATTTAAAAGACATACAAAATACAATAAATATAATTTAAAAGACTATTAAATAAACCTATCCTGCGCTAAAACCAAAATTTAAAAACCCAATTTAAAACTACCTAAAAGTCCCCATGGGAGGTTAGGCTAGGCCGGCTTGTTGAAACAAATATGTCTTAAGACATTGGGGGAAGAGGCGGAGGTCGGTGATGGTATGTAATTCAGGGGGTAGGTCATTCCAGAGGGCTGGACCCGCCACAGAGAAGGCTCTTTCCCTGGGTGTCGCCAGTCGGCATTGTCCGGCCGACGGCACCCTGAGAAGGCCCTCTCTGTGGGAGCGTATCGGTCTCAAATAGTGGGGCGGGCCCCCCAGGGGGGGCGCGAGGCTCCGTAAAGGAGGGCGCGTTTGACCTCGGCAGAGGTGTACTTATAACAATTTTATAGACAAATGATACTATTTACAGTCGCGAGGGGGACGCGAAATGTTTTCTTCTTCCTAGGGGGGCATGACAGAAAATAATTGAAAAGCACTGGTCTAAGGGATGTATGGGGATATATAGGTTCACCATCACAGACTTAGATCTCTTATGTACACGGAGAGCTTAGGCAACGAAGACAAATTCCTTGGGTGTCCAATCCACACTTGGTCAACGAAGAATTCTATTCATAGAATGAATTAAGGTAATATTGCCAATGGTATATAGCTAATGGGATGCGAGGGAAGCAGATTAATACTACTAATCGTGGATAATTAACTAAGTGAAATGTTTACTACACAAAATTAGATTTGAGGATATAGGTTATCGATAGCAAAACGGAATAATCGATGGAAATGAAATGTTGGATTTGATTAACTTGGAGGGGCAAATAAGGATACTGTTTATATATTAAGAAGAAATTAAAGTTGGAAAATGTGGAAATTGAAAATAAGATGGCTGAAATTTGAAATGGGAATATGATGTGAAATGAACTATGCGTAAGAGAAGATGTAAAAGGGGAAAATCCAGGCAACACTTTGTTTATAAAAGAAGTTAAAATATGTAACAAAAAATTAAAAAAAACTGTTTAAAAAAAGAATTCAATTCAATTCAATTCTTTCCATTATCTGCAGACAAAAAAGCGAATACAATCCTGGGTTGTATAAACCAGGGGTCTCCAACTTTTGCAACTTTTAAGTCTGAAGGACTTCAGCACCATTTCTTTGGCATTTAGCTGGAGTGTAGGAAAAATGAACCCCTGAGCTCGAAGTTTGTAATCTTTCACAGTCATGGTGTCTATTACTGTTTTGTGTTGCAGAGAGTCTACAAGTGTCTATGGAGATTCTCGGTCCTCCAGGTCAGGGGTCTCCAACCTTTGCAACTTTAAGTCTGAAGGACTTCAGCTCCCAGACTTCTCCAGCCAGCTTTGCTGGCTGGAGAATTCTGGGAGCTGAAGTCCTTCAGACTTAAAGTTGCAAAGGTTGGAGACCCCTGGTATAAACAGAGGCATCGGATCAATATCACATGAAGTATTAGCACCTCTTTATTAAGGCTTACTTTAAGACCACACCTTGAATACTGCATCAGTTTTGATCACCAGATTACAAAAAAGATGTTGAGGCTTTGGTTAAAAAAAAAAAAGTGCAAAGAAGAGCAACTAAGATGATTAAAGGTTTCATAAAGCATATGAGGAACAGCTGCAGGATTTGGGTTGCCTAGTCTAGAGAAAAGAAGGACCAGGGGGGGACATGAGTATTCCAGTATTTGAGTGGCCGCCACAAAGAGGGAGGGAGGTCAGTTTGTTTACCAAAGCACCAGAGAGGACAGGACAAGAAACAATGGATGGAAGCTAATCAAGGAGAGAAGCAACCTGGAATTAAGGAGAAACTTCTTAAAAGTGAGGACAATCAACCAGTGGAACAGAAGTTGCCTTCAGAAGTTATGGGTGCTTCATCACTGGAGATTTTTAAGAAGAGACTGGACAGCCACTTGTCTGAAATGGTATAGGGTCTCCTGCTTGAGCAGGGGGCTGGACTAGAAGACCTCCAAGGTCCCTTCCAGCTCTATTCTGATTGATCCCCATGCCAGAGGACTCAACCTCAGGATTGCCTCGAAAAGGGGTTCGATTGATACATGGTTTGGGAATTTACAGGCAGCCATAGTTAGTCATTTGTTTAGCAATTGCTCGAAGTTACACTGGCACTACAAAAATGGTTTAAGATCACTCCTCGCACTTACGACCGTCACAACAACCCACGGTCACATGATCCAAATTCAGATGCTTGGCAACTGGCATGTATTTACAATGGCTATAGCATCCAGGGATCATGTGCTGGCTTCCCACAAGCCCAGTCAATGAAGGAAGCAGGATTCACTTAACAACTGCCTGATTCACTCAATGACTGTGGCAAAAAGATTGTAAAAGCAGGCCTGACTCACTTAACAACAGAATTTCTGGTCCCAGTTGTAGTCATAAGTCAAGGACTACCTGTATAGATCCCAGTGGACAAGAAACCCATCCTTATCTAGCCTTTCCTTGCCTCTTGCTGAGAGAGATTCATGACGAAGCCATAAAGCAACACATTCCCCTCCTGGACCCACATTACACACCTCAATGCACACCTCCGACGACACCCCTCATGACTCAGCCTTATGCTGAGGTACAAAAAGTACTGCACAATAATAGTAACATTCATAAATTAATTAAGTTGTGCCCAAGAAAGTTTGAGTTGGATGTGTAATAGGAATTTTTCAGTTTTAAAAATACTTCTATTTCCCCCTTTTTTTAAAAAAATGCCTTTGAACCTCTGAATCATTTCCCTCTTTCTGGTGACAAATGCATCTTTGTGGAAGCCCCTGCAAGCTCATCTGGTAAGGTGTTGTCAAAGATTACATATAATTCTTGATCCATTTAGCTTTAGGCTAAGATTAAAAAAAAAAGCAACGGACCATCTCTATCTTCTTTACTTGGTTCTTTAATAAATGTGGTCAGTTAGTAACTAGAATAGAATAACAGAGTTGGAAGGGACCCTGCAGGTCTTCTAGTCCAACCCCCTGCTCAGGCAGGAAACCCTACATCACTGCAGACAAATGGTTATCTAATCTCTTCTTTAAAACTTGCAGTGTTGGGGCATTCACAACTTCTGGAGGGAAGTGGTTCCACCCTATAATTGTCCTAACTGTCAGGAAATTCCTCCTCAGTTCTAAGTTGCTTCTCTCCTTGATTAGTTTCCACCCATTGCTTCCTTGTTCTGCCCTCAGGTGCTTTGGAGAATAGTTTGACTCCCTCTTCTTTGTGGCAACCCCTGAGATATTGGAAGACTGCTATCATGTCTCCCCTGGTCTTTCTTTTTATTAAACTAGACATACCCAGTTCCTGCAACCATTCATGTGTTTTAGCCTCCAGTCCCCTAATCCTCTTTCTTGCTCTTCTCTGCACTCTTTCTAGAGTCTCCACATCTTTTCTACATCGTGGCGACCAAAACCGAATGCAGAATTCCAAGTGTGGCCTTACCAAGGCATTAGAAAGTGGTATTAACACTTTGCGTGATCTTGATTCTATCCCTCTGTTTATGCAGCCTAGAACTGTGTTGGCTTTTTTGGCATCTGCTGCACAACTGTATGTACAATAATACAATAGCAGAGTTGGAAGGGACCTTGGAGGTCGTCTAGTCCAACCCCCTGCCTAGGCAGGAAACTCTATACCATTTCAGACAAATGACTATCCAACATCTTCTTAAAGACTTGCAGTTTTGGGGCATTCACAACTTCTGGAGGCAACTTCTGTTCCACTGATTAATTGTTCTCACTGTCAAGAAATTTCCCCTTTTCTCTAAGTTGCTTCTCTCCTTGATTAGTTTCCACCCATTGCTTCTTGTTCTGCCCTCAGGTGCCTTGGAGAATAGGTTGACTCCCTCTTCTTTGTGGCAACCCCTGAGATTGGGAGACTGCTATCATGTCTTCCCTAGTCCTTCTTTTCATTAAACGAGACATGCCCATTCCTGCAACCGTTCTTCCTATGTTTTAGGCTCCAGTCCCCTAATCCTCTTTGTTGCTCTTCTCTGCACTCTTTCTAGAGCCTCCACATCTTTTGTACACCGTGGCAACCAAAACTGAATGCAGAATTCTAAGGGTGGAAAGAGATTTGAGTTGTCTATGAGCTTCACTTTCACACAATTATTATAACGGTTAGGCCAAGGATATCCAACCGTGGCAACTTTAAGATTTGAGGACTTTAACTCCCAGTGGCATGGCTGGCTGGGGAATTCTGGGAGTTGAAGTTCACAAGTCTTAATCGCCGAGACTGGACACCCCTGAGTTAGGTGAAAGCAGTGAAAAGGGGTCTTGGGTTGTCGGTTTGAGCTCCAAGCTTGGCAATTTGGTTGCAAACATTTCATCACCATTTGAGGAGACATTGTCAGTGCGCTTTGACTTGTGCTCGTCAGTCGGAACACCGGCCTTTAAATACCGGTTTATTTTGATAGAAAATAGTATGAACGTTGTTTTTTAAGCTACGTCTGGGTAGGGGTCTTCTCCTTTTTCCTGGTAGGAGGGGGCAGCTCATCCATTGGATGCTCATCCGGCCTGACATAGACCAAGGATACAATTTTAAATTTTAATATTTATTGGTTTTAATCTTTTATAGTATGTAAATTTTAGCACAGAGTCAATAATTTAATTGTTTTTTTATATTTTGTATGCGTTGTTGGGCTTTTTATCTTTCTGTGCACCGCCCTGAGTCCCTCCAGGGAAATAGGGCGGTATATAAATCAAATAAATAAATAAATAAATAAATAAAAATCCATTTAGTTTTAGAGGCTCCAGTATCCCGGGTGTTTAGCTGCCTGCTTGACTCTGCAGGCTGAACCTTCAGCCTGTTTGCCACAATTCCCCCTTGCTCTCACAGCAGAGACTGCCTAGCCGACTTCGCCACCTCCCAGGGGACACTCTAATTCTCTTTCAAAGACGTCTACCTAGCGTCTCAAGGCAACGAGTCTCACAAATTAATTGCCGTTTGTGCAACGACAAAGGGCTCTTTTGTCTCTTCCCTAACCTACAATCCATGGATTTGATTTTACAATCTCCCCCTTCCCTCCAATTCTAGTTATACGAGAGGAGGGAGGGAGGGAGGGGGGGGGGGAGAATAAAAACCCCACAGAGAACCCTACCTACTTCTTCCCGCACCATGCATAATTGTACCATAAATAAATCATAATAATACATACATTTATTCATAAACTTATTTCTAGGCTGCCGTAATTCAACATATCATCCTCTAGCTTAAGCCAGCCTTTTCTCTTCCTGGTGCTCTCCTGAAATGCTGGGCTGGATTCAGATCCCATCATCCCCAGCTCTGTGAGCTGGGGATGAAGGGGGCTGAAGGATAACGCAGTAACCCAAGGACTGCCAGAGAGGGATTGCCCAGTGCTTTCTGTCATCTATGCCTCTCGATATTGAAAATAGACCGGCGGCTGCTGTCCTTGGCCGCAAGGCACGTACTTTCTTCTATAAAATGCTCTATTCACCCTAATTTTCATTTCCCCCAAACCCCCAAAACAGTCTCTTTTCCTTTCTTAAAACATCGTATCGGTGGCCTCAGATCTGGTGTGTGAGGAGCATTATTAAACTGGGAGTGATCACTTATGAATGCAAAGGGGGAGGCTGGAAAGGGGAGGGGGAAGTCCTCACATTTTGGAAAAGAACAGATTTTTAATATCGGGCTTGAGCACAGAGCAGATGGGGGATGGCGGCCTCTTTGGGAGCCCCAGGCAATCTGGGGGGTTTTGAGGTCACGCCTCTCTCTGAGATTCTCTGATTGGAAAAATCAGAAGCCCTCGTGCATTCAGGACTTGGGACGTACAGGTGGTATAAAGCAGGGGTCACCAACCTTTCGGGCATCAGGGACCACTCGATTCGTAATTTTAAATCCCGTGGATCACGAATATGAATTAGTGACGGGATGGGGTCCTTCAGGCATTTAGCTTGGCTGCCTGTTAGCGGAGAGAAGCGCCCAGGGTCAACCCTAAGCTTGCTTTCCATTGCAACTAGGAATCTCAAATACGGCCAAGAATTTGGATGTTTGTCTTGTAGCCAGCCCAGGCGCTAGATCGGCCCCCTGAAAACTCTGTCTTTCGAGGAGCCCTGGCTGAAGTTTTGCGCACCATTCACTGAAGCACCTGGACTCCCAGGGAAGGAGGGAGGGAAGGGCTGGCTTGGCTACTAACCGGGAAGCCAAGCTAAGTGCCTGAAGGACCCCATCCCGTCAACAAACAGGAGTAATTGCTTCGGCGGGCTGTATTTGGCCCAGCAGCTGTAGTTTGAGGATCCCTGATTTAGTGCAATGTAAAAAAATGCAAAAATGTCGCTGAGGCCACTTGGAGGTTTATCTGTGTCCTCAGGGTCACCTGAGTAGTGAAAATGGGTGTGGAGGCTTCTTGGCTGCAGGATGTTTTCTGTGTCAGGTTTCGGAAGGATGCCCTAATTAATTCATTAGCCTCAAGCCAAGTTTCAAAAGAAATCCAGTAATTTATTAGGAGCACCATTTCGGCAAAATCACTTTGCAGTCAGATCTAAGCCTCATTTGAATTATGGCTGAACTTCTACCCCTGTTCCTTCCCAACCCCTCAGTCTGTGTCATAAATCACATTCACCAATGAGGTGCACCCATCACAAGCCTGCTATGATAATCTGCGATCTGACTCTAGCCGAAGGTATGCGTGGAATGCACTCCCCTCCCCTTTCCTCACCATGGCAACTTTATGAGTTGACATTCTCCCCAGTATCCCTTCACTACTGAAGACAAGGGTAGGCTGTTGGGGATGAGTCTGTATTGTCTGCATGACCTGGATGACTGAGAATCTCCATAGACACTACAGCCATGTGATAAGACAGGCTGCCAATAAATTTGATAAACAAACAAATCAATGTATGTGAACCCCGAAAAATGCATATTTTAATGGCGGTGCCAATGCCCACTTTAACGCAACCTTGTTCCACCCTATGGGCATCTCCTGTATTCAAAAGTACACCCCCCCCCCCCCAGGATTATGTGGCACCAGGAGACCCCAGGAACAAACCAAGAGGTACAGTGTGCATCTTTTTGATTTCCAGCCCAAACAACTGCATGTCTTTATTTATTTATTTATTTTTATTTATTTCGAATTTATACCCCGCCCTTCTCCTTGTTAGGACCCAGGGCGGCGCACAGGCATTACTAAAATCACAGTACAAAACAATATATATCATTAAAACATATTAAATAATTTAGAACCCGTGCTAAAACCCATTTAAAAAACCCTACCAAATTATAATTTACGTATAAAAAGTCAGAAACGGGGGGCTATCCTAGGCCGGCTTGTTGGAATAAATACGTCTTAAGGCGTTGGCGGAAGAGGCGGAGGTCCGAGGTAGTACGAAGGTCGGGGGGTAGGTCGTTCCAGAGGGCCGGGCCCGCCACAGAGAAGGCCCTTCCCCTGGGTGTCGCCAACCGGCATTGCCCAGCTGACGGCACCCGGAGAAGACCCTCTCTGTGTGAGCGGATCGGATGAAGGGATGTATGGGGCAGGAGGCGGTCTCGTATATAGCTAGGCCCCGAGCCATGGAGCGATTTAAAGATGGTCATCAACACCTTGAAGCGCACTCGAAAAGCCACAGGCAGCCAGTGCAGCTCGCGCAGGAGAGGTGTTATGTGGGCTTGCCTTGGAGCACCCATAATCACCCGCGCGGCCGCATTCTGTACTAACTGTAGCCTTCAAGTGCACCTCAAGGGGAGCCCCATGTAGAGAGCGTTACAGTAATCCAGCCGAGATGTCACAAGTGCTTGAGTGACTGTGCGAAGGGCCCCCCGGTCCAGTAAGGGGCGCAACTGGCGTATCAGGCGTACCTGATAGAACGTCCCCCTGACCACGGCTGCCACATGGTCCTCCTTAAGTTAATGCTTCAAACTGGCTTTAGAATCATTGTGTCCTCCACTCTAATGGAGGGGGGGGGCGAGGGGGGGCAGGAGAGAAAGGCAAGAGACAGATAGGAGAGAGATCGGGTGAAAATGCCCTTGAAGGGGAAGAAAGGTAGATGGATGGACAAAAGGCCTTTGAAGGGAGTGGTATTGAGTAGATCTAGGCAAAGATGGATGGATTATCCCCTCTTTGTGGTGGCTCTTTCCTCCTTCACCCTCAGGCTCAAGAGGAAGAAATCGATTCCACTGCTCTCTATTGGGCAGATTCCAGTAAAGGCCACAAGCACAGAGCCGCAGTGGCAAGGAAAGATGTCAGGTAATGTTGATTTAAAGCTGACCAGCCAATGTAAGGCTGATAATGTAAGATGATGAAATGAGTCCACAGCGGTTATTGCCACTTTAAGAAGCAGTCTATATAAAGGAGGCCATGAGAGGGCATGTCTTTCTCCTCCTGTATCTCTCCCCATGGTGATCTCTCTCCATAGTAGTTCTCTGTGTAGAGTTGGAGATTGATTGATTGCCTAGCTGTGCCTGGTATAACACATGTATGTATGTATGTATGTATGTATGTATGTATGTATGTATGTATGTATGTATGTACATACAAATGCAGGTTATATGTGTGTGTGTGTGTGTGTGTGTGTGTGTGTGTGTTACGTTTTTGAGCTGATCAATAAATATATATATCAATAAATATATATAAATATATATATCCTGTATGCCTTGTATATAGAAGTCCTTGTATATAAACCACTGTTTGTAAGACAAACCTCTGTGTCCTGTATTTTGCTCCTGGGTTGTCTCCTAAAAGTAGTCACGCTGTGCGCACTCTGACAAAAGAGATATTATAGGACAGTATTGGCGAACCTTTTTCTTAGGGTGTGCCAAAATTGTGTGTGTATGTGTGCTATCACGCGCGCACGTGTGCCCACACCAATTCAATCCTACCCACCCACCCCCATGCATGCATGCACACACAACCCCTCCCCAGGCTCCGGAGGCTTTCCTGAAGCCTGGGGAGGGTGAAAACAGCCTCCCCCAGCTGTCTGGAAGGCCAAAAATCAGCTGGCCAGCACATGCATGCGCACTGGAGCTGACTGCTGGCATGCCAGCAAATTTGGCTCCGCGTGCCACCTGTGGCACACATGCCATAGGTTCGCCATCATGGTTATAGGACAGTGATGGCGAACCTTTTTTGCCTTGGGTGCCAAAAGCACGCGCTTACGCACCATTGCAAGCACTTGGGTGCCCACCCCCATAATTTAAATCCCCCATGCCATGCCCCTTGTGCGTGTGTGCGTGACACCCCACCCTGCTGCCCCGCGCATACATGCACAACTTTAATGGAGCCTGGGGAGGGCGAAAACGCCCCCCTTCCCATAGGCCCTCCAGAGGCCGGAAACAGCCTATTTAGCAACTTCCGGTGGGGCCGGTAAGTCTCTCTGGAGGCTTCAGGAGGCTTTCCTGAAGCCTCCAGAGGACACAAAACTGCTGAAAATCAAGGCCGAAAATCAGCTGGCCAGCATGGGCATGCGTGCTGGAGCTGACAGGGCAACACCTCGCGTGCCCTCAGAAATGGCTCCGCGTGCCACCTGTGGCATGCGTGCCACAGGTTCGCCATCACGGTTACAGGATGTCACAAATTCATATAATCTGCCTCAGGAGTCTCACAGCAGCCAGTTGGAGGCTTCTATGAAGTCCTAAAGGAGGGCATGAGCCCCAGCAACCAGGCACTTGCCGGTCAGCCATCTCTTCCTTCTTTAGATGCTGAAGCTACTTTAAAACAGGGGCAGAGGAGTTTCCTTCTGTGGATTCCCCTTCTTTAAAGACTGATGCAAAAATGAGAGAGAGAGAGGAAAAAAAAGGGGGGGGGAGGGGGGAGATTTCAGAGAAGTGGCCACTACAGAATTGTTGAGGCTGTTTTTTCAGATCCTCTAGAATGTCCTAATCAGAGATAATATGTACTTATTGTGCTTGGCTCTTTAGTGCTAACCGTGTACTTTGTTCCGTTCCACCTCGTCTCCTTTTCAAAGGCTGCTCTTCAAAAAGACCGTAGCATTGATTTCGAGATCAAGATAATGCCGACTTTGTTGTTTAACGTTAAGAGACCCTGCTTTTCACGCATAGCCATGGGCTGTCGATGCTATCGCTTCAAATACTTGGACGAGCCAACCTGAAGCTCCGCCACTGCCCTGTTTTTTTTCTGTATTGGCGAATGCAGATTGGCTGCACTCTGCCTGGAGCGTTTGTTGATACAGAACGACAAAACAAATATACACATCCGAGTTTTTCAAGCTGTGTTTCACCAAGGACCCAAAAAAACCCCAACAACAAAAAAAGCAAACTCACTCAAATCCAGTTAATTTTCTATCCCTTTGTACTTTTAATAAGTCTTTTTGATCAGGGAGATTTTTGTTTTGTTTTAACTAACTGGTTCTAGGGCTTTTACAAGTTTGAAAACCTCTCTTGTCAGCCTTTATATCGCTTGCTTGCTATTGGCTGCTATCAGTGGTGGATTTCAAATTTTTTTAGAACCTCTTCTGTAGGTGTGGCCTGCTAGCCATGTGACCAGGTGGGAGTGGCTTGCCAGCCATGTGACCGAGTGGGCATGGCCAACTTGTAAAATGTGGTGAAATTCACTTAACAACGCTCTTGCTTAGCAATCAAAATGTTGGCTCAGAAACTCTGGCATTTGAAGCAAGCAAGTCTTAAAGCTGTCAAGTTACAAGACCCTCCCACCCCCAACCCTTTAGAAAAAAAAACCCAGGGGTGTTCAAAGTTGACAGCTTTAAGACTTGTGGACTTCAACTCCCAGAATTCCTCCTCTCGCTCTTCCTCTTGATGATGGGCAGACGGGCGGGGGGAGGGAGGGAGCTGGAACCGGTTCTAAATGGCACTGTAGATTTGTGGAATCTCTTCTATAGAAGAGGCTACAGCTGGCAGGAACCCACCCCTGGCTGCCATAGTAATGGGAAGGGGGAGTTTCTGTATTTCAGAGGGGAATTGTGCTGGAGGAGATGTCTCGGGATGAAGAGGGAGTTCTATTTGCACCATCTTCTGCACACGCTGAATGGTCTTTTTTAGGTCTGGTCAAGGTCAACCGTCTCTACCTACCAGATGGATGAAGCCACCTGAAGATGCACCCCACATGACATCCTTGGGGGCTGGAGATAGGACATTCAGCTTGGTGTTGTTTGGGAGGGAGGGTTTGGGATAAACTTTTGATATGTAAAATTTTGTGCCTTTAGCCTCAGATCTCGCTTTACTTTCGTTGCTTTCACGATTCAGTAATATTCAGTAAAAGTACCTTTTCCCTAAAACAATGGAGTTGGGGGTTTCCTTTCTTGAATTTTTTAAAATATTTTTTCCCATTTTCATAAGATATAATCACATGTATACTATTGCATAACCAACATCTTATTGTATTATTAAATGTTTTCATCCATTTGTCTTGCCATCAACTCCCAAAATCGATTATTGGCTCTTCTGTTCTCCATACACCATATTTGTACCCTGTCCATCACTTTCTTCTTCCTCTCTCCTCCTCCTCCCTATCTCCTTTCTTCCCTCTGTCGGCCTCCTCTTCTCTACTTCCCCTTCCTCTCTCCTTCTCCTCTCTCCACTCCTCCTTTCTCTTCTCCTCTCCCCCCCCCCCGCCCTCTCTCCGATCCCTCTCTTCTTCCCTTACCTCTCTCCTCTACTTCACACTCTTCATCACATTTATTTGGTGTATTTCAGCTTCTGAGCAAGCTCCATTTTATGTTGATGGTATTTTTCCTTTTCAATATACATATTTAATTTTGAATTTTCTTGAATTTTGAAGGAGGCATGTCCGACACCCTCCCATAAATCTCTTCAGTCCTTGCAACTCCACCAGAAGAGCAGTTAAGTGAGAGTTAAATATAAATATGGGGTATCTGCTCTTTGCTATCTACATTGGTCCCCACCTCCATCTTTTCCCCCCTGTCAGAAACAGAGAGAGTGCTGAGAAACAGGACTGGAAAATGATGCTTTCCAGTGGCTTGGAATAAAGAATGGAAGAAACCAGATTTCTTCTTGATCTCTTCCTTTCTACTATGGGAAGATCCAAGAGATCCTGTTTCAGCATCCCTTGGATGGAAGGGAAGAAGGAGATTGGTTGTCCCATTTTTTTTTCTCCTTACAATTTCATATTCAGGGAATATTGACCTTGGACATGGAGGCTCTAGTGGGGAAAATAACTTTTGATAATGCGATGTAAGAACCGTCTTGCTGCCTCTGATCTAGGCCAGCACCAGGAAACCCTCTGTGGTGGGCCAAATAAATTCTAGGAAATTCCCCTGTAAGCCCAGCACGGAGACAATTATTTGCTCCTTGCGCAAATCCCATTTGCTGGAAGTGAAAGCGCCATTTATTTATCACGGGCTCTGGATTAAAGGGTTTTCTCCTCGGTGCCACCTGATTTCCATTTACAGCTCATCCTAAAACACACACCTGTGATCAAGTGCGTGTCTGCCAAATTGAATTCTGAGCATTTATGATCCGCCCCAGCGCAGGGGGCAAGGGGGTTCCTTTCAAATCCCAAGAAACGCAGGCGTGGCAGTGGGGAAGTTTCAGCTGATTACTGCTTTAGCGCCCGCCAAGAGGCTATAACTCACAGCGATGCTCTCAGCCCTTGCCTTGTCCCCAGAGGAAGAACGACACCAGAATATTTAGCTAGGCCTGTTTCAGATCTGCATCGCATCACCAGGGACTAGCCATCTGTTGAGGCTGCTCCCGCTTTGGCTGGAAGGATGAATGTCTCACACATACACACACACACACACACACACACACATGGCTGGCCAATTCGTCTCTCGCCAATTCCTTCTGCTTCGTTCCCTTACCTTCTGATGCAGCCCCAGACACAGGGTCAGCCCCTCACTGGCAGAGTTTTCCATGCTCTCTGTGCTGTGAAGATGCCGGCTGAATTTTGGCAGTGGGACGCGAGGCTTGCTGTCCGGATTCAGCATGTTGGCAGGTGCCAGGGTGATGAAAGCATTTGTGATCGGACCTACCGGAGCAGAAAGAATGGTTACATGTAGCGGGCATATGCAGCTAGTAAGAACAAGAGCTTTTGTGGGACATAAAACCTTGTGCGATAATAAATGGTTAGCCTGAGACAGCCCAGGAGACTGTCGTTTCTGCTGCAAGACGACACACATGGCTGCCCTTTAGGAAAGAACTGATTAACACAACTCGGTATCCTTCCATTGCGGTACTTAAATTCTTGCACTGCAAACAAACCATATAGCATGCAACTGGACTCTTAAGCGTCTCTTACAAAAGGAGCAGTTTACAGGGAAGGATTAATTTGCTTGGCTAATCTAGCGATCTTGCCTGATCTCTCTCCCCGCTTCGCCTCCCCGAAAAAAGAGACAGGAGTAGTTGCTATTAAGCAATTAAGGCTTATAAAAGAGGTTGAAAGATCTCTGGCTGACCTAAAGCCAAATTTATTTGGGCTCAAACCTAAAATACTGTTTGGGAGACTTACAGGAAACTTCAGAAATCTTAGGTGGATGAACAAGTTGAAAAGATACCTAATCTTGCATATTATAACTGCGGCCAGAATAACGTATGCTCAAAATTGGAAAAACAATATAGTACCAAAGGAAGATGAGGTGATAAGAAAATTTTTACAATGTGCGGAGATGGACAAACTGACGAAAGAAATACAAGGAGAGGAGGCATCAGAATATACAATACAATACAATAGCAGAGTTGGAAGGGACCTTGGAGGTCTTCTAGTCCAACCCCCTGCCTAGGCAGGAACCTTATACCGTTTCAGACAAATGGCTATCCCTTCTTGAAGACTTCCAGTGCTGGGGCATTCACAACTTCTGGAGAGAAGGTGTTCCACTGGTTAATTGTTCTAACTGTCAGGAAATTTCTCCTCAGTTCTAAGTTGCTTCTCTCCTTGATTAGTTTCCACCCATTGCTTCTTGTCCTGCCCTCAGTTGCTTTGGAGAATAGTTTGACTCCCTCTTCTTTGTGGCAACCCCTGAGATATTGGAACATTGCTATCATGTCTCCCCTAGTCCTTCTTTTTATTAAACTAGACATACCCAGTTTCTGCAACCGTTCTTCATATGTTTTGTTTTAGTATCCAGTCCCCTAATCCTCTTTGCACTCTTTCTAGAGTCTCCACATCGTGGCAACCAAAACTGTATGCAATATTCCAAGCCATACCCTTACTGGGATTTGAACCGGAGCTGTATTACATGCTAGGCAGGAGCCTGATCAGCTGAGACAGGAGGATAAGTATATACTTGTGTCACAACACCCTTTTAAGCCCCAATTAAGGGGCTTAATCAAATCCCAGTAAGGGTATGGCTAGCTGATGAGAGCTAAAAAGCTCGAAATAGATCTATACTAGTCTGCCTGACTTATTTATTGATCAGCTCAAAAACTTAACACATATATAAAAAAATAACACAACGGAACTCATAGCTTTCTGTCTAGATGGTCTCTGGTGATGAGCCGAAAGGCAGAAAAGGAGAGCAGTATGCTTCCTCCCTTAATTGGGGCTTAACAGGGTGTTGTGACAAAAGTATATACTTATCCTCCTGTCTCAGCTGATCAGGAAGAGAACCTGGTGGGCTAATGGCTAAGGCTCCTACCTAGCATGTAGTACAACCCCGGTTCAAATCCCAGTAAGGGTATGGCTGGCTGATGAGAACTAAAACACTCAAAATAGATCTATACTAGTCTCCCTGACTTATTTATTGATCAGCTCAAAAACGTAACATACATACATACATACATATATATATAAAATAAGTATAGAATAGGAGGCAAATGATCAATTGTATATACATACTGATATGGAATTGCTGTATGATGGAATGTTTGGTTCCTTTGTTGTTTTAATCTACGTTCTGTTTTGTTTATGTGCATATGTGTTTAAAACTTTTTTTAAAAAAAAATAAAAAAAGAAAGAAAACACCAAATAAACAACTAAAAAGAAGTCAGTGGCAAACCATTTTGTACAGCTGGCCAAGAAAATGACGTGCCTGTGCCCATATAATCAAGAGGAATCAAGCTTAATTCTGAGGTTTTTACCTTTCTTTCAGCTCAAAAAAAGAATCCTTCCCAAAGATTCTTCCCCAACTCTTTTAATGCAGGTCTTCCTGCATGCAGAGTTGGTGTTTTTCAATGTTTCAGTGTCTCGAAGTTAAGTTCTGCTACAGACATCCACACAGACTTGGATGTCAATACACCGAGAGCCGCCTGTCTATTCGTGTTTTTATGGCCCACAGGATGCAGTTCAATATTCAGTCATGGATTTCAAGGCACAAGAGTGAAGCCGTTAGCAGGCAGCTTGGCTTGTCAGGCAGAAAATGACAAAAGCTCTGAAAGGTCCAGAAAACAGAGCCTTGTGATTATTACATTGGAAATAGGACCTCGAGACAACACCCAGGTGTATGCTCATTCACCTAAAATTCTCCTTACCTTTCGGAAGGAAAGTTTTATGAATGTCTGAAAATGCCCTGTAAGATTGTCCTGGTATTTAGTACTGTGCTTTTTTTTAAAAAAATGTTGCTATTGCTAGCTTTAAAAAACAACAACAATTGTTGTGCTACATTGCTTGTACACATTACTGTACCTTGTGTTCAAACAGTGCGCTGTTTGTTTTCAATTTAGCTAACAAGTGAATTCGCCTGTTATGGTTTTATCACCAAAGACCCCTACAGGCCACACATGGGTATTTAAATACCAAGCTCTTATTTCTAAAGGCTGCATGATGGATTGAAGGCGGAAAAAGGAAGAGGGGCTGTTTGACCCACGTTTTGGGGGGCATTTTACACAGAAGCCAAGAGAACTGCTGTGGACTAAAGCTCTCCCTCTTCCCCATATTGACTTGAGGAGGATGGGAGATGTTAGGGGTAAAAAACACCCCTGCTGGAAAATAAACAGGCAGAATAGTGCAATACACCGGACAGCAAGAGATACGTTGCTTAAACCACACAAGAACTCTAAAACACTGATTGTAGAAAAAATAGTCTTTACTCCTGATGTAACTAAAATACTTCTTCCAAACAGTGATACTAACTCCTCTAAAAATAAACAGTCCTTCACCAAAAACACAGTTATCTTACAGTCAGTCAAAACAATGATTCTTCTACCGTCTTCAGGTTCAGCTCCTTCCTCAGTGGCAAACAAGAAGCAAAGGAAAGCAAAAGGGAATGAACTGTGTTTCCAGCTGCCTTTTATGATTGAGCTGGGAAGCACAGCCAATCAGATTCCACATAGTCTTTAAAGATACACATACCCTTTAATAATCCTGGCTTATATATATTGTCAACCCAACATCAGGATAATTATCCTAACAGGAGATGTAATCCAGCATTTCTTGGAAGAGCCCAAACCGAGGTTGGTGCCTTGCAGCCTGAATCAAAAGACCTTGCTCACTGTATTATCCTTGAAAGCTACACAACCAAAGAGTTGGCTATCATTTTGTCAGGGGTAGAGTCATCAAAGAGGCTCTCCCTCCCCTCAATACACTGAAATGGGTTATTTCTCTATTTATTGTCATTATCTACCTTCCCTCTAAGTTCTCCAACCTTGGCAACCTTAAGATGCGTGGACTTCAAGTCCCAGGATTCCCCAGCCAGCCATGTTGAAGTCCATGCGTCTTAAGGTTGCTAAGGTTGGGAGACCCTGCTCTAAGAGACCAAAATAAATCTTCCCCTATTTTTATTTCCATAGCAGCCTTGCATGATATCCAAGAGAGTTCCATGGTCAACTGTAAGGATCTGTGGAGAGTTTGGTTGTTTTCTTGCAGATGTTTCATTACCCAACTAGCTGATGTCTTCTGTGCTAGACAAGAGTGGGGTTTAATCTGTTTATATACAGTGGCTTGCCCTGTCAGTATCCTAGACCTAGCTAAGTTGAAAAACACTAGCGTATTCCTGGAAGCTTGGTATTCAGACAAATTAGCCATCAATAGGCACATAGAGATAAACAACATTTACATGCCATTCAATTGAGAAATCAAAAAGCTAAAAAGGAAATCAAAAGACCTAAACACCTCCCAGCCAGCAATCAGCTCCCAAGTATGCAGGGATTAACACCAGACCAACAATCGAATAGTGAACACTAGCCAATCAAGGAACTTCCAAGAAGAAAACAACACTCCAGCTGACACTGACAGTGGTCAATTCACTGTATATAAACAGAGAACAGATTCCACTCCTTTCTAGCACTGATGATGTTATCTAATTGGGTAGCAAAACACTTGCAAGAAAAGAACTATGCCCAGAGAGCACCAAGGACTCTACTGTTGAACCCCGAGCGACAAATATTCTCTTCTGTTGGTATAAAAGGATTTGAATCTAGTTCTCTCCTGCTCAAGTCATGCTCCCTCCTGTTTTACGCGGGAGCCAAAAATAGTTCTATGTCAAGATTTTCATCTGTCAGCTTGCCTCTCCTTTTAATCAGGTGTTGGAACAATCGCTCAGTTCAGACTGAGCTGTCAGGAAAGTGGCACTCTTTCAAAATTGTCGCAAATTGAATGCATTTTTCCCTTTACAGGGGAAGAGCAAGATTAAAAGACAATCCTGCTGCTAACAAGATGACTAGGTGGCACACTTGTCCCGACCGTAATTTGCGCCTGCCCAATCCTGCGATTGAATTTTGAAGCCGGCGCACCCGCTGACAAAGCAGAATAACCAATTATATAAGGAATAATGGGCTCTACAAGCTCTGCCCAGATCGATGGTCCCAAATTGCAACGGGGTTGAGCGATCCAAAGCCAGGACCCCCCTCCTGCCTATATGAGTGTTATTTTCTTCCCAATTTACTGTTCAGTTAGGTGCCCAAAGCTAACCAGGAGGAAAGATTCCCCCCCCCCCCCCTACGATTCTCCCTGGAGCACCTGGATGTAATACTGAATTATGGCCTTGCTACCATTCCCTGAACAAGACATCCATCATTGTGACTTTTGTAGCTGCCCACGGTAATGATGCCTCTCTCTACCCCCCCTTTCACCGGAGTTAATGAATACTTTAATTACAGCATTTACCCACACAGCTGTTGACTGCTGTTAGCATTTCCCTTAGCCTTAATTCACACTCACTCTCACGCACAAGTACACTCAAGGCAACGGGTGATAAGGAAGCTCCAGGAATGGCCTGGTGGGCAAGCAGAATGGGGTCAATACTGGAAGAATTCAGCCCTGAGAAGATCACAGCGGCTGTGTCAAGTAAACCGTTTCTTCACTTCTGCCTGCCCCACTTCCCTTCCAGCCAGCAACTGGCACAAACACCAGAATGAACCCCCCCTCAATTCTAAAGAAAATGTTTGAGAATGCCAGTTCATAGGGGTTGAAAACTGCCAATCACTCGTCTCTCATCTCCGTTGTCTTTTCTCAAGACCGAACCTACTCTGCTCTTTTCATCATTCTGTCCCTTCATCTTCCCTGAGTCTTTGCGCCACCCGGGATTGGGTCGACACTTGGGGCTCAGGACCCCGGACAGCACCCCGGAGTTCGGGGGGGGGGGGGGAGCTGGTAGAGTTGTTAAAGAGGATTCAGGTTAATGTAAATGTTCCAAGTAACACTCCCAAAGGAAGAAGACTCCGAAGCTTGAGTTTCCTCAACTCAATTGGCCCATCTGGGAAAACCCGAATCTGAAAGCTTCCAGGTTTTCCCCACACAAAATAAAGTTCAAGCCCCTGCCCAGCACCCACATGTTCGTCACATGGTCCAATCAGGTCACCATGCAAAACTGGAAATGCCTCCCAATTACATCATCGCAGCTGCAGGGCAAAGTGTCCTTGACTTTCTGAGAAAATAATGTTATTTTGACTATATATCATCCATACTCTATATACACGATGGCACATCTATGGTACGTGTGCCACAGGTCACACACAGAGCCCTCTTTGCAGGCACGCAAGCCATCACCCCAGCTCAGCTGCACTGCGCATGCGCCTCCCGCTGGCCAGCTGGTTTTTGGGTCTCTGCCACGCATCCGTGTGGTGTGTGTGTGTATGCGGGAGATGCATGTACATGTGCGGAGGAGGGTTTCACGCACATGCATGGGGGGCAGGGGAAGCACGGGGTGGAGGTGTGCCCCTCTAGCCTGTTTTTCATCGCTGGAGGCTGCAGGGAGGCCTACTGGGCCCAAAACGGGGGGCATGGATGGGGTGGGGTGGGGTGGTCATATGCATATGCGCAGGGGGTGGGGGTGCATGCACATTGCATTATGGGTGTGGGTACACGTGTGCAAGTGCTGTTGTACATGCATGCACACACGCTTTTGGCATGCAATGACAAAAAGGTTAGCCATCACCTGTTTATATAATCCCCCTCCCTTTTTCCCACAGTAGGAAATGTGGGAAGGCCAAATGTAAAATATGGCTATGGAAATGAAGAGAAGAAAAAAATTATACAAGACTACTATGGTAAATTGTATGAACAAGAGAATATGGAAGAGGGAGGAGCTAAAAAATATTTACAGGAAGCCAATCTACCCCAGGTACCCAAAGAAACTGAAATAATGCTAGAGGGTAAAATAACTATAATGGAGCTAACTGAAGCACTTAAAAAACAAAATAATGGAAAGGCTCCAGGCCTGGATGGGCTGCCAGTGGAACTTTACATGACACTGCAGGAATCGTTGTCTCTTCCATTACTAGAAGTTATGAATGAGGTGATGTCGGAGAGGAGGATACCCAAATCATGGTCAGAAACTTATATCACACTTCTGCCAAAGGAGGAGGCTGATCTATTACAAATTAAGAATTACAGACCCATCTCCCTGTTAAATGCAGTCTATAAGCTGTTTGCTTCAATACTGGCAGAACGACTTAAAAGATATTGAAATTGTTTCATTCACCCCGATCAAAATGGGTTTCTACTTTTCCAGCTACTTGAATCTTGCATAAAATGTGGGGTCTGGAAGTCGGGAGTAGTCAAAGCGGGATCTGACCAAGTCCAAAGAAAGTAGAATGATCATTTCTCCTGATGATCATTTCTCCTCACAAAAATGAGCATTTTTGTGAAAAACAGGCCATTTTTTGCTCGTTTTTGGACTTCCCCTCTCCCCAGGAGGACTCTATAAACCTCCTAAGGACTATTCATAACCTTTTTTTGGAAACAAAATACATGAAAAATGGGCTGTTTTGGGGAGGTTTGCAGAGTGCAAAAACTTTAAAACAAAATTTTTCCTCTTCAAAACCTTGTTGTGTCTTATACTCTGGTACGTCTTATACTCCCAAAAATATGATAAGTAACAAAATATGTGGGAAAAATTTGGGGTGCTTCTGTTTTAACACAAATTAAACCTGAGCTACCAGTGGAATCGCTAAAAAGGCAAAGCCAATCTTGCCTTTAACAGGAACACGTTAATACAGGGGTCCCCAACCCCCGGTCCGCGGACCAGTGCCAGTCCGCGGCTTGATAGGAACCGGGCCGCAGGGCCGGAGAGGAGGAGGAGGGAGCAGCCTCCTGGGCAGAGGATGGCTGAGCGCGCCTCCACCAGCTCCTTCCGACGGCCACTGCGGCGCACTTTCCGGGGCTACCTGGAGGGGCCGGCATGTCAGCTGAGGAGGTTACGGCTGCCTCATCCCACAGCAAGCGAGCGGGTTGAGGACCTGAGCATGCGGCTACCTTAAGCGCCACCAAGGCCATCCAGGCGCCGCAAGCCCACCTCCCTTCCAGCCCCGTGTGGCGCCCAGACGGCCTTGGCGGCGCTTAAGGTAGCCGCAGGCTCGGGTCCTCCGCCCACCTGCCCGCTCGCTGCGGGATGAGGCAGCCGTAACCTCCCCAGCCGACATGCCAGCCACTCTGCTGCTTCCCGGGGGGGAGGGAGGGAGAGAATGACAGACACACACAGAGACAGACTTAGAGACAGAAATAGAGAGAGGGAATCAGACACACACACACACACACACAGAGTGACAGAGATGGGTGGAGGGAGGAGAGAGACAGATAGAGACAGACAGACAGATAGATAGATAGATAGATAGATAGATAGAGAGAGAGAGAGAGAGAGAAACAGAGGAAGAGAAACAGAGGAAGAGAAAGAAAGAAAAATAGAAAAAGAAAGATGGAGGGTGGGAGGGAGGGAGTAAAGGAAAGAAGGGGGAGGAAGGAGGAAGGGAGGGGTGAAAGAAGGAAGGAAAGTAAGGAAAGAAAGAAAGAAAGAAAGAGGGATGGAGGGTAGGAGGGAGGGAAGGAAAGAAGGGAGGAAGGGGGAGGGAGGCAATGGAAGGAAAGGAAGAAATCTATTTTCCTATTTCCTTCCACCTCAAGCTACCTGTTTGGTTAACCAGGTTAAAGATCTATTTTTCTCCCAGTGGTCATTTCAAAGGAATCACATCCTCTGAGTTATTTCCTGGATTCAAACCAGCATCCCAAAGAGTCATGGGCTGCCTTTATATATAACGAATGCCCATAAATCCATTTTTACCATCTTCAGAAGACCAAAGACTACCCAGAAATGGAAGAAAGAAGAAAGAAGAAAGAAAGAAAGAAAGAAAGAAAGAAAGGAAGGAAGGAAGGAAGGAAGGAAGGAAGGAAGGAAGGAAGAAAGACCACAATTGAGCCCAAAATTTTGGTTGATAAGCAAGACAGTTAAGTGAGTTTCACCACATTTTCCAAGTTGGCCACGCCCACCGGGTCACATGACCACTGAGCCACTCCCACAAAACAGGCCACACCTTTTGGCTCTCAAAAGAAATTTCAGTAGTGGTACTGTTGATATTTGGTTCTATTGACGAATAAGTTTCCCCACCACTGCCCTAGAGGGCCAAGTGAGCCGACTCCCCACCACCACATGTACATGTGCAGGCGCGGCTGTTCGCGCCGTTGGAGGCCCAGAGGGCCAAGTGAGCTGACTCCCCCCCCCCGTGTGCGCATGCGCCGCCTGTTCCCCCTCCCCCCCCCTCCTTTAGGCCAGCCGGTCCGCAGAATTTTCTTTAAAATGAAACCGATCCCTGGTGCAAAAAAGGTTGGGGACCCCTGCGTTAATAGGGATGTAGGGACCCAATCAAGGAAAATAAATAGTTCCCTCCTGCCCTGATTTGGTTAGATGTTTTTAGAGAATTGTACTCAATTCTGGCCAACATGGTTCAACAAGGGACGCAAGTTCAGATGAGGGCTACCAAGATGGAGAAGGATCTGGAAACCAAGCGCTCGGAGGGGCAATTAAAAGAACTGGGAAAGTTTGGCCTACAGAAAAGATGACTAAGAGGAAATATGATGGCAGTCTTCCTATATCTGAAGGGCTGTCACGCTGCAGGAAGAGTGGACTCGTTCCTTATTGCCCCAGCAGGCAAGATCAGAACTAATTGATGATAACCACAAGGAAGAGAATTCAAGATGGACATCAGGACCAACCTCCTGGCTTTGAGCTGTCAGCCAGTGGAACAAGCTGCCCACATGCGATGGCCATTTTTCCTTCATTAGAGGCCTTCAAGCGGAAGCTGGTAGTCCGTCAGAGATGCTGTGCTGGACGTCGCACTGAGCTGGAAGGTGGACGAGATCAGCATTTCTCGACCTCAGCAACTTGGGTGGAGCGACTGGGGAATTTTGGAAGTTGAGGTTTTAAAGTTGCTGAGGTCGAGAAATAGAGATCTGGATCACCTCTATGATCAGTCCAAGTCTGGTTTTATGACTTTAAGAATCAGCAATAACTTATGACTTTAATACGCCTAATTACAGCTCTTCCTGGCACTAGAGTGCTATGGATAAGGTGACATTAGACACCCGAATAGGTTTCGCGTAAGGATTTTTAATTTGGCTATAGGGCTCTTTTCTTCCCCAAAATCTTAATCTTTTCCGTTAGTCTGAGAAAAAATGCTTCCCCCCCCCCCCCCCCGCCTTGGAAATTTTCTATATCTGATTCATTAAAATTCTATTCCATTCCATTCCATTCCAGCCTTGGACCCCGCAAATATAATTCTTGTTGAGGATATCTCCGTTAGAAGACTGAGAGATGTGCAACGGAATTTGCAGCAAGAGATATGTTGCTAGATATTCACACTATTAGTCACAGACACCAATGGTAAAAACAAGCAGACTTTTATTTGCGGTGGAAAATAAAGTAAACTATTTCTTCACAAACAAGTGATGGTTAGTCTTGAATCAAAATACAGTCTATAACTCAAACAGTTGCTTTGCAGTTGCTCAAACCACGATTCTTCCTGCCGCTTCGCCTTTCGCTGATCTAACCCCGATATACAGCGTCTCCGTTCAAAAGATCAGCATCTAACAGTGCTTCTGGCTCCCTCTTATGGCTGATTGAGGAAGCAGCAGCCAATCACATTCTACTGTATCAGTTAAAGTTACAGATACCATTTTCAATCATGACACATATATATATTGCCAACCCAACACTAGGATTATATTCCTAACAATTCTCATCCATCTTGAGCACAGGGTTTGGGAAGCTAGCAAATGAAGTCCCAACAGCTGAGGATCATGGGCACCTTGCTGAGTTCCAAATGGCTCTCGCCATATTAGGGTAAGATGACCAGCGGTGGGTTGCACGTTTCTTTACCAGGGGGTTCCCCACGCATGCACCCGCTCCCTTCTATGCATGCGCCCAGACTTCTGTACATGCACTTTGCTCATGCACGGGCCTTCCACACATGCACCCGACCTCAAAATCAGGCCTAAATAGGATGGCAGAGAGCCGAGGCGGGCCGGCGGGCCCACTCTCAATTTCTGCTACCGGTACAGGTGAACTGGTCCGAACTGGCTGAATACCACCTCTGAATAGCAGTGGTACCTAGCCTTTCTGGCTCCAGGGACTGGCAGCGGTGGCGGGGGAGAGGGGATGGTTTTGCGTGTGCCAGCCACTTGCACCAACGGACCTTCATGTGCTCGTTGTGCGACTCAGTTCCCAACGG
Source organism: Rhabdophis nuchalis (assembly GCA_039707465.1). Taxonomy (NCBI): domain Eukaryota; kingdom Metazoa; phylum Chordata; class Lepidosauria; order Squamata; family Natricidae; genus Rhabdophis; species Rhabdophis nuchalis. The sequence continues at coordinate 30,474,312 of CM077643.1, forward strand.
GCCACGAATTGGAACTGGGCTGCAGACTGGGTGTTGGGCACCCCTGCTTTATAGGATTTGACCTGTCATAGCGCTGAATGTCTTTTTCAGGACGCATTTTTCCCCCTATTCACACTAGTTTTAATGCTGTATGCCTCTCTGTGCGTTAGGCGGCCTTCTAAGTGTAATAAATAAAAAATGAATAAATCAGCAGGAGCCACGACAACTTTTGGAAGCTGAAAAAATGCACTGCTGAGGACCCCCTCCTGATTTTTAAGTAAACTGCCTGTTTGGAAAGAGAATAATCCAGAGCATTGACTCAAGTAAGGGGACTATGGGAGACTGTTCTGCATTCTGGTAGGGCAGTACCTATATCCTGGAAGTGACTGAACTACGTAGAGAAGTGGGAGAATAATTAATTTGACTTTTATAGCAATAGCATTTAAACTTATATACCACCTATATACTTTACAGCACTCTCTGGACAGTTTAAAATGTCAGCATTGTTTGCATATTGCTGTCCAAAATCTGGGTCCTCATTTTACTGATCTGAGAAGGATGGAAGGCTGAGACAAGCTTCAGCCCCATCAGGATCGAATTTCAGGCTGTGGGAAGCATTTGCCTGCAATACTACATTTCACCTCTCCTATCTTATCCCCTTCTCTCCCTCAGGCTTGTTCCATAGAGGCATCTCCTATCTTATCCCCTTCTCTCCCTCAGGCTTGCCCCACAGAAGTCTCTCCTGTCTTATCCCCTTCTCTCCCTCAGGCTTGCCCCACAGAGATCTCTCCTATCTTATCCCCTTCTCTCCTTTAGGCTACCTCCTTCGCCTCAGAGCATTTTCAGGTGGGGAGGGGGAATAGAATATCTAAACTCGCAGCCCACAGGCCAGAAGTGTCATGTGCTGGCTACGCTCATACCCAAGTGGCAATTGGAACAGAGTCCTTTTCAGATGGGGAGGGGCAGTACAATGTCTAACTCCTTAGCATCAGAGTGTCTTAATAATACTGTAAGAAATACTAATGATCTGAGGGTCATTTCAAAAAATCCTTTCTTAGCAAGCACCTAGAAGCCAAGAGGAACATACGTGCCAAATTTCAAGTTTGTAGTCTTTATGGTTCTGTAGATTTTGTGATGATGCATGTGGCATTTCGCTTTTATATAATACTCCTTCCTCCTCCTATTTTCCACACAATAACAACCCTACGAGGTAGGTAGAGCTGAGAGCGACTGACCATTCTAAAGTCAACCACCAGCGTTCATGTCAAAGGCAAAACTAGAAGTCACTGTCTCCTGGTTTCTTGGTCAGCATCAGAACCACTACACCAAACTGTCCTTAAACAAGAACAGAGCAAAGGCCCTTCCAGAAAACCAGCAATCTGGTATCCATGTGGTATTTTGAACTTACAGAACTTTGAGTTTCTTTAATTCAGTAACTTCTCATGGCCTTATTTCAGTGCAGGAAATAGAAATGAATACAAGTCATCTTGTTTTAATGACCTCATAATCCCTTGCGGGGTGGAGTCTGGGCAACTGAATGGAGCTGGCAGAGTGTTTTAATGGCTGGATGCCTTTCCCTGTCGCCAATGCGGAGTTTTGTTCAACAGATATATTCTCAGTGTGCCCAGAGAGAGAAATATCTGCCTCTCTCTAGGATCGAACTCACAACCTCCTGATGGTGAGGAGAGAGCTCCACCTCTAGGCCACTGCACCACTCCATAGAAATGAATAGAAATATTTGCCCTAAATTGAACACGGGGCATGGTGACTATTGATAGCCACTGATTAGAAATCCTAGTTTCACTACTGCTAGTCTTAGCTGACAATTATCTTTCATTATGGACAAAGGTGGTTGTAGAGCAAAAATTAAGGCCAGAGGCATTTTACAGTCCGCAGGCCACATCTACTTCTTTTCCTGTCCTTGTCCAGCTACAGGGTTGGTGGGGTGGCAGCCGTGCATGGGGAGGGGGCAGTGACAGTGCTCTTCACAAAACCTCCCCATTCCTTAGGTGACCCTCTTGGAAAATTACCATAATTAGAATAGAATAGAATAGAATAGAATAGGAGGGAAGGAAGGAAGATAAGAGGTGAGAAGAGGAAGATGGAAGGGAGAAGGAGAAGCAACTGGCTAAGGGACAGGAAACAGAGAGCAGCATTAAATGGACACTTCTCCAGGTGGAGGGAGGTAAAGAGTGGGGTCCCCCAAAGGTTCAGTACTGGGACCCCTGCTCTTTAACCTTTTCATAAATGATCTAGAAGTAGGAGTAAATAGCCAGGTAGCCAAATTTGCCGACGACACTAAATTATACAGGATAGTAAAAACTGAGAGTGTGAGGAGCGCCAGAGGGATCTCTTGACACTGGGGGAGTGGGCAAACCAGTGGCAAATGAGCTTCAACATTAGTAAGTGCAGAGTGATGCACGTTGGGGCAAAAAAACCCAACTATATCTATAAACTGATGGGGTCTGAACTCCTTGCAACTAACCAGGAAAGGGACCTTGGTGTCCTGGTGGACAGCTCAATGAAGGTGTCATCCCAGTGTGCCGCAGCAGTGAAAAAAGCAAACTCATTGCTAGGGATCATTAGGAAGGATATAGAAAATAAGTCAGCAAGTGTCATTCTGCCTCTTTATAAATCTATGGTGAGGCCCCATCTGGAGTATTGGGTACAGTTCTGGTCACCATACCTTCAGAAGGATATTATGGAAATGGAAAAGGTGCAGAGGAGGGCAACCAGAATGATTAGGGGGCTGGAACACCTTCCTTCCCATCTGAGGCTGCAACGGCTGGGCCTCTTCACTCTAGAACGACGGCACCTGAGAGGTGACCTGATTGAAGTCTATAAAATCATGCACAGTGTGGACAAAGTAGAAAAGGAAAAACTGTTTTCCCTATCGCACAACACTAGAACTAGGGGGCACTCCATGCAACGTTTGGAAGCTAGACCTCAAACAAATAAGAGGAAGGACTTTTTCACCCAGAGGATCACTGGTCTATGGAACTCCCTGCCAGAAGAAGTGGTGACAGCTGTCAGCCTCGACACCTTTAAGAAAAGATTAGACGAGTTCATGGAGAAGAAGGGTATCAATGGCTATCATGATGGATGCCTAAGGACACCCTCTGGGTTGGAGAGATAGGCAGGATATCTCTCAATGCCATTTGCAGGGAATCATAAGCAGGTGAAGACATCTGCTTGGGAAGACCCTGAAGCAAATGGGGAGCCACTGTGTGAGACAGAATGCTGGACCAGATGGGCTGTGGCCTGTTCCAGCAAGGCTGTTCTTATGTTCTAGAAGGAGAGATGGCAGAAAGGGGAAGAGTGTTGCCCAGTGTTGCCCACCCCAGCTGTTTAATTCGGTATTCATATTACGTCAGGCCAAAAAAGTTAGTGTTACAAAGACTGGAGAACTGAATTACCAATCTGAAGTCAACTCATTCATTCTTTCAACACTCCTGATGTATGTCCAAGACTTGGGCTCCCGAGAGCCTGCTTGGCGTCTGTACGTCCTTATCTCCCCCCCCCCCCCCCGGCTTTAGGAAAGGATTGATCAGTGCCACATAGAACATTCTTCCGCCTGTGCTACTATTTGGCAGAGTTGCCAACATTTCCCAACCTCAATGCCGTTTGTGATTGTGGGGAAATCAAATCACTTCAACGTGTCTTTATTCTACGATAACCTTTATAAGGCTCTTCGAAAGGGACATCCTAACTCCTCTTTTACTAAGTACACTTCGTAGAACAGATGGTTTTTACACCCACGCTTCATCTCAAATAGTGAAATCACTCTTAGCGCGGGAGCCAGTTTTTGTTGCTGCTGCAGCCGTTAAAACGGGGCAACCCTTGACATCGAATCTCATCCGACAGCCCTTTCTCTTTCCTTTTGTCTGATTTCATTTGGCCGTTTCTCCCGCTGATCCGGGATCATAAATTAAGAAATTGATTTGATATGAATCTAAATGTATTTCTTCCCACCCCCACCCCCCAACCCTACAAGCAAATGCTCAAATGCCCAGCCTGGGCTTATTAAATAAACCTTAAGGTGTTAGGAGCCTGGTGGAAGAAAATACTATCAGACCTGAGAGTTATATGTATTAAACTGACAGGCCTTGCAGCTCAGCTTCCAGGCATCTTATTAGCACTGTCTGGATCTTCTTCTCCACCACCACCACCCCGCCCGCTAAAGAGGATTTTTTTTTTTTTGACTCCTGTCCTGCAAGAACAGCCTCTAAAGACCCAAAGCCGATGCTGGAGAAGCCTGGGAGGCATTGGGGAAACGTGAAGCTGAAGCAGGAGCAGCCAAGTGGCTCTTTGGAGGGTGGAGGGTGGGAGGGATTTCCAAGAAGGCACACAGATCTCCAAGGAAAGAGATATCACTGCCTGAGCTGTCACTGGCAGCTTCTTATCTCCTGTTCTGCTAGGTTGAGATAAAGAATGTTAACAGCGTTACTTCCCAAGGGGAGCGACAATAGCAAGCCGTTGCCAGCCGGGCGGAAGAGTCTTCTGCAGCAAACAGGAGTGGAGGGAAGTCATTAGACACTGCAACAGGGAAACAGTTTTGTTATGAACCAAGGGAAGCAAAGCTTCCTTGACCCCATTAAATTTATATATATATATATATATATATACATATATATATACATTTGCAAAATGTATTTGCAAAAAAGCAAAGGCCCAAGCCTGATGATGATGGGGGTGATCCCATCGAAACGTTGCAAAAACACCTTTAATTTTACACGGGAAAAGACCCGAATAAACCAAAATCTACATATATATATGTAGAATCCAAGTAGAAGGAGTATGGCCAGCTGAAGAAGGCTAATAAGCCTGAAATGGATCCATCCTGGTCTCTTTATTTTCAGCCCTTAAAAATCTAACACATATCTAAAAAATGTCACACAGCAGTAATCTAATTGGCTCTCTGTCTGGATGATCTCTAGGTTGAGTCGAAGGGCAGAGAGGGATGACGTTAAAGTCTCCTCCCCTTAAAGGGACCCTGAACAGGAGCTGTGATAATATATATATATATGAATGAGAGAATATTATCACAGCTCCTATATATATATATATATATATATATATATATATCCCTAAGAGGCAGTTAACTAGCTTGGTTCAGAACAGCACGACCTGCTTCGCACTGGAGCAAAACCTCACAGCAAGTTCGGAGATTCCCACTCGGATGGAAGGTCAGGGAGGGAGTGACCCACGCCAGCTGTTAGGAGGCTGGGCCCAGCCAAAGTGAAGGCAATAAATAAATGGAAGGGGTAGGGAAGTAATTCACTGGAGGGACAAGCCAGGACACAAGTACACATTCAATTTATACCACAGCAGCATCTTTTCATCTTTTTTTGAATCGGAAAATGAACTAAAGTTCCATTATGTGCTGAGTTTTATTATCTGCTTCTGAGCTGAAGGACATCCCCACTTCAGTGTAAAAGCAGCTCTGTGCTGGAAGGAAGGCTACAGATTCTTTTATATTTATACATTTACATATATGTTAGGTTTTTAAGGGCTGATTAATAAATAAATTGTAATAGACCAGGATGGATCCATTTCGGGCTTATTAGCCCTCTTCAGCTGGCCATACTCCTTCTACTGGGATTTGATGGCTCGTGGCTCTCTGCCCAGATGGTCTCTGGGTTGAGCCGAAAGGCAGAGAAGGAAGACAGTTTGTCTCCTCCCTTAACGGGGCCCCATCAGGAGTTGTGAAAATATTCTCTCATTTACATATACATATATACACATACATATATATGTGTTACGTTTGTGCTGATAAATAAATAAATAGGGGAGAGTACTATAGATCTATTTCAAGCTATTTAGCGCTCATCAGCTAGCCATACCCTTACTGGGATTTGAACCTGGGAAGTATTACATGTGAGGCAGTTGTAATTGCCACTAGGCCACAGGTTCTCCTCCTTGATCAGCTGAGCCAGAGGAATAAGTGTGTGTGTGTGTGTGTGTGTTACGTTTGTGCCGATAAATAAATAAAGGGAGACTATATATATAATGTGTGTGTATATGTCTATATCTATCTTTCTACCTACCTATCTCTGTCTTATATATATATATGTACTTTGTGTGTGTGTGTGTGTGTGTGTGTGTGTGTGTGTGTGTGTGTGTGTGTGATGTCAAAGCACCTGGTATGCCCAAATATGGGAGGGAGCATACTGCTTCCCTTTTGCTTTTCTGCTCCACCCTAGGAGCCTTTCAGGCAGGAAACCATTTTTGTGTTGCATTTATGTGTTGCATTTGTGCAAATGTGTGTATATATATGTGTAGATTCTCCTCTATTTTAGGATTCTTTTAATTAATAATTTATTAATTTATAATTAATAATTTAATAATTTATTAATTTATAGACCCCCCCCTCTCCCCCATTTTGAAGTCCACAGAAACTGAGTGGCTAATACATTTCACTAAATAAAAATAAATCATTTGAAAGGAACAATCCCTTCTAGAAGGCCATGGTGTAGTCCATGGTTTACAACCAACTGGTTGTTTGTGGCTGTTCAAAAGTTCTGACAGACCTACCTGAGGGGATAGTTATGACCTGGATGCACAGTTTTGATGGTCATCCCCCATCATGTGTCCACACTTTGGGCACTCGGCAACTGGGCCACATTTATGGCCATTTGTAGCATCCTGTGGTCACATGACCACATTATATAACCTTTTGCTGAAAACTGGCTCCTATTTCCAGGTTTGGGTGAAGCACTGGTTCACTAAATGACTCCGGTGTTCACTTAACAACTTACAGCAGATTTGCTTTACGACCATGTTGATTTTACTAAACAGCTACCAGAAAAAAGCCTGTATTTTTATGAGTGTGGCAAGTTAAAACCATGATGGGCAGACTCTACTAAGGTCATAATTCAAGGACTACTTGTAATGCATTATGTTATGACTATAATCCTAGTGTTGGGTTGGCAATATATATATATATAAGCCATGATTGAAATTGGTATCTGTAACTTTAAATGCTATAGTGAAATGTAATTGGCTGCTGCTTCCTCAATCAGCCATAAGAGGGAGCCAGAAGCAATGTTAGATTGCTGATCATTTTGAATGGAGACTCTGGATGTCGGGTTATATCAGTGAAAGGCAAGAAGGATGGTGGATTAGGCAACTGTGTGCCAACTGTTTGAGTTATAGACTGTATTTTGATTCAAGACTAACTATCACTGTTTGTGAAGAAGTAGCTTACTTTATTTTTGCACTGCAAGTAAAAGTCTACCTGTTTTTACCATCAGTGTCTGTGACTATTAGTGTGAATATCTAGCAACATATCTCTTGCTGCAATTCCGTTGCACAACTCTCTGTCTCCTAATGGAGATATCCTCAACACATTACCTGAAGACAGGTACAATAAGATCCCCCAAAAGCCCTCCGTGGCCTGAATTTCTATCAAACTGAGTTTCCAATTTCTTAAACCATATAGGAATAGAGCACGGCTAGTCTATGGGGGGTAAACATCAGGAGGGCGTCTGGTGGATTTTTTTCTGAGCAACACATTTTATATGTATATATATATATAAAAAGCACAAGCATTTTTGATCTATTTCCTAAATTGACCGGCTAAATGCCTCCAGGAATCCTATGGAGCACCAGATGCTCCCTCTGCATGGTTAATTATCACAGATGATTATCAAAAATCCTTTCTTCCCTATGGATTCTTCCTAAACTCTCATTTAAAATCAGTGGTGAGATCCTGCCGGTTTAACAACCGGTTCGGTGATCGCCTGTTTTACCAAAACGTATCTTCCAAGTTACTTCTTGGAGAGTAACACAGCTGAGGCGCAGCAATCAGCTCTGCCGCACTAATCAGCTGACAGGACATAGGTAAGTAAAGCACAAGGGTGGGCGAGCAGGTCCGCCTGATCGTCAGGCGAACCAGTTCGCTCTCAGCTGATCGTCGGAGCTACTGGTTCGCCTGAACCGGTCCGAACCGGCTGAATCCCACACCTGTTTAAAACCCTTTAAGTATCCACTACAATAATATTAACATTGAGCTGTTCAGAGCTTGTTTTTCCCCACTAATTCTGAAGCTGTTTACCAATCAAAAGAAATACCTATTAAATACAGGTAGTCCTCAACTTATAGCGGTTCATTTAGTGACTGAAGTTACAATGGCACTGAAAAAAGTGACAAGACACTTTCACGCTGACAACCATTGCAGCATTGTTACGGTTGCATGATCAAAATTCAGACGCTTGGCCACTGGTTCATATTTATGACGGTTGCAGTGTCCTGGGTGTCAAGTACCCGAACAATGCCTGCTTCATAATAAGCGACCGCCTATTATAATACAAAAAGCAGTGATTTATTAACAGCTTCATTAGGCATTCCACATTAGGCATTTCTTATTTGCAGCCATCTTTTTTGCTTTCTTTATCTGCTTCTGAACTTTGCTCACGTTACTGTCCTCGCTTCAGCCTTTGTCATAAATCACATTAGCCAACCGAGAGATCGTAGTTGAGTCTAGACATGCGCATTCACAGGCCAGCTTGAGATTCCATTCTGAACCACAGGTATGCATGGAATTCTCTTCTTTTCTCTATGGTAGCTCGATAGTAGCCATGGAGACTTTTTATGAGCTGACATCAGGGTCACCTGATCCCCTTTTGCAACCTTCTGACAAGCAATGGGGAAGCCGGATTCACTTAACAACCGTCACTAACTTAACAACTGCACTGATTCAATTAACCACCGTGGCAAGAAAGGTTGTAAAAGGGGACAAAATACAATTAACAACTGTCTCAGCAACAGAAATTTTGCGCTCTCTTGTGGCCATCTGTCGAGGACTACCTGTAACCCGCTAGGGCCATGATAGCCAACCTGTGGCACGCGTAGCCATATTTGCCAGAACGGCAGCCCTCAGAAGGCCGTTTCCGCCCTCCCCAGGCTTCAGGAAAACCTCCGGAGCCTAGAGAGGCCGAAAAACTGGCTGAACAGGTCAACCGGACGTTTGTTTCCTGCGAGGTGGGTCGCTCGTGCATGCACGGGTCACTTGCGCATGTGCGGTGGGAGGTTGCTTGTGCATGTGCAGGGGGGGTGTCGCTTGTGCATGCACAAGAGGGTGGGCATGTTTGTGCACGCACTAGTGTGCATGCACATAGTTTTGGAACACCTTTAGAAAAGGTTAGCCATCATTGCTTTAGGAATTTGCCTTGAACTCCGTTATCTGGTTTTTGTTTTTTTGGTGGCGATTTTGTAAATGTGCCTCATTTGTAACCCACCTTAGAAACATCTGAATCCAACACCGGCAAACATAAATTTAATAGAGCGCGTCAGAAAAATGTTCTCTGTGGCAGATATATAAAAACCTTTATCGCGTTAACTTGATCTTTGTCATTTTTTTATATGGACGGGGAAAAAAATCTCAAATTGCTCAATTTACACAAAAAATATTATTGGTTGTAGATCATTCTGGAACTCTCCCTCCCATCCCCAGCTCGACTATCTCTCCCTGGCTTGCTGGCTTCTGACAAAGCAAACTCAATGGGGGCAGTCAGATTCACTTAACAACTGCAAGATTCACTTAACTGCAAAAAGGTTGTAAATGGGATACAACTCTCTTGACAACCACCTCATTTAGCCAATGAGGCATTCCAAAACTACATCCTAGAACAGTGTTTTCTCAAGGACAGATAGTTCTCGATTTTCCACTTCAATAGAGCCAAAAAATTTCTGCTGGCGAGACATTGTTAAGTGGGATTTGCCCCATTTTATGAACTTTCTTATCACAGTTGTTATATTACCTAATGCCCACCAAATGAGAAGGAAGGGCTCCCTGGAGAAGAGCCTCATGCTGGGGAAGATGGAGGACAAAAGAAGAAGAAGGGTGCAGCAGAGAATGAGGCGGCTGGATGGAGTCACCAAAGTGAGCTTCAATGGACTCCGGAGGATGGTAGAGGACAGGAAGGCCTGGAGGAACGTTGTCCATGGGATCGCGATGGATTGGGCACAACTTTGCAACTAACAACAACAAATCTATCTATCGTTCTATCTTCTGAAGAGGAAACTCAAATACTGTGGCTTCCTAATGAGAAGGAAGGACTCACAGGAGAAGAGCCTCATGCTGGGAAAGATGGAGGGCAAAAGAAGAAGGGGACGGCAGAGAATGAGGTGGCTGGATGGAGTCACCGAAGCAGTAGGTGTGAGCTTAAATGGACTCCAGAGGAGGGTCAAGGACAGGAAGGCCTGGAGGAATGTTGTCCATGGGGTCGTGATGGGTCGGACACGACTTCGCAACTAACAACATCAACAAATGTTTTATTGTGGTTGCAGTGTCCTGGAGTCTTGTGATCACCTTTTGTGATCGTCTGACAAGCAAATTAAATGTGGAATCCAGATTCACTTAACAACCATCTTATTAACATAACAACTATAGTGGTTCACTTAACAACTGTGACAAAAAAGGCCATAAAAAGGAGCAAAACTCACTTAACAATTGTCTTGCTTAGCAACAGAAATTTGGGGTTCAGTTGTGGTCATAAGCTGAGGACTATCAGGAATGTTAGGAGTAGACTCCTATAGTTGGGTAGACAATATATAGTCATTGTAGCTAGAACAGTGTTTTCTCAAGGACAGATTGTCCTCGATTTTCCACTTCAATAGAGCCCAAAAATTTCTGCTGGCGAAACATTGTTAAGTGGGTTTTACCCCATTTTATGAACTTTCTTATCACAATTGTTATACTACCTAATGCCCACCAAATGAGAACGAAGGACTCCCTGGAGAAGAGCCTCATGCTGGGGAAGATGGAGGACAAAAGAAGAAGAAGGGGACGACAGAGAATGAGATGGCTGGATGGAGTCACTGAAGCAGCAGGCATGAGTTTCAATGGACTCCAGAGGAGGGTAGAGGACAGGAAGGCCTGGAGGAACGTTGTCCATGGGGTCGCGATGGGTCAGACATGACTTCGCAACCAACAACAACAGATTGATTTTCACTGCAATTATTAATTTTGTAAGATGGTTGTTAAGTGAATCTGGCGTCACCATTGTCGCAAAAGAGGATCACATGACCTCGGGACACTGCAACTGTCGTAAATATGGGCCAATCACCAAGCATCTGTGAATTTTGATCATGTGACCATGGGGATGTTGGAAAGTGTCATCAACAGTCATAAGTCACTTTTTTTTCAGTGCCGTCACTAAATGAACTGTTGTAAGTCAAGAACTACTTGAAATTACGGTCCACCCTTCTTAAAGTTGCCAAGATTGAGAACTACTGCCCTGGAAGTAATATTATTTGGGGGGGGGGGGGTGTCTTACAAACTTCAAGCGTGGGATATGGCCCTTTTAGACAAACAGAACTTCTACCGCTGGCTTACATTGTATGTTTAGCTAACTACCAAGTCATTCAGCACGATGAAGAATTTATGGTATCAAGTCTCATTATGATATTTAAGATTCAGCCATGCAGATTTTATATCCCTTTTGCTAACTTAATGTTTTAAGCCTTGCTTAGGCCGTTCAGAACGTCCAAAATAAAGAGGAGCTGTAAATCATATTGCGGTGGTAATGAACTGAAAAAAAACAGTCTGCTTTCCAGGGAAGTTCGTGGAGATGAAGGTTTTATGCAACAACAGAGCTCTGATGCAAAGTAAAACAGCGACTTGGATCCCTGCCCAGCCACACCCAGCTCAAAGTAGAGAAGATTCCCCAAGGAAAATGTCCAATCAAATTCAACCGGAAATTCTCAAAACCTCTCTTCAGAAGAACCATCCAAGTTAATTATCCAGGTATACACAGAAGGTTTACCCCTTTTTTAAGCCTTACAACCAGTGGTGGGTTCCAGAAGCTGCCACTGCTGGTTTGCTTACAAACCTGTCTGTGCAGTACAACAAAAATTGCTCTGCACATGTGCAGAAGCCAAAGACAAGATGGTGGCGCCTATGGTGGCGCCGGGACAACCAGTTTGGGAGTGTGGCAGGCCTGTGTCGCCGCTGGTTCCAGCAACCTAGGCCGCCAAGCTACTACCAGTTTGACTGAACCAGTCCGAACTGTTAGGACTATAATCCTAGTGTTGGGTTGGCAATATATATATAAGCCATGATTACAAATGGTAACTGTTACTTTAAATACTATAGTGGAATGTAATTGGCTGCTGCTTCCTAACTCAGCCATAAGAGGGAGCTGGAATCACAGATGCTGATCTTAGAATGGAGACACTGTGATGTCGGGTTAGGTCAGCAGAGCAAGGAGGATCGTGGATTAAGCAACTGTAAGCTAACTGTTTGAGTTAAAGACTGTAATTTGATTCAAGACTGACTATCACTGTTTGTGAAGAAGTAGTTCATTTTTTCCATCACAAGTAAAGTCTACTTGATTTTACCATCAGTGTATGTGGCTATTAGTGTGAAATCTAGCAACGCATCTCTTGCTGCAAATTCCGTTGCACAACTCTCTGTCTCCTAAAGGAGATATCCTCAACATGAACCGGTAGGAACCCACCATGCTTACAACTGGTACAAATTCTTTCGAACCTGTTAGCAGAGACAGAATAAGCCAGAGTCGTAGGGCAAGGTTACAAATATGAATGAAAGCTGTCCCCAAAGTGCTGGAAATGTAATCAGACCCCAGCGACTTATTTTATTTTTTTTAATTTTTTTTTAGATTTTATCTAAAAAAAGATGAACCTGATTGTTGTATGGAAACAAAGAATAATGGGACAGCTAGTCTTTGCAAAGGAACACCTCCATATCGGCTGATATAAAGATTTAGATTTAGATTTTATTCAATTTGTATCCCGCCCTTCTCCAAAAGGACCCAGGGCGGCGCACAGGAATTTAAAATAACATACAAAAGTAATACAAAATACACAAATTTAAAACATATTAAATAACAAAAACCTGCGCTAAAACCAATTAAAACCCCCCATTTTAAAACTATCTAATACTAGTCACAGCGGAGGCTATATTAGGCCGGCTTGATGAAACAGGTGTGTTTTTAGACACTTGCGGAAGAGGCGGAGGTCGGTGATGATACGGAGTTCAGGGGGTAGGTCATTCCACAGGGCAGGGCCCGCCACAGAGAAGGCCCTTCCCCTGGGTGTCGCCAGCCGGCATTGTCCGGCCGACGGCACCCGGAGAAGGCCCTCTCTGTGGGAGCGTATCGGTCTAAGGGATGACTTATACTACCACATATGGTGGACTTGTATGAAAACGAACAAATATTGGAGGAAAAGCCACACATGGTTGGAAAAGATGAGCAAACAACGTAATATTTATCTTGAAATATTTATGTTGGGCTACATTTTTGTACAATCCAGATTCAATAATAGGGTAAAACAGTGGTAGTCAACCTGGTTCCTACCGCCCACTAGTGGGCGTTCCAGCTTTCATGATAGGCGGTAGGGGTTTTGTCCGATACTGAAGCACTTTCCTTTTTTTAATTTAACAGATTAACAGAGTTGGAAGGGACCTTGCAGGTCATCTAGTCCAACCCCCTGCCCAAGCAGAAGACCCTACATCTGTCTCTACCTAGACTTCCCTACTTTATAAATCACCATTACTGTGGAACCGGTGGGCGGTTAGAAAATTTTACTACTAACATAAATACAAAAGTGGGTGATAGGTATAAAAAGGTTGACTACCCCTGGGTTAAAAGATTAAGCTACTGGGGAGGTTGAATGCTACCACATGTTTATTGGACCCGTGTCCCTCCTGGCTTGTACTGGCCTCCCGGGAGGTGACACGAGGCTGGCTCCAGGAAATAGTGAACGCTTCGTTGAGTGAAGGGTCTTTTCCAGCCGTCTTGAAAGAGGCGGTGGTGAGACCCCTCCTCAAAAAGCCTTCCCTGGACCCAACGGTGTTAGTAAATTATCGTCCGGTCTCCAACCTTCCCTTTTTGGCGAAGGTTGTTGAGAGTGTGGTAGCACAACAATTCCCCCAGCACCTGGAGGAAACTGTCTATCTAGACTGGCGCCAGTCCGGTTTCCGACCTGGGTACAGCACAGAGACGGCATTGGTCGCGTTGGTAGATGATCTCTGGAGGGCTCGGGATAGGGATTGTTCCTCTATCCTGGTCCTATTAGACCTCTCTGCGGCTTTTGATACCATGGACCATGGTATCTTATTGCACCAGCTGGAAGGGCTGGGACTGGAAGGCACCGTTCTGCGGTGGTTCTCTTCCTACCTCTCCGGCCGGTCACAATTCGTGTTAGCAGGAGGGCAGAGGTCGACCTCAAGGCCCCTTATATGTGGGGTGCCTCAGGGGTCAGTCCTCTCGCCCCTCCTGTTTAACACCCATATGAAGCCGCTGGGTGAGATCATCCGTGGTTTTGGGGTAGAATTCCATCAGTACGCTGATGATACTCAGCTGTACTTCTCTACCCCAGACCACCCCAACGATGCCGTCGAAGTGAAGTCCCGGTGTTTGGAGGCCGTGCGGGTCTGGATGGGGAGTAACAAGCTTCGACTCAACCCGTCCAAGACCGATTTGCTGTGGTTTCCGGCGTCACGTTATAGCCTCTGGCTATCGGGGACGAGTCATTAGCCCCCACGGAAAGGGTTCGCAACTTGGGTGTCCTCCTGGATTCTCGGCTGTCCTTGGACGACCATGTGACAGCCATGGCCAGGGGGGCTTTCTATCAGGTTTACCCGATACGCCAGTTGCGTCCCTTTCTAGATCGTGACGCCCTACGCACAGTCATTCAAGCCCTCGTCATCTCCCGACTGGACTACAGTAATGCTCTCTACATGGGGCTCCCCTTGAGGTGCACCCGGAGGCTCCAGCTAGTATAGGATGCGGCCATGCAGGGGATTATGGGAGTCTCTAGATACTCCCATGTAACACCTCTCCTGCGCGAGCTGCACTGGCTGCCTGTGGCCCTCCGGATGCGCTTCAAAGTGCTAGTAACTATCTTTAAAGCGCTCCATGGCTCGGGACCTGGCTATCTTTGGGACCGCCTCTTACCACATACCTCCCTTCGACCTGTCCGCTCCCAAAGAGAGGGCCTCCTCAGGGTGCCGTCGGCCGGACAATGCCAGCTGGCGACCCCCAGGGGGAGAACCTTCTCTGTGGCAGGCCCTGCCCTCTGGAATGACCTGCCCCACGACCTCCGCACCATCATGGATCTTCTCCTCTTCCGTCGAACCTTAAACACACCTTTTCCATGTTGCTGGCCTAGCATAGCTTTTATGATAGTCCTAATTATAAATATAATTGTAATGGTTTTAAATATAAGTTTTAACACAGACCCATTGTATTTAATGTATTTTGAACTTTTATATTATCATTGTATTTAGTACTTTTTATTCTTTCTGTGCACCGCCCTGAGTCCCTTTCGGGAGATAGGGCGGTATAAAAATCCGATTAAAGTTAAAGTACTTCTATGTTAATGACAAGGCTAAGGACGCTAACCAGATGAATACCTGGTAGGCAGAATTCCCTCCCCCCCTATTTTCCTCCCTAAAAACTAAGGTGCATCTTCTTAAGGCTAGAGCAACCAAGATGATTAGGGGACTGGAGGCTAAAACATACGAGGAACGGTTGCAGGAACTGGGTATGTCTAGTTTAATGAAGAGAAGGACCAGGGGAGACATGATAGCAGTTTTCCAATATCTCAGGGGCTGCCACAAAGAAGAGGGAGTCAACCTATTCTCCAAGGCACCTGAGGGCAGGACAAGAAGTAATGGGTGGAAACTAATCAAGGAGAGAAGCAACTCAGAACTGAGGAGAAATTTCCTGACAGTTAGAACAATTAACCAGTGGAACAGCTTGCCTCCAGAAGTTGTGAATGTCCCAACACTGCAAGTCTTTAAGAAGATGTTGGATAGCCATTTGTCTGAAATGGTATAGGGTTTCCTGCCTAGGCAGGGGGCTGGACTAGAAGACCTCCAAGGTCCCTTCCAACTCTGCTATTGTATTGTATACTTTGAAAAATACGGTAAGTTAAATATCTCTACAGACATGTACAGACCTTTGTAATTCACAGTGCGGAGACACTGTTTGCTCTGGATGTCCCACAGCCGAACTGTTTCATCATGAGATCCAGACAGCAGAAGGCTTCCATCAGTGGAGACGGAAAGACACGTCACCTGATTCCTACGGAAAGAACAAGACTGCGGCTTTACTTGAGGTTCTTCAATGTTTTCGCAAGCGGCTCCATCAAGAGAAAATTTGGGTCCAGTTGCCCAGGCTTTTGCTCGGCAGAACAAAAGGAGGGGTCCTACTTTTTCAACGTCTACGGTAAGTTGAAAAACAAATCATGCTACACTCTGAAGAGCCCCCCACCCCCACCCCATCTTCCTGAATGGTCTTACAGGTAGTCCTCAATTAAAGACTGCCTCATTCAGCAACTGTCTGCAATTGCAACAGTGAGGAAGAAGAAACTTTGCAGAAAGTGAAAGAATGCTGAAGTAAGGTTGTAAGCATAGTTGTGGTTTTCATTGTTTACTAAATTCATATGCCACCCAACTCACTATCCCAGGGGTCTGCAAAGTTGGCTCTTTTAAGACTGGTGGACTTCAACTCCCAGAATTCTGGGAGTTGAAGTCCACCTGTCTTAAAAGAGCCAACTTTGCAGACCCCTGCACTATCCAATGCGACTCTGGGTGGATGACCATTGCTTAAGAAATGAGTTGCCAGTTGTGATTTGGTTATTAAAGAAGGAAACTGGTCTAAATTTGGTTACTATGATTTTGAGCGGTCCTCGGTGGTCTTGCTTGTTTTCTTGCAGATGTTTTATTACCCAAACTAGATCACATCATCAGCTCTGATGAGGTTACTTACTGTATTTTTCGGAGTATAAGACGCACCTTTTTCCCTCAAAAAAGAGGTTGAAAATCTGGGTGCATCATATACAGAATACAGCATTTTTTTTGCCTCCCAAAGCCCTGCCCCTTCCCCAAAATGGCTGTGCAGACCCTTTAGGCAGCTTCATTCATTTCATTTCATTTATTAAACTTACATACCGCTCCCTTTCCCAAAAAGGGACTCGGGGCGGTGCACAGGAAATTAAAAAAGCATATATAAACATGACAATATACAAAATTTAAAATCAAATTAAATTATTAACCCTGTGCTAAAATTTACAATAAATTAAACTATTACCTTTAAAAACCAATTAAAACAATTTGATGTCAGGCTAAAGGCTAGGTAGAGTTAGGCCAGGCCGGCCTGTTGGAAAAAGTAAGTCTTGAGTTTCTGACGGAAAGAACGGAGGTCCGTGGTCGTTCAGAGAGCTCCTGGGGAGGGCAAAAAAGGGCTGTTTTTTTTTGCTCCCTCCCCCAGCACTCTAGATGCCTCCTATGGGCTATTCATGCTTTGCAGGGGGGGAGGGGCCGTTTTCACAAAAAACGTTTTCGGAAAGTTTGCAGAATGCAAAAACTTTTTTTTAAAAAAAATTGTCTCTTCAAAACCTTGGTGCGTCTTATACTCCGAAAAATACGGTAGCCTGCAAGAAAACAACTAAACAACTAAACCCAGAGAGCCCCAAGAGCCCCTCATTTCAATCCTGAGCTACAAATATTCCCCTTTATTGGTAGTTCGATTTTACCTATCAATGTCATTACTGTAATATTTTTATTAACAAAGTGGTTGAAATGGTGCTTAATAATAATAATAATAATAATAATAATAATAATAATAGTTAAATTTATTAACCGCTCCCTCTCCCCACAGGGACTCGGGGCGGTGCACAGGGAGGATAAAAACAATAAATATACAAAATACATACAAATTTAAAAACAGATTAAATTAATTCCTGTGCTAAAATCCCATTAACTAAAAATCCCTACCCCCCAAAAAACCCTAAAAACAGAGGAGTAGTTATCCCAGGCCGGCAAGGCAGAAAAAGTGTGTTTTCAATTTAAGACGGAAGGAGCGGAGATCCGTGGTGGTCCTAATATCGGGGGGGAGGTCGTTCCAGAGGGCCGGGCCCGCCACAGAGAGAGCCCTTCCCCTGGGCGTCGCCCGCTGACAAAGTCCAGTGGACGGCACCCGGAGAAGTCCCTCTCTGTGGGAGCGAATCGGTCGTGAGGATGTATGAGGCAGGATCCGATCCCGCAAGTAGCTAGGTCCCGAGCCATGGAGCGCTTTAAAGATGATAATTAATACCTTGAAGCGCACCCGGAAGACGACAGGCAGCCAGTGCAGCTCGCGCAAGAGCGGTGTTACATGGGTGTACCTTGTGGTACCCATAATTGCTCGCGCGGCTGCATTCTGGACCAGCTGAAGTCTCCGGGTGCACCTCAAGGGAAGCCCCATGTAGAGAGAGTTACAATAGTCCAGTCGGGATGTCACGAGGGCATGAGTGACTGTGCGAAGGGCGTCCCGATCCAATAGGGGGCGCAATTGGCGTACCAGGCGAACCTGGTAAAACGCCCTCCTGGCCACGGCTGTCACCTGATCTTCCATTGACAGCCGGGTATCCAGGAGGACACCCAAATTGCGCGCCCCATCCACAGGGGCAAGATGTTCGCCCCCTATGGCCAGCGATGGAATGAGCTGGTTGAATCGGGCAGCCGGAAACCACAGCCACTCGGTCTTGGTCGGGTTTAGCCTGAGTCCGTTACTTCCCATCCAGATCCGCACGGCTTCCAGGCACTGGCACATCACCGCTACGGCATCGTTGGGGTGGTCTGGGGTAGATATATACAGCTGGGTGTCGTCAGCGTATAGATGATACTCTACCCCAAAACCACGGATGATCTCACCCAGCGGCTTCATGTATGTGTTAAACAGGAGGGGCGAGAGGACCGACCCCTGAGGCACCCCACATATAAGGGGTCTCGCGGTCGACCTCTGCCCCCCTGCCAACACAAATTGCGATCGGCCAGAGAGGTAGGAGGAGAACCACCGCAAAACGGTGCCTCCCACCCCCAACCCCCCCAGCCGATGCAATAGGATACCATGGTCGATGGTATCGAAAGCCGCCGAGAGGTCTAATAGGACCAGGATGGAGGAACAACCCCCATCTCTGGCCCTCCAGAGATCATCCACCAACGCGACCAATGCCGTCTCGGTGCTATGCCCGGGCCGAAAGCCGGACTGGCGCGGATCTAGATAATCAACTTCATCCAGGTGACGGGGAAACTGTTGTGCCACCACACTCTCGACAACCTTCGCCAAAAAGGGAAGGTTGGAGACAGGACGATAGTTGTTTAAAAGAGCTGGATCCAAAGAGGGCTTCTTGAGGAGGGGCCTCACCATCGCCTCTTTTAGGGAAGCAGGTAAGGAACCCTCACTCAAGGATGCGTTGACAACCTCTTGGAGCCAGCCTCGTGTCCCCTCCCAGGATGCCAGTACAAGCCAGGAGGGACACGGGTCCAGTAAACATGTGGTGGCTCGCAGTCGCCCACGTAACCTGTCCATATCTTCGGAAGTAACGGAGTCAAACTCCTCCCAAACGAGATCTCTCTCGTGGCATCCCACTGGGCCATGAATGGGGGCTAGCTCACTCTGTATCTGAGCGGTTTTCTCCTGCAGAAAAGTCACAAATTCCTCTGCTCTACCCTGTAGCGGGGCTTCCCGCTCCCTCTGTTGAAGGAGGGAGCGGGTCACCCTAAACAGGGCGGCAGGGCGGTTTTCTGCGGATGCTATGAGAGTGGCACAATGGTGACGTTTGGCCACTCTCAGCGCCACAATGTAAGTCCGTAAATGGGCTCTTACCTGTGTCCGGTCAGATTCAGAACGGCTAGACCTCCATCTTCCCTCTAGGCATCTCTTGCGGCGTTTCATCACCCGCAGCTCCTCAGTAAACCAAGGAGCCAGGGTGGTTCGCCGCCGCAAGAGAGGCCGCAAGGGCGCGACCCGATCCAAGGCTCCCACGGCCGCAATGTTCCATGCGGCCGTGAGGTCCTCCATCGGGGCACGGGTCAGGGATACAGGAAATGGCCCAAGCGCCGTCTGGAACCCATCCGGGTCCATCAGGCGCCTGGGGCGGTACCAGATTGGAGACTCTGGTTCCGCCTCCCCGCGGAGGGGAGCAGCGGTCGGAAAGTCGAGGCGGAGAAGTGAGTGGTCTGACCATGACAAGGGCGTGATGACTATATCCCCTATACCCAGATCACTCTTCCATTGGCCTGAGACAAAGATGAGATCCGGTGTATGTCCACCCTCGTGAGTGGGGCCTTGAATTACTTGGGTCAGGTCCATGGCCGTCATGGAAGCCATGAACTCCCGAGCTGCCTCGGATGATTCGCCCACCGATGGCAGATTAAAGTCCCCCATGACTAAAAGTCTGGGGGTCTCCACTGCCACCGTAGCGATCACCTCGAGGAGCTCGGGCAGGGCTGCTGCTACATAGCGGGGAGCCAGGTATACAACCAGCAGGCCCAACTGCCTCCCTAGGCCCCACTTCACACAGAGGGACTCACAACCGGTAGTCTGTGGCACAATGGTCTCTCTCGCCTCAAGACCTTCTTTTACAATGACCGCTACCCCACCACCCCTGCCTAGGGCCCGCGGCTGATGAAAAGCACGGTAGCCTGGTGGGCACATTTCAACGAGGGGAAGTCCTCCCTCGTGGCCCAACCAGGTCTCCGTTATTCCGGCCAGGTCCGGGTCCCCCTCTGACAGAAGGTCACTAATGAGGGGGGCCTTGTTGACAACGGACCTGGCATTGCAATACATCAGCCGCAGGCCCTGGCTCTGTACCTCCTGACCACCTAGTTTGCGGGGGTTGTGGCGCCCGACCGTTTCTAACCAACGGCCGCGCGCCAACAACCGGGAGGATGTAGCTTGTCTCCCCTCGGCCCTGCCTCTCCCCACGACCCTCTGAATCGGTATGCCCCCAGCTGGAACGACTTGTGTGTCCCCCCCCCTATCGGCCTCCGCTTCCTTCCGTCGACTGCAAGCCTGGCCCTCTCTGTTTAATTGACTATACCCTCCCCCCTCCCTGGTACCCTCTAAAATTAACAATAATCTACCCGCTAAAAACCCCCTTAAGCCGCGTTTCGCCCGCCTCTTCAGATCAATGAATCCTTCATCGAGGCGGGCCCTCGATAGAATGGAGGGCCAAACCTGCGAGAGCGGGGACTCTCGCAGTTGTAATAGGTCTAGTCTGGAATACATTGGCATAGGCATAAACAATTAAATAATTAATAAATAACTATAAGTGCATATGACATGTAAGAATGGAATACATGCATTAGTCATGAATTAAAATTGATTTTACTTCAGACATCGTTGGCTAAATAAATAGATATAAATAAATTCATAATAGTTGTTAAAAATGAATAAATAGATGGTAAAAATCAAATTGCTTTAAAGTGCTTCAGTGCTTCGGTGAGGATAAATCCATTTTAGTTCAGTTCAGTTCAGTTCTGTATTGCTGTTACATTCCAAGATCTTATCAAGGAGGAGGTCTTCAAGGTCTTAACAAAGCCCATAGGGCGAAAGGGCTTAAAAGTCTCAAGATCTTAAAAGGACTTCGGGGAGGTCTTCGAGGGTCTTAAAGGACCCATAGGGCGAGAGGTCTTACCAGTCTCTGAGGAAATGAAAGGTCTTAAGGCTCCTGCGGCCCGGCTGGTGTCTATCGCTGCCCCTAGGACACCGAGGGCAACGCGAGCATCGACCGCCATCTTGGGGCTCTCACCCCCACCTTCAAGCCACCGCCACCATCGCTGGCCTCGCGACGCTCCCACCGTCAGGCCAGCCTCATCTCCGGCGGCCCGGCCGGTGACCATCGTTGCCCCTCTGGCCTCCAGGACGCCGAGGGCCTCACCCACCATTCCGGTGCTCTCACCACCGCCTCCTCGCCGCCGCTGCCGCCGACCTCTCGGTGCTCCCACCACCGTTCCATCGCCCCGACTCGCCACAGGCTGCTGCTGCTGGTCTCCAGACGCTCTCACCGCCATACCAGCTCTCGCAGCCCTCTCCGGCCGTCCCCAGCCATCGTCCGGCCGATTCTCTCCCTTCGGGCTTCCGACGCGGCAGGGCGTCCACCGCCCCCGCGAAAACGCCGAGGACGCCGAGGACGCCCCCCCCCCCACTCCGGCTCTCTCACCGCCGGCAGTGTCGTCCACGCTCCTGCAGCAGCTCCGAACCTCACCCTGGTAAGCCAGGGTGGATCTCTCACTGATCCCAGCCCTCAGAAAGGTAAGACGGGGGCTGGGGGCACGAAAGCAAAGCCAACGAACTCCATGACCATGCAGAGCTCCAGACTAAGCCACCATCTTCTTTTCGCAGCAAACCGGAAGACCGGAAGGCTTGAGATGCCTGTGCTCCCGCATTCTAGCCCTCCTCACTCAGGTCCCTTTAACCTAGGGGGCTGCAACCGCCCCGAGTCCCTTTGGGGAGAGGGAGCGGTTTATAAATCAAAATAAAGTAAAGTAAAGTAAAAGTAAACATGCAAAGGAAGCTTTCAGATTAGGGTTTTCCCAGATGTGCCAATGTGACATCTCTAATAAAATGGAACTTTGAGGAAACTTAAGCCTCGGAGTCTTCTTTCGTTGGGGGTGTTACTGGAAACCCTGACATTAACCCGAAACTGAAAGTTTCTAAGCTTTCCCACCCAAAAGAAAGTTCAAGTCCCTGTCCAGCACCCACATGTCCATCACATGATCCAATCAGGCACCATCCAAAACAGGAGATGCTTCCTAGTCACCTCATCGGAACTGCAGGGCCAAATGACCTTGACTTTCGGGGAAAGAATGTTATTATGACTATATATCACCCACACTCTGTGTAACCCCCCCCCCTCCCATTTTCCCACAGTAGAAAAATATGGCAGGCCTGAAATCCAAAAGATGGCTTCCAGGTCTGACACAGACATTCATTCCTGCAGTAGCCATAAGTGGAAGCTGTGTTGGCCCAGACTAAATATTCAAGTCGTGCTAGTTCTAGAAAAGAACAGAAAAACAAGACACTCACCTATGTCCTTTGAAGATCTTTCCGTTCTCCTGCTCAGACTGAAAACCTCTTTCTCTTTGCACAGGCTGTGAGAAGGGGGGAAATTATATTTTAATGCACCATTCTGGATAATTAAACAGAGATGAAAGATTGAGAAAGCTTCTTCCAAGTTAATTATCTACTATATTCCTTATTCTTTGCTCAGGCAGTACTACTTTGGTAGGGAAACTTTCCCTTTATCCGCTATCAAATACTTTGAACTCAGGATCTTCCACGGAGCTATGATTAGAATAAACCATGGTTGCTAGAAGGAAGCAGAGATTTGCTGTTGGAATTCTCACCCAGGTCTTTGGCATTTGAAGTACAATAACCTTAAGGCTGCCCACCCACCAACATTGCTTCCCTCCCTGAAAATCAATTTCTATTCAGCCCAGGTAAGAGAGGGAAAGTGTTCTGTCAAGACAGAATTAAGGTAGTCTCTGGGAAACAAAAAGTAGCAGGCTACGGAAGAAGCCATGGCCATTAAAAACAAAACAAAACCAGGAGGTGGTTTTCTTCCTTAACTCAATTAGGAGAAAGTCAGATTTGGGGGTGACTTGTGCTGTTGAGCTGGTCTGCAGGAACCCAAAGTCCAAAAGACAACACTGCTACACTCCAGTCACATTTTAATGAGGTATATTGGTTTCTTTCTACTTTCCTTTTGCGGCCTGCTCAGAGCCCCATGGCTTCAGTTGGGTATAAGAAACTAATGGGAAGAAAGCAGGGGCCATACAGATCTGGCTTTCCATTCCTGACTTAACAGATTCAGCAGACAAAAGGTGGCATTTTTTTATTCATAATGTAAGGATGGACCTTCTAACCGTTTCCTTTACAGCAATAGCGATAGCACTTAGACTTATATACTGTCAGAATATTCATGAGCTGGAATAGGACATAGCAACAGGTCAGCCAATGGGAACTATTTGGTGACTGAGAGCCATGC
Organism: Rhabdophis nuchalis; assembly: GCA_039707465.1. Classification (NCBI taxonomy): domain Eukaryota; kingdom Metazoa; phylum Chordata; class Lepidosauria; order Squamata; family Natricidae; genus Rhabdophis; species Rhabdophis nuchalis. Next base: position 30,498,078 of record CM077643.1, read on the forward strand.
CAGATGGCTCGGAGCCTGGGCGTGGCTTACCTATGTAGCTCTGAGTCTGTGAAAGAGAACTAATCTGTATTAAGATCTGAACTGTGAACTGAAACCAATTTCTCCTCTGCCTGTGTTTTGCCTGTAACTACTACCATGTTGGAGAATCCACTATTGGGATTGTACATTTACTCACGTGTTATTATGTATATAAAGAATTTTCTTATTTAAATGAATCCTGCTGAATCAGTTGTCTGTGTGAATTTTATTTTTGCAACAAACACTGATAAATGCCGCTTCATAAGCCCGCTCTAAGCGGTTTACAGAGCCAGCATATTGTCCCCAACAATCTGGGTTTTCATTTTATCAACCTTGGAAAGATGGAAGACTGAGTCAACCTTGAGCCATTCAGGATTGAACTCCCAGCAATGGGCAGAGTTCGCCTGCAATACTACATTCTCACCACTGCACCACCACAGCTTATATTACCATAGAAAGGTTTGGTTTATTAAATTTATATACCGCACCCTTTCCCAAAAGGGACTCGGGGCGGTGCACAGGCAATTTAAAAACATATATAAACATAACAATATACAAAAAGCTTTTTTGGACTGCTGTGTAAATCAGCAACTGCCAATCTGCTTATTCATGAAATGCCAAGGTGTAGGAGAATATTTGTACGGTTGCCTCAGGACCTTAGAAATCATTAATATTTTAAAAGATTTTTTTTTTAAATGCTTGAAATCTGGCAAAGGTACAAAATCATGTAACTCCTCACCTCAAGTTCAAGTAGACCTTGGCTTACTATCATAAATGATCCTGAAATTACTCCTAAGTCATTGTGATCATAGGTCAAACTTCGTGTGACTGGATTCAACGTTATAACCATTTTTATGGACATTTAAGTGAACACCACGGTTGTTAAGCAAACAACGTGGTTGTTAAGCAAATCTAGTTCCCTCAAAGTACATTTTTTTGCTGGAATCTAAATGCTGGAAAATAGCTAAAAATGTCACAAATGGTAATTTGCAGGATGCTGCAAACTGCTGTAAAGATGAGTTGGTTGCCAATCGCCCAAAAATGTGATCAATGACTGGTGTGTGTGTGTGTGTGTGTGTGTCCATCATAATTCCAAAAATGGATCATGTCACTCTGGGGAGATCCATTGTAACTTTAAATGGTTAAGAAATCAGTCTCAAGTCAAGGACTATCTGTATCATGAGATTTATAAAGCAAGAAGGGGAATAATCCTGTGAGCTTTGGGCCATTTGTTCGTTTAATTTTACTTTTTTATATTTTTGCATCCACGCATTGACAGAGACCTTGAATATCTGACCTGAAGTGCAAAAGGGTCTCCCCGAACACCATAACTCTGCTTAACAACTAATTCCCTCAACACTGTCAAACTATTTACTAAGTCTGCATTAGTATTAATATTAGTCTTCTCATCGTTCCTATCACCCATTCCTTCCACTGATGACTGTATGGCTGTAACTTTGTTGTCTGTATCCTTACGGTTTATATTGATTGTTTCCTAGTATGATTTGATTACTTATTTGTACCCTATGACTATCACTAAATGTGTAACGAATGTGTCTTGTCTTTTTATGTACACTGAGAGCATCTGCACCAAAGACAAATTCCTTGTGTGTCCAATCACACTTGGCCAATAAAGAATTCAATTCAATTCTATTCTAAAAAAGATTTATATAGGATACAATGATCCTAAAAGGTCTGAAATTCCATCCCAGCGCCCTGCCCAAGGGACCTGGGATGCTTGCTAGATACTGCGCAAAATGGGACCTACCCAGGAGCAGAGGTCAACCTGGAAGATGGAACCATCCAGCCCGCCACAGAACATGCGGTATTCTGCAAGGTCAAGGGTCACTGACATGATGCTCACATCGAAGACGACAGAGAGGAGAAGGTTCCCGGAGGAGATCTCCCACAACTGAGAATGGGAAAAGGGTGCAGATTAAAATCCAGATTTTAGCTGTAATGCTACAAAATTAAACCTGGTGCCAGTCTATGAAGATGACATGCATTACATATCAATAGCAGTACAGTGGGATTTTTACGTAAGGAGAGAAAATTCTTCTTTTCAGAGATTCGGGAAGCAAGAAGAAAAGGAGATGAATTCTTATAAATGCATCTTCTGCAACCTGGACTGATGCACACTTTGTTCCTTCCCCTGAGATTAAGCCCACCTGTTGAGCGCGGAGCTTTCTGCTGTTCTTTATCCTTGCTTGTGCCTTATAATCCAGATGGAATTTTACGTAACCCAAGTTACCTTAGGGAAACAGCCGCAGCTTCAATTAGGCAGGCTGAGACTCACTGGTACCGCCCATTGTATAAACACTTAGAAGGAAAGCTGGGATATCCAAAGGAGCTCCAAGAAGCACACACAGTTGCAATTTTGCGGCTGAAGCTACTCTGCACACAGGCAGCCTGTCAGGCCAGGAAGCCATCTTTCGCATTAGGCCAGAGACGGCTAACCTTTTTGTCCTTGCATGCCGAAAGTGCACACATGCGCATGACAGTGTGCATGTGCGTTCCCACACTCATAATACAATGTATGCGCCCCCCTTCCTGTATCCCATTTTGGACATAGCAGGCCTCCCTGAAGCATCCTGGGACCAGAAACAGGGTGCAGGGGGCATACCGCCCCTCCCCACACTCCCGCCCCGTGCATGTGTATGCTCCATACAGGTATTATGTCTGCCTTATATGCAGCTTTATTTGCCTCTAGCATTCCTCTCCATTGTTCAGTGATGCATTTCCTGCCTCTCTAGGATTTACCTCTATCTGCTCCTGTGAGGCACTTCATGTTCCTGTTGGATGCATAGAGTTATATTCTCCATGACTTGGATATTGTTTTCACTGCATTTTGATTAAACAATATGCACTGCAGAGACCCCCAAATCAGCTGGCTGGCGGGAGGCACAAGCACATGCGTGGTGGAGCTCAGATGAGACAGAGAAGCCTCCGCGTGCCACCTGTGGCATGCATGCCATAGGTTCGCCATCATGGCATTAGGCCATTAAGCCTACCATATTTATTGCTGTGGGAAATAACATTTATTGCTATGGGAAATAAACACTGACAACAGTCCTTGTTGAATGGCCACTTGTTCAGTAACCGTTCCAAGTTGAGATGGTGCCGAATGAGGGGTACTTATGACAAATTTATTTATTTATTTATTTATTTTTCACATTTATAGCCCGCACCCATCTCACCATAAAGGGACTCGGGGCGGCGAACAGAGATTTAAAATCAATTATACATAAATACAAAATATTATTAAATAATAACGAAATTAAATCCATATCCTGCTTAACTTAAAATAAGTTTAAATTTAAAACCCAAATTACAGTTTTGATTTGTTATAAAATAATGGGTGTGGAGTAGATCATGCTAGGCCGGTCAGATGAAAATAAAAAGATTTTAGGTGCCGGGGAAACAAGCGGAGGTCTGTGATGGAACGGAGGTCGGAAGGTAGGCCATTCCAGAGGGTAGGGCCCACCACAGAGAAGGCCCTTCCCCTGGGAGCCGCCAACCGGCATTGTCCGGTCGACAGCACCTGGAAAAGACCCTCTCCCTGGGAGCGAGTCGGTCGAAGGGATGTATGGGGCAGAAGACGGTCTCGAAGGTAGCTAGGCCCCGTGCCATGGAGCACCTTGAATATGGTCATCAAAACCTTGTAACGCACCCGGTAGGTCACAGGTAGCCAGTGCAGCTCGCGCAGGAGTGGTGTTATGTGGGAATGTCTTGAGATTCCCATGATCACCCGCGCTGCCGTATTCTGGACCAACTGCAACCTCCGAGTGCATCTCAAGGGGAGCCCCATGTAGAGAGCGTTGCAGTAGTCCAGACGAGAAGTCACGAGTGCTTGAGTGACTGTGCGAAGGGCATCCCGGTCCAGTAAGGGGCGCAATTGACGGACCAGGCGAACCTGGTAAAATGCCCCCCTGGCCACGGCCGCCACCTGATCTTCAAGGGACAACCGGGAATCCAGGAGGACTCCTAAATTGCGCACTCTATCCACGGGGGCCAAATTTTCATTCCCCATGGCCAGCGATGGCGTCAACTGGCTAAATCGGGAAGCCGGGAACCACAACCACTCGGTCTTGGACGGGTTGAGTTTGAGTTTGTTACTGCCCATCCAGATCCGTACGGCCTCTAAACACTGGGACATCACCTCAACGGCATCGTTGGGGTGGCTTGGGGTAGAGATGTACAACTGGGTATCATCAGCGAACAGATGGTATTCTACCCCAAAACCACGGATGATCTCACCCAGCGGCTTCATATACGTGTTCAATAAGAGTGGCGAGAGGACCGACCCCTGCGGTACCCCGTATGCGAGGGGCCTAGAAGTCGACCTCTGCCCCCCCGTCAACACGTATTGCGACCGATCCGAGAGGAAGGAGGAGAACCACCGTAAAACGGTGCCACCCACCCCCAACCCCTCTAGTCGGTGCAAAAGGATACCATGGTCGATGGTATCAAAAGCCGCTGAGAGATCTAACAAGACCAGGATAGAGGAACAACCCCTATCCCGGGCCCTACAGAGATCATCTACCAACGCGACCAATGCCGTCTCGGTGCTATGACCGGGCCGAAAGCCGGACTGGCGTGGGTCTAGATAATCAGTTTCCTCCAGGTGACGAGGAAACTGCTGTGCAACCACACTCTCTACAACCTTCGCAAGAAAGTGAAGGTTGGAGACCGGACGATAATTAGCCAATAATGCTGAGTCCAGGGAAGGCTTTTTGAGGAGGGGTCTCACCACCGCCTCTTTCAAGATGGTAGGTAAGGACCCCTCACTCAGAGAAGCTTTCACAATGGCCTGGAGCCAGCCTCGTGTCTCCTCCCAGGATGCCAGTACAAGCCAGGAGGGACAAGGGTCTAATAAACATGTGGTGGCCTTTAGTCTCCTCGCCAACCTGTCCATGTCCTTGGCAGTAACAAAGTCAAAGTCTTCCCATAAAATAGTCTCAAGGCCTGCATCGGATACTTCCACCGGACTACTATCTGTGGAGGGCAACTCGCTCCGAATCTGAGTGATTTTATCCTGCCACATACCACATACCTCCATTCGACCTGTCCGCTCCCACAGGGAGGGCCTCCTTAGGGTGCCATCTGCCGGACAATGCCGGCTGGCGACGTCCAGGGGAAGAGGCTTCTCTGTGGCAGCCCCCGCCCTCTGGAATGACCTCCCCCCAGACCTTCGTACTATCACCGACCTTCGCCTCTTCCGCCGGACACAGAAAACATATTTCTTCCATATGGCCGGCCTGGCATAGCTGTTATAGCTATGCTATTCTTAGAGTTGGGTTTTAAATTAAATTGTTCTTTTAGCACGGGTTAAATTATTTAATTTTAGTTTTAACTTTTGTAGAATTTTGTATTGTTGGATTTTTAGATTTTTAATTCCTGTGCGCCGCCCTGAGTCCCATTTTGGGGAGATAGGGCGGGATAGAAATCTAATAAAATAAATAAAATAAAATGATAAATAAATCCTCATAGTTGTGGCTGTTTGTAGTGTCCCTTGTTGCAAGTCGGGTGCTTGGCGAACTGGCTTGAAATTATGGCATTGCAGCATCCCACGGTCATATAATTTGTCATTTGTGAAACTTTCACTTCCAGCTTCCATCAAGCAAAGCCAACAGGGAAACCAGCCGGAGGTTAGAAATGGTGATCCCACCTCCAGGAAATGCTGTGGGGTTTGCTTCAGGATGGGATGGCTGGAATTACCATCGTAAGCTGGCCACAGTCACATGAAGCTGTGCCGTACAACTGCGTTGCTTAGGGACAGGGTTCCCAATCCCAATGACTGTGGTTAAACGAGGACCTGCTGCCCCTTGAAAATTGTGGTTGTTGAAAGCTGTAGATTGTCCCAAAGGTGCTTTTTTTCAAGAGGCAACTGGACTTTCTGGTTTTTCTTCAAAGAGGTTTCGTTTCTCATCCAAGAAGCTTCTTCAGCTCTGACTGGAGGGTGGAGAAAAAAAACCTGACTGGATGGTAGGTTCCCCACCACCCTCACCCCTACCTTCCAGTCAAGAACTGGAGAAGTTTCTTGGATGAGAAGTGAAACATCTTCAGAGCAAAATCAGAAAGTCCAGTTGCCTCTTGAAAAAAGCACCTTTGGAACAACTATGACCTGGAGCAGGGGTCTCCAACTTTTGCAACTTTAAGTCTGAAGGACTTCAGCTCTCAGAATTCTAGGAGCTGAAGTCCTTCAGACTTAAAGTTGCAAAAGTTGGAGACCCCTGCTGACCTGGAGGACCGAGAATCTCCATAGACACTTGTAGACTCTCTGCAACACAAAACAGTAATAGGCACCATGACTGTGAAAGATTACAAACTTCGAGCTCAGGGGTTCATTTTTCCTACACTCCAGCTAAATGCCAAAGAAATGGTGCTGTTTTTTCGGTCCTTGAATCGGGAACATCCAGCATTTACCTCATCTGTCTCTTTCCACAATTGTTTTGCTCTTCTGGTGTCCTGAGACTAATTAGAATACATGGTGACGTTATTTTACAATGCGTTCAGTTCCACAACCCATTTCTGAACTGTGTTATACATAGGACAGAAAAAAGAAAAGCTTTAGAAAAGGATTTGTTGCGTGTAAGCAAAAGGTTTCCGTCTCCAAAACCTACCAAGTGTAACAGCAGAAATGAATATGCGTATGTACATATTTGCCAAGCAGAGGTTATGATTTCCTACCTTACAAAAGAGGATTCGGCATGAACAAAGCAATTCAATTCCCGAGCTGTGTGCAAAATTATGCAATCCAGTTCTGGAACATTCCATTTTTGCTCCCAAAAGAGATTGAACTGCCTTTTCCTGCATATAGTTTGCTCTTTATACGGTACCTTGCACAAAACTATAATGCAGCTAAATCCTCAACTTACGACCACAATTGAGCCCAACATTTATGTGGCTAAGTGTGATGGTTGTTAAATGAGTCTTGCCTCATTTTACAACCTTTCTTTCCCCGGTTGTTAAGTGAATCACTGCAGTCATTAAGCTAGGAATACAGTTGTTAAGTAAATCTGGCTTCCCTCATTGACTTTATTTGTTAGAAGGTCGCAAATAAATATGGACCAGTTGTCAAACATCAAAATGCTGATCTTCTGACTGAGGGGATGCTGCAATGGTCATAAGTGTGAAAAAAAGTCATAAGTCACTTTTTTCAATGCCGTTGTCAACCCTGAAGCTGACCTGACCAAAGCCATTTTGGAAGCCTCAGTGTTGCCACACAGGAGATGAGGGATAGGGAGGGCGAATATAGCTAGCTGGGGTTTTGTAGCCAAAATAAAATATTTTCTCTTAGGAACCAAGGACATTCTCATACCTGGTTAGAGGGAGGAGGAGCGATGTCACCAGGCAACCAGACAATGCCTTGATTGGGCCATGTAACTGATTGTTTGGGGAGGGGGAAAAACGTTTACTTTTAATTCGGTGAAAACCATGGGAACCTTCAGAGTCGGTTTTCACCAGCCCGTGCCAATATGACATATCCAATAAAACTATTCTTTGAGGAATCTACCTGCCTCGGGTGTTTTGTTTGCTGTGGGTATGTTACCTGACACCCTGACAGACGTATCTTTGAACATTTAACATTAACATTTTCTGTGCTGATGTGTGTGTGTAAATAGATGATAGACAGACAGACAGATAGATAGATATAGATGAGTTGGATCTATCGATCAATAGAGGGAGGGAAGGAGGGATGGAGATGATAGATAGATAGATAGATAGATGATAGATAGATAGATAGATAGATAGATAGATAGATAGATAGATAGATAGATAGATAGATAGATAGATAGATAAGTTGCTAAACTAATGGTTATAGGTTGAGAACCACCTATCATCATCAATCTTCTTTTAACAACCCCATAATCCCTTGCAGGGTGGAGTCTGGGCAACTGAATGGAGCTAGCAGAGTGTTTTAATGTCCGAATGCCCTTCCTGTCGCCAATGCAGAGTTTGTTCAGCAGATATACTCTCAGTGTGCCCAGAAAGAGAGATATCTGCCTCTACCTAGGATCGAACTCACAGCCTTCTGCTTGTGAGGCGAGAACTCCACCTCTCAGGCCACCGCACCACTCCAGGTTGAGAACTATCTATGCTGCTTCCAAATTGAATATTCTTACCTTTGCTGTTTGGTCCAAAGAGGCTGTGGCAGCTCGGGCCAAGGGACCACCAACACCGCAGCAGAGATCTGTGATGGGGAGGCTGTGCCGTGACCAAACATGGCGAGGCTCAGGGCTTTGGCCATGTTCCACCTGTAGCACACTGAGAAATGAATCGGTTTTAACACAATAAATAGGAACGTTTCTACGCAAGGATGGATTTGGAGCTGCAAACATGCACTCCATTTAACCGCTAAAGCAATAATGCTAAAAATGAGTGTTGGGGAATTCAGGTGGAAATCAATTGAGCAGATAATTACAGGCTGCTTATTTTATCTGCAGCTTGGTTTTGGGTTTTTTTTTTGATAAAGTCTAAATCTTTAGGCTTCTTCTTCTAGTTGTCTCTACCTTCCATTTTAGATCAACGTGTACAAATCTGACCAAAGGAGGAAAAGAATGTTTGTCAGCTTCCTGCGGACACTGAATAATCTCAGAATTCATGCAGCTGGGCAGGGACCTTTTCTAGACCAAGTGGCCAAAGCGCAAGCGCACGCCTGAACCCCCAAAGTGCAATGTGTGCGCACCCCGCATATGCACGTGCCCCCGGACGTGCCCCACCTCCTGCGCACGCCCCCCCCACCCCCTGAAGAGACCCGAAGACCAGCTGGCCAGTGGGAGGGGCGCATGCGTGCATGGCGGAGCAGAACTGGGGTGACGGTTCACATGCCATAAGAGAGGGTGCTGCGTGCCACCTCTGGCATGTGTGCCATAGGTTCACCATCACGGCACTAGGGTGTGTTTGGGGAAATTTTTCTCATCCACATGAATCTTTCCTTTTTTTCCTGACCTTTACCAGCTTTTATGTTAAGCTTTTTACAGTAGATTAAGCAAGCAGCCTTACTTTTATCTATGACACATGCCACTGAGGATGCTAACTAAGGAGAGGATTCTGTAGAGATAACTCCTAAATCCTTGCCCACAACGCTCTCCCTAAATATCAGTATAAAGAGGGCATTCTTGTCTTTCTGCAAAACTTGTTTAATTCTGCAAAGTTTATAGATCAAGGTATACGTGGCCTTATTGTTTAAACTATCCAGGAGAGAATGTGATTTTGATGAATCCAAACTTAAAGGTAATCCTTCAAAACAAATATTAATATTAAATAGTCCATAATTAAAAGTAATTTAATTTAAAGCTTAACTAGGACATTGTTTGGCTGGATGTATTTGTGAAGATAATACAAAAGGATTTCTTTCTGCATAAAAAGTGGAACATACCTCCTCTAAAGCTCAGGACACTCTCAATATGTTAAAAGTTGGTGCCCAAAATAATATTGTCATGCAGGAGCACTGGTAAATGAAGTGACGCTGTTCCCGTGGGCAGAATCAGGAAATTGGGAGGCCATTTCAATCCATACCTGTACAGGCTCCAGACTATGACAAGACTGTCTTTGGCACCAGAGAGAAAATGACTGCTATCGTCCGTGAAGGTCAAACAGCTTAAGTCCTGATAATGTCGATTCAGGATAGCAAGTAGATTCCCATTAGATACCTGCAGCAAAAAAAAAAAAAAAAAAAAAAAAGAGAGAGAGAGAGAGAGATGAAATGGAACTTCTCCTGCAAGTGGACAGGTCTATTATTTCTCTAAAATTCTGATTCCATAACATTTAACCGCGTGGAGTTTTGCGCCAGAGGGCAAAAGGATTTCAACCAAGGTCCCTCAAAAGGTCTAACCTACAGAAGGCATCCAAAATCCAGGGCCCATCACTCAAGTGGACTTGAAATTTGGCAAATTTTATAAAATATTTTATGACATAAAAATGATCACAATTTATGACGTAACACAAAATATCATATTAACATTTTCTGTGCTGATGTGTGTGTGTAAATAGAAGATAGATAGATAGATAGATAGATAGATAGATAGATAGATAGATAGATAGATAGATAGATAGATAGATAGATAGATAGATAGATAGATAGATGATAGAAAGATAGATGATATATATAGATGAGTTAGATCGATTGATCGATAGATAGATAGAGATAGAGATGGAGGAGATAGATAGATAGATAGATAGATAGATAGATAGATAGATAGATAGATAGATAGATAGATAGATAGATAGATAGATAGATAGATACCCTGTTTCCCAGAAAATAAGTCCTCCCCGAAAATATTGCAACACAGCAGTTGCCATGAGGTGACTACGCTCACCATCTCCTGCACCTCAAAAATAGTAAGACCTCCTCAAAAATAAGGCAAAGCGCTTATTTTGGGGCTCAAAAGAAAATAAGACCCTGGCTTACTTTGGGGAAAACACAGATAGATAGATAGATGATAGATAGATAGATAGATAGATAGATAGATAGATAGATAGATAGATAGATAGATAGATAGATAGATAGACAGACAGACAGACAGACAGACAGACAGACAGATAGATAGATAGATATAGATAGTGTGGATGCCATCTCTCCGACCTACTTTGCAAGAGAGTGTTAGCAACTCTTGGTTCAGAACCAGTGTTACAACTCTGGTCCCGTAACCAGTGTTAGGAAATAAATGCGGAATAGTGTAATACACCAGACAGTAAAGAGATACGTTGCTTTAGCCACACACAAACTCTAAAACAGTGATAGTAAGAAAATAAATAGTCTTTACTTTGAAGCAACTAAAATACTTCTTCCGACCAGGGAAACTAACTTCTCAAAACAATAACAGTCCTTCACCAAATACAGAGTTATCTTACAGTGATGCAAAACAAATACTTCTTCTCTCTTCAGCTTCAACTCCTCCAGCGGCAATCAGTAAACACAGGACTCAGTGGTCGAACAAGGAGATGGACTGTGTTCCTGAGCTTCCTTTATGGTAGAGCTGAGAAGCACAGCCAATCAGAATTCAACACAGTTCTTAAAGCTACATAACTCCTTAAGAACATAGGCTCATATATATTGTCAACCCAATATAAGGCTGAATATCCTAACAGAGAGGATCCTTGCTCGGCAGGAGGCAGTCACAGAAGCTTTGACAAATAGTCACTGGGGACAATTTGAAACCCTCTACTGTCCCATTTTACATGGAGCTCCTGCCTGACAAAAAATCTGAGAAATTCAAACACTCCTTTCAAGGTTTTGACGACCATCTTTAAAGCGCTCCATGGCTCGGGACCTAGTTAAATACGAGACCATCTCCTGCCCCATACATCCCTTAGACCGATACGCTCCCACAGAGAGTGCCTTCTCAGGGTGCCGTCGGCCGGACAATGCCGACTGGCGACACCCAGGGGAAGGGCCTTCTCTGTGGCGGGCCCCGCCCTGTGGAACGACCTACCCCCAGAACTCCGTACCATCACCGACCTCCGCCTCTTCCGCCAGTGTTTAAAAACACACCTCTTTCATCAAGCAGGCCTAACATAACCTCCGCTGGGACTAGTATAGATAGTTTTAATTGGGGATTTTAATTGGTTTTAGCGCAGGACTGATATTTAATAGGTTTTTAAATTTTTTGTATTATTTCGTATGTATTTTAAATTCCTGTGCGCCGTCCTGGGTCCTTTTGGAGAAGGGCGGGATACAAATCCAATTTAATTTTTTTTAAATATTATTTTTCTGAAATACCAAATTAAATGTAAGGAAGCTTGTTTTCAGGCCCCGTTTGGGTAAATGCGCAATCGAGTGGAAAGCTGTAGCCATCCAACCTAATCAGTATCTGCTGCATTACATATTAATCTGCAATACAGCACTGTATAGTTAACTGGCTTTTCAGGAACTTTCGACACTGATTTACTTTTGTGGGAAGGTCAGTTTGGGGGCCAGTATTATATATAGCCTTTTCTCCAACTTTTATCTCTTCAAATAGTGAGATTGCTGTTATAGGAATGAAACTATTTGTGGACTGATTTATTTGCCTGAGACCTTTTGTGACCTGCAAGGGAACACAAGATGATGGACAGCAAGCTCATTCTCATGGCTGAGTTTTTCATTTAAGAACCTCCGATAAATTCCTGAGGATCACTATACTTTGTATTACGAGGGCTAACTAACATCCTGATCCGACTGGAAAGGTTAAGTCATGTACAACCATATCCACACGGAAAAAAGAGAAGCCTTTGAACTCTTACAACTCTTTTCCATTCCAAAATCAGGCCACTCCAATGTTAATGAGGTTTAACTCTGGTTCTGTTATAGCGGCAGACAAATCCTTTTTTTTGACTGACGGGCTACTTTAAATCAGGAGTCATAATATTCTGACTGCAAGCTGTTATTCTTTGCAAGCCACGGTTTGTGCTAACGATTAACTCAAGGAACCACAGCCATAAAGACAAGGTGGCAATAAGGGAAATTAATGGAGTGGTCTTGCCACCTGCTACTTTTTATCTGAGCAGCCTCCTTCCAGGTAGAAATCACTTCAAGTGGCTCAGCTTAAAACAATGGCTCACAATTTAGCATAATACAAATGTAGAAGAGAGAGCCAAGAGAAAGAGAAAATCATCGAATGTCTCCGGCTACAGCAGGAGGCGGTTAAGGAGACCTTCTGGAGACACTGCCTTCTATGAATCTTCAGAAGACGGTAGAGTTATATTCAGAAGATGGTGGTAGAGTTATAGCCGTGATGGCGAACCTATGGCATGCGTGCCAGAGGTGGCATGCAGAGCCCCCTCTGTGGCCACGCAAGCCGTCACCAGCTGCTCTTCTGGTTTCCACCATGCATTCGGTGCCAGCCAGCTGATCTTTGCACGTGCCAGAGCCCCGGAAATCCAGACCAGCTGGCTCGTGTGCATGCGTGCGCCGACCACCTGGTCTTCGGGTTTGCAGCACTCCAGCATGCGCAAAGACCAGCTGACCTTCAGGTTTCCAGGGCTTGCACACACGTTCCAATTTGAGCACTCAGTGCCGAAAAGGTTGGCCATCACTGAGCTATAGCCTTCAACCGTCCAACAAAATGGTAAACACGTTTCCACCTATTCCAAAATTTTATGATCAAAATGAAAACTGCTTCCAGCTAAAGAATAAGGAGAGGCAGACTCCTTCTGATGCAGCCATCTGGAAAGGTGCCTTTGGAAGCAAGTAAAAAAAACAGGGGGTTGGACTAGATGATCTCCGACATCCCTTCCAAACCTACCATTACAGATTACTAGACTTGAAAAGGGACCTTGTAGGTCATCTAGTCCAACCCCCCGCCCAAACAGGAGACCCTACATCATTTCTGACAAATGGCAGTTGAATCTCTTCTTGAAAGGTTCCAGTGATGAAGCTCCCACAGTTTCCAAAGGCAAAGCTGCGAGGGGTTCTTGCTGCTCTCTGAGATTGCTTGTTTTCTTGCAGATGTTTCATTGCCCAAACTAGGTAACATCATCAGTGCTAAGTAAGGATATAGCACTGATGGTGTTACCTAGTTTACAATACAATAGCAGAGTTGGAAGGGACCTTGGAGGTCATCTAGTCCAACCCTCTGCCTAGGCAGGAAACCCTATACCGTTTCAGACAAATGGCTATCCAACATCTTCTTAAAGATTTCCAGTGTTGGGGCATTCACAACTTCTGGAGGCAAGCTGTTCCACCGATTAACTGTTCTCACTGTCAGGAAATTTCTCCTCAGTTCTAAGTTGTTTCTCTCCTTGATTAGTTTCCACCCATTGCTTCTTGTCCTGTCTTCAGGTGCTTTGGAGAATAGCTTGACTTCCTCTTCTTTGTGGCAACCCCTGAGATATTGGAAGACTGCTATCATGTCTCCCCTGGTCGTTCTTTTCATTAAACTAGACACACCCAGTTCCTGCAACTGTTCCTCATATGTTTTAGTCTCCAGTCCCCTAATCATCTTTGCACTCTTTCTAGAGTCTCCACATTGTGGCGACCAAAACTGTATGCAGTATTCCAAGTGTGGCCTTACCAAGGCCTTATAAAGTGGTATTAACACTTCACGTGATCTAGATTCTATCCCTCTGTTTATGCAGCCTAGAACTGTGTTGGCTTTTTTGGCACTGCTGCACACGGCTGGCTCATATTTAAATGGTTGTCCACTAGGATTCCAAGATCCCTCTCACAGTTGCTACTATTGAGCAAGGTACCACCTGTAATGTACCTGTGCATTTCGTATGATGAAACATCTGCAAGAAAACAAGCAAGCTCAGAGAGCAGCAAAGACCCCTCATGTCAACCCTGAGCTACAAATATCGGGACTTTATCGGGACTATGATCGTATGTTCTAAAGGAAAAACCTGATAGCCTGAGTTTTGCCAAAGGAAAGTGGGAACGTCTTGTCTCAGTTGCAAAAAAGTGGGAAGGTTGGTAGAGTAGTACCATCTCCCCCCCATCCCCACACATCTGCTACAGGATGGATGGGATTCTTCTAAAGCTCTGAAGACGACAAAAGAGACGACCTTGTCAGAGAGGGAGCTCTCAAAAGAACGGAAATGGTACGTAGGGCATTATCCTGCCCCTTGTTTGCAGGCTTCCTCAAAAGATGAACCTGATTGTTGTATGGAAACAAAGAATAATGGGACAGCTAGTCTTTGCAAAGGAACACCTCCATATCGGCTGATATCAAGTCTGAAGTCAGGGAAAAGAAACCTGTTTAACTTCATCTCCCTCCTTAGAATAGAATAACAGAGTTGGAAGGGACCTTGGAGGTCTTCTAGTCAAGCCCCCTGCTCAGGCAAGAAAACTTATACCATATCAGACAAATGGTTATCCAATCTTTTCTTAAACAAATTCCAGTGTTGGAACATTTGCCACTTCTGGAGGCAAATTGTTCCGTTGATTAATTGTTCTCACTGACAGGAAATTTCTTAATTCTAAGTTGCTTCTCTCCTTGATTAGTCCACAGAACACAAAAATGATTCGTAGACAAACAAAAGAAAACAAACAATCCTAAGTGGTGTCAATCTTGCATAAGATGCTCTTGAGAGCCATTGCGGGCAGAGTGCAGAATTTTTAAAAGTGCTTTAAATAAAATAAATGCTTTGTTCTTGTTCTGGTTTTGGAACCGAAAGCCTTGCGCCGGATAGTAAGTTATGATCGAGTCAATAAACTGCCCTGGTTGCTGGTTTGCTTCCAGGTCCGATTTAAGGTGTTGGGTTTTCACCTTTATGGTATAGGATCCGTCTGGCCTCAATGGGATTGGTCTGCCCCACCCACTCTGGCAGAAGAGGTGCATTTTGGACCCCACCAGCTAAAATAATTTGGTTGGCAGAGTCAACTATGGAGATTCTCAGTCATCCAGGTCATGGCTGTCCCAAAGGTGCTTTTTCAAGAGGCAACTGGACTTTCTGGTTTTTTCTTTGAAGACGTTTCGCTTCTCATCCAAGAAGCATCCAAGAAGTCAGAGCTGAAAAAACTCCCCACTTTCTTCCCCAATTAGAACATACTTGAAGTATTCAATCACAACGTCCTCGAAGAGGCTGAAAGGAAGCATGACAATGTTTTCATTGCCTATTGTTCACCCAGGACGGATCTGAATTTGAAAGCACTCTAAATATTGCTGTTATAAAAATAACACTTGCACTCTTTTCACAGAGGATGGCAGGCTGCGGTATTCTCATTAACCCTGGGTGAGAGGCTGTAGAAGAGAGAGCATTATCTGGCACAGACAAAAAATATATATATATGGAGAGAAAAAATGAAAAAGAATACATCTGCAATCCCGGGAAGACTTTGCATTTAAATTATTCATCCTCTCTTGCCCACCCGGCATCCAGATACAAAAAAGAGAGAGAAAAGAATGGGAAAATGCCTTTTAAAAAAAAAACAATCCGTGGAGCAAAGAAGGAATATGTAGCCAAGTGGAACAGAATCTTGAATGAGGTAATAAAATGTGGCATTAAATTTATGGGATAGAAAAATGTGAAGATAATATAAGGAGCTGTCACGTGCCAAGGATTATCTACTGATCTGATAGCAACTCTCCAGCATGAAGAGACTGAGAGAGAGAGAGAGAGCGAGAGAGAGAGAGAGCGAGAGAGAGCGAGAGAGAGAGAGAGAGAGAGAGAGAGAGAGAGAGAGAGAGAGAGAGAGAGAGAGAGAGAGACCCACATCATTTCTTATCGTGTCTTCTCTACTTAAAAGAGAAGCGGGGCCTTTCAAAGGCCCTTTGCGGTTGTCACACCATCACTTCCTCTACACTTTCCCCCAAAAACAGATGAAGCTGAAGAGAAGTTGATGCTTGTCTCATAACGAAATCTCTAGGGCAGGGGTCCCCAACCTTTGCAACTTTAAGTCTGAAGGACTTCAGCTCCCAAAATTCTGGGAGCTGAAGTCCTTCAGACTTAAAGTTGCAAAGGTTGGAGACCCCTGCTCTAGGGCAGGCCTTTTGAGGAGTGGATCAACCGGCACTCTTTTCAAGACCGCACACTTCACAAATAGCATCAAAGTGGCATTGTCTCCCACCTCAACTTGTCCACCAAACGTGGAGCGAGTAAGTGCAATGTTTATAGGGAGACCAAGCACATTTGGCATGCGCAGGACCTTTCTGCTGATGTCAGGGGAAAACTTCTTGTTGGCACATTCTTCACAACAGTGAAACAATCCTTTTATTCCATTTTCCGTTCCTGGAAGTTTTAAGAAGCTGGACTTCTTGACAATTTTGAAATGTCTCTTCTCTTCTCCTCTTCTCTAGACAACCATCTATCTGAAATGGTATAGGGTTTCCTACCTGAGCAGGGCCTTGGCCTAGAACAGGGGTCACTCACCTTTTGGACTCAGGGACCACTAAATTAATAATTTTAAATCCCGTGCACCACTAATATGATCTGCCTAATGACCGGTTGGGTGGGCGTGGCTAGGTGGTCACGTTACTGGGTAGGTGTGGCCAACTCAATGTCACTCACATCAGGGGGCATCTCAATGGCCTCTAGTTACCTGCGGGATCGGATTCTGCCCCATACCTCCTCACGGCCGATTCGCTCCCACAGAGAGGGACTTCTCCGGGTGCCGTCCACTAGACTCTGTCAGCGGGCGACGCCCAGGGGAAGGGCCTTCTCTGTGGCGGGCCCAGCCCTCTGGAACGATCTTCCCCCCGATATTAGGACAACTACGGACCTCCGCTCCTTCCGTTTAAAATTAAAGACACATCTTTTTTGCCTGGCCGGCCTTGGGTAGTCTCTTTTAAGGTAAGGGGTTTTAGGGGCTGTTTTAATTTAGTTTATGGGTTTTTAGCACAGGATCAATTTAATTTATTTTTAACCTTGTATTTTGTTGTGGTCTTATTTGTGTTTTTAATTTGCCTGTGCCCCGCCTCGAGTCTCTTCGGGGAGAGAGAGCGGGATATAAAATTAAATTATTATTATTATTATTATTACTCGTCCCTCCCCTCCCAGTCACTCCTCGTCTGCCTGCCCGGGCTCCTTAGGACCCCAACCGGAAGCAGTTATTGTAGCTAAGCAGCCACCATGAGAAAGAATTGCAAAACAGCTGGCTCAGTTCAAATTGGATCTGACCGAGAAGGAAGCTAAGCAAGAAGCACCTCACTGAGGACTACGAGCATAGGCTTTCCAAGCAGAGGGAAGACCTGCAGGAGTGCAAGACCAGGTACTGGCACCTGGAGGCTCAGTGGGCTGAGATGGTCAGCCAGTAGCAGGCAATGATGCAGTCCCACCGGAATGAGGCCCTCCTGCTCTATGCCACCAGCAACACTTCAGCCTTCACCCAAAGCTCCACACCAGAAGGCTGAAGCAGACCCCAAGTTGGAATTTCTGTCCCCCTGTGACTTGCAGGAAAAGACCCCAAAGAGGGAGACTCTCTGCAGTAACACGAACGTTCATTGCACTTATCCAGCTCAAGGGCCGTAGTTTGAGGACCCCTGATTTAGTGCAATATAAAAAATGCAAATAATTTTTCTGCGGACTACCACAACTTTCTCATGGGCCATCAGTGGTCCACGGACCACCAGTTGATGACTGCTGGCCTAGAAGACCTCGAAGGTCCCTTCCAGCTCTGTAAATTCTGTTCTGTTCAATATGTTAGCTATTAGTTCCATGACTGAGCTGTAAATGACACTTCTTTCCTATAGATCAGGAGTGTCAGACTGTTACACACAGGCCACGCCCACCCCAGCTCCGCGAATGGGAAAAACATCGCAAAATGTCACGTGACGGCATTATGACACAGCGAGTTTGACACCCGCACTATAAATAAAGGAACTAGGTGAGTTATTTCCTGGAAAGATTTCTGAATATTTGTGACCCTTTGGAAGAATTCTATAGTGTGGTAGTAAACTTTCCCACTAAATAAGGAACCAAAGAGTTTGGAACTAGATGCTATAAAATATCTACTTACCTACCTACCTACCTACCATCTGGTTTGTATGCCACCCATTTCACCTAGAGGTGATTCTAGTAATTACTGTTACTGCACAAGGCAGAGTTGTACAGGTAGTCCTCGACTTAGAACCATTTGTTTAGTGACGGTTCAAAGTTACAACAGCACTGAAAAAAATGACGATTTCCCCCTCACACTTATGACTATTGCAGCATCCTCATGGTCATGTGATCGAAATTCAGGAATGCTTGGCAACTGACATGTACTTATGAGGGGGACATGGGGACTGCCATTTCAATCCTTTCCAGATGGTTTCCGACAAGCAAAGCCAATTAGGGTGGGGGGGTGGGGGAGAAATCAGATGTGCTTAATTATTGTAACTGCAGCAATTTGCTTAACAACTGGGTCCAAAAAGGGTCATAAATTAGGGCAAAACTTAGCAACAACAATTTGTAGTTTTATTTCCGGGAGCCCCTCCAAATACCAAGAAGCCATCTAGAATTAGCAGGTAGGGGAAGGCCATTCATTTGCAATCCTATATACCAGGGGTCTCCAACCTTTGCAACTTTAAGTCTGAAGGACTTCAGCTCCCAGACTTCTCCAGCCAGCTTTGCTGGCTGGAGAATTCTGGGAGCTGAAGTCCTTCAGACTTAAAGTTGCAAAGGTTGGAGACACCTGCTATATACTACTCTTCCAGACTCAGTTTTGCAGAAATTAACATAGTGTTGTGTCAACAGTGCTATCCCCACAAGAAGCTTCAGAGATGGTTAAAACCATATTAGCAGCTCCAGCATCTGAAGGCGTATAGCTATTCTAGAAACAGTTCCAAACCAGGAATAGATTTTAAATAAACAAGAAGAACATCTTCACTAGTTACAGTATATAGTTTGGTTCTCCCTCATTTTATTCTATGTGCCAATACAATACAATAGCAGAGTTGGAAGGGATCTTGGAGGTCTTCAAGTCCAATCCCCTGCCTAGGCAGGAAGACCTATACCGTTTCAGACAAATGGCTATCCAACATCTTCTTGAAGACTTGCAGTGTTGGGGCATTCACAACCTCTGGAGGGAAGCTGTTCCACTGATTAATTGTTCTGTCAGGAAATTTCTCCTCAGTTCTAAGTTGCTTCTCTCCTTGATTTGTTTCCACCCATTGCTTCTCGTCCTGCCCTCAGGTACTTTGGAGAATAGTTTGACTCCCTCTTCTTTGTGGCAACCCCTGAGATATTGGAAGACTGCTATCACATCTCCCCATGTCCTTCTTTTCATTAAAGTAGACATGTCCAATTCCTGCAACCGTTCTTCCTATGTTTTGGCCTCCAGTCCCTTAATCCTCTTTGTTGCTCTTCTCTGCACTCTTTCTAGAGTCTCCACATCTTTTCTATATCTTGGCGACCAAATCTGAATGCCGGATTCCAAGTGTGGCCTTACCAAGGCCTTATAAGGTGGAATTAACACTTCCCGTGATCTTGATTCTATCCCTCTGTTTATGCAGCCTAGAACTGTGTTGGCAGCTGCTGCACCCTGCTGGCTCACATTTAAATGGTTGTCCACTAAGACTCCAAGATCCCTCTCACAATTTCATTCCAGGGATAAGGTCCATCATTTTCTTTGGAAGTGACCCTTCCAAAACAGAAAGTCCTGGATAGTGTTCTAGAACATTCTGGATCACCTCAGAAAGTTCCAGGGATAGAACATGGAATTCCACATGCAATTCTTTTGAGACTGGATCTTGATTTTCTAACAGCAGAGTAGATTGCTTCCAGTGGTGATGGTCTCTTTTTGACTTAACTAGTCTCTTTTTGGGACCCCACTGTACTTGCAGCTGTTGCACTCAATTAGGGATTAGGGAGTTGATAGAATGGATTTTAAGGTACTTTCCAATCCATGGATCTTAAAAAAAAACACCAAACACACCTTCCACACAAATTTTCAAATCCTCCGACTCAAATAAAACCTGATTTTATATTTCTCCAGGACGTTAAGGAGTACAGAGTCAAAAACCGTGGCAGCTTAATGTTTGCAGAGAGCAAATCCAGGGAGAAGAGAGACTGAGGAAGAGCAGTGAACCTTGCTGAGATGTATTAAGTAAAATAAAATCGTTATAAAGAGCGGGGGGGGGAGGAGAAATGGCATTTGTAGCTCCATTTAAAAGGTGCGGGGAAGATTACTGAGCAACAAACCATGGTGTCCTTCTAGGCAGGTTCAGAAGACCGTGCTTGGTTACCAAGGTCAATTCCATTTGGTGTTGGTATAATGTGTTTAGGCCCATGTTTTGCACTTCAAACCTCCAAGAAGCCATTGTGTAGGGTCATTCAGCGGTATGGGATCAAATAACAACAACATATTGCAATAATAGAAGGACGCGGTGGCTCAGTGGCTAAGACACTGAGCTTGTTGATCAGAAAGTTCAGCAGTTCAAATCCCCAGTGCCACGTAACAGAGTGAGCTCCCATTACTTGTCCCAGCTTCTGCCAACCTAGCAGTTCAAAAGCATGTAAAAATGCAAGTAGAAAAATAGGAACCACCTTTGGTGGGAAGGTAACAGCGTTCTGTGTGACTTCAGTGTTTAGACATGCTGTCCACATGACCACTGAGATGTCCTCGGACAGCGCTGGCTCTTCAGCTTTGAAAGGTGTCGGGAACAACTAGCACATTTGGGCAAGGGGAACATTTACCTTTACCTTTATAGCTATAATAATAGCACTTAGAATTATGTATCTCTTCACAATGCTTTACAGCTCTCTCTTTAAGCGGTTTTGCAGAGTCAGCCTATAGCCCCCAACAATCTGAGACCTCATTTTACTGACCTCGGAAGGATGGAAGGCTGAGTCAACCTTGAGCCTGTGAGCCAGACTCTAGCGGTCCCACACAGAGACATAAAACACCCAGCTTTTCTCCCACCCGGGACCATGATGGTATATAAGCCAGATCTGAAGTCTTCTCTGTGGCGGGCCCAGCCCTCTGGAACGACCTGCCCCCTGACCATCGTACCATCACGGACCTTCGCCTCTTCCGGCGAACATTAAAGACTTACTTTTTTCATGCGGCCGGCCTGGCATAGTGTGTTTTTACTATCATTTTAATAGGGTTTCTTATTATTTTAACACAGGTTAAATTTATTTAATTTAATTTTAAATTTATCTATTGACTGTATTTATATGTATTTTATCCTTTATTATTCCTGTGCACCGCCCTGAGTCCCTACGGGAGAGAGGGCGGTATACAAATAATAATAATAATAATAATAATAATAATAATAATAATAATAATAATAATAATAATATAATAATAATATAATAATAATAATATAATAATAATAATAATAATAATAATAATAATATAATAATAATAAATAATAATAATAATAATAATAATAATAATAATAATAATAATAATAATAATAATAATAATAATAATAATAATAATAATAATAATAATAATAAACAACTATATGATATTATTAGCAGCCTCGATTAAGTGCCATTTATTTTGGTCCTGCACAGTATTTTCCTCTTTGATCCTGATTTTCTCTTTGATTTTTTTATTGGCATGTGCCACTTAAGAGTTAAACTGGGAGAGCGGCAGCTTTATAAATCTTTTAAACAAACATCTATATAGAAGTCTGACTCAGCAAGTCTGTTTACCAAGTCCTGGCTGTTGGCTACTCGATAGAATTAAATGTACAGCTGCAATTTTAATCACTTGACTCTTGGTTTTGATAATTTCCCATTAAGAAGCATTCCAAGAGAAAGAGGGAGGCCCACAAAAGTGGGATGAGGATGACTTATTTCCTGTAGCTTTATTAGTATGTAACACTCAACATGGATTATGATCCTCCCAGCCTTCCTTTTGGAATAGACTAGAATAACAGAGTTGGAAGGGACTTTGGAGGTCTTCTAGTCCAGTGTTTTTCAACCTTTTTTGTGCAAAGGCACACTTTTTTCATGAAAAAATCACAAGGCACACCACCACCATTAGAAAATGTTAAAAAGTATTTTATAATTGTTCATATTTCTGTTTACTTACTCAGTGCGAAACCTGGGCCTGTTTGGCTGAACACAAAGCTGATATTCTGGCAGGAATCGAAGAAAGACACACACGTAGCTCTTCGTCAACAGCTCTCAGTCTCTCTCTGTCTTTAGTTTTTATAGCAATCAGGCTTGAAAAGCTCATCTCACACAGATAGCCGCATGTTACGGATGAAATTGGAATTTTTCCCATGGCACACCAGACAATATCTCACGGCACACTAGTGTGCCACGGCACAGTGGTTGAAAAACGCTGTTCTAGTCCAACCCCCTGCTTAGGTAGGAAACCTTATACCATTTGAGACAAATAGCTATCCAACATCTTCTTAAAAACTTCCAGTCTTGGGTCATTCACAACTTCTGGAGGCAAGCTGTTCCACTGATTAATTGTTCTAACTGTCAGGAAATTTTTCCTTAGTTCTGTTACTTCTCTCCTTGATTAGTTTCCACCCATTGCTTCTTGTCTTACCTTCAGGTGCTTTGGAGACTAGCTTGACTCCCTCTTCTTTGTGGCAGCCCCTGAGATATTGAAACACTGCTATGCCTGTACCTGTGCATTTTCTTGCCTAAATGTAGAACCTTACTTTTTTCACCATTTTATACTGTTTTATACAAATAGGATAAAAACAAGGAATAAGGACTCTATAATAATAATAATAATAAGTTTCTATTGTTCCCTATAATGAGACCCTAAAAACAAGACTGAACTGAATATTCTATCAGTCTCTTTTCTGGCTGGATCACAAAATTAAACTGAAGGATTGTTACTCAGTAGCCATTCTGCCTGATTGCAGGGAATTGGATAAAGTTGTACACTCCCAGGAGGAGCAAATCCACAATTGTGGGGTGTTTCTTTACTTAGCACTCTCCCCATGTACATACTGAATATGATTTTCCAAGGCACCTGAAGGTAGAACAAGAAGCAATGGGTGGAAACTAATCAAGGAGAGAAGCAACTTAGAACTGAGGAGAAATTTCCTGACAGTTAGAACAATGAATCAGTGGAACAGCTTGCCTCCAGAAGTTGTGAATGCCCCAACACTGCAAGTCTTTAAGAAGATGTTGGACAGCCATTTGTCTGAAAAGGTATAGGGCTTCCTGCCTAGGCAGGGGGGTTGGACTAAAAGACCTCCAAGGTCCCTTCCAACTCTGCTATTATATGATAGCAAATAATGATTTCTATCAGTTGCATTTATCAACTTTGCCCAATTTATCCAGCACTGGATAGGGGTAACCTGCACAAAATATTTAACAAAACTTCTCATGGTACTTTTACATACTTGATTTACAACTTTTACATACTTGATTTACAACTTGATTTGAAATTGTGTTAGCACGGGCTCCAGATTTAATTTATTTTTAACTCATTTCTAATATTTATTGTATTTATTGCTATGTTTTTATTATTTCCTGTGCACCGCCCTGAGTCCCCCCAGGGAGATAGGGCGGTATATAAATATAATAAAATTGAAAAATTGAAATTGAAAAACAGTTCATTTAAGGACTATTCGAAGTTACAGCGGCATAGGAACAAAAGTGACCTATGACTGTTTTTCACACGTACGACCATTGCAGCATCCCCATGGTTACGTGATCAAAATTCAGACGCTTGGCTACTGACTCGTATTTATGACAATTGCAGTACCCTGTGGTCATGTGATCACCTATATGACCTTCTGTCAAGCAAAATCAACAGGAAAGCCAGATTCACTTATTAACCTAAGCGTTTCTAACTTAACTGTAGTGATTCACTTAACTGTGGCAAGAAAGGTTGTAAAATGGAGCAAAAGTACCGTAATAACTGGCTCGGTAGGAACAGAAATTTTAGATTCAATTGTTGTTGTAAGTTGAGGAGTACCCTCATTAATAAAATGGTAAAACAGAGGCCATCTAAGGTAACTTTAGATTGATATTTTTGATTGGCCACGTGACTGAATCTAGAAGAGTATTTCCCCCAAATAATTTCATATCAGACTGGAGAACAGTATCCAGTGGAGTGAAACAGGGCTCCGTCTTGGGTACTGTGTTGTTTAATGTTTATATTGGTGACTAGCTGAATACCCATGCTCCACTACAAAACTATGTGATTGGGCTTGATAAATCAACACTTACAGCTTGAAAATTAATAAGTAGTGACAATTGGCCTCTCTTCTCCCCTTCTCTCCCTCAGCCTTGCCCCACAGAAACCTCTCCAATCATATCCCCTTCTCTCTCTCAGGCTTGTCACACAGAATCCTCCCCTATCCTATCCCCTTCTCTCCCTCAGCCTTCCCGCACAGAATCCTCCCCTATCCTATCCCCTTCTCTCCCTCGGCCTTCCCCCATAGAACCCTTCCCTATCCTATCCTATCCTCTCCCTCAGCCTTGCCCCACAGAAACCTCTTCTATCCTATCCCCTTCTCTCCCTCAGGTTCCTCCAAACTCCCAGCCAGCAAGCCAGATGAGTCACACGCTGGCCATGCCCACATCCAAGGGGAAGATGGAACAGAGTTGTTTTCAGGTTGGGAGGGGGAGTCGAATGTCTAATTCCTTAGCATCAGAGCATGTTAATAATAATGTAAGAAATACTAATGCTATGATGGTCATTTCAAAAAATGCTTTCTAAGTGAGCACCTAGAAGCCAAGAGGAACATACATGCCACATTTCAAGTCTGTAGGTTTTATAGTTCTGGTGATTTCATGATGCAGTGTGAGTGGTTTTCACTTTTATATATATATAGATTTGGGTAAAAGAGTCGAGGGACTGATCATCTACAGATGACACTACATTAAGGGACTTGCTTATACTTTAAGAAAGAAAGAGAAGATTAAAAAAGGATTAGGCTTTAGCAGTGGGATGAAATCAATATGGTGAAATTTAACAGGGAGAAACGCAAAGTCTTGAATTTGGCAGGAAAAAAGGAAGGCTGTTGGATGGGAAGGGATTTGGCTATTCTGTATGTGAAAAAGAACTGGGCTTTCTAAAAGATCACAAGTTGAACACGAGCCAACAAAATGAAACGGCTGCTAAAAAAGAAAACACAATGTTGGAAAGTAGCATCAGGAATACACAATCCTGAGTGTGAAAAATAATTGCCCCACTCTGCTTTGCTATATTCAGATCCCACATAACACCATCTCTCCAGTTCGACGCACTGCAGTCATTAGCAACGTGGAAGACGTTCAGAGACAGTGAGGGGACTGGATATTAAGTCCTGCAAAGAATGACCACAGAGACTAAGTATAGGGCAGGGGTCTGCAAAGTTGGCTCTTTTAAGACTGGCGGACTTCAACTCCCAGAATTCCCCAGGCAGCCAGGCTGGCTGGGGAATTTGGGAGTTGAAGTCTGCCAGTCTTAAAAGAGCCAACTTTGCAGACCCCTGGTATAGGGGAGGCTTCTGTGGGGCAAGCCTGAGGGAGAGAAGGGGATAGGATAGAAGAGGTTTCTGTGGGGCAAGCCTGAGGGAGAGAAGGGGATAGGATAGAAGAGGTTTCTGTGGGGGAAGGCTGAGGGAGAGAAGGATAGGCACAATGGCAATCTTCCAAAACTAAAAAAAGTTTCAATAAAGAATGGAATGGGTTTGTTGTCAGGCCTAGACACCATCTTTTGCATTGGTTTGCATTCCATGATAAGTAACCTGATAAGCCAAAGGGTCGTTCCCCCCCTGTCCCCCCCCCCGGTTGGGGAGGGAGATGGTTAGGGTTTTGATTTTAACCTTCTGTATTAATCTCCTTACAGGACACCATCTTCTGATGAAGGGGTGGGGGTGGCATACTGTCAGGCCTGGAAGCCATCTTTTGCATTGGGCCTTCAGGCCTGCCACATTTAATACTGTGGGAAAATGGGAGGGAGGGTTATATGGAGTATGGGAAATATATAGCCTAACTAACATTCCTTTCTCAGAGAGTCAAGGACAGCTTGCCCTGCACCTGGTGTGGCGTGACTGGGAGGCATCTCCAGTTGGGACAGTTCCTAATTGGGCCATGAGATGGACATGTGGCTGCTGGGCAGGGACTTGGACTTTCATTTGGGTGGGGAAAACCTGGAAGCTTTCAGATCCGGGTTTTCCCAGATGTGCCAATAGGGCATCTCTAATACAATGGAACTTTTGAGGAATCTCAAGCCTCGGAGTCTTCTTTCGTTAGTGGGTTTACTTGGAACCCTGACACTCGCTCTTTATTGTCCAAGAGATCATAACTAATGAGTTGAAACTACAGGGAAATAGGATGCTTCATGAAGTGGCACAGTCCTTTTTACCAGAGATATTCAAACAGACAGCTAATCTTTACCAAACAACTTTAGCAGGTCCTGCACCCAGTGGATTGGATGAGTTGACTTCTGAGCTTTTTTGATCTCTATGACTTGGCCTTTCTGATCCATACTATTATAGTTTTTATTTGCCTTTGTCTTTGAAAAAAAATTCAGAAGCTGCAGCAGGTCCAGAATGCAGCAGTCAGGCTCCTGCGACATATTCCTCATTGGGGGCATACAATACCAGTCCTGGATCAACTTCACTGATTATGAAATAAATCCATCAACCAGGATTGAGAAATTATTCTATTCTATTCTATTCTATATTCTATATTCTTTCCCATCCCATCCCAATTCTATGAATTTTGAAAAAAAACCTGTTGTAAACTGATTTTTCAGTGTGTACTTGGTGCCATTTTTGACGGCTGTTTTAAGAATGGTGTTATAAGGATTGCTATTTACTGACTCATCCATTTGTTATTAACTAAAGCTGTTAATAGTCATGAGCTGACTTTGGTGGAAGTGAGTGAGCTCTAAATAAAACAGATTAATACAAAACCAAACTGGTGATTAAGGCACCAGGCTAGAAAACACGATGCTCTAGTCCCCACCTTGTCATGAAATCCAGTGACTCTCTCAGGCCAACAGACCTCAGAGGGTGGTTGTTGTGGGGAAAATAGGAGGAGGAAGGGGTTATTAGGCATGTGAGCATCATGAATTATTTATAAAAATGATAAAAGGCAGGATGGATGGATTTGTGTTGCATTTGTCTAGTATAGATCTATTTCAAGCTATTTAGCTCTCATCAGCTAGCCGTACCCCTACTGGGATTTGAACCTGGGCTGTTTTTACATGTTAGGCAGTTGTATTAGCCACTAAGCCACAAGCCCTCCCCCCTTATCAGCTGAGCCAAGGAAATAAGTAAGTGTTATGTCAAAGCACCTGGTAAGAGTTATGTCAAAGCACACACACATACATACATACATATACAGTGTTTCCCTGAAAATACGACCTACCCCGAAAGTAATTCTTAGCTTGATTTTTACACGTACATCCAATATAAGACCTTCCCTCAAAATAAGCCCTATTTTTCACCCCATCCATTCCAGGGTGCATGGGTAAAAATTAAGCTAGAGTGGGGATGGGAGGTGGAGCTGCCCTACTATTTACCTTCGGACAGCCGCAGCCAGAGGAAGGGAGGAAGCATACTGCTTTCCTTTATTTCCTTTAATTGGGGCTTACCAGGGTGTTGTGATACAAGCATATACTTATTTCCCCTGTCTCAGCTGATCAGGAGGAGAATCTGGTGGCTTAGTGGCTAAAACATCTGCCTAACATGTAATACAGCCCCGGTTCAAATCCCAGTAAGGGTATGGCTAGCAGATCTCACTTGCCATCTTCAGGCTTCGGTCCAAATCCCAGTAAGGGTACAGCTAGCTAATAAGAGCTAAATAGCTTGAAATAGATCTATCCTAGTCTCCCTGCTTATTTATTTATCAGCTCAAAAAAACCAACACACATATATTAAAAAATGACACAACAAAACTAATAGCTTTCTGTCTGGATGGTCTCTGGTGATGAGCCGAAAGGCAGAAAAGGAAAGCAGTATGCTTCTT
This sequence comes from Rhabdophis nuchalis, assembly GCA_039707465.1. Taxonomy (NCBI): domain Eukaryota; kingdom Metazoa; phylum Chordata; class Lepidosauria; order Squamata; family Natricidae; genus Rhabdophis; species Rhabdophis nuchalis. The sequence continues at coordinate 30,526,335 of CM077643.1, forward strand.
CCCTTAATTGGGGCTTACCAGGGTGTTGTGACACAAGCTTATACTTAGTTCCCCTGTCTCAGCTGATCAGGGTAGAACCAGTGGTCTGGTGGCAATTACAGCTGCCTCACATGTAATACTTCCCTGGTTCGAATCCCACTAAGGATATGGCTAACTGATGAGAGCTAAATAGCTCGAAATAGATCTATCCTAGTCTCCCTGTTTATTTATTTATCAGCTCAAAAAACCTAACACATACACACACACACAGTATCTCTCTCTCTCTCTCTCTCTCTCACAAACCCCTAGTTCCCGCTGTCACTACATTAAAGAAAACCTCCAGGACCTCCTTACAACAAGGAGAGAACAACAAGTCCAACTCTTCCACTCGTCTTGTTTCAGCTTTTTAAACTTTCAGCCCACTCTCTCCTTGAGCAGCCAAAACAATCAGACTGCATTCCACACCAATGCTACCAACTCCCTTACCTCCCAGAGGTAGATGCTTTCAGCAATACCTGCCAAGATGTAGAGACCATTGGGAGCAGCTGTCAGGCAAGCCACTGGGCCCGGGCATATTATTTTCTGCTGGAGTTGATCCTAGAGACAAAGAAAAAGAATGCCGATGAGCACGGATACACACACACGTGACCTAAAAAAAGGGTTTCGACAGGGATCAGAGGGAGCAAGCCCTACCTGACAAACAAAAGGGGAAGACAAGAGTGTGTGCCAGGCTTGAGAGGGAGAAATTGTCACTCAGTGGTAGAATGCACACTTGAGTTGCACACAGAATATTCCAGATTCAATCATCCGGTTAAAAAAAGGACCAGGCAGAAGGTGACAGAAAACCCTCTCTGTCTGATCTATAGATGCTAAGTGAAGAATATAAGACAAACATGTTCAATTAGGATGCGGTAGTAAGACTAGAGGCATCCAGAATAACCCATCTGTTTCTCATTTACAACACAGGCTTGGAGATGCATTAAGGAGGTCCACAAATGAGATACTAAGTCAGTGGCTCTCTCCTGCTGTTGCTCCCCTGCATTTGGAGAGTAATTATTTTCAACCTTGGAGCGGCAGAGTTAATCCAAATACAGTCATTAGCACGATGGAAATTCCCCTTTCTTACGGCTCCTCTATTTAAAACCATTGTTGCATTAGAAGGAAATGTGTTTCTTAAGACACATCTTGTCCCAATTAATTTCTTGTTGAATGAGCCCCTAAATAATCAAGCTGTAGCATTATAAGGAGCAAAAATATCCCCCTGCTTGTTTCTTATTCTTTATGCTTGACCAAATGCCAACGCTAAATTGCACCTAAACATCAACTCCTACAAACAGGATTACAAGTGTTCTGTGCCTTCCTTATAATCTAAAGATTGTCAACTCTAAATCTTCCAGGTGTAAATACTCTAGATTTGGGTGATGGGCCATTTAAAGAGAGAGATAAATTCACAGATGATCAATCTTAATTACCAGATCAATCTTAATTACCAGAAGCCAAGGTAGCCTCTAAGTAGGACGTTGGGATCTCTTCAACGAGACCGCCTCCTGCCCCATACATCCCTCAGACCGATACGCTCCCACAGAGGGGGCCTTCTCAGGGTGCCGTCGGCCGGACAATGCCGACTGGCGACACCCAGGGGAAGAGCCTTCTCTGTGGCGGGCCCATCCCTTTGGAACGACTTACCCCCTGAACTTCGCACCATCTCCGACCTCCGCCTCTTCCGCAAGTATCTTAAGACACATCTGTTCCATCTAGCCGGCCTAGCGTAACCTCCATTCTGACTTTTAGATAGTTTTAAATTTGGGGATTTTAATTTGGTTTTTAGCGCAGGATTTTATTGGAATAAGTTTTTTAAAATTTTATATGTTTTTGTATGTATTTTAGTATTCCTGTGCGCCGCCCTGGGTCCGTTTGGAGAAGGGCGGGGTATAAATTTAATAAAATAAAAAATAAAAAAAATAAACCCTGAGATACAACAAAGCAATTTTTATGTTCATAAAAGGCATAGTGGAATGTTAGCAATACCTAACTATGTCCCTATTGAGGCATAGAAACATTTTAGCATTTTTAAAAATAAGAGGTAATATTGATGAGCTGCATTAAACACATATTTTACACTGGGGCCAATGTCTTTAAAATAAATGGAGACCAGAAATACCCTTAAGTTTTTAGCAGTATCAGGGTGGATTTGGTTTAAATCAAATCAATTGCGATGTGGTTTTTCCATCTAGCTCAGCAAGAAGTGGTGCTTTGAATGTCAAGATGCTTTATTCTTTAAAGTGTTCCTGAGTTTGTTTTCGGAATGATACCTGTGTGTATATTACACATGGGGTTTTTTTTAAAAAAATGTTTCTGATCTTTAGCTGCTGAGAGCCTTCAGCAATAAGGAGTGTACAAATATATAAGAAACATCAATTTTTCAAAAGGAAAAAACACTTTCATAAATTGCTTTTTCAATAAAGGATTTTCTAATGCAATTCACTTTTGGTTTATAGAATAGAAGAGTTGGAAGGGACCTTGGAAGTCTTCTAGTCCAACCCCCTACTGAGGCAGGAAACCCTATAGCAGAGGTCTCATTCCCGTGGCCCGCAGGCCAATTGCGGCCCGCAGGATGGTATCTTGTGGCCCCCACCGTGATATGAAAGTATAATATTAGTATTAATATTAATATAAGGAATCCCTTATGCAGCCCAGCCTCACCCAGCCTCTGCCTCCAGCGGCCCCCAGGTAAATTGAGTTTGAGATCCCTGCCCTATAGTGTATAGAGCAGGGGTCTGCAAAGTCGGCTCTTTTAAGACTGGTGGACTTCAACTCCCAGAATTCCCCAGCCAGGAGCTGAAGTCCACCAGTCTTAAAAGAGCCGACTTTGCAGACCCCTGGTATAGTGGGTGGATGGGTAGGATTCAATTAGTGTGGGTACATGTGCGCACATGATAGCGCACGCCCACACAATTTTGGCAAACCATAAGAAAAAGGTTCAGACAAACTGTCATCCAACATCTTCTTAAAAACTTCCAGTGTTGGAGAATTCACAACTTCTGGAGGCAAGCTGTTCCACTGATTAATTGTTCTAACTGTCAGGAAATTTCTCCTTAGTTCTAGGTTGCTTCTCTCCTTGATTAGTTTCCACCCATTGCTTCAACCTCAGGTGCTTTGGAGAATTGTTTGACTCCCTCTTCTCTATGGCAGCTCCGGAGATATTGAAACTTCTTTTCATCAGACTAGACATACATAATTCCAGCAACTGTTCTTCATGTTTTAGCCTCCAGTCCCCTAATCATCTCTGTTGCTCTTTTCTGCACTCTTTCTAGTGTCTCAATATCTTTTTACATCGTGATGACCAAAACTGGATGCAGTATTCCAAGTGTGGCCTTACCAAGGCATTATAAAATGGTATTAACACTTCACGAGAGCTTGATTCTTGATTATAATCATAATTCAGTGTCTGGAAAGACTGCCAAAATGTCTTCTGATTTTTCTTCTACTTTTTCTCTTTGTTCCACTCTTTTTTTCCTGCCCTTACAATATTTTGAGAGCTGCAGTCATCTCAACTGGAAATGAAATGTTCCTTTTCTCGTGTTGTTTTTCCTTCCTCTTTTATCATGTTTTATCGCATCCAATTTTACTTTTTATGTTCTACTGGTTTTTTATTTATTGTTGGCCTGCATTTAGCTAATTTGTATTCAGACAGTTATCAATTACTAATGTGCTACTCCCAGCAAGATGATTTTTTTTTTTTGCTACAAGACTACTTTATAATACACATTAAGATACACTTCAGTTCTTACAAAAATTGATATTGGAATGATATTTATTTATGGACCATCAGAATTCATTTAACATAATTTAGTTAGGCTTAAGATAAAAGGGTTGGAAGAATGTTTCTATGGATACTGCTAGATGGGAACCATTAAATCTTACCTCCTGGGATAGGAAATACAATTTTTAAATTGAAATTGCAGGGTACTTTATATTTTTTGTGGAATTCCTTATATACATGTTCTGAAAACTCTCTACTGTTTCATATATTTCTATGTGGTTTTCTAATTCCGAAGTTGAAGAGGATGCGATTGTCAATTCAAGATGAGGGTTTCATTTTTCCAAATCTTGACTCAAGAGTTCTATGCATGTCTTTCAATTGGCACCAGATTCTGCTCATTTCATGCAGCACAAATTCTCACCCTGGATACTTTTGCAATATCTGTACAGTGCACAGAAAGTCCTCAACTTATGACCGCAATTGAGCCCAGAATTTCTATTGCTAAGAAAGGAAGTTGTTAAGTGAATTTTGCCCCATTTTATATAGACTTTTTGCCACAGTTAAGCGAATCATTGCAGTTGTTAAATGGAACATTTGGTCATTTAATGATACTGGCTTCCTCATTGATGGATGGGATGGGATGAGATAGGATAGGATCTGACCAGGAAGGTTACAAATTGCATCATGCCAGGAGAGTGCGATTCATGCCAGTTGCCAAGCAACCTAATTTTGATCTTGTAACTGTGGGGATGCTGTGATGGTTATAACTGTGAAAACCAGTCAGAAGTCAAATTTTTTAGTCCCATTGTAACTTCGTATGGTCACTAAATGAATGGTTGTAAGTTGAAGACTGCTTGTATAATGGCTTAAGTAATTGGACAATTTTGAAATCAAGATATTTTAAAAATCGTTTATATAAATTCTCCACGACTACTGAATTGCATATTATCCTATTTCTGGAACAATGGATTTAATCCTTTTTCTCTTGCTAAATTGAGGCATGATGGTAAAATAGCCCAGATCTCTAAACTGATTTAAAAATGACTTTATGGAAGGCACCAATTAATGCTGCAAACTTTACATTAGCTGAACTGGTAGATGATAACAAGGAGTTTTAATTTCTATTTTACGAGATATATGGTAGTAAATAGCATCTGTCAGCTGCCATCCTGTGGCAGCATCTATAATTACATTAACTGCCAACTCAATTTGGATCAGAGGCATTTTCAGCCTCAAAGGCATCTAAGGCAGGGGTCTGCAAAATTGGCTCTTTTAAGACTGGTGGACTTCAATTCCCAGAATTCCCCAGCCAGCATAGCTGGCTGGGGAATTCTGGGAGTTGAAGTCCACCAGTCTTAAAAGAGCCAACTTTGCAGACCCCTGATCTAAGGTATTAGATGGGATCATTAAATCCTATAAGACCATAAATCCAGACTTAATAAATAGCTGTTATCAAATCAATCTGATATGAAAAGTTTAAAGTGAGAATGCAATAAGGAACGGACTCCCAGTTTGCTCAAACAATAAAGAAAATGTTTTAACCTCAATATCAAATGTCTCATTAGATCTTCAATTACAGCTTATGCGACAAAGAAATTATTATTTCAAACCAACTGGATCCCACAGCATTTGTGCAGAAAAGGGATAAATAAAATCACCAGAATAGCACTTTATGAAAATATACACTGTTGTAAAGTCCTAAAAAGGGACGTGGTGGCTCAGTGGCTCAGACGCTGAGCTTGTTGATCAGAAAGGTCGGCGGTTCAAATCTCTAGTGCCACATAATGGACTGAGCTCCCGTTACTTGTCCTAGCTTCTGCCAACCTAGCAGTTCGAAAGATGTAAAAATGCAAAGAGAAAAAATAGAAACCACATTTGGTGGGAAGGTAACACCGTTCCGTGCGCCTTTGGCGTTTAGTCATGCCGGCCACATGACCACGGAGACGTCTTTGGACAGCGCTGGCTCTTCAGCTTAGAAACGGAGATGAGCACTGCCCCCTAGAGACGGGAACGACTAGCACATATGTGCAAGGGGAACCTTTAACTTTAAAGTCCTAAAAACAGAGGGGACAGCAGAGACAGAAGGCGGACATGGTCGGAAAGGAAGGTGCAGAGGTGCGTTAAGAGAGGTAGAGTGAATGGACAGGTGTAGGGTAGAGCAGAGAAGGCAGGTTTGGGGAGAGTGGATGAGCCCAGGTGGGTAAGCAACAATTGAATCTGGGTGATAGAAGTGAAGGAACGTAAGGAAAAGATGCTAAGAACAACCCAAAGGTGCTTTTTCAGGAAGCAACTGAACTTTCCTGTTTTTTCTTTGAAGACGTTTCATTTCTCATCCAAGAAGCTTCTTAAGCTCTGACTTCTTGGATGCTTCTTGGATGTGAAGCGAAATGTCTTCAAAGAAAAAACAGCAAAGTCCAGTTGCCTCCTGAAAAAAACACCTTTGGGATAACCATGCCCTGGATGACTTGAGAATCTCTACAGACCTATGCTGAGAACACTGACAGATGGGCTGGTATGCAGGCCACATGGAAGGTGATGAAAGTCACACATCTGCCCTGTATTATTTGCCTTTCTCTCAGATTTGTCTTGGCTAAAATCTGAATTAACCTAGGTAATCAGCGTTTTGCTCTGGCAGCAAAATGTGTATTTATTTTGCGCGCATCGCTGCTTCAAACCTCTGGCACGAATGAAATGTTGAGAAAATAAATTCTCAATAATTAAACTGTTGAGAAGAAGAAAAGGGTTACATCTGTTCATATCTGATTCTTCCCTGTTCCCCACCATCTTTCTCCTTATTATCACAGGTACGTTGCAATAGACAACCCTCAAGAAAAGCAGATGTCAGCCAAAGAAAGGATGTTACCCCCGCTTTAAGGAATTCACCTGTCATTAGACATTAGACACCTGACATTAGAACAACTACGGACCTCCGCTCCTTCCGTCAAAAATTAAAAACACACTTTTTCTGCTTGGCCGGCCTAGGGTAGTCTCTTCCTTAGGGTTTTTTAGGGAACATTAGTTTTAATGGGGATTTTAGTGCAGGGACAATTAGTTTAATTTATTTTTATTCTACTGTATTATTGATGTACTTATTTTATGTGTTTTTAGTTTTCCCTGTGCACCGCTCCGAGTCCCTCTGGGGAGAGGACGCGGTATATAAAATAAAAATATTATTATATTATTATTATTATTATTATTATTCCTGTAACAAACAGAAGGTGAGGATTTTGATCCTGGATAAGAACTACTGTATAAGCCCCATTCTTCCGGCTCTAACACAGTCCTTCCTAAGCAATGGAGACAGAAGAGACCTTTTTACTGGGATGACATCACCTTGCCTCTGCTTCTTTTTCAGAAAGTATTTCTTGGAGGAAAAGAAAGAAATTCTTTTTGGGGGAAAGGCCTTTTGGAAATTCAGGATTTCAGTTTCCATCATCCATCCCTCAGTTTCAACTCTATTGCCCATACTGTTTAGGACAGGGGTTGGCAACCTTAAACACTCAAAGAGCCATTTGGATCCCTTTCCCACAGAAAAGAAAACACCGGGAGCCACAAAACCTACCGGGGTCCGAAAAGCACAATAAATCACGTGCCGGTGGCTGTCGCACATTGGCAGTTGTGATACATATTTTGAGTGACGGAGCCACAGCATAGGGATGAAAGAGCCGCACGCGGCTCCAGAGACATGGGTTGCTGACCCCTGATTTAGGACCAGTGAGATATCCCCCAAGACATTACAAAGTCAGCACCAGATAGTCTTCTGGATACTGTTGGGTGGGGTGGGGTATTCTATTGTCCTATGCCAGTGATGGCGAACCTATGGCACGGGTGCCACGCGGAGCCATTTCTTAGGGCACGCGAGGCGTTGCCCTGTCAGCTCCAGCACGCTTGTGTGTGCTGGCCAGCTGATTTAGGCCTTCTTTTGAGGCTGTTTTTCGCCCTCTGGAGGCTTCAGGGAAGCTCCTGAAGCCTCAGGAGGTGGGGGGGAGGCTGTTTTCACCCTCCCCAGGCTCCTAGAAAGCCTCTGGAGCCTGGGGAGGGCGAAAAAAGCACGCCAAAAGCAGGGGGGTCACGCACATAGCATTATGGGTGTGGCACGCCCACATACGCCCACGCGAGCCAAAAAGGGTTAACTATCACTGTCCTATGCTTTACATCAGGGGTGTCAAACTCATGGCCTGTGGTCTGGATGCATCACATGCTGGCCACGTCTACACCCAAGGGGGTGGGGGTCGCAATACATTACATAATGCCACCATGAGGACGCAAGTTTGACACCCTTGCTTTACAGTAATGGTCCCAACCTGGACAACTTTCACATTTTGAGGACTCATAGCAGTGGGAACAGATAAAATGAGAGGGAAAAGGTAGAGATAATAATAATAATAATAAAAACAGGTGTTACCTTGTGAGAAGTAGAATCAACTGGTAATTGACTATGAAGTAGGCTTTTACTCATAAATAAAATTACTGAATTATAGTTCAAGTGAAACACACCTTCTGCAAAACCTTCATTTTCCAGAATTCTCAGCAATGAACATGCTGGCCGGGGAATTCTGAGAGTTTAAATCTAGACATTTTGCAGAACATCCAGATTGAGGTTGACATTACTTGAGGCTGACATTACATCAGAAAGAATTAACAGTACTCAATATATAAAAATGAGTACTAGCAGCCAATCTGTTTATATAAAGAGAAGTTCTGTTTGTCAACAAAGGGATAAAAGTATTAGCATAAGGTTCCATGACTTTCAAAGTCTACAGGCAATATTTGGGTGGATGTTGTTATATTCTTACCAAATATACCACTGCAAGACGGAGAATCTCCTTTTTTAAGCATCTTACAATCTGGACAGAGGCGCATGGAACAATGCAGAATTTGAACAGGATCATAGCCCTTATTTTACTGTACACCAAAGACAACCAATTACGTAGGTACTGCTAGCCGGGAAGGTTATCACATTTGAAAGTAATCAAATTTAAGTTTATGGTGAACAAGGCTAAAACAAGTAGATGAGGCCAGAGGAGGCAAACATTGGCAGTGGACAATACATTCTGAGCCTGATGCATCTTCTTCTCCCTGCTTGATACAGGTAGTCCTACAACTTACAATCATTCATTTAGCGATTAAAGTTTCAGTGGCACAGAAAACAAGTGACTTGCAACGAGTACTTGAACTTACACCCATCCCAATGTCTCTGTAGTCATATGATCAAAAGTTTGGCTCTCGGCAACTGGCTTGTATCTCTGACAGTTGCAGCCTCCCAGTGGTCATATGATTGCTATTTGCAACCTTCACAGGTTAATCATGAGTTAAGGTAGTGTATGAATAAAGTGTATGAGCAACCTGTTATTCTGGAGTCAGGTGGCACTGAGCTTATAAAATAAATAAAGCTCTTTTTCTCAAGGGGAAAAAAACCTCAAACTGTGAAGTAAGAGAACTAGTCTTTACCCGATTCAATCAAAACCAGGCTGAGGGAAGCATGTAGTTAGACTGTCAATCTCACTTGGAAAGAGGTTGCAATTCAGTGTTTGTGCTTTGCAGGTAGAAAATTCTAATCTGTGGTCAGCAGATCTGTGAAAAACTCCTATTGTATCTTGGACAGTTGTTATCACATTAGACAAATAATGAACTAGATGAATAAATGTCTAGATTCTATTTCAAGTGTTTCTTATGGGATGCATACCTTTAGAATTCATACTGTGTAGATACACAACTTCTGCACATATGCACATATACATACATACATACATGTATGTAAAGGTAAAGATTCCCCTCGCATCTATGTGCTAGTTGTTCCTGATTCTAGGGGGCGGTGTTCATCTCTGTTTCAAAGCCAAAGAACCAGCACTGTCTGAAGACACCTCCATGGTCATGTGGCTGGCATGACTAAGCAACAAAGGCATCTGGAACACTGTTACCTTCCCACCAAAGGTGATCCCTATTTTTCTACTTGCATTTTTACATGCTTTTGAACGGCTAGGTTGGCAGGGACAAGTAACGGGAGCTCACTCCATTATGCATCACTACAGATTTGAACCACTGAACTGCCAACCTTTCTAACCAACAAGGCCAGCATCTTAGGCACTGAGACACTGTGTTTGTGTGTATGTACTGTATGTATGTATGTATGTATGTATGTACGTAGGTATGTGCATATATGAGTCTCACATATATGAGACTCTCTGAATCTTGGGGAACATTTTCATGTCAGAAATGGGAATAGCTTGGAGGCAGATGAGGAGAGGAATGATTACTGAAGTATTCATATGTGGTCCACACTATGAAGAAATTTGACTCAGAGAGGAGCTAGGAAAAGAGGTCCCTACTGAAAAAACTTCATGCTAGTGATTCTTTCTGAAAATACTTGCACAAGGGGAAAAACTCCCACAGGGAATATATAATTAAACTTTTCTAACGAGATTTTTGCTCTTGAAGTTGTCTTCAGAACGAAGATCTCTGTGGAGAGTACTCCTGGAATGCTGAAACTACTTCCCAAAGAGATACCGTATTTATTCGAGTATAACGCGCAAAATTTTCTACCAAAAAAAGAAATCAAAGTTTGGGTGCGCGTTATAAACGAGGGCTGGCTGGGGTGGGGTGACGCAGTGGCGGCCGGTCCATTGAGGCGCAGGCGAATTGTGAGTTCGCACTGCGCCTTTTCCGGGCTGCAGCCGCTCACTCAATTTTATACCGATTTTTAATCGAAAATTAGGGGGGGTGCGTTATACACGTGTGCGCGTTATACTCGAATAAATACGGGTAGATATTTTTATGAGATATTTCTACACAGGGCATTTTAGCATTTTCAGTGAAGGAACGAAATAGCAACTCTTAAAAAGGTTACTGTGGAAGGCTTATATCTCAGACACTCGGCTTCAAATCTCCTCTCATCCTCCAAAACCTTTCACAAACTTTGGATCCGTCTCTCTCTTTCAATTCAACCTACTAGACAAGGTTGTATTTTGGGGAAAAAACTTTCAGGATTATATTATTATTCCTATTATTGTATAGGGAAATGACTGTCATCTTGAACTCTAGAGAGAAAGGCAGACTATAAAACTAAAGCATATAAATATGTGTGGATGTATACAGGTAATCCTCAATGTGCGACCACAATTGAGCCCAAAATTTCTGTTGTTAAGTAAGACATTTGTTCAGTGACTTTTGTCCCATTTTACGACCATTCTTGCCACAGTTATGAAATCACTGCAGTTGATGAAATAGTGACCCAGTTGTGAAGTGAATCTGGCTTCCCCATTAACTTTGCTTGTCAGAATGTCGCCAAAGGTGATCACATGACCTTGGTCATAAGTATGAACCAGTTGCCAAGTATCTGAATTTTGATTACATGACCAGGGAGATGCTGCAAAGATCGTAACTGGGAAAAACTATAAGTCACATTTTTCAGTGCCTGTAGGTTTGAACAGTCTCTAAATTAACTACTGTAAGACAATGACTACCTGTAATTATGCATGCATGCATGCACGCATACACAAATACACATCTATTTATATCATATGCACTTGTGTATCTACTATTTTTATTATCTATCCTTTAAGTTGCTGTCTGACTCGCCCTCTTTCAAGATATATCAAGAACATGAAGTGTTAATACAACTTTATAACACCTTGATAAGACGATACTTAGAATACTCAATTCAGTTTTGGTTGCCACAATGTAAAAAAGATGTTGAGACTTTAGAAAGAGTGCAGAGAAGAGCAACAAAGATGATAAGGGGCCTGGAGGCTAAAACATATGAAGAACGTTTGCAGGAACTGGGTCTGTCTAGTTTAATGAAAAGAAGGACTAGGGGTGACATGACAGCAGTGTTCCAATATCTCAGGGGCTGCCACAAAGAAGAGGGAGTCAAGCTAGTCTCCAAAGCACCTGAGGGCAGGAGAAGCAATGGGTGGAAACTAATCAAGGAGAAAAGCAATTTAAAACTAAGGAGAAATTTAGTGACAGAACAATTAATTAATGGAACAACTGGCCTCCAAACACTGGAAGTTTTAAAGAAGATGTTGGATGACCATTTGTCTGAAAAGGTGTAGGGTTTCCTGTCTAAGCAGGGAGTTGGACTAGAAGACCCCCAGGGTCCCTTCCAATTCTGGTATTCTATTCTATTCTATTCTTAAGCCTATTGTAACTTCTAATGGATATTAAGTGAGCCGTCATAAATTGGGGATTAGCTGTATCATTTCAGTGGAAATGGACTGCCACAAAGAATAATATAAATTTAATAAATAATAAATTAATAAATTTTAATTTATAACCCGCTCTCTCTCCCCAAAGGGACTCGAGGCGGGGCACAGGGAATTTAAAATACATATAAAATCACAAACATAGTTCAATATAAAATAAAATTAAACTAACCCTGCGCTAAAATCCCATATTAAAACTAAAAATTAATCGTTAAAAACCCTAAAAACAGTTGATTATCCTAGGCCGGCCAAGCAGAAAAAGTGTGTTTTTAATTTTTGACGGAAGGAGCGGAGGTCCGTAGTTGTTCTAATTTCGGGGGGAAGGTCGTTCCAGAGGGTCGGGCCCGCCAGAGAAGGCCCTTCCCCTGGGCGTCGCCCGCTGGCACAGCCTAGTGGACGGCACCCGGAGAAGTCCCTCTCTGTGGGAGCGAATCGGCCGCAGGGATGTATGGGGCAGGATGCGATCCCGCAGATAGCTAGGTCCCATGCCATGGAGCGCTTTAAAGATGATAACCAACACTTTGAAGCGCACCCGAAAGACGACAGGCAGCCAATGCAGCTCGCGCAGGAGCGGTGTTACGTGGGAAAACCTAGAGGTTCCCATAACTGCCCGCACGGCTGCATTCTGGACAAGCTGAAGCCTTCGGGTGCACCTCAAGGGGAGCCCCATGTAGAGAGCATTGCAGTAGTCCAGTCGGGATGTCACGAGGGCATGAGTGACTGTGCAGAGGGCACCCCGATCCAATAAGGGACGCAACTGGTGGACCAGGCGAACCTGGTAAAACACCCTCCTGGCCACGGCCGTCACTTGATCTTCCATGGACAGCCGTGCATCAAGGAGGACGCCCAAGTTGCGTGCCCCATCCACAGGGGTTAGATGTTCACCCCCTATGGCCAGCGATGGAGTCAACTGGTTGTACCGGGATGCTGGAAACCACAGCCACTCGGTCTTGGACGGGTTGAGTCTGAGTCTGTTGCTTCCCATCCAGGCCCGCACGGCTTCCAGGCACTGGCACATCACCTCTATGGCATCGTTGGGGTGATTTGGGGTAGATATATATACAGCTGCGTATCACCAGCGTAGAGATGGTTACCCCAAAACCACGGATGATCTCGCCCAGCGGCTTCATATATGTGTTGAACAGGAGAGGCGAGAGGACCGACCCCTGAGGCACCCCACAAGTGAGGGGTCTCGAGGTCGACCTCTGCTCTCCTACCAACACAAATTGCGATCGACTGGAGAGGTAGGAGGAGAACCACTGTAACACGGTGCCCCTCACCCCCAGCCCCTCCAGCCGATGCAATAGGATACCATGGTCGATGGTATCAAAAGCCGCTGAGAGGTCTAATAGGACCAGGATGGAGGAACAACCCCCATCTCTGGCCCTCCAGAGATCATCCACCAACGCAACCAATGCCGTCTCGGTGCTGTGTCCGGCCGGAAGCCGGACTGCCGTGGGTCCAGATAATGGATAATGGGGTCCAGATAAGAAGAGGGAGTCAAGCTATTCTCCAAGGCACCTGAGGGCAGAACAAGAAGCAATGGGTGGAAACTAATCAAGGAGGGAAGCAACTTAGAACTGAGGAGAAATTTCCCGACAGTTAGAACAATTAATCAGTGGAACAGCTTGCCTCCAGAAGTTGTGAATGCCCCAACACTGGAAGTCCTTAAGGAGATGTTGGGTAGCCATTTGTCTGAAATGGTATAGGCAGGGGGTTGGACTAGAAGACCTCCAAGGTCCCTTCCAACTCTGTGATTCTATTTTCTTCTATTCTACGTAATGCGTGTCAATACCAAAAACAACTATAATATACGATAGTATAGAAAAGTATAACGAGGGCTGGGAGAGGAAAGTCAAATACTTCCCGGAATAATATCTGCCTACCGAAAGTCACTCCGCATCCTCCGCCTTACCTTCCTCTGGAGCTCCCAGGCTCCCACGCAGGCCTTGCCCAGCTGCGCCGCGAGAAGATGCTCCCCGCCTAGCAGCGTCAGCCCACGAGGAGCGCAGCAGCCCCCGCGATAGCCGGCTATCGATGCCCCGGAGCACACTTCCCACACCGAGCAGCAGCCGCTACCCGACGAGTTCGAGGAGAAGCCGCCGCTCCCGGGTCCCAAAGAGGTCTCGCCCGCCGCCGCCACCACCGCCACTTCCACGGGGCCCCCCAGACCCCCGCCGGCGACCGCCATCTTGCCCGACCAGCCGGACCGCGCCGACACACCCCCTCCTCCTCAATCGTGCGCAGGCGCAGAAGGAAGTCGCGGTCTCGAGGAGGCAAGTTGTTGGTCATAGAGATGAAAATTCTAGATCAAACTTCCGCCCTTGAGAATTGTAGATCTAAGTAGCTGAGAATATAAGCTTTCCTGTCAGACTGGGAAAGAGCATAGCAATAGCAATAACGAATATTGGGTGTTAATAGATTCTGGAAAGACGAGAACTCATACAGCACAACATTTTACTTTTCTGCTGTATTGATGTGCACTCGGTAGAGAATCAGAACCCTGCTAGCTATGATATAATGCACAATATTTCACAACCTTGCTGACTGGACTTCAACTCCCAACATTCCACAATCAGCCATGCTGCCTGGGGAATGCTGGGAGTTGAAGTCCACTCATCTTACAGCGTCCGAAATTGAGAAGCTGGCATTGTGTAGCTGCCAGATCAACATATTCAGACTCATTGTTTTTCAGTGGTGGGCATCCTGAAAACAGAAAAATTAGGATGTCTGTGAATCCAAATCAAAATATTTCATATTTGTTTGTAACCTTTTGTTTGAAGTGTAGGTTTCCTAAAATGCATGCAACAACCAAGCATTTTATCTAATGGTGCTAAATAGCACAACCTAGGCATTCACACTCAATGATATAAATAAATTTACAGAAGGGAATGTAAAAATACCACTTTTGTTGATCACAGTAAGGGTACTGCTGAGATTATTAGTGTATAATTAAATCATATATATGTCTCTCTCACACACATACGTAATACGTCTTGGTGTAACATATCCTAGGGATGAGTGATAAGCTTTATCTTCCAGACTGAGTTGGAATTAAGGTGGGCATCTAAACCAGCCAACTATCTCCAGCCAACTATCTTATCTGATACAAATAAGAGGATTACATGGCAAATTTACAGAGGCACGGCCGCAGTCTCTGTCAGCAATATGCACCAATCTGGTAAGAACATTGGTGTCGTTAGTTCCTTCAGTCTGCTTTTAAAAGCAGCAAATTAATTTTGCTTCACTGGCTAGTTAAACTAAAAGTTGACTCTTCCCCCAGCCCTTTTATAACTTGCTATCAGAAGATTTTGTTGATTGGGTAGTTTTAAAAACATCAAAAACAACAACTCCACTTACTATCAAGCAAGTGAGCTCTTGGGTAATTTGTTTATTGGTTATTATCTTATTAACCTCTGTAAACTTACAGCAGTACAAAAATATTTTTTTTCTTTGAATTAGAACACATTTCACAAGATTACATTAGAGGAAAGGGGCCAGTTCACCCCATCCTCCAAGCAACACATCTAGTTTTGCTAAGTTCCAGCATAGGGAACTATCAGAAATAAAACAAAAACATTCAATGGCATTACAGTAACTGAAAGTGTGGTTAAGAGGGGATGAGATGTTTAAACGCACAGGAAAATTATTGAAATATTAAATATGACATGTAACAGTGAGTGTGGCTGACAAACGTAAGAAAAATAGCACAAGGCAAGTGCAATGCAGCATATGGCCCTCATCTTTTTTTATAAGGTGCATCGTTAGATGATAGAGGTTGTACAAAGTCAGCTTTGTTTTAGGGGGAGCTTTACGAATGGGGAATACCGAACACTTCGACCATTGTTGACTTATCAACTCTACAACCAAAGATGAGTAATGGCTCGAGAGGATGGTGGTAGCAGCAAATTACTAAGAGGCACAATCCCCCGGAAATCTCACCCATGCCAGTCCCTCTGAAGTGAACAGATTGTAGCTTGCTTTAAACCCCATCCCCCACCCCACACCAAGCAGATTCTGATTCTAATCATCTATATTCTGCATAGAGAGGCCAATGGGAAGACTCAGTAATGGGCTCTTATGCCTAACAAAGAGAGGGAAAAACACAGGAACTGGTGTTCCTGAAGGCATCCTTGCCTGCTTTTGAGTAAATTGTAGCTGGGCTATTAGCAAAGCATTTCCTATGGACACCAGAAAATTTTAAATGCTTGTCTGTTGCATAATTAATGGGGTCAGGAATTGCAAGATGTTCAGCTCAATCTACTAAGTTGAGCTGCAAGGTCTTCACTGAGAGGAAGCCTCCCGTAACTAATCAGCCTGTTCGCGAGAAGGAAGTGGTTTGGGCTGAAGCTCGCAAATATGCAATTGCTTCTCTGCCACCACTCCTGATTTGCTGCCTTGCCAACTGTGCCCTGCCTAAACTAGTGTTTCTCATCCTTGGCATTTTTTAAAGATGTCTGGACTCTTTTTAAGTCCCAGAATTTCCCTAGCCAGGCATGCTGGCTGGAGAAATTCTGGGAGTGAAAGAGTCCATGCTTCTTAAAAAGGTTTGTTGAGGTTGAGAAACACTGTGGCCTAGACACAAGGTTAAGTTTATTTGGCATCAGACACCGATCAGCACCCTATGGATGATGGTGCTTCATGCAAAAGGCCCATCACCCATGCTTAGCCCTCTCTTCCCAGACAGAAACAGTTAGCCAAGACAATACAGAGAACATAGATTGTTGTTGTTGTTTTTAAAAAAAGACGTTTGTTAGCAGGTGGGCGGTGAGTGGGAAGAAAGTCCACCTCTGCTCCTATGACAGTGTCCATGGAGACTAGTCTGTCTCATTGTCCTCATCTGTTATGCTCTGCCCATTCACAGCCACGGAGTCGTACGGGCCCTGGGACAGGTCTTCAAAGTCGTGGCTGGTGGCAGGGGAGATGATGTCTGGACTGGTGTCACAGGACTCGGTGGTCTGCTCTGAGGTAGCAATGGTTGTGGCGGTACTTTTTGGGACAGGATCGAAGTCATCGTCTTCTAGGATGGGGGATTCGTGTACATCTGGAAAGGGGGAGAAGGAACATTTGTCATAGAGGTTACTTATCCCAGCTTCTGCCAACCTAGCAGTTCGAAAGCATGTAAAAATACAAGTAGAAAAATAGGGACCACCTTTGGTGGAAAGGTAACAGTGTTCCATGTGCCTTTGGCATTTAGTCATGCCGGCCACATGACAATGGAGACATCTTCGGACACCGCTGGTTCTTCGGCTTTGAAATGGAGATGAGCAGGAATGACTAGCACATATGTGAGAGAGGAACTTTTCAACTTAGAACTGAGGAGAAATTTCCTGACAGTTAGAACAATTAGTCAGTGGAACAGAAGTTGCCTCCAGAAGTTGTGAATGCCCCAATCCTGGAAGTCTTTAAGAAGATGTTGGATAGCCATTTGTCTGAAACGGTATAGGGCTTCCTGCCTAGGCAGGGGGTTGGACTAGAAGACCTCCAAGGTCCCTTCCAACTCTGCTATTGTACTGTAAGTAACAGATTGAGCTCCAGGTTACTAATTATCAAGAAGGGGCGAAAAGGCATCAGATGCACTGAGTTTGTTCAGCCTTTAGTGCAGACTTGCCAGTGGAACTAAACTGTTTTCTGGCCCTTAAATCTCAGTCCCCATTTGACCTATGTCCTGATTTGCTGAACAGAACAGCTGTTAGAAGTGATTAAGAAAATGACTGTAAAGCAGTCTACCACATAGAAATTGTAACTCGACTTTTATATGTAATGTTCATAAAAAACCAGACAATATTAACTGCAGCACTTGGAAAAGAACAGCATCCTTGACTGGTAATAAAAAGAAAAAACCCAGTATATTTCTGTGGGTGAACAAATGGGATACAAATAGTTTTCAATTTATGAGTGATGGTTTAACAATCGTTCAAAGTTATAATGGCCTCAGAAAGGCACCCCTCACAATCTTCTGGCCTCCATAAAATCTCTCTCCCTCTCTCTCCCTCCCTCCCTCCCTCCATTCAGTCCACACTTAACTAATTTCCCAATATCTCAGGAGTTGCCACAAAGAAGAGGGAAGCAACTTAGAACTGAGGAGGAATTTCCTGACAGTTAGAACAATTAGTCAGTGGAACAGCTTGCCTCCAGAAGTTGTGAATGCCCCAACACTGGAAGTCTTTAAGAAGATGTTGGATAACCATTTGTCTGAAAGGGTATAGGGCGGGGGTCTGCAAAGTTCTCTCTTTTAAGACTGGAGGACTTCAACTCCCAGAATTCTGGGAGTTGAAGTCCACCAGTCTTAAAAGAGCCAACTTTGCAGACCCCTGGTATAGGGCTTCCTGCCTAGGCAGGGGGTTGGACTAGAAGACTTCCAAGGTCCCTTCCAGCTCTGCTATTGTATTGTATTTACTCAGTATCTCATACGTACAAATACTTTGCTGAAATAAAGATATATCCACAGCATTCCCATAATCTATCAAGAATGTATACATTAAACATGGTACATTCATATATGATAATAATCAACTGCAAGAAACCTTTGTTTATCTTACACAGTCCTTATACAGTCCTTTCTTGTAGCCTGGCTTTTTCTCCAAAATTGTGGATTGGTTCACACATTAAGCCATAATAAACAGTGTATCCATCAGAGTAAGTCCAAACTAAATAAACCCCATTTAGAGTTAAACAAGACCACTTCATTCTGTCTCAAATACTGTTAAAAAGCATTAAGGTATACGATATTGTTCATTATTTAACAATAGCATCATTGGAAAAACTTTGTATTGAAGTTAAGTCTACTTACTGCTAAATGCTTCTGGATACTGTTTTGCTAGCTTTCCTTTCAGAGTTCTGCAAGAAAAAGAAAAGACATTACAGTTGTTTCAAAGGGGGGGGGGAACAGGAGTGAACTGTCACTTAATAGTGCAAGGAAAAGAAAGCAATATGCAAACTTTTTTCAGAAGTCTGTCTGAAAAGAAAGAGGAAGAAGAGGAGGGGGGAGGAGAAGAAGAAGGCAAGATAGTGAAGGCTATGGAAGGATTAATTCTGACTGGATCGGGTGGTGGTGGAAGGATCATATTTCTTTGCAGTCCTCTGGTCATTAGTACACTCCCTGAGTGTTCTTTTTTTAACCTTTTTTATTTTTAAACATATAAAATACAAAATACAAAACCATTCTCATATTCCATATAACATGTTGTTTGGTTACAAGCTTTTGTGCATCAATCTTTACAATTACTTATATAATTATTGATTTTCCATCGAACATAGCTGTCACTGTCATTGAGCATTTATGTGTTCAATTACAATTACAATTCCTTCATTTCAAACAAACCTTATTTTCAATTTTTGTTATGCATCATTACTTTCAATTATGGAGAATTATCACCCATCGTCTATAGAATATACAGTACTTATATATCACATATTCAAGCTCGATTATTATATTCCCATTGTTCAATCAAATCGTTGCTAAGTGTTTCAATTCATATATGTATCAATCATTCGTTATATCATTATTAATCTGTTTAACATACAAAATATCTTTCTAATGTAAACATAATCACTACTTACTATTATACATAATATTCATATCATCCCACTCTCACACATTACATTTATAATTATCCTGTGTATCATGTATTCAAACCTTTTATTTCATAACAAAATAATTTCATTTATTTATTGTATTTATTTTATTAAATTTATACCCCGCCCTTCTCCTACAAAAGGACCCAGAGCGGTGCACAGGTAAATTAAAACACAACGTACATAAATAGATCAATTATTAAAATCCAATTAAATTAAATTACCCCGTGCTAAAACATTTTAAAATTCTCTAATTAAAATTTATAACTAAAAAGTCCAGATCGGGTATTTATCCTAGGCCGGCTTGTTGGAATAAATGCGTTTTCAAACGCCGGCGGAAAAGGTGGAGGTCTGTGGGTCTGTGGTGGTAATATTAACTATCACTTTCTAGTAATGTGTAAGTGAACAAATTTATTTCCAATTTCTTTTATCTAACCATTGACAAAACAAGTCCCATACCTTATAAAATTGTCTCCCTCAGAGTTCTTGAGGCCACTTGGGGCTTAGGGCACAGATAAACCCTCAAGTTGCCTCAAGAATTCTCAGGGAGCTCTGAGGGAAAGTGCCAACAACCAGAGGCCTGCAAAGAAATATGATCCTTCCACCACCACCCCATCCAGTCAGAATTAATCCTTCCATCACCCCCCACCATCCTGCCAAAACCTATGAAGCTTCTCAGATAAGAAGCAAAACATCTTCTCCTTCCTCAAGGGCAAACAACAGTCCAGTTGACTTTTGAAAAAGCACCTTTGTGAGACAACTATGACCCGGATGACTAAGAATCCCCACAGACAACACCACCACCACCCCTGAAAAGTTATGTTGCAACTCCCCTTCAATCTGTACAGACTTTCTGAAAATCCCGTGTTCTGAAGAGAACTCAGAAACTGTTGGTGGAAATTTCAGAGCGACAAGAGGAGCTCCTGGGGCAAGAGAAGAGCTGGATGACCAAAGAGGCGGTATATGTACCTGATCCTCCGAAAAATGCTATCCAAATCTTTCTTCATCTCCACCAATGTCCGGGTGTGGTGAAGGAAGCGTTCGTTCATCTGCTGCATTCGGACCCCAGATAGGTTGTTAAAGTTGAGCAACATCTCGTTAGTTTTCTCAAATCGGTCAAGCCTGAACAGAAAGGCAAGGGGCTGAATGAGAATGGCACAAAGAATTCTGTGCTCCTGACGAGGATCTTCAAACATAAACACTACAGGTATTTGCAACTATTTCTTCAATGACCATTTGAAGTTCCAACAGCATTCAACGGACTTAGGAGCCATGCCCTAAGTTACAGAGGTTGCAGCACCTCCAAAAAACGGTGCAGCTGTGACTTTGAACGGTCGCAAACAAATGGTTGTAACTCGAGGGCTGCCTCTATTGGGAGAATGCCAGCAACCCATTCCCCAAGTGCTTTGCAATGCTTCCCAACAGTTTTGTTCAATGGGAAAGTGCCAAGGAGTTTGCTTTTGCCAGCTCACTTCCTGCTTTTTTTGCCCTTCCTGCCTTCTCCATTGGATGGCATTCTTACAGTATTTGCACCATGTTGTGGTTTCCTGGGGTGTGGCAAGCAGCACCAAGCAGTTTCTCCACTGAACACATCCTACAAATGGTTCCCCTTCCTTGTGGGACCTATGGACTGAGTTGTTTATGTATGATATTGGCACGTGGATTTGTTTTTAATAAGGTTTTCAGTGAGTACCTACTGGTATGACAACTGGCGGGATAGAAAATGAAGGAAAAATATTACCAGTATGTCCTACTTTCTTTCTCTGTTAGATGAAAACATCAAGAGAAAAGAATAAGTGATGCAAGAAGTAAATTATCAGCTGGCAAAACGAGAAAGGTTAATGACAGACAGGAAAGTTTACTAAGATCAAAGAAATACAACGCTGTGGAAAAAAAGTATAGCGCTCACATGTTCTTCTGAGCCAAGATGATGGCATTTACGTCTTCTGAGTTCACCATGCTGAGCACACGGTTGCAGAAGACGCCCGAGGCAGTAGGTTCCATCTTAGACAGACACTGAAATCTGCCAAACACAAGAGAGGGAAGAAACATACATGATGAGTAAGAAAACTTCCTCTAGGGCCTAGCTTAGAGAGGTATACAACCTCATATGATTTGAGTAAAAAAAAAAGCTTTCTATTATCTATAAGAAAGAAGGAAAGCATCCTCAAAGGAAATAATACCAGTGGGGAACATAAACGATATGTGCGCACATATGTGCTAGTCGTTTCTGACTCTAAGAGGCGGTGCTCATCTCTGTTTCAAAGCCGAAGAGCCAGCACTGCCCGAAGACGTCTCTGTGGTCATGTGGCCGTCATGACTAAACGTCGAAGGTGCACAGAACACTGTTACCTTCCCACCAAAGGTGGTCCCTATTTTTCTACTTGCACTTTTACATGTTTTCGAACTGCTAGGTTGGCAGAAGCTGGGACAAGTAATGGGAGCTCACTCTGTTACGCGGCACTAGGGATTCGAACCACCGAACTGCCGACCTTTCTGATCAACAAGCTCAGCGTCTTAGCCACTGAGCCACCACGTCCCTTATATTGCTTCAAAAGCCGAAACAGAAAAAGCTTGTCAGGCCTGCCCCAACTAGATCCCTAGGAAAGAAAGACCCTCGACTCCATTTGGCTGAAGTGATAGGTTCTTTTACTGAGGGATAGTAGTTGCAGCAAAAGCAAGGCAAGGTCCGAGTTATCCTCCACAAAGATACAAAGTTTTCCCCTTGATTGTGGCCCTGGTCCGTCAGCGTCCAATGGCATCCCAACTTGATGTTTTGGGAACAGCTTTGATGGTAGGTGCATCTAGGGGAGACTTTACAAACTTTCCCAAGTCAGGCATCCTTAAGGTGGTGGAATCTGGTCTCTTGGCACCTCTGGTTCCTGTCAATGTCATCCCTCCCTCCCTTACACCCGTCTTCACATCACCCTGCACAACTTCCTTAGTTTCCCCTGCCTCCTCCCTTTGTTTATGACAGGATGCCAGCATGCTTAGCAAAGATGGCCGAGCTGACGAGCCATTTCCCAGATACTGACTTAATCACCAACTCTTCCAGAACTCACGTTTTTTCCCCCATGCCATAAATAAATGTATTGATGAAGAACCTTGCAGGGAAAATGTGGGGAAAGTGTGCATTCTTGTCCCTCACCTGTTGCCTCCAAGGGTGAGAGAAGCAAATGCTGCTGTCCAGACTGGCCCACCACACCCATGAGATTTTGTTCCTGTGGTGAGTAGGGCACTTTAACCTGGTCTAGATGCTAACTAGGTAAAACTTGATTTTGCATGAAGCATCTTCTTATACTCCTTTGCTCTGCGCCCTGCACAGTTGGTCCTTTCAACATCTGGATTTTTCTGATATGGGGTTACGTTCCTAGAATAGGGATCATTTGCTTTACAAGGTTTACAAAATGTCCCACCGGGTGGGGTTCATTCATTTTCCACAACCAGTTTGAACATTGGATCTTTGAAATATTTTTGGTCTCCCCAAGCTGTCCTTTTTAAGACCATCCCTCAGTATAGGCATCCTCAAAGGAAATAATAACAGTGAGGAACATAAACTGTAAAGGTAAAGGTTCCTCTTGCACATATGTGCTAGTTCTTCCCAACTCTAGGGGCCAGTGCTCATCTCCGTTTCAAAGCCGAAGAGCCAGTGCTGTCCAAAGATGTCTCTGTGGACATGTGGCCATCATGACTAAATGCCAAAGGCACATGGAAAACTGTTACCTTCCCAACAAAGGTGGTTCCTATTTTTTCTACTTGCATTTTTACATGCTTTCGAACTGCTAGGTTGGCAAAAGCTGGGACAAGTAATGGGAGCTCAGTTGGTTAGGGATTCAAACCGCCAACCTTTCTGATTGACAAGCTCAGTGTCTTAGCCACTGAGCCACCGCGTCCCAAGAACTTGACAGAACAATATGCCAAATCCAGTCTGAACATCTATCTGTCTGTTCGACCAACCACAGTTTATTACATTTATTATAGGCCATCCAACTCCCAGGTTTTTTTATTCTTACACTTCAGGAATCTTCGCAATATACAACTCAAAATCTCTCATCTTGCAACACACGATTCTAACCACATCCCAAACCCTTTAAGGGCAGCGTTTCTCAACTTCAGCCAAGTCGATGGTGGGCGAGCTTCCAACTCCCAGAATTCCCCAGCGGGCGTGGAGTTGAAGTCCACTTAACTTGCTGAGGTTGAGAAACGCTGCCCTAGAGCCATGGGAACCAGCTCTCCCAGCTGTAGTACAGCTCCACCAGTAGGTACAACTCCCAGCCAGCGCTTGTGTGGAGAGTGGGAAGTATAATCCAATTTGCAATTTGCACCAACATTTGCAATTTGCACCAACATTTGCAATTTGCACCAAGATGATGGGAATTGTAGTTTACTTTATTATCCAAGTATTACCAGATGGGGATTAGTAGCCGCTCTCCTGAGTTGGAAGCGAACCTTTAAGAGGCTCCTCCCTTTTTCCCGCCAGACCCCTCCTCTTTCCCTCCCCCCCACGCGCAGGTATCCTCTGCCCGGGAGCAGGTGCGACCACGCCTATTGCCCCTACCTGGATGAGTGGAACCAGGCAACGGATCACATGTCGGACGCTTAAAGGGGATCCGCGGACGGGAGCCGGAGCGAGCGAGGAGGAGGGAGAGACCGGGAAAAAAAGTTTCCCCTCTCTCAAGCCCACCGCCGATTGTTAACTCCGGCCATAGACCCAGAGCAGCAGGCTCACTTCCGGGTTGGGCTGGGGATCACGTGACGCGCGACCTCGCCGGCGTCTTGCGTGCCGTACGGAGCGAGGGAGGGCGGGGCCGGCGGGGCGGGGGCGGGGCCCAACTGGCTCCATCGTTCCTCACTGAGAAAGGGCGGGGGGGGGGGGGGACGAAGGAGCCAGTTCGGCCCCGCCCCCGCCCCGCCCTTCCTCTCTTTTCATTGGACGAAACGTTGCCAGCGGGGACCCGCCCCCCAAACACCCACACAGCTGCCTGAATTCTTGAACGGGGAAGAGATTGAAAGGCCGGGAGGGGCCCTTTAAAAGAGTGGCAGCGGGAGAAGAGTGCCTCTGGGAATGGGCAGAGTGCATTTCTACGTAGACAGCAAGGTAGGCACCACTTGGTCTCGGGGTTTTTCTTCCTCCCGATCTCCACCCTCCCCCCCCCCCCCCGGTCCATCGAGCATGAGCTTTGCTACGCATGTGCAGAGCAATCAATAATTCTGTGCAATAAATTACAGACGCCCAAGATTTGGGAATATACAGGCCGCAGAATGCATTTCTCGTGGAGCCAGGAAGAAAAGGGGGGAGTTTGGTCTGTGCAGGGCTTCTTGGAAGGAACCGGGGGGGGGGGGTACAGCAAGGTGGCATGCAAAGCACGCTATAGTTTCGCTGCAGAGGGCAAGGCAAGCCGCAGGGGTGTTTTTTCCCCCAGGAATTCAGCAAAGGATCTTTTTTTACCTTACCAGATAACAGGACTGGAGGCGTAGAATTAGAAATATGCACAGGGCATGCTTTGTATGCAGCAAACATAGCTGCTTTGTTTGCAGGGTTTCTGGGCATGTACAGAAGGTAGGTTTGCTTTTTAGGCAGCAAGATGGCTGTGTTTCTCCTGCAGATCCTTGCAATTGTGTTCCACCAGCAGTTGGAGCTGTAGCGGGCATGCCTGTTTACTCAAACCAAGGCTTGTTTTCCAAATAATAATAAAAAAGTATCTGTTGAAGATCTGGTAGGTGTGCGTGTAAGGATGTCCAGTAGATTTTTTTTCTATCAGGAATCTTCTATCAAATCTTGCAACAGGGGTCGTGCATTAGATATGGTTGGGCTGGGGTTTGGTTAACCAATAAAGGAGGATGTTTGAAATCAGAGGTCCTTGGTGCTCTCTGAGCTTGGCTGGTTCCTTACAGATGTTTCGTTACCCAAAGTAGATAAAATCAGGTTGGCAGGATCAGATCTGGGTCGGACACTGGGATGAGAGAGCTTTTGTCTTCCCAGCTTTTGGACTCCTGCTGGAGCCCATTTTCTAGCTAGAGAGATGGGCTCCATCACAAGTATGAAAAGAAACTCAGGAGACAAAATCCCTGGACACAGATCAGATCCTATAACATTATTATTGATGGCCTTCTTTTGTGATCCTCAGGTTTGGGTCGCAGGACGCTAAGCCATATGTACAATCAAACTGCATTGTGACAGATGTGTTATGCACACAGATGTGTAAATCCAGCTGCCCTGTCGTTATTTATTACTTCTGGTCTTCAACAAACTCTCCTCTCACTATCTCCTTTAAAAAGAGCCTTCTTACTGATGATGCCTAGTTCTGGAATGTTCTCCCTAAACACATTTGCTTGGTGACTAATTCATTGCCTTTCCAGTGAGGACTGTTTATTTTCCTGAGTTTTTCAAATGCAATGTTTATTTTACTAGTTATATTCTGCCACTATTAAAAATCCTAGTTTGGGAACTATTTGGTGGGGATGTGCTTTCATTTCAACTTTTATTATTTTTGCAACCCTTTCGTAGGAATATCACTGATATCAATATCCTAGAAATATTGAAGTGTAAAAATGCTTACAATAAATATAGTGAGTTTCCGAGTCCCCTTTTTCTATCATGGGAGTAATCAGAGTTTTGTGACATTTCTCTTCCCACATGAGAGTAAAGTTACTATTTGACAGCATTTGATCATTTCCAAATGCTTGTTTTGGGCCAACAAATTCATGTATGTATTTCTAAATTTACACAGTGAGAATAGGCATAGAGTTGGACAGTTGGACATTAACTGTTAACAGTTAATGCTTAACTTTGTGCTGACTAATCCTGAGGGTATATTCTGGAAGACTGGCTAGGTGCTAAAATATTTCTTTTCAAGAGCAGAACAAGTTAATCTTGTCAAGTATAATTCCCTAAAGGCATGAAAACAATCTCCCCTCACTTCAACTGGTTATCCTTGAAAGTAATATCTCTCTGGGAAGACTCCATTGTGGGTAGTTGGTAGCAATTTAAAATAAAATAAACCAATTTTGTTGTATTTAAGTACAATGACAATAAAGTTTATACTATACTAAAGAGTGGGTTGCTGGAGATATTTAGAGTCTAATGTGGAATTATGTGAGTTGTTATTTTTTTTCATTGTATATGAGATTTTCCCCATTGTTTTGAAAGTTAATTATTAAAGGCATCTTTGGTTTAGGATATCATTTTTTTCATCCAGAAAAGACTGGTTTCTCTACCTTCTCTTTTCTTTTTCCAATGTGGAATCCTTCTGCCTTCCCTATTTGTCCAGATTTGGCTAGAATTCACGATGATGCCTTCACAACAGCCCTGTAAGGTAGGAGGATAGGACCATTCTATCAGATCCAGCAGGAGAGGTATGCTAGGGATATTGTCTAGTAAGAAATATCATTTGAGGAAGCCCAAGAAGAGACTGTGTTCTGCTGTGGCACCCCTCCTTTGGAACATCATTCACCCAGAACTTAGAGTGGTTCCTATCCTTTTGGGCTTTAAGAAGGGTCTGAAAACATGGCTGTGTCATGACCCTTGAGGTCTGGTAGAGTGGTCAGACGTGATTATATTAAATGCTGTATTATATTAAATGGATCTATTGCTTGTATTTTCCTGCTAACTCTGCTTATGTTTTATGTTTAATAGCAAATTTAATAGTTACATGATGTTTTTATTTATATTTGTATTGTACTCACTCTTGTTTTTAATCACTGAGCTTCTCAGAGCCACATTTCACTATTAATAAGAGAATATTGTTGGAAGGAACCTTGGAGGTCTTCTAGTCCAACCCCCTGCTCAAGCATTATACCATTCCAGACAAGTGACTGTCTAGTCTCTTCTTAAAGCCCCCAGTAATGGAATATTCACAACTTTTGAAGGCAAGCTGTTCCATTGGTGAATTGCTTTCACTGTCAGGAAAATTCTCCTTAGTTAGATTAGTTTTTGCCTATTGCTTCTTGTCCTGCCTTCAGGTGCTTTGGAAAATAGATTGTCTCCCTCTTCTTTGAGGCAACCCCTGAGATATTGGAACACTGCTATCATGTCACCCCTAGTCCTTCTTTTCATTAGTCATACTCAAATCCTGCAACCATTTCTCTGTATGTTTTAGCCTCCATGTGAGATGGGTGGCTATACAAATTTAATAAATAAGTTATACATTCCTACAGTTCATGTAGTTTTCAGACGACCTAAAGCTGCAAGTAAAAAACAATAAAATAAATCCATCCCTGCCCTTTGTTGTCTTTTCCCCTTTTCATTTCCTAAAACTCTTAAAATTATTAAGTTGAGTGGCTCTGACTGATTTTAAAATAGTTCAGTGTTTCTTTCGTCGGGGGAATGTAATCATAGTGGCTTTTGAAGTGATGCCGATAAACACCCTTGTAAATAAAACAAAAGTGCATTTCCATCAGAAACAAACGAAAAAAGAATATATTACACATCCCAGCTGAATAATACAAAAATCAAAGATGAAAACAAAACATTGAACCCGGAGCTTAAAAGTAGCAAATTTCCCCCCTCCCCCTCCTTCTCATGCTTTGATCTGACCAAGGTAGGATTCTGATAAAATAATGAACTTTCCCCTAAAATTTCCTACTTTTTTTCTCTCTGCCTGTTCCTGTCCCTTTAATAGGCGTAGGTGGCAGAAGGACTGGGAGGCTGTGACTTTCAGCCCTTGAGTAACAGCTGGGAGGGCCAATAGCATTGATTTCCTGTGGGCACTGGAGGCACTCTGGGGAACTGAAGGGGCGGGGCTGAAACTGGCTAGTTCCTGAGCCCAGGTGAGTGTATTGAAAGGGGGGGCAGAGAGAGAGAAAGAGAGAGAGAGAGAGAGAAATGCTATAACAATATCAGAATTAATGCAGATCTTGGGTGGAGCTTGCAAATGGCACTAGCAACTGCTTGGATTTTGCAAACTGTGAAAAACCAGTCCTGTTTTCCTTCCAGTTTTAAACTTTCAGGCCATTTCGGAGTGGGGGCTAGGGGGGGGGGTAAGGTTGATTTTCTTAAGTTGAAACTATCTTTTAACCTTCTTTCTATGCATTTTGGAGACAGGCAGAGAAGGGGGAAAAGAGCATCTGGAGCTGGCTTTAGGCGCGCATAATTTTAACTTTTCCCTCCTTTGGGTTATCAGGTTAAAATCCAAGAGACAAAAGTGTGGGGGTTGTTATTTATGGCCGGCCCCTGTTGTTTCCTCTCTGCTTTGCCCCCTCCCCCACAAGTTTTTTAAAATGTTTTAAATCGTACCGATGTTCCTTCCTTTCTCTTTCCCTTTGGCGTGAGAGCCTGCCTTTTCTCCCTCCCCATTACATTGATTGTTAAGACAAACAAACACCAGTGTTGTGGTGTAACTGCTTGGGGCTGGACAAAAAGTCCGGTTGGTATAGCGGTAGCTGGTCCCTGCAAAGCTCAGTTTCCCCATGTTTGAAGACGATTTGAAGAGATTCTTAGTTGTTTTGAGCAAAAAAAATAAAATAAAATCAGGCCAAATAAGCACTTTTTCTGACTCGCAAATTTGTATTAAAAGGCATCCTCTATTATGAGCCACAGCTCACTTCTTCAGACGTAGGTCATGAAAGCCAATATTTTTAATAAAAGGTGCGAGTTGGACAAGATGCTGTTGGAAGAAATAGTCCTTTTGGGTTCAGTTCCAAGTGGGGGGGGGGGGGAGAAGACACTGGAAACATGGAGGCTGCTTGGAAAGATGGTTTAATGGTGGACAGGACCACATGGCTTGAGCTCCTGAACAGAAAAGGGGGATCGCAGACTTCCAGATATTGGGTGAAGAAGAAAAGAGACCGAGATGCTGAAAGTTCCTGGTTTTATGCCCTCTCTGGCCTTTGATCTTGATCTTGTATTCTGATTGGTTGTCAGGATCTCATGGGGCCATGCAGGGGCAGCTCTATAGTCTGTCTTGAGTCCACGTTTGGTTAAGCGTGGCTTCTTCCCAGGTGCCCTGCGGTGAGATGGGTAAACACTATCATGTCTTAATCCCATCACCCTGGAGTGGAAGGGGGAGATATTTGTTATGTAGAATAGACTGGCCCAGGCTTTTTTAATGGCCCATTGACAAAGGTGGGGGCTATTAAGAGTGAGCCTGTTTCCTGCCTAAAAACATGGTCCTCCATTTCCGATCCAGGGAAATATAATATTCTGCCTTTTCAATATTTTCCCAGGATATTTCATTTTTCTAAGAGAGGGGTGGGTTTAACTTCCAACAATGGTACCAAACCTATAGTTTTTGGTCCCATCCTCTAACATGGCTGCCCTACATTGTGCAACAAGAAACACGCGGGGGGGGGGGCGGTTGAGGCTGCAGCAGTTTTAATACTTGTAGCCCTCGACTTACAACCACAATTGAGTCCAAAATTTCTGTTGCTAAGCAAGACCGATGTTAAGTGAGTTTTGCCCTATTTTGCGGCTTTTCTTGCCACAGTTGTTGAGGGAACGACTGTAGTTGTTAAGTTAGTCACAAGTGAATCAGCCATACCCATTAACTTTGCTAGGTCGTAAAAGGGGATCACATGGCCCCAGGACACTGCAGTCGTCATAAATACGAGCCAGCTGTTGCCATCTGCATTTTATACAAGTGACCATGGGGAGGCTGCAATGGCTGTAAGAGTTAAAAACGGTCATAAGTCACTTTTTTCAGTACTGCTGTAACTTTGAACAGTCACTAAACAAGTGGTTGTAAGTCGAGAACTACCTGTATTGGTATTACAGATTTTGATTTCAGTAAGACTTTTCAATGCTGAATTTGTAGCCCTTCAAATTATTTCACTTCCAACGTGAGCCCCACTTCCTGTGGGGATTTAATGCTAGCTAGGGCAACCTAGTTTATAGATTTGTGCAACTTTTTCCTATGACGTGAAGAGGCTTGGATTTACTTCACAATCAATCAGCATCTGAATCTAGCTCTTAACCCATTGTGCACTTTGTGTAATACGTAAGCATGCATATAGGATTAACAAAATTATTGTTATTTTATTTATTTTTTATTTTATTAAATTTATACCCCGCCCTTCTCCTTGTTAGGACCCAGGGCGGCGCACAGGCATTATTTAAAACCACAAAATACAATATATATCAATTAAAAAGTATTAAATTAATTAAACCCGTGCTAAAACCCATGTTAAAACCTTACCAAATTATAATTTATTTTTAAAAAGTCAGAGACTAGGCCGGCTTGTTGGAATGAATACGTCTTAAGACGTTGGCGGAAGAGGCGGAGGTCCGAGATGAGGTCGGGGGGTAGGTCGTTCCAGAGGGCCGGGCCCGCCACAGAGAAGGCCCTTCCCCTGGGTGTCGCCAACCGGCATTGCCCCCCGCCGACGGCACCCGGAGAAGACCCTCTCTGTGGGAGCGGAGCGGACGAAGGGATGTATGGGGCAGGAGGCGGTCTCGTATATAGCTAGGCCCCGAGCCATGGAGCGATTTAAAGATGGTCGTCAACACCTTGAAGCGCACTCGAAAGGCCACAGGCAGCCAGTGCAGCTCGCGCAGGAGAGGTGTTACGTGGGTTTGCCTTGAGGCACCCATAATCACCGGCGTTGTTGTTGTTAGAAGTTGTGTCCGATCCATCGTGACCCCATGGACAATGTTCCTCTAGGCCTTCCTGTCCTCTATCATCGTCTGGAGTACATTTAAGCTCAGGCTGACTGCTTCAGTGACTCCAGCCAGCCACCTCATTCTCTGTCGTCCCTTTCTTCTTTTGCCCTCAGTCTTTCCCAGGCTCTTCTCCAGGGAGTCCTCCCTTCTCATTAGGTGGCCAAAGTACTTGAGTTTCCTCTTCAGGATCTGGCCTTCTAAAGAGCATTCAGGGCTGATCTCCTCTAGGACTGACCGGTTGGATGGCCTTGCAGTCCAAGGGACTCAGTGCAGGAGTCTTCTCCAGCACCAGAGTTCAAAGGCCTCCATTCTTTGGCGCTCAGCCTTTCTTATGATCCAACCTTCACAGCCATACATTGCAACTGGGAAAACCAGAGCCATTACTATATGCCCTTTTGTTGGCAGGGTGATGTCTCTGTCTGTCTCTGACAGTGAGATGAGTGGCATATAAATTTAATAAAATATAGCTGGTAGTTTGAAGTGGACATTACAGGGATATTAACCACAAGTCTTGTAGTACAGGTAGCCTCGACTTACAACCGTTCATTTAGAGACCAATAGCACTGAAAAAAGTGTCTTATGACTGTTTATAATTGTTTTTCTTATGACTGCTTTTCACACTGATGGCCGTTGCAGCGTTCTCATAGTTACCTGATCCAAATTTGGACACTTGGCAATTGACATGTATTTGTAGCCATTGCAGTGATGTCTCTGCTTTTTAGTATGCTGTGTAGATTTGCCATAGCTTTTCTCCCCAGGAGCAAGCAGCAAGCGTATTTTAATTTCTTAGCTGCAGTCCCCAAGGTGATCTTGGAGCCCAGGAAAACAAAATCTGTCACTACCTCCGTTTCTTCCCCATCTATTTGCCAGGAATTGAGAGGGCCGGATGCCATGATCTTACTTAAAGCCGAAGCCAAAAAAAATAAAAAATAAAAAATAGGATCATATTAAATGACAAGGAAAAATGTAACTGAGCCAATGAGAGTATACAAAGTGCTAATTCGTACAATACGAGGCGAGTTAGTGAAATTGGTCTCTTTGTTTAAAAATGTACAACTATAGTCCCAGAAGTGCAGAAACCACAAATTAATGTGAAATATCTATGGAAATTCTCAATTATCCAGGTCATGGTTGTCCCATGGATGCTTTTCCAAAAGGCAACTGGACTTTCTTGGGTTTTTTTCCTCTTTGAAAACATTTTGCTTTTTATTTAAAAAGCTTCTTCAATTCTAACTCAATGTGAAAAAGGGAAGAATTATTATATAGATGGGGGGGGGGAAGTAATCCTATTAGTTTTTTTATAATAGTTCTGTGTTGATTAACTTTACAAGCGGTAGATTTCATAGTCAAGGGCCTGTTGGGATAGGCCTGGCTGTTGTCCAAACAATTTGTCTGCATTTTATCTGCCATCCTTCATAACCCTTGACCACAATGAGGAACTAAGTTCCAACACATATGAATGCCAACAAGATAGGGAGAGGGAACACATTGGTTAGATGAGACCATTTTATGAGTTTCTCCATGGCAGAAAGTTGGATTTCACTGAAATTTCAATGGTGATGCCTTCCATGCAGTTTTTTAAAAATGTGATAGTTCCCACTGTTTTTGTTGCCGCCCCAAAGAGTCCTTAAAATCAGATGACGTTCTTCTGCCTTTCAAAACCATTTCACAAGTTGCTAGTCCACATGATACCACAGCTAGGTCATGTGCTGGATTAAAATCTTTGTCCTTTCCCGGAAAATTATGCTCATCACAAATGAAACGCAATTTACCATCTTACTTGTTTTTTCCTCTCCTTTGCCTAGAAAAAAATGCAGGACCTGTCTGGCAGGTTTTATACTGTTCTTGAGCAATTAGCTCTGCTGCTTCTTGTATTAATTATTGCTCACAACTTGCTGGTCGGGGATGAGCCAGTCATAATTGCATAAATAAAGCCAACCATTAGATGTCAAAATAGGCTTCCCTAAAACCAATAAGTCTGTAATGTTTGTCCATTTTGTCCTTATTGTGTGTTTTGGGGTTTAAACAAGGTGGTTTTATAGACCTGTAATTGGTGCCAAGGAGTCCCTGGTCTTTCTCTGTCATGTTATTTATTTATTTATTTTATTTATTTGTTAGATTTATAGACCGTTCCCTTCCCCTGCAGGGACTCAGGGCGGTGCACAGGAATTATAAAAACATATAAACATAACAATTTATAAAAATTAAAACCAGATTAAATTTATAAACAATTTATAAAAATTAAAACCAGATGTTATTTGGAATTTAGAAACCTTCTGTCTCCCAATATTGTCAAAACCAAAGTATTTTGTGGCTATTGAGACATCGCTTCTTTGTTCTTTAAGCCACATAGTTATTGTACTATGACTGAGTCTTGCAGCAGGGAGTTCCATAAGCTTAATGACATGTTGTGGAAGCACTTCCTGTTGTTTGCAACCTGAATCCTGTTGACACTGGAGTTTTCATGGCCGAGGAGATGGAGGAATAGCTTGGAGGATTTCTCACCGGGGTGAGCTGGAAGGAATCTTTGTATTTGTGTCTGAATGTAGATTTCAAAGGAATAGATACGTATCTCAGGGGGGAGTTGTTGAGCTAGTGATAAGTCTCATCCCTGGGAATTTATTTAGTAGCCTTTATTATCTGCCTTTCATACAGGAGATCAAGGCAGCCTACATTGTATGCTCCCTCCTACTTTTCCCCACAACGACCCTGTGAAGTAGGTTTGGGTGAGTTAATAAGTGGGCCAGAATTACCTAACGCAGGGGTCTGCAAAGTTGGCTCTTTGAAGACCGGTGGACTTCAACTCCCAGAATTCCCCAGCCAGCATAGCTGGTTGGGGGAATTCTGGGAGTTGAAGTCCACCGGTCTTCAAAGAGCCAACTTTGCAGACCCCTGCCCTAAGGAGTTTCAATGGCTGTGGGGGATGGAATTTAAATGTAGTTCTCCCCAATACAGCACCTGAACTATTAGAAGCAGTGTCGGGCAATATATGAAATATTAAATTATGTTAAATTAATATGACAAACTGAAACACTTCTTTATGGGAATCTCAGTTTGTGGTGCTGGAAACTCTGCTTTGTGTTGGCTAGAAATATAAGTTGCACTTTCTTCTCAAAACTTCCTTTCTCTTAGCCTTGCCTAGCCTGCAGCGCCATTGTGAATTAATACTTAGATAAAATGAGGACGAGGTTTCACTCCCTTTCCTCCAGACTCGGGGCACAAAGGATAAAGATCTCTTAAATGTAAAAACTGCAGATATTTTTCAACTTGTTAAACCAGTTGTTGGCAAAGATTCTGCTCCATCGATATAGATCTGTTTCTCCAGAGATAGGATTGTGGACTAGTGGTGATTTTCAAATCCTCACATATTTTGAAGCTAAGTTACAAAGATTTGGTGACCCTATTCCCTACTGGTGAGAAGTTAAATGAGGACCTCAGCCTAAAATCCATTTCAGACCTTCTTAAAGTTGATTTCAGACTATAGTTGGGGGAACAGCATGCTAAGAAGATGGATGATGAACGTCTTGATTTAATGTATTTTAAAATGGCTTTATCAATTATCTTGATTTCGGAAGAAATACCGGAAAGATGGATATGGTTTTTTCAAACTAGAGTTACTGTATATAACTGCAACAAAGATGGCCTCTTCACCTTGTTTTTATCTCCTAGCATCAATGCTCATTGTCTGAAATCTGAGGGGGAAATCTTGTGTCTGAAACTTGAAATAATACAATACAATAGCAGAGTTGGAAGGGACCTTGGAGGTCATCTAGTCCAACTCCCTGCCTAGGCAGGAAGCCCTATACCATTTCAGACAAATGGCTCTCCAACATCTTCTTAAAGACTTGCAGTGTTGGGGCATTCACCACTTCTGGAGGGAAGCTGTTCCACTGGTTAATTGTTCTAACTGTCAGGAAATTTCTCCTCAGTTCCAAGTTGCTTCTCTCCTTGATTAGTTTCCACCCATTGCTTCTTGTCCTACCCTCAGGTGCCTTGGAGAATAGTTTGACTCCCTCTTCTTTGTGGCAACCCCTGAGATATTGGAACACTGCTATCATGTCTCCCCTATGTTTCAGACGGGGTAACAATTCCCTATTGCAGTGATGGCGAACCTTTTCGGCACCGAGTGTCCAAACAGGAACGTATGTGTGTGTGCCAGAAACCCGAAGACCAGCTGGCTGGCGTACACCTGCCTGGTTTTGGGGGTGTTTTGGGGGGGCATTTTTCAGGCCAACAACGCCCCAGAAAACAGCCCCAAAACGGCCTGGAAAATGGTCTGTTTTGGGGGGGGAGGCATTTTCAGGCCATTTTCCAACTCTCCAGTGCCTGCGAAGACCAGCTGGCGATGGCGCACATGCCCACAGAGAGGGCTCTGTGTGCCACCTCTGCCACACAGGCCATAGGTTCGCTGTCATGGCACTATTGGGTTTAGAGAACATCCTGGAGTTATACAGGTAGTCCTTGACTTACGAACATTTGAATTTGAACAGTGGAACTATCACAGGGATACTTATGACCAGACTCAAAGTTCCAACAGATGGGGGGGGGTGTCTCCCCTTCGCAGTCATGTGACTGAACTTTGGGCGCTCGGCCACTGGGCCACATTTACAGCTGCTTATAGTGCCCTGTGGCCATAGGAGTGCATTTTACAAAGGTTTTGCTGAAAACCGGACGTTACTTCTGATTTTCAGCAAAACTGCACCCTGTAGCAAACCATTGGTTGCCTTAATGCAGCGGTTCTCAACCTGTGGGTCGGGACCCCTTTGGGGATCGAATGGCCCTTTCACAGGGGTCGCTTAAGACCATCAAAAAACACATCTTAAAAAAAAAAAATACGGAAAACATAAAATAATGTTATGGTTGAGGGGTCACCACAACATTAGGAAATGTGTTAAAGGGTCGTGGCATTAGGAAAGTTGAGACCCACTGCCTTAATGACTGCGGTGTTTGCTTAACAACTACCATAAAACAAATTGGTAAAATTGGGAGGTCACATTTTAGGAAGATCCTGCTTTTGACAGGCAAGGCTCCATGATTGTAAATTGAAGACTACTTGTACACTGAACACATCTGTAAAACACACACACACACACATCTGGATTGGGGAAGTTGTTTTTCCAGTGTCCCAAGTTAGGAAATTTCTCCTCAAAACTATTTCTCTGGTGGAAAATCATTTCCCTTGAAGGAATTCTCAGTTTTACATAATTGGGGCTATAGCACAGTGAAGGAGCAGCTGGAAAGGATGATATTCTCTTCTAGGCAACTGGGACTAACTTTTTTCAGATATTGCCTAAAAAAAGTGAGATTCCTGACCTACTCAGTGTTTCGGTCTGAAATGATCATGTTGGTATTTCAGCACCTTTATCTACTTGCCCAAATGAAGTTTGAGTTCTTTTAAATTTAATATTAATATTTATATATGTAAATAGCAATAGCACTTAAGCCTTAGACTTATATACCACTTTACAGTGCTTTACAGCCCTCTTTAAGCAGTTTACAGAATCAGTATATTGCCCCTCAACAATTCGGGTCCTCATTTTACCGACCGTGGAAGGATGGAAGTCTGAGTCAACCTTGATTTATATAAGTAAAGCATTAATTCTGTAAAGGTTTAACAAGCAAGCTTTCCCGAATTCATCTGTGTTTTTGGGTAGATATTCCATATTATAAGTCCACATTTCAGTTCACCTGACTTTGCTTATTAACTGGGTTTTTCAAACTTTAAGATGGATAGACCAACTCCCAGAATTCATGCTGTCTGGGGAATTCTGGGAGTTGAAGTCCACATATCTTATAAATGTTGTCAAGATTGAAAAACACTGAAATAGGCCCATTGCAATGATATTAAATGGTATATAATAAAATTCATATAAAATAATGTAAAAATTCATAAGTTTGTCAAATCTCTGTTCGGGTCATGGAATCCTTTGCGGTTTTCTGGGCTTTCGTCATTTATTCCATCTTATTTGGTATTTAGAATGGATGAATTATATGTGCAAAATACTTTGGTCAAAAAAATACCCATAAAAAAAACTAACTGGTAACAGATTTGGAGTTCAGAGGAGTTGCTGAGGTCACTGTAATTTCAACTCCCTCAGGATAATTGTAGGATGTTTATTTTTCCCTAGAGTGACGAGGGAGAAAGCAGAGAAAATATATTGTATTAGTACCGCTTCTGCGGCAGTATACAGTGTTGTTTCTGTTGTTAGTAATTTCAATATCTCTAACTGTTGAAGTTTGAAACCAGGATTCAATTTTAATCATTTGTTTGGATACACCAGCAGTTATCAAATTGTTCAGATTTTAAGGAATGTTTGCCTTGAAGCTCAATCTCTACTACATACTTAGGTTTTAAAGCTGTGAGTTGCTTGTCTTCTCTCCCCTCCCCTTCTCTCCTTTCTCCCCCTTTCTTTCTTCCTTCCTCTCTCCCTCCCCTTCCCATCCCTTCTTTCCCTTCCTCTCTTCCTTCCCTCCCTTCCCTTCCCTCCCTCTCTTCCTTCCCTTCCTTTCTTCCTTCCCTTCCCTCCCTCTCTTCCTTCCCTTCCCTTCCTCTCTTCCTTCCCTCCCTTCCCTTCATTTCCTTCCCTTCCTCTCTTCCTTCCTTCCTTCCCCTCCCTCTCTTCCTTCCCTTCCTCTCTTCCTTCCCTCCCTTCCCTTCATTTCCTTCCCTTCCTCTCTTCCTTCCTTCTCTCCCTTCCTCTCTCCCTTCCCTCCCTTCCCTTCATTTCCTTCCCTCCCTCCCTCTCTTCCTTCCTTCCCTCCCTCTCTTCCCTTCCTTCCTTTCCTCTCTTCCTTCCCTCCCTTCCCTTCATTTCCTTCCCTTCCTCTCTTCCTTCCCTCCCTCCCTTCCCTTCCTTTCTTCTTTCCCTCCCTTCCCTTCCTCTCTTCCTTCCTTCCCTCTCTTCTCTTCATTTCCCCTCTTCATTCCCTCCCTTTCCTTCATTTCCTTCCCTTCCTCCCTTCCCTCCCTTCCCTTCATTTCATTTCATTCCCTTCCTTTCTTCCTTCCCTTCATCTCTTCCTTCCCTTCTTCTCTTCCTTCCCTTCCTACATCCTTTCCTCTCTTCTACCTTCCCATCTATACTGGAGTTTGATAGCAATAAAGCTATAAAAAGGATATTAAAACCAGAAGCAAGATCATGCATGCAGGGTGATCACTCTAAGCATTACCTCCCATTGGCCTCTCTTTTGTGACACCTTTCAGGTTGCAAACGTTTGTGTTCTTAGCATCATTTGATATAGGAACACACTGACTCATTTATGCAGAAATACAGTAATAACATATTATGCTGTCGCTGTTCTCTTTGTTCACACTGTAAGAGTTTTTGTTACCTCACATATGGGCCAAATAGCATATCGGAAAGATACTTGTAATGGAATTTGGGTCATGGCAGGGATGGGTAGCTTGTCAAAGGAGTTTCTTAGCTTGTGGAACTCCAGATCACAAGATGTGCCGGTTCATATGATTTGTAATAGTTACCTTAAGGTAAAATGGGCGCCCTATAAATGTAATTAATTAATTAATGATAAGTGAATTTCACAACAGGAGATACAGTACCTGCATTGTTAGCAATCAACATAATGGATAAATGACTCTATATCATTCTGTCTGCTGGAGAATATCTACATGTGAAGGTGGGTTTTCCTTATCTCTGGGGCCAGGCGAGTTTTTGGGTATCATTTTATGAAATTCCTCTCTATCTGAGGGTTGTCAGACACACACACAAAATTTTCGGTTGCAGAGCAAATGTTGCCTTTCCTTCCCATATCTTTAACTACTTTAATTAGTTTCCTGAGTGATTTTCACCCTTTTGAATTAATGTCTTACTTAATAGCATTGGTATTTTCTCGTCAAATTTTCATTGTAGTCATTAAATGAACATTTTTTTTTTGTTAGTTGCTTGCTTGCCTGCTTTTTTTGTGGGGGAGGGGTGAGGGAGAAGGAAGAAAAAATATTTTATATAAAATAAAATAAATTGTCTGCAGTGTAGATTCCCTGAAAGGTGAAAGAGGATGTTGAGCTGATAAGCCAGTACGACTTCATTGATGGACCTTTTAAAAAAATTCCTGGACTTTGTGGCATGTGTTTTGAATAGCTATTGGCATTTGTAATACAATAATACAATAGCAGAGTCGGAAGGGACCTTGGAGGTCATCTAGTCCAACTCCCTGCCTAGGCAGGAAA
The DNA here is from genome assembly GCA_039707465.1 of Rhabdophis nuchalis. Lineage (NCBI taxonomy): Eukaryota > Metazoa > Chordata > Lepidosauria > Squamata > Natricidae > Rhabdophis > Rhabdophis nuchalis. The sequence goes on from CM077643.1 coordinate 30,565,640, forward strand.
CCCTATACCATTTCAGACAAATGGCTATCCAACATCTTCTTGAAGACTTGCAGTGTTGGGGCATTCACAACTGTTCCACTGGTTAATTGTCCTAACTGTCAGGAAATTTCTCCTCAGTTCTAAGTTGCTTCTCTCCTTGATTAGTTTCCACCCATTGCTTCTTGTTCTGCCCTCAGGTGCTTTGGAGAATAGTTTGACTCCCTCTTCTTTGTGGCAACCCCTGAGATATTGGAACAGTGCTATCATGTCTCCCCTAGTCCTTCTTTTCATTAAACTAGACATACCCAGTTCCTGCAACCGTTCCTCATATGTTTTAGTCTCCAGTCCCCTAATCGTCTTTGTTACTCTTCTCTGCTCTCTTTCTAAAGTCTCCACATCTTTTCTACATCGTGGCGACCAAAACTGAATGCAGTATTCCAAGTGTGGCCTTACCAAAGCCTTATAAAGTGGTATTAACACTTCACGTGATCTTGATTCTATCCCTCTGTTTATGCAGCCTAGAACTGTGTTGGCTTTTTTGGCAGCTGCTGCACATGGTTGGCTCATATCTAAATGGTTGTCCACTAGGACTCCAAGATCCCTCTCGCAATAGTTACTACTATTGAGTGAGGTACCACCTATACTGTACCTGTGCACATTTTTTTCCTTGCCTAAATGTAGAACCTGACTCTTGACTCCTTTCTCTGTCTCACCTTCTTGCAGCACAGCTGATCAGAAGCGGACCGGCACCATGGCTTCTGGAGGGGAAGACCTGGACGACTGGGCAGGCACCAGTCTGGTGGACCTGACCGCATCTGAACTGGCAGCCACCCAGGCTTCCATGATTGACAACGGGGAAGATTTTGAAGTCCTGGATAGTACAGATGACGGGGATTTGAGTGGCCTCCCACCCCTGGAGGATGTCCCAACCAGCTCTGCCAAAAAAGACAACCAAGAAACGAAAGTGGAACATCCGTCTAAGGAAGAGTCAGAGGAGAGCCAGGAATGGCTTGATGTTTTAGGTGGGACCATAGCTTTCCTCCACTGCTCTGCTGCTCTTCTAGCGCCCCCCCCCCCCCACATTCCCTGGGTCCTTTTCTAGGAGGTGGGGGAAGAACTGTCACTGCATTTATGGCGCATCTTTATTCACACGCACAGCCCCACATCATCTGGCATGTTACAGGTAGTCCTTGACATACGTCCATAACGGAGCCTGCGCATTGCAGTCATGAGTCATGATAGTCGTAAATTGGCTCACCCACGTTTAACCAAAGCCCCAGTTGTTAAGCAAGCCAACACTTCACTACGGGCCTTTTCTGCTGAAAATCAGAAGTAAATGCCATTTTTTCAGCAAAGCCCTTGTAAAATGCGGTCATGTGACGAGGGGATGCTGCAAACAGCCGTGTGTGTGTGTGTGTGTGTGTGTGTGTGTGTGTGTGTGTTTGTATGTGTGTGTGCGTGCGTGCGTGTGTGAGATAAGTTTTTTTGCTGATAAATAAATAAACAAGGGAGACTAGTATAGATCTCTTTCAAGCTATTTAGCTCTCATCAGCTAGCCATACCCTTACTGGGATTCAAACCTGGGCTGTTTTTACATGTTAGGCAGTTGTATTAGCCTCTAAGCCACAAGCTCTCCTCCCTTATCAGCTGAGCTAGGGGAACAAGTATGTGTGTGTGTGTGTGTGTGTGTGTGTGTGTGTGTTGATCAGCTCATAAAACTAACACACATATCTAAAAAATTTACACAACGGAACGCTTGGCTTTCTGTCTAGATGGTCTCTGGTGATGAGCTGAAAGGCAGGAAAGGAAACAGTATGTCTCCTCCCTTAATGGGGCCCTTAACAGGATGTTGTGGAAACAATTACATACATACATATATTTGTTTTCGTAGATTTTCACTGGTCATTATATATATAATGTTAGTTTTATGAGCTGATCAATAAATAAATCAGAGAGACTAGGATAGATCTATTTCGAGCTTTTTAGCTCTCATCAGCTAGTCATACTCTTACTGGGATTCGAACCAGGGCTGTATTGCATATCAGGCAGGAGCCTGTAACCATTCAGCCAGCCAGGCTCTCCCATTTGCATCAGCTGAGACAGGAGGATTAGTATCTATAATTATTATAACAGGGTGTTGTGCAATAATTACATATATCTGCAAAACTTGGCGAACCAATTAAGCGAACTAATTGCCTCCTGCAAACTCCACTCCCCTTTTGCTCCTCTTTTATTTCCTCTGGGAGGGGCCATTCACTGTCCACCTATGGCTTTACTCCCAAGTCCGCCCTTGTTCTTTAGGTGTTCCCTTCGTCTGGCAACTCTGCGCATGCGCTCACTGGGAATAAACTCCAGCTGTTGATCTGCCTCACTGATGTCTGACTCTGGAGGCAGCTGATAACTGTCATATGGCCCTGTCCCCCTCTCTGCCTGACGCAGAGCCCTCATCAGAGCCTTCCCCTGACTCCAGGGCTGGCCCAGGTTCCTCCCCCAACCTCCTCACTATCCGAATCAGCTCCCCTGGCCCACCACAACAGGTCTTAGTTCGGGTTGTAAGTCAAGAACTACCTGTATCTCTAAGTTGGGGATTCTAACAAGTTACTCTTCTCTCAATCTCATCTCCAGGGAATGGCTTACTGAAGAAGAAAGTCCTCTTACCAGGCCAAGGTCAGGAGACCCGGCCAGTCAAGGGCCAGGATGTGACCATCCGGTTTAAAGCAACACTGGAGGACGGGACAGTGGTGGAGGAAGACCCCAGACTCACCTTCACCCTGGGGGATTGTGATGGCATCCAGGTGCATGTCTGCCTTGGCCTATCATTCTCGTGACCAGCAATAGGCACTCCCGCTGTCCCTCTAGCCGAGGGAAAAAAATGGGGGACTATAAACTTATTTTCCCCTGGATTAGATATTTAAAAGGGGTCAGCAGTTAAACATGTCAGCTGCAAAGCAGGCAGCCCAGGTTCGAGACCTGAGTGCTATGCGACAGGGTGAGCTCCTGTTCCTTGCCTCAGCGCCTGCCCACCTAGCAGTTCGAAAACATGCCAATGTGAGTAGATAAATAGGTAACACTTTGGTGGGAAGCTACCGTGTTTCCCTGAAAATAAGACAGGGACTTATTTTCTTTTGCCCTTAAAACAGGGCTCTGCAAAGTTGGCTCTTTTAAGACTGGTGGACTTCAACTCCCAGAGTTCCCCAGCCAGCATAGAACAAGAAGCAATGGGTGGAAACTAATCAAGGAGAGAAGCAACTTAGAACTGAGGAGAAATTTTCTGACAGTGAGAACAATTAATCAGTGGAACAGCTTCCCTCCAGAAGTTGTGAATGCTCCAACACTGGAAGTCCTTAAGGAGATGTTGGATAGCCATTTGTCTGAAATGCTATAGGGTCTCCTGCCTAGGCAGGGGGTTGGACTAGAAGACCTCCAAGGTCTCTTCCAACTCTGCTATTGTATTGTATTGTATTATTCTAAAAAGGAATGACAACAACACATTCTACAATTCTACTCCTTACTATTCCCCCTCCCAATTACTACACTAATGAAACAGCATAGTGAAATAATAGTGTGTTTGGCAGGCCAAAGATCCTAAAAGGAATATAACTGAAGGCCTGATACACTTTTCTTATATTGGTTTGGAAAAGTTACCATCACCACACTTTTACTAAAGAGCCTTTAGTTGAAGAACTGCAGCTCCATCCGTAGGGACTCTGGGCAGATTCCTTTTGAGAAGAAATTGATGTCCTGAATTGTTAGAAGCAGCAAATAAACAGGAACCAAGGAAAAACATCTAACAGGCTGATAGATATTGTAAGCACCAAGTCTTTACTCAACCCTGGCAACTTTTAAGATGTGTGGACTTCAACTCCCAGAATTCCCCAATCAGCCATGCTGGCTGGAGAATTCTGGGAGTTGAAGTCCATACATTAGAAATGTGTGAAGGTTGGGAAATGCTGTTCAAATGGGGTGTCTGAATGACGATTTGTCTTTCCTGCACAACCTCTTAGTTCCCCAAATAATTTTCCTTTTCTCCCCCCTCCTCTTCACAGGCCCTGGATCTCTGTGTGCAGCTGATGGACATGGGGGAGACGGCACTCATCACTTCGGATTGGAAATACTGCTTCGGCCCATTTGGGAGGTACATAAGGAAGTGGACAGAAGCTGGGTTGTTGGCAAGAATGGGGTGTTTTAGCAGCTGGCTACAGAGAGTATCTATTTGGAGGAAGTGTCTCTGAATTTCCAGCTGGTGGACAGAAAATCCAGAAAGAGTTATTGCTCCTTAAACAGTAATGTTTGGGTTGTTTGGTTAGCTAAAAGTTGGGCTAGGCGGATCTCTGATCCGCTTGTGTTGTTCTAAAGGATTAAATAGATCTTCTGCTTACCACCTCATGCTTCGAAGCAGCCCTTTGGAAAACAGGAGCATTAAAAGGCAACAGAGGTTGGAGTCTTTGGACCTGGGGTGGGTTCCTGCTAGTTCTAAGCTCTTCTATAGAAGAGGTTCCATAAATCTACAGGGCCGTTTAATACTTGGATCAGTCCAGCCACAAAGGTCAGAAATGAAGCTTCTGCTTCAGCAACTCACCTATGAAGTATTGGGAAGAAATAGCAACAGCACATAGACTTATATCCCGCTTCACAGTGCTTTTACAGCCCTCTCTAAGTGGTTTACAGAGTCAGCCTATTTGCCCCCAACAACAAAAGGCCACAGTTGGAATACTGCATTCAGTTTTGGCCACCACGATGTAGAAAATAAGTGGAGGCTCTGGAAAGAGTGCAGAGAAGAGCAACAAAGATGATTAGGGGACTGGAGGCTAAAGCATATGAAGAACAGTTGCAGGAACTGGGTATGTCTAGTTTAATTAAAAGAAGGACTAGGGGAGACATGATAGCAGTCTTCCAATATCTCAGGGGTTGCCCCAAAGAAGAGGGAGTCAAACTATTCTCCAAGGCACCTGAGGGTAGAGCAAGAAGCAATGGGTGGAAACTAATCAAGGAGAGAAGCAACTTAGAACTGAGGAGAAATTTCCTGACAATTAGAACAATGAATCAATGGAACAGCTTGCCCCCAGAAGTTGTGAATGCCCCAACACTGGAAGTCTTTAAGGAGATGTTGGATAGCCATTTTTGTCTGAAACGGTATCAGGTTTCCTGCCTAGGCAGGGAGTTGGACTAGAAGACCTCCAAGGCCCCTTCCAACTTTGCTATTGTATTGTATAATCTGGGCCCTCATTTTACCACCTTGGCAGGAAGAAAAGCTGAGTCAACCTTGAAATCCTTCATGGAATTGTCTGTTCGATACTCCTAGCTTAGCGGCTTTAATGTTTCCAGCAGATCATCTGTGTGTGGCCACGTGCTCTGCGACACAACACACATTTTGTCTCTTGAATCCGTAAACGTGCACAGTTTTACGAGATTTTGGTCTCGTACAGCAGGGGTCTCCAACCTTTGCAACTTTAAGTCTGAAGGACTTCAGCTCCCAGACTTCTCCAGCCAGCTTTGCTGGCTGGAGAAGTCTGGGAGCTGAAGTCCTTCAGACTTAAAGTTGCAAAGGTTGGAGCCCCCTGTCGTACAGTGTTTCCCAACCTTTGCAACTTTAAGGCTTGTGGACTTCCAACTCCCAGAATAGGCGGGAGAATTCTGGGAGTTGAAGTCCACGCACGTTGCAAAGGTTGAGAAACGCTGGTTTAGTTTAATAATAATAATAATAATAATAATAATTTAATATTTGTATAACCGCTCCCTCTCCCCATAGGGACTCGGGGCGGTGCACAGGCAGAATAAAACAATAAAAATATACAGACATTTCTTAAAAACAAATTAAACCTAACCTGCGCTAAAATTCCCCATTAAAACTAAACTATACTAAAAACTACCCAATAAAACTACCCAATAAACTAGTTTAGGCTGAAAAAAGATTGCCTTAATATTTAGGGATACGTAGCGGCTCAATGAAATGGACCATTCTTGGCAACAGGACGTTGCGTGGATTGAACCTTGGATCTCACCTGATCTGAATGCATCTGTTGATTTCTTCCGAGCAGGGTTCCCGACATTCCCCCCACTGCTTCCTTAACTCTCGAGGTGGAGTTGCTGACGGCCCAGGATCCTCCCGATTTGGAACTCCTCAGCGGGAAAGAGAAAGTCTCACTGGCTAACTGGAAGAGGGAACGCGGCAATTTTCACTACCAGCGAGCAAATTACGTTCTGGCAGCCAACTCCTATGACATTGCTCTCAAGGTCATCAACTCCAATACTAAAGGTATCTGGTTCCCCCCTCCCCCCCTTAGCCCCCCAGGAAGCCTGGCTTCTACCCAGAGCCCTGCCTAGGGGAGTGTAGGGGCCCGCCAGCGGAGATGGCAGAAGATTTGGACCGTTAGGAGGTTGGGGAGGAACATGGGCCAGTCCTGGAGTCTGTAGAAGGCTCTGTTGAGGCTCTGTGTCGGAGGCAGAGAGGGGGACAGGACCGTCTTGAGTTATCAGCTGCCTTCTGAGTCAGACATCAGTGAGGCAGATGAACAGCTGGAGCCTGTTCCCAGTGTGCGCATGTGCAGAGTTGCCAGACAAAGGGAACAGCTAAAGAACATGGGCCGACTTGGGAGTAAGGCCACAGGTGGACAATGAATGGCCCCTCCCAGAGGAAACAAAAGAGGAGCGAAAGGGGAGTGGAGTTTGCAGGAGACCATTAGTTCCCTTAATTGGTTCGTGACTCTCTGAGGCTCCTTGCCAAGTTTTGCAGATATCGGTCTGTCGGCTCTCCAAGCCAGATAAGGTCTGTGACTGTAAATCCTCCCTTGGAAGACTTTGCTGGATGTGAAGGAGCAGAATTCACAGTGAATTAATAAAAGGGGTTTTTGTTGGGACCAGGAGTTGGCTTCACGCTCTTGGGAACACCCCCTAACAGGTAATCTTTGGCTTACGAGCACAACAGAGCGTGGAATTTGGTTGTAAGTCATTGTGGTGGTTAAGTGGATCACCACGTGACTGTTTTTACAGTGAGTCACTGCAGTCATTAAGCAAATCACACGGTTGTTAAATGAATCCAGCATATCCAATGAGTGTTTTTTGCCATCTTCTGCCAGGAAACAGCAAAAAGAGACCAGAAAACATGATCACATGACTTCAAGATGGTACAACCCAGGGGTGGGCAAACTTTGCCACTTTAAGTCTGAAGGACTTCAGCTCCCAGAATTCTCCAGCCAGCTTTGCTGGCTGGAGAATTCTGGGAGCTGAAGTCCTTCAGACTTAAAGTTGCAAAGTTTGCCCACCCCTGGCACAACCGATCATAAATGGGAAACCTCGGTCAGAACAGGGAGCAATTTGTTTTGTACCAAAGTGCTGCTCAATAGCTGAGAACTAGCAGCTTAATCCTTTTTTTTTTTTTTTTTTTTTAAGTGCCTCTTGAACTCTACAATATGGAGCGGGTGTTAATATCAATACAGGTAGTAGTCCTTGACCTACGGGCACAATTGAGCCCGACATTTCTGTTGTTAAGTGAGACATTTGTGAAGTGAGTTCTGCTCCATTTCACGACCTTCCTTGCCGCAGTTGTTAAGTGAATCACCGCGGTTGTCAAAGTGAGGAACAGGACTGTTCAGTGGATCTTGAGACCTGCCCCCTGCCCTGAATCCCAGGCTTTCCCCCAGTCCTAACTCTTGTTTCATTTCTCTCCCTGCAGTGGATTTCAGTGAGGAGGAAGAGGCAGAGCTGGTGGAAGTGAAGATAAAATGTCTGAATAATCTAGCAGCCTCCCATCTTAAGCTGGACCGTTTTGAGGCCGCCCTGCGAGCCTGCAATCAAGTGTTGGAGCAACAGCCAGATAACATCAAGGCTCTGTTCCGAAAGGGAAAGGTAACAGAGGGTTTGGCAATGAGCTCAAGGTCTGAGGGTGATTGGCTGACAGAACTGCCCATCAAAGGACGGCAGAACTTGGCACCTCCTCCCAGGTTATATTCCATATCATATTCCAACGTGCACAGTTTTACGAGATTTTGGTCTCGTACAGCAGGGGTCTCCAACCTTTGCAACTTTAAGTCTGAAGGACTTCAACTCCCAGAATTCTCCCGCCTATTCTGGGAGTTGGAAGTCCACAAGCCTTAAAGTTGCAAAGGTTGGGAAACACTGTACGACAGGGGTCTCCAACCTTTGCAACTTTAAGTCTGAAGGACTTCAGCTCTTTGACTTAACAACTATAATTGAGAGTTGGAAGGGACCTTATAGGTCATTTAGTCCAACCCGCTACCCAAGCAGGAGACCCTACGCTATGTTTGACAGATGGCTGTCCTGTGTCTTCTTGAAAGTTCCCACAACTTACAATACCATACCATACCATACCAGAGTTTTGTCATTTAATAGGCTTTTTAAAATTATATTTGGTGCTATTTTGTATGTTGTTTTAAATTCCTGTGCGCCGCCCTGGGTCCTCTCGGAGAAGGGCGGGATATAAATTGAATAAAATAAAATAAATAATTAATAAATAAAATAAGTTGGAAGGGATCTTGGAGGTCTTTGAGTCCAACCCCCTGGCTAGGCAGGAAGCCCTATACCGCTTCAGACAAATGGCTATCCAACATCTTCTTTAAAACTTCCAGTGTTGGAGCATTCACAACTTCTGGAGGCAAATTGGTCCACTGATTAATTGTTCTGGCTGTCAGGAAATTTCTCCTTAGTTTTAAGTTGCTTCTCTCCTTGATTAGTTTCCACCCATTGCTTCTTGTTCTACACTCGGGTGCCTTGGAGAATAGTTTGACTCCCTCTTCTTTGTGGCAATATATTTGTTGTTATATTCCAAATCAGGTGACTCTTAATTTACAACTATAATTGCAGATTAACAGAGTTGAAAGGACCTTATAGGTCATCTAGTCCAACCCTCCACCCAAGTAGGAGACACTACACCATTTCTGACAAATGGCAGTCCAGTCTCTTCTTGAAAGCCTCCAATGATGAAGTTCCCACAACGTTTGAAGGCAACTTCTGTTCCATTGGTTGATTGCTCTCACTGTCATAAAATTTCTCCTTGTTTTCAGGTTGAATCTCTCCTTGTTCAGTTTCCATCCATTATTCTTTGTCCTGCCTTCAGGTGCCTTGGAAAATAGCTTGACCCCCTCTTCCCTGTCGCAGCCCCTTAAATATTGGACCATTGCTACCATGTCTCCCCAGGTCCTTCTCTTCACTAGACCATGCCCAGTTCCTGCAACCATTCATCGTATGCTTTAGCCTCCAGTCCCCTCATCATCTTGGTTGTTATTCTCTGCACTCTTTCTAGAGATGAACCCAGGATTACGATTGTCAGTCATTGCAGTTGTTAAGTGGGTCACCATGTGACCACATGCAATTTCAGGAGCTTTTTTATGATGGTCGTTAAATGAACTCAGTAGTTGTTAAGCAAACACAGTGGTTGTTAAGCAAATCCATTTTTTGCATGAGTGTCTTTTGCTGGAAACCGGAAGTAACTTTTGGAAATTGGCAAAAAAACCCATTACTAATTGTGGTCACATCATCACAGGAAGCTGCAAACAGCTGTAAAGGTGAGCCAGTTGCCAAGCACCCAAATACGATCACATAATCGTGTGTGTGGCCATTGTAAGTTGGGTCGTAAGTAGCTTTGTGGGGGTCTGTTGTAACTTTGAATGGTTGCCATCAGATAGGTCTGGCAGAGGCTTTCAAAAGACCTGCGTTAAACCAGAGATTTCCCAGCATTTTTCTCTTGTCTGCTAATCTAGGTTCTGGCACAACAAGGGGAATATAGTGGGGCCATCCCTATCTTAAAGGCCGCTCTGAAGCTGGAACCATCAAATAAGGTGAGCCTTGGAATCTGATCGTACCTGGGGCAGAGAAAGCAAGCTAATTTATTACATTAATAAATTAGCCAGGCACCCTGATGTAGAAGTGTTCTTCTTGCCTTCTTAATGGTACCCCCCAACCATGCCCTGTTCTGTTCTCCATCGGCCTCCAGACCATTCACACCGAGCTCTCGAAACTGGCCAAGAAGCACGCTGACCAAAAGAGCATCGAGGCAGAGATGTATCGCAAGATGCTGGGGAACCCTGGGTCCAGCAGCCCCCCAGCGAAGTGCAAAGATAAATCCTCCTGGGTAAGTGGACAGAAAACAAGTATTCCCTGAGCCAGAGAGGTAGGGAGGAAAAGGGAAATTGGGTTGGATGTCTTGTCTACTAACAGCTGTATGATGAGCGTAGAAACTTCTGCAGGCCCTTCTGTCTTTTGCCCTTAGAATTGACACGGCTGCCTATAAAACCTGCCACTTGCTTTCCGTGCTCATTGTAAGATGTTGCTTTCTACTTTCAAAGGCTAAACAGGTTAGGGCCTGTTTATCTAAGGCAGGGGTGTCAAATTCGATTTCATTGACGGTTGTATTTGACCTCAGGGAGCTGGGGTAGGTGCGGCCTGCTTGATGTCATTCATGTCGACACCTGTAGCCAGCCAAAACCGGTTCCTAAGCTCCGTCTCTGGCTGTGATGGCCTCCTGTAACCTCTGCCGGCCCTCCCCAGCTCCGTTTTTGCTGGCAGAGGGTTGCAGGAGGCCATTGCAGCCTGAAACGGAGCTCAGAAGGAACCCATTTTCGCTGGCAGAGGCACCGCAGGCCAGTCCTTTGCTGTTTCCAGGGTGGCCCCGCGGGCCAGATCGAACGCCCCCAGTTTTGAGTTTGGCAACCATGGTCTAAGGCAGTGTTGGCTAGCCTTTTTTGGCTCCTGTGCCAGAAGGGGGAGCACAGAGGGGTCATATGCAGGTGTGCCACACCCATAATGCTATGCGTGTAACCCACACCCCACACCCCACTTTTGGTGCGTTTTTTTCGCCCTCCTCAGGCTCCAGCGGCTTTCTAGGAGCCTGGGGAGGGCGAAAACAACCCCCCCTGCCTCCCCCCCTCTGGAGGGCGAAAAACGGACCTATGGGGAATCCAGAAGTTTGGGAATGGTGACTTCTGGTTTCTCCGGGTTCCCTGAAGGCTCCGGAGGGCGAAAAACAGCCCTATGAGAAAACCAGAAGTCTGTTCCTGAAGAAGGCCGAAGTCAGATGGCCAGCACACGCATGACAGGGCAACATTTTGTGTGCCCTAACAAATGGCTCTGCGTACCACAGGTTCGCCATCACATGTCTAAGGCAATGGCTCTCAACCTTTTCTTCACCACTAACACCCATACACTCTCTTTGCCGCCACGGACTCCCCAGGATTTAAATCATTACATTTTTTTCAAGCCTTCATGGACCACCCAATGATGACATCGCAAACCCCAGGGGGGTGGTGGTCCGTGGACCACAGGTTAGAACCACTGGTCTAAGGCCATGTTTTTCCAACTTGGTAACTTGAAGAGATGTGGACTCCCAGCAAAGCTGGCTGAGGAATTCTGGGAGTTGAAGTCCACGTCTCTTCAACTTCCCATGTCTGAATAATGGGTCGGACCAGGCGAAAATCAGAAAAATATCCCCATGCATGCCTCTGGGAGAGGTCGTGGAGCTCTTAATTGAGGAGTCGGAAACCATTGGCAGAATTTTCCCAATGTGCTTAACAAAGATTGCTTCAGAGGTGGTATCCAGCCAGTTCTGGCGAAATTTTGAGTAGTTCAGAGAACCGGAAAATACCATCTCTGGCTGGCTCCACCCCCATCTGTTTGCTACCTCCTGAGTCCCAGCTGGTTGGTGTCCCAGCTGATCGGCTGGATCTTCTTCTGTTGCCCTGCACAAGAGAATGGAGCTGGAAAGCAGGTTAGTGGGGTAGGGAGGGAAGGAATGGGGATTTTACAGTATCCTTGCTCTGGAGTGAAGTAGAGATGGAGATTTTACAGTATCCTCCCCCCAGGAATGGGGAGGGAATGGGGATTTTGCAGTATCCTTCCCCTGCCATGCTCACCGAGCCACGCCCACCAAGCCACAGAACTGGTAGTAAAAAAAATTGAATCCCACCACTGGGTTGCTTGGTAGCCAGCATACTCAGGACCTGCCTTAATTTTGGAGGAATAAAAAGAGGGTGGTATTGGGAAAAAAACCAAATGTGCAAGTTGGAGCTCTGGAGCAGCAAAATAAGGACAAAAACATTAAGGAGCCAAACAAGGTTATGTAAAACAGAGGTCCCAGCTTGACAGGCGGGGGGGGGGGGGGAGGGGGGATGTTTCCTGCGGGTAGTAGATGTGTTGTGTGTGTGTGTAGCTCCATTTGTGTGAGAGGCGGGCTCACGCAGTTCCGAATGGGCCACGGCCTGCGTAGTGAGCCATGGGCCAGGAGTTGGGACCCCCTGATGTAAAAAGTGTGATTTTTAGTTCTCTTGATTGAGCAAATTCATCATGAACTGGATTTAAACATGCTTGGGATAAACACAGGTCCAGAGGTGGGCTGCTACGGATTCGCCCGGCTTTGGGAGAACCCCTAGCTAACATTATGGCTGGTTCAAAAAACCTCCAAATCCCACACCTGGCTGGCCCTGCCCACCCACCCCTCCTCTCCCTGGAGTCTCCACGTGGTCTTTTTTGGACGCCAGGTAAGTGCAGGGCCTGCGCGGAGGCTCAGGGAGGGGGGAAAACAGGCCTTCCGGAAAGCCGGAAATGTTAGTCTCAGAAATCCATCACAGCAGATGTCCAAAATGTCTGTCTGCCTTACACAGAATTTATTTGGTTTTATACAGTTTCAACAAGCAAAATAAAGCATAGGCAGCAACAGCATCGTTATTGGTTTATTCCCTCTTACTTCCCTTGTCAATCTCGAAGACCATCCCAGCCAGGGTAGAATCTTCACACATCCAGATAGTTCCTGGTACTACCTGGTTCTCATAAACAGTTGAGGTAATCGGTCACTGAGATCATGGCAGTTTGCTGCACATGTCCTCTATTCCAGGGGTGGGTTCCTGCGAGTTCTAACCTCTTCTATAGAAGAGGTTCCACAAATCTACAATGCCGTTTAGAACCGGTTCCAGCTTCCTCCCCCCGCCTGTCTGGGCATCAAGATGAAGAGCGAGAGGGAGTTGAAGTCCTCAAGTGTTAAAGCTGTCAAGTTTGAACACCCCTGGGTTTTTTTCCTAAAGGGTTAGGGGTGCAAGGGTCTTGTAACTTGACAGCTTTAAGACTTGCGTGCTTCACATGCCAGAGTTTCTGAGCCAACATTTTGGTTGCTAAGCAAGAGCGCTGTTAAGTGAGTTTCACCACATTTTACAAGTTGGCCGCACCCACCCGGTCACATGACTGCCAAGCCACTCCCACTCAGTCACATGGCCAGCAAGCCACTCCCACCCGGTCACATGACCAGCAAGCCACCTCCCACAAAGCAGGCCACACCTCTATTCCCACATCTATTCCCACAACTGGTTCTGCTAATTAGATGAGGTAACCAGCTATTGAGATCATGGCAGTTTGCTGCGCATGTCTTTATGTAACCTTTTTTTTCTATTCCTACACGGAAATGGGTCCGTTTCCGGCCTCCGGAGGACAGAAGAGGCAGTTTTCTCCCTCCCAGAGGCTCAAGGAAAGCCTCCGGAACCTGAGGAAGGCGAAATTGCCCCACCCACACACCGCGGTACAGGAATCCGACTAGGCCACGCCCACCCAGCAACCGGGCAGAGAACCCGTTGCTGAAATTTTCGAAGCCCACCCCTGCACAGGCCCATCGTCTGACAGAAGTGTTAAAAATAAAATAAAAATAAAGAAAATATAAAAATAATAAATACAAAGAACAGAGGGCAGAATTCGATGGACCACTCGGTCTTTTTCTCTCGTTCGTTTGCTATTGTTTCTTTGAGGCTGCTCGGGATATGCCAGTCACGTGTCTTCTGAATTTTGGCAGTCACTTTTATTTTTTTCTCCTTCCCAGACAATTCCGTGGAAGTGGCTGTTTGGCGCCACCGCCGTAGCGCTGGGGGGCGTGGCCCTGTCGGTCATCATAGCAGCCAGAAACTAAGGCCGAACCTGCGGTTGATGACTTTTGAGGAATCAGGCTTGGAGATTTGGCCCTTCCTTCCTCCCAGCTCCTGCCCCTCTTCCACCACCTGGCCCCCTCAAGGACTGGCGGACGACTTTGCACCGGTGCCCTCCCTTCTGGACTGTAGGTTGACTGAGTGGGGTGGGCACAGCAGACTTGGCTCTCCTGCCCAGCAGGAAGACTTCCCAGCCTCCCAGAGTTGATCAGAACACCAATGAAACCCTTTTGCAGGAGATGCCCGAGGTGGCAAGAGAGATCCTTGCACCACCTGGAGCTGCAGAAGTGAGAAGAAGCCCAGAGGGTCTGGGTATAATTTTGCAGAAGAGGGCAGGAAAATGCGCCTTGGCTAAATGGCTACCATTCACTTCTTCCTTCCTTCCTTCCTTCCTTCCTTCCTTCCTTCCTTCCTTCCTTCCTTCCTTCCTTCCTTCCTTCCTTCCTTCCTTCCTTCCTTCCTTAATGGCCTTGGCTAAATGGCTACCATTCACTTCTTTCTTTCTTTCTGTCTTTCTTTCTTCCTTCCTTCCTTCCTCCCTCTCTCTCTCTCCCCTTCCCTCCTTCCTTCCTTCCCTCTCCCTCTCTCTCTCTCCCCCTCCCTCCTTCCTTCCTTCCCTCTCTCTCTCTCTCTCTGTCTTTCTCGCTCGTGTGGGTTTTTCTTCTCCTTGAGCTGTAGGTGGGCCCCGCAAAGGATCCGTCAAAATGAAGGAAGGATATTGCTGGGGTCCGCCTGGCAGGGGGAAGAAACCAGGGACTTCAAAAAAAAAAAAAAAAAAAAAATTTAAAAAGTTGCATTGGCTTTAGAACAGACTTAGGAGGAGAAGCTTAGAAACTGTCTAGGTCTGTCCTTAGGCCGGGTATAAGTGGTCGGGACTGTGAAGATGCTCCTTTAGTGCTCAGGATTGGTTTGGGTGGAGGGATTTTGGTTTGGTCAACCGCCTTCCGTGAAAGCTTCCTTGGAGAACCTCAGGGGGTTCTCTTAGATTTCATTTTGGTTTGTTCAGCTCTTTCCAGGTATGGAAAACATGCCTGCGGGGAATGTATCTGGGTAAAAAAAAGACTTGGATGATTTTCTTTTGGTCGTCTTTGGGAAGCCAAATCGGGAGCCAAGGATCTTCTCTGTCGTTGCTCGAAATCTGCTTTCAAACTTTATTGGTGGCTTGCCCCCCCCCCCTCCCCCGACTGTCTCCTTTTTAAGCCACCCAACTTTTCAGTTCGCAGCACCGGGTGCCACTCGAACCCGGCGCCGCTTCTCTTTGGTACAGTTTTTCACACTCTCTCTACATTTTAAAACTGTGAACAGCTGCAACATCCTCATGTTCTAATAAAGCAACATCTCTCAGCAGATTTCCTAGCCATTCCTTCATTCTGTGAGGGCCGTGGCATGGTTATTTATTTCACTTACGAGCGGATAAGCGGTATTTATTTATAGGGGGGAAATGTCCCAACCGAAGGTAATTTCTAATGTTGGGTTTTCCCCCTTACTAGAGGGAGCCCCCTGGTGGAGTACCGTGAAACGTTACCATGACAACTCTGCTGTGCTGTACAGTAGAAGCCATTTTACGGCAGTACAGTAGAAGCCATTTTAAGGCCAACAGGCTGTATCTTAACAGAACACCCCCCCTCCCCACAAGGGGTGTGAGGGGTGTCTTACCCACCCACCCCCCAGTAGTTTTTCCAGAGAGTAAGTCATCTGTAGTAGCAAGTTTGGTTGAAATTGGTCGGGTTCCAGAATTATGCTGGAGAACACACACACACAGAGATAGATAGATAGATAGATAGATAGATAGATAGATAGATAGATAGATAGATAGATAGATAGATAGACAGACAGACAGACAGACAGACAGACAGACAGACAGACAGACAGACAGACAGACAGACAGACAGACAGACAGACAGACAGACAGACAGACAGACAGACAGTCAGTCAGTCAGTCAGTCAGTCAGTCAGTCAGTCAGTCAATTTATCTTCATTTAACTTTGGAAAGTCATAGAACCGTAAAGCTTGAGAATCTCAAAGTAATGGAACATGAACAGGGAATTAAAGTGAGGAAGGAACAGTTTTTGGTATATTCCTTCCCAAACTAAGCAGGCAATAACCACTCTCAAAATTCCACAATCGGGATGCTGTTATTAAAATATGTGTCTGTGCGTGTGTCTTACAGGGAGAGAGGGAAATGTTCTAGCACTGAAAACCCAGATTCCCTGTAACCACCCAAGCCTGGCCTGTAATTACTACGGTATAGCCTGCAGAATTTCCCTCCCCCCCCCACCCGCCGTTTGATTTAGAATACAGGTAGTCCTCAACAGACGACCACAATTGAGCCCAAAATATATGTTGCTAAGCGAGACATTTGTGACTTTTGCTGCATTTTACGACCTTTCTTTGCACCGTTGCTAAGTGAATCGTTGCAATTGTTAAGTTAGTCACACAGTTGTTAAGTGAATCTGGCTTCCCCATCGGCTTGGTTTGTCAGAAGGTTGCAAAAGGTGATCCCGGGACACTGCAATCGTCATAAATGTGAATCAGTTGCCATGTTTCTGAATTTTGATCACTCTGGAGATGCTGCAACAGTCATAAATGTGAAAGATTGTTAGCAAACTCTGGGTTCAGAACCAGTGTTACAACTCTGGTCCCTTAACCAGTGTTAGGAAAATAAATGTGGAATAGTGTAATACAGTAAAGAGATATGTTGCTTTACCACAAACAAACTCTAAAACAGTGGTAGTAAGAAAATAAATAGTCTTTACTTTGTAGCAACTAAAATGCTTCTTCTGACCAGTGATATTAACTTCTCAAAATAATAACAGTCCTTCACCAAACACAGAGTTATCTTACAGTGATGCAAAACAAATACTTCTTCAGTCTTCAACTCTTCAGCTCCTCAGCACAGGAATCAAAGGGAATCGAAAAGGGAACGGACTGTGTTCCTGAGCTTCCTTTATGGTAGAGCTGAGACTCACAGCCAATCAGAATTCAAACACAGTTCTTAAAGCTACATAACTCCTTAAGAACATAGGCTCATATATATTGTCAACCCAATATAAGGCTGAATATCCTAACAAAGATGGTCGTAAGTCACTTTTTTCAGTGATGTTAACTTTGAACAGTCACTAAGTCAACTGTCGTAAGTCGGGGACTACCTGTACAGCTAGTCCTTGAGTTACGACCATAATGGAACTTGCCCATCATAGTCAAAACTCATGACAGTTATAAAGCTGTCCAAATCAATATTAGCTGTTGTTTTTTTTGTAGTGGTTAAGCAAACCAAAACAGTCTGCCCCCAGAAGTTGTGGGAGCTTCATCACTTGAGATTTTCAAGAAAAGATTGGACTGCCATTTGTCATAATTGGTGTAGGAATTCTCCTGCTGGAGGGGGGGGGGGGTTGGACTACATCAGGGGTCCCCAACCCCCGGGCCGTGGACCGGTGCCGTTCCGTGGCTTGATAGTAACCGGGCCGGAGTGAGTGGTGGAGAGAGTAGCGCAACTCTTAGGAAAGTGTAGCAAACGCTCCGCTATCCTGGCGGCTGGCCGGGGCGCTCCCCGGGGGCAGGACGGGGGCAACGGCCTGCATTGGGGGGTTTCGGGGCACCACCTGGCCCTGCGTGGGGGGAAGGGGCTGCCAGGCCCTCCTGCCCGGGACGCCGCTTATCCTTCCCTGCCCCAGCTGAGGATCCTTTGCCGAACGCACGTGCAGCCCACGTGACTCAACTCACCCGCTGGAGGCTCCCACTGGCCCGTGGAATTTTTTTTACATGAAACCGGTCCCTGATGCCAAAAAGGTTGGGGACCCCTGGACTACATGACCTACAAGGTCGCTTCCAACTCTGTTAATCTGTGAAATCTGTTAAAACACTGCAGTTTTTAAGGAAGCCAGTGGTTGCGGTTTTGTTGAAAACCAAAAGTGCATTCCAGTTTTCAGCAAAACCATTGTAAAATGCAGTCATGTGATCTCAGGACAAGGCAAATGGCCATAAATGTAGCCTACTTGCTAAGCACCCGAAGTGCGATCATATGACCAAGGAAGCAACCACAGAATTTTGAACCCAGGTCGTAAATACCTGCCAGGTAGATCTATAATATTTCTCGATCACAGCATTTTTTCTCTATGGACTCCAACTCCCAGAATTCCCTAGCTAGCATGTCACTTGATTGTGAGATGGACAGCTATATTAATATGGAGGAATGTGAATGAATGAATAAAATCCAGGGAGTTCAAGTCCAGATATCTCCAAGTTAAGATTGTGAGCCTCCGGCTCAGAGGTTCTGTTGTTGTTATCTTCCCTACAAATTTGAGGAGACCTTTTGAAAAAGCCCATGACAGAATCTTATTGTCAGGGTTCCAAGTAATACCCTCCAATAAAGACTCCGAGGCTTGAGTCCATTTTATTAGAGATGTCATATTGGCACATCTGGGAAAACCCGAATCTGAAAGTTTCCAGGC
Source organism: Rhabdophis nuchalis (assembly GCA_039707465.1). Taxonomy (NCBI): domain Eukaryota; kingdom Metazoa; phylum Chordata; class Lepidosauria; order Squamata; family Natricidae; genus Rhabdophis; species Rhabdophis nuchalis. The sequence continues at coordinate 30,583,983 of CM077643.1, forward strand.
TTTCCCCACCCAAGTTAAAGTTCAGGTCCCTGCCTCAGCATGTCCATCACGTGGCCCAATCAGGCACCGTACCAACTGGATATGCCTTCCAGTCACCCCACTCCAGGTGCAGGGCAAGATGTCCTTGACTCTCTGAGAAAGGAATGTTATTATGAACATATTGCCTTAACAACCTGTGAAAGGCCATATAGCACAGTGTCAAAGTGGTGACTGGCGGTCCAGCTGCGTCACACGCAGGCCATGCCCATACCAGCTTCACAAAGGCAAAAAACATTGCGTACATCAGGTCACCTGATCATGTCCGAAGTTGTTCAACAAACCCACCCCTTCCCTCTTGAAAGCTTAATTAAACCGCTATCCTATATTTTTATAGCAGATCCCACAAATCAATGAGAGTCCTTCTGGAATCCCTACAAGACCATCTTCTAAGCAGAGATTTGCACCTGTTCCCATAAGGCGGAGGTGGGGAACTATGGCCCTTTTATGACTTGTGGACTTCAACTCCCAGAATTCCTGAGCTAGTATGGCTGGCTCAGGAATTCTGGGAGTTGAAGTCCACAGGTCATAAAAGGGCCATAGTTCCCCACCTCTGCCATAAGGTAAGCTATCACCTTGTTGCAGTGGTGGGTTTCAATATTTTTTAGAACCTCTTCTCTAGGTGTGGCCTGCTTTGTGGGAGTGGCTTCCTGGCCATGTAACTGAGTGGGAGTAGCTTGGCAGTCATGTGACTGGATGGGCGTAGCCAACTTCTAAAATATGGTGAAACTCACTTGACAACGCTCTTGCTTAGCAACCAAAATGTTGGCTCAGAAACTCTGGCATTTGAAGCATGCAAGCCTTAGAGCTGTCAAGTGACAAGACCCTTGCACCCCTAACCCTTTAGAAACCCCCCCCAGGGATGTTGAAACTTGCCAGCTTTAAGACATGTGGACTTCAACTCCCAGAATTCCTCCTCTTGCTCTTCATCTTGAGGATGTGCGGACGGGCGGAGGAAGGAGCTGGAACCGGTTCTGAACGGCACCGTAGATTTGTGGAACCTCTTCTATAGAAGAGGCTAGAACTGGCCGGAACCCACCCCTGCCTTGTTGGGTATAGCAAACTTTTACTACCACCACCCACCCCTCCCCAGGAAAAAGATATAAAGGCTTTTCTCAATCGGATGATAACACAAATATAATTAGGCTACCTCAGAGACACCTGAAAATTTCTATAAATATAGGTGTCCTACCGGATCAGATGCCTCTAGCCCACTCAGGAAACTGACTAGCAAGGAAACAGTTGTTCAGTTTCACTTTGGGATGAAGTAGTTACAACTGATAGACTTAGAGCAGCCCAAAGCGAGCGGAAGCAATTTTGCCCCCTCAAATACCACATGGGCAATGAGTGGGGAGATGTCTTAATGCACATGCATGCAGACACACACACACACACACACACACACACACTTGAACATTGGCATATGTGTGCTCATGTGCCTGCCTGCACTCATCCCCCCCCCCCATCTTGGTGGGGAACTGGGGGTTTCAATCTTTTCTTGAAATAAGCAGAATACAAAGTGTTCAATTTAAATGGGGGAGGGGTAGTCCATTGGATCTCCTTTTTCAGTATACTTTTAAATTTTATTTGATTTTTTGTCAGATTTACATTTATTTATTTATTTAGCATTGGACTACTGTAATGCTCTCTACATGGGGCTCCCCTTGAGGTGCACCCGAAGGCTTCAGCTTGTCCAGAATGCAGCCGCGCAGGCAGTTATGGGAACTTTTAGGTTTTCCCATGTAACACCGCTCCTGCGCGAGCTGCATTGGCTGCCTGTCATCTTTCGGGTGCGCTTCAAGGTGTTGGTTATCATCTTTAAAGCGCTCCATAGCACCTAGCTATCTGCGGGATCGCATCCTGCCCCATACATCCCTGCGGCTGATTCGCTCCCACAGAGAGGGTCTTCTCCGGGTGCCATCCACTAGGCTGTGCCAGCGGGCGACGCCCAGGGGAAGGGCCTTCTCTGTGGCGGGCCCGACCCTCTGGAATGACCTTCCCCCCGATATTAGAACAACTACGGACCTCCGCTCCTTCCGTCAAAAATTAAAAACACACTTTTTCTGCTTGGCCGGCCTAGGATAATCAACTGTTTTTAGGGTTTTTAATGATTAATTTTTAGTTTTAATATGGGATTTTAGCGCAGGGTTAGTTTAATCTTATTTTATATTGTACTATGTTTGTGATTTTATATGTATTTTAAATTCCCTGTGCCCCGCCTCGAGTCCCTTCGGGGAGAGAGAGCGGGTTATAAATTAAATTTTATTATTATTATTATTATTATTATTATTATTATTATTATTATTATTATTATTATTATTATTATTATTATTATTATTATTATTAATTAATTTATTTATTTATTTATTTATTTATTTATTTATTTATTTATTTATTTATTTATTTATTTATTTATTAGTTTTATATACCGCCCCCTCTCCCGAGCATGGGGCTCGGGGCAGTGCACAGGAATTATAAAATATAAAAAAATACAACAATCCAAAAAGTATAACTAGTATTAAATAAGGTTAATCCGTGCAAAAAAGCATGATTTAAAAACCCAGTTAAAATAGTAACATAGCTACATCAGCTATGCCAGGCCGCCCGCACGAAAGAAATATGTTTTTAATGCCCGGCGGAAGAGGCGAAGGTCTGTGATTGTGCGGCGGTCGGGAGGCAGGTCGTTCCAGAGGGCGGGGCCTGCCACAGAGAAGGCTCTTCCTCTGGGGGTTGCCAGCCGGCATTGCCTGGCGGACGGCACCCTAAGGAGGCCCTCCCTGTGGGAGCGGACTGGTCGGGTGGAGGTACATACCGCCCATCTCATTCTCACCTTGCTAAGAAAGCAAACCTTCCTTTGAAATTACATTATCAGAACCCTACGAATGATGGTCAACACTGGAACCTAAAGACAGCATGGAAGATAAATCCCCCCTATGCTCCATTATCCATGGCAGAATCGCAACATTAAACACACCTACATAAAAGTTCTCAGAGGGCTGTTTAGCTTAACACAACTTCTAGAACCGGGGTGTCAAACTCAAGGCCCGCAGGGCTGCCCTGGAAACAGTGGACCGGTCCGTGGTTTAGTTTATTTACATTTATATCCCGCCCTTCTCCGCAAAGGACCCAGGGTGCCTTTGCCAGCCAAAACGGAGCTCAGGAGGACTACGTGCAATGGCCTTTTTCAGTAGCAAAGGGCTGCACAGGCCGTCACAGATGAAAATAGAGCCCGGTGTGGGCATGTGGGGGCCCGAAGCTCTGTTTTTGTTGACAGAGTGCTAGCAAAACAAACTACTAGCAAAAGTGGATCTCCCCAACTCCCGACATGAGTGATGTCAAGCTGGCCACGCCCCACCCTCATCTCTCCCAGGTCAAACAACCCTGATGTGACCCTCAATGAGATCGAGTTTGACACCCCTATTCAGTCTGCCTCTTCTTCAAAACTGATCCAGGAAGATACTCCTACTTCGCAATTTGTTCTTCCTGACATCCTCAAGCATCTGCCATAGTTTGCCTTCCTACCTGTGAATGAGGATTCAGGTACCTCTCAATTATTTGACATTTTTCATATTGGGGGTAAGGTTCGTTCTCCAAGCTTGTGGGTTGGTTTCCATTATATGGAAAATAGTGGTGAATATCTATAGCTGGGAGAACAAAATTTCACCCTCATCCTAACACCCGAGCTACAGATATTTGCCACTATTTTCCATGTTTTAAAATACAGGTAGACTTTGATTTACAACTTCTTGTTTAGTGACCATTTGAAGCTACAAATGGCATGGAAAAGTGATTACTTGAACACTGGGCCCAATCTAACAAAATGAAATTCAATGTAGAGAAAAGTAAAGTCCTACACTTGGGCAAGAAAAACCAAAAGTACACATACAAACTGGGTGACACCAGGCTTAATAGCAATGACTGTGAGAAGGATCTTGGAGTCTTAGCGGACAACCAGCTAAATATGAGCCAGTGGTCTGCAGCGGCAGCCAAAAAAGCCAATGCAATCCTAAATTGCATTAACAGAAGGATGCAATCAAGATCAAGTGAGGTACTAATACCATTCTATAAAGCCCTAGAAAGACCACACCTAGAGTACCGCATCCAGATTTGGTCACCACACTTTTAAAAAGATGTTTAGACTCTAGAAAAAGTTCAGAGAAGAGCAACCAGGATGATTAGGAGACTGCCACAGAGAGGAGGGGGGTCAAGCTATTTTCCATAGCACCTGAAGGCCAGACAAGGAATAATGGATGGAAACTGACCAAGCAGAGATTCAACTTAGAAACAAGGAGGAACTTTCTGACAGTGAGAACAATCAACCCATGGAACAGAAGTTGCCTTCAGAAGTTGTGGGAACTTCACCACTTAAGATTTTCAAGAAGAGATTGGACTGCCATTGGTCAGAAATGGTGTAGGGTCTCCTGCTTGAGCAGGGGGGGTTGGACTAGATGACCTAAAATGTCCCCTCCAACTCTGTTAAACTGTTAATTTACAATGCTAGCAGCATCCTGGGGTCATGGGATCACCATTTGTGACTTTCCCAGCTGGGTTTCTGACAAAGTCAATGGGGGAAGCCAGATTTGCTTTGTGACAGCATGGTTCATTTAATGACAGCGATTTGCTTCTCGATTGTGGCAAGAGGTTGCAAAATCAGACGCAGTTCACTCAGCAACCATCTTACTTAGCAATGAAAGTTCTGGTCCCAAGTGTGGTTGTAAGTCAAGTAAGTCTATTTGTAAACTCTAGGTCAGGGGTGTCAAACTTACATCATCCCGGCATCGTCATGTGACTTATGGGGACTCCCCCCCCCCTTTCGCTAAACCAGGCAGGCACAGGACCATCATGTGATGCATCGGGCCTGTAGGATGTTTTGACATCCTCATGCCCATCCTGGCCCCGAGGTCAAACACAACCCCGATGTGGCCCTCAATGAAATCGAGTTTGACACCCCTGCCATAGACTATAGCACCCCAGCCCACCGTCCTCCACTGGTTTAGAGTTTTCCCAAAATTCATTGCACCAATGACATTATCTAACCATCTCATCTTCTGTCCTATTATCCTAGCCACCCACTCCTTTATCCTTGTCAAGAAAACCCTGTGGACAGTATCAAAAGACCACCAGCATACCAAACTGTTAACATAGCCCGTACTACACCTGCAGTAGCCCCTGCGTGAGGTTTGAACAAGTGAGTAACCAACTTTACCATTCAGAATAATGCCAATAATGCCAAATGAGAGACAACACAGCTTTCATATTAGCTTCTTCCCATCCTCACAGCCTTCCAGGTAAAAACAGGGCTCCCTTCCCCCCCAAAGGGTCCTTGCGAATTAATTGTATACAGTGATGTCAATTACAATCCCACTTTTGTATTCTTAGTTACTATTTTAAACACTTTAACCTTTTAACCTGTTCCCTTTTTTTTTTAATACTCTGTAAGCCACTTAAGAATCTGGTTTCAGGCAGTCGGATTTTTAAAAAAATTAAAAATAACTTTATTCTTTAAAAAACACACACACAATGTCCACTTTGGTGTCATACACATCACCGGCATTTAGCCAGTCAGACTTTACCATCAATTTAAGAAGTCAACCTGCGGTTTGTACAGTAGAACACAACCTCCATTCCCACCCGCTTCCTTTTACAGTGTCTTTATTTTTCCCCCAAGCAGATCCTCTTAAGTTTATCCCCGTTGCTGTCAGACCCACAGATCACAACATTCAGAATAAGGCGTCCAGGGCTACGATTGAAAGCAGCTTTATTGTAGACAAGGAAAGAAGAGAGTCAAGGCCGCAAGGGCCTTTTCTAAAGCTATCAGCTGAGCCTGCTCATTTCTCATAAGGCGATTCTCTATGTGCGCGGCAGGAGCATGATCCACGCGGTCAGCGCTCCTTGGGCTTGTCCTCCCCGCCGGGACGCGGATCGGCTGCTTTCACGTCGATGGGGATGGTGTGTTGCGGGGCCTCGTCCGAAGCCAGCCGCGGGGCCTCGATGCACAGCTGCCCGTCCGGGTTGAGGGAGCAAGCGATGGCCTGAAGGTCCACATCGGGAGGCAGGAGGGTCTCCCGGCGCAGCTCTTGGTGCTCCACCCAGTAGCCGCTGTCTTTGCTCTGGCTCTCCCGCTGGCGCTTGGCGGTCACCGTCACTTTCCTCCCCTCCAGGTTGACCGTCATCTCCTCGGGGGTAAAGCCGGCCACGTCCACCGAGAAGCGGTAACGGTTTCTTATCTCCGCGTCGGCCGGGCCGGCGTTCTCCTCCGACGTTTCCTTCTGGCTTTCGCGCTCCCCCATAAAGGGCAGCGGCTTCGCCTGGAAGAAGGCGCGGCTCATCTTCTCCATCTCTTGGAACTGCCTCTCCATGTCGCCCATCACGCGGTCCACGAAGCTGGGGGTGGCCGGCCACAGGGACCTGCCCGCCGGCTGGGGCTCGCTGAGCCAGACGGGGCAAAGCCCGGGCAGAGGCCAACGCCGCACAGGGAGCATCCGAAGCAGGACGCGAGAGTAGCTCGCCATGGTTGGCACCGCAGCAGAAGCTCCCCAAATAAGACGACTTTCCCCGCGCTCGTTCTGTTTGTTTCTGGCTAGCTTGACAGCCCGGTGCCGCCTTTTATAGTCCCCGTAGGCCACGCCCCCTCAAGCGCCTAAGCAGCGTGGCCTGGGTTGTTTTTATGACGCAACAGCGTGTAAGAGGTTTCCAAACAAGTCTGGAAAGTCGTCGGCGACTCCAGAGGCGCCTAGAAGGAAGAAGTAAAATTCGTGCCAGCCCCGCTTTCTCCTTAATGTGCCTTGAAGGACAAACTAGGCAAGACGACTTTGTGCTCTAGCAGCTTCTATGGGGGGGAAATCCAGTTTGTACTAGACACGGGACAAGGCTGCTGAGTCGGCCTTGTTTTATTTGTTTCCTAGAATGATTCGATTGCATATTAGTGACCTATCACTATCACTAAATGTTGTTTTCTTATGATTGTCTTTGATTATCTTATGATTGATGAATGTATTCTATTTTTTCTTTATGTATATGGAGACCATATGCACCAAAGACAAATTCCTTGTGTGTCCAATTACACTTGGCCAATAAAGAATTCTATTCTATTCCATTCAATTCCTATTCCATTCCTATTCCATTCCTATTTCTATTCTATTCCATTCCATTCCATTCCTATTCTATTCCATTCCATTCCTATTCCATTCTATTCTATGCTATTCCATTCCTATTCCATTCCATTCAATTCTATTGTATTCTAGTCTATTGTATTCTATTCCTATTCCATTCCTATTCCTATTCCCATTCCATTCCATTTTATTCTATTGTATTCTATTCCTATTCCATCCTATTCCATTCCATTCCATTCTATTCCTATTCCATTCCATTTTATTCTATTCCATTCTATTCCTATTCCTATTCCATTCCTATTCCATTCCATTCCATTCTATTCTTATTCCATTCTATTCCTATTCCATTCCATTCCTATTCTTATTCACACATCTCTGCAAAGCTACCAACCGCTCTCCCCAAGGCTAACAGTGTCCATATTGCCAGGAGCTGGCCTCCTTCTTTTGGGAATGGGAGTCCAGAAAAAAACAACACAGTGTTCACAGTTTCGAAACCCACCCTTTCCCCCTCTTCTTCCATTCCAGACGTTTTGTACAACAACCCTGAGAAGGAGAGTCAGCGTTGCTTTTCTTTGAGGGGATTCTAAGAAGGAAACGGGGCATAAAGACTTCCCTTCATCCTGGAAATTTGGGAGATGGGGGAGGGGGGGGCTGAGAAGTTAAGGCTGTATGTACAAAGGTTGATAAATGGAAGGGAGGCAAGGACTAAGTGGAGGTGAGCAAAGCTTTGGAGTGTTAATTTGACTTCTGGAGAGAGACAGCAAATCCTCAATAATATCATAGAAGCAGGTGGATTTAAGGATTAGAAAGTACAAATATTTCTGTGCAGCATCCTTCCACAAATTATAATACTCTGAATAGTTAAAACATTGTAAAGCTCTTCATTTCCTTCTTAACATCGTCTTAACATCTTGACAAACTTGAACATTGGGCACTATCTAATAAAATGAAATTCAATGGCAAAAAGAGTAAGGTTTATTATTATTATTATTATTATTATTATTATTATTATTATTATTATTATTATTATTATTATTATTAAGGTTCTACATTTAGGCAACAAAAATGAAATGCACAGGTACAGTATAGGTGGTACCTTGCTCAATAGCAGTAACTGTGAAAGGGATCTTGGAGTCCTAGTGGACAACCATTTAAATATGAGCCAGCCGTGTGCAGCAGCTGCCAAAAAAGCCAACACAGTTCTAGGCTGCATCAACAGAGGGAGAGAATCAAGATCCCGTGAAGTGTTAATACCACTTTATAAGGCCTTGGTAAGGCCACACTTGGAATACTGCATTCAGTTTTGGTCACCACGATGTAGAAAAGATGTGGAGACTCTAGAAAGAGTGCAGAGAAGAGTAACAAGGAGGATTAGGGGACTGGGGGCTAAAACATGAGGAACGGTTGCAGGAACTGGGTATGTCTAGTTGAATGAGAAGAAGGTCTAGGGGAGACATGATAGCAGTCTTCCAATATCTCAGGGGTTGCCACAAAGAAGAGGGAGTCAAACTATTCTCCAAACCACCTGAGGGCAGAACAAGAAGCAATGGGTGGAAACTAATCAAGGAGAGAAGCAACTTAGAACTGAGGAGAAATGTCCTGACAGTGAGAACAATTAATCAGTGGAACAGCTTCCCTCCAGAAGTGGTGAATGCCCCAACCCTGGAAGTCTTTAAGAAGATGTTGGATAGCCATTTGTCTGAAAAGGTATAGGGCAGGGGTGTCCAAACCTGGGAACTTTAAGACTTGTGGACTTCAACTCCCAGAATTCCCCAGCCAGCATAGCTGGCTGGGGAATTCTGGGAGTTGAAGTCCACAAGTCTTAAAGTTCCTAAGTTTGGATACCCCTGGTATAGGGCTTCCTGCCTAGGCAGGGGGTTGGACTAGATGATCTCCAAGGTCCCTTCCAACTCTGCTATTGTATTATTAACATGTCTTCAATCAAAATACAATAATAACATTAAGCATATTTTCCCCATTATGGAGATCCTCAGTCATCTAGGTCATGATTGTCCCAAAGGTGCTTATCTGAACCTCCGGTACAGAAGCCCTTGGGTACTTGCAAAACAACAGAGACAAAACAACAACCGTTGGGAAGAATCTCAAACTGTGGGCTTGCCGTCTGGCCTGGGGATCTGGTGACATTGTTGGAGTGCCTGTTACATAGGTGTATTTTTAAGTGAAGGAAGTTAAAACCTACTTCTCTCTTAGAAAAATGAAATATCCTGGGAAAATATTGAAAAGGCAGGATATTATATTTCCCTGGATCAAAAATGGCGAAACGTGTTTTGAGGCAGGAAGCAGATTAATTCTTAATCGCCCCCATCTTTGTCAATGGGCCATTAAAAAGCCTGAGTCCGTCTATTCTACATAACAAAAACCTCCCCGTTCTATACAATACAATACAATAGCAGGGTTGGAAGGGACCTTGGAGGTCTTCTAGTCAACCGCCTGCCTAGTCAGGAAACTCTATACCAGTGATGGCTAACCTTTTTTGGCTCGCGTGCCATAAGCGGGCGGGGTCGTGCGTAGGCGTGCCACACCCATAATGCTATGTGTGTGACCCCCTGCTTTTGGCGTGCTTTTTTCGTCCTCCCCAGGCTCCAGAGGCTTTCTCGGAGCTTGGGGAGGGTGAAAACAGCCTCCCGTCCCCACCTCCAGAGGCTTCAGGAGCTTCCCTGAAGCCTCCAGAGGGCGAAAAACAGCCTCAAAAGAAGGCCTAAATCAGCTGGCCAGCTCACACATGCGCACTGGAGCTGACAGGGCAACGCCTCGCATACCCTAAGAAATGGTTCTGCGTGCCACCGGTGGCACCCGTGCCATAGGTTCACCATCACGGCCCTATACCGTTCCAGACAAATGGCTATCCAACATCTTAAAGACTTGCACTGTTGGGGCATTCACCACTTCTGGAGGCTAGCTGTTCCACTGATTAATTGTTCTGTCAGGAAATTTTTCCTCAGTTCTAAGTTGCTTCTCTCCTTGATTAGTTTCCACCCATTGCTTCTTGTTCTACCCTCAGGTGCCTTAGAGAATAGTTTGACTCCCTCTTCTTTGTGGCAACCCCTGAGATATTGGAAGACTGCTATCATGTCTCCCCTAGTCCTTCTTTTCATTAAACTAGACATACTCAGTTCCTGCAACCGTTCTTCATATGTTTTAGCCTCCAGTCCCCTAATCATCCTTGTTGCTCTTCTCTGCACTCTTTCTAGAGTCTCCACATCTTTTCTACATTGTAGAAAACTGAATGCAGTATTCCAAGTGTGGCCTTACCAAGGCCTTATAAAGTGGTATTAACACTTCACATGATCTTGATTGTATCCCTCTGTTTATGCAGCCTAGAACTGTGTTGGCTTTTTTGGCAGCTGCTGCACATGGCTGGCTCATATCTAAATGGTTGTCTACTAGGATTCCAAGATTCCTCTTACAGTTTCTACTATTGGGTACCACCTATACTGTAGCTGTGCATTTTGTTTTTCTTGCCTAAATGTAGAACCGTACTCTTTTCACCATTGATTCAGCTCCAGGGTGATGGGATTAAGGCATGATAGTATTAGCCGTTTACCCATCTCACCACAGGGCACCTGGGAAGAAGCAAGGCTCAACCAAACCTGGACTTAAGACAGCCTACAGAGTTGCACCTGACAACCAATCAGAATACAAGATCAAGATCAAAGGCCAGAGAGGGTATAAAACCAGGAACGTTCAGCATCTTGGTCCCTTTTCCTTCTTCACCCAACATCTGGAAGTATGTGATCCTCCTTTTCTATTCAGGAGCTCAAGCCATGTGATCCTGTCCACCATTAACCATCTTTCCAAGCAGCCTCCATGTTTCCAGTGTCTTTTTCCCCACATGGAATTGAACCCAGATGGATATTTCTTCCAACATAAGAAAATGAATGTCACTCTCCTACAGATTATACTTTTTATGGTTTAATAGTTTTATTGCTTTTAATTTTTATTTATCTATTTAATTTTTATGCTGCTCATTTCCCCTAATGTTGCTTTAATGACTTTTGTGGTTATTTTGGGTTGTTTTTTTATATTGTGGGAGGGGGATATTTAACTCCGTATGCCACCCAGTGTTACACTGGTGAGATGCGTGGCTATATAAATTTAATTAATATTTGCCAGTGGTGGTTTAATTAAGCCCCAATTGTCTGACTTTTCATAGTGAGGAAAGCATCCCCATAGCAGGCATTAAATAGCCATTTTCTAGTTTTCTTGGTGGCTAAAATGCTGATCTTGTTGATCAGAAAGATCGGTAGTTTGGCAGTTTGAATCCCTAGTGCCGCGTAACGGAGTGAGCTCCTATTACTTGTCCCAACTTCTGCCAGCCTAGCATTTCGAAAGCTTGTAAAAAATGCAAGTAGAAAAATAGGGACTACCTTTGGTGGGAAGGTAACAGTGTTCTATGTGCCTTTGGCGTTTAGTCATGCCAGCCACATGACCATGGAGACGTCTTCAGACAGCGCTGGCTCTTCGGTTTTGAAATGGAGATGAGCACTTCCCCCTAGAGTCAAGAATCTCAAAAATGAGTAAGAACAAATCCCAAAAATGCTGGAAATGCCATCAGACGCCTGGTACTTACTACCAAATGTGGTGGACTTGCTCGGAGGCCAAAAATTATTGGAGTATGATCCACACATGGTTGGAGAAAATAACAGGACAACATATAGATTTCAAACCCAAACTCTTCCTGCTTGGACTTACTTTAGAAACATTTGACAAAAATTTGAAATACCTAATTGTGAATATTTTGACAGCCGCTAGAATCGTCTTTGCAAAAAATTGGAGAAATGACAAATTACCATCACAGCAAGAAATTATTTATAAAATTATGGAATGTGCAGAGATGAGTAAATTAACATTTGAAATTAGAGAGCAAGACAGTGAACAATTCTATGAAATTTGGAATAAATTTTATCAATGGCTGGAAACAAGATAGTCAAATGAAGGTTGAGGTATAATAATTGTAATATATATAAATATATTTGAACTAAAATATGTGATTTGATATGAATAAGGCTATGGAAGAGATGCACAGTTTGTAACCAACCGACACATTTTCTACAATTTGTAATGGAAGATGGAGTTTATGTTTTTTGTTTTTTGTTATATTTGTTTGTGTTTGTTTAAAAATAAAAATAAAAATTGTTAAAAAAAAAAAAAAGGAACGACTAGCACAAATGTGCGAGGAGAACCTTTACCTAGTAGTGATTTAATTAAGTATAATCTTTATTGTCATTCTACTTAAATATAACAAAATTGGTTTAATTATTGGACCAGAGGAATGCTGAATTATCAGTGGACCAGAGGAATGCTGTTGATATAATTTACCTGGACTTCAGTAAGGCATTTGATAAAGTAGACCATAACCTACTATTAGATAAAGTAGAAAATTGTGGGTTAGACAGCACCACCAGCAAATGGATTCGCAACTAGCTAACCAACCGCACTCAACGTGTAGTCCTCAATGGAACTGCATCTACATGGAAGGAAGTATGCAGTGGAGTCCCCCAAGGCTCTGTTTTAGGCCCAGTACTCTTTAACATCTTCATCAACGATTTGGATGAGGGGATAAATGGGGAACTCATCAAATTTGCAGACGACACCAAGCTGGCAGGAATAGCCAACACTCCAGAAGATAGGCTTAAGATACAGAAGGATCTAGACAAACTTGAACATTGGGCACTATGTAATAAAATGAAATTCAATTGTGAAAAAAGTAAGGTCCTACATATAGGCAAGAAAAACCAGATGCACAAGTACAGTATAGGTGGTACCTTGCTCAATAGTAGCAACTGTGAGAGGGATCTTGGAATCCTAGTGGACAACCATTTAAATATGAGCCAGCAGTGTGCAGCAGCTGCCAAAAAAGCCAACACAGTTCTAGGCTGCATAAACAGAGGGATAGAATCTAGATCACGTGAAGTGTTAATGCCACTATATAGTGCCTTGGTAAGGCCACATTTGGAATACTGCATACAGTTTTGGTCGCCACGATGTAGAAAAGACGTGGAGACTCTGGAAAGAGTGCAGAGAAGAGCAACCAAGATGATTAGGGAACTGGAGACTAAAACATGAAGAACGGTTGCAGGAGCTGGGTATGTCTAGTTTGATGAAGAGAAGGACCAGGGGAGACATGATAGCAGTGTTCCGATATCTCAGAGGGTGCCACAAAGAAGAGGGAGTCAAACTATTCTCCAAGGCACCTGGGGGCAGGACAAGAAGCAACGGGTGGAAACTAATCAAGGAGAGAAGCAACTTAGAACTAAGGAGAAATTTCCTGACAGTTAGAACAATTAACCTCTGGAACAGCTTGCCTCCAGAAGTTGTGAATGCCCCAACCCTGGATGTCTTTAAAAAGATGTTAGATAGCCATTTGTCTGAAATGGTATAAGGTTCCTGCCCATGCAGGGGGTTGGACTAGAAGACCTCCAAGGTCCCTTCCAACTCTGCTATTGTATTGTATTGTATTGTAAGCTCCAGTTGGCTGATTATTCATATTGAGGAAAACATGCCCATAGCAAGCATTAAATAGCCATTTTCTAGTTTTCTTGGTGGCTAATATCAAATCCTCAAGTTTAGATTCTGAATGATCTGGAGAAAGCTAGGCAGAGGGAGAAAGGGCTGGAACCTCTTACACTCCGTTGCATCATTCAGGAAACTTGGCCTGTTTCCAGATAACAGCAGGAATGATTTTTCTGCATGTCTTTTTTTTCCCTCAATCTCCACCAGATGGCAAAGTTGCTAAAAAAAATTTAAATAATTTAAAGTCCCGACAGGTTATAGAACTGAACACAATCACAGAGAGAGCCGCTGAGCATTCTTAAACCGATCCATTTACAGTGGAGATAACACTGGAATTACAGGTAATCCTCACTTAATGACTGTTCGAAATTACAATGGACTTTCTCAGAGCTATTTATGATCCAATTTCAAAGTTCTGACCGCTGCCTCATTTATTTATTTATTTATTTATTTATTTATTTATTTATTTATTTATTTATTTATTTATTTATTTATTTATTTATTTATTTATTTATTTATTTATTGAATTTATACCCCGCCCTTCTCCAAACGGACCCAGGGCGGCGCACAGGGATATTAAAAAACATACAAACATATAAAACTTTTAAAAAACTTATGGTTATGTGACCACATCTTGGGTGCTTGGCAAAAGGTTCGCACTTATGGCTGTTCTGCATGACTGATTTTCAGTGTTTTTTGAGGGTTTCCAGCATTTATTTCTGGCTTCGGGGAGCCGGGGGTGGGGGAGAGAAACACCCATTGGAGAATACAGGTTTGTTTAAAAACCGCCACATACAGTTAGTGTTCATTTAATGCCCCCACAAAAAAGGTCGTAAAGACAGAGGTGCTCCTGTGATGATCCACTGAATGACCGCCACAACTTACAAGAGTAATTCTGGGGTCAATTACAATTGGAAATCAAGGACCACTTACAATACAGTAATACAATACAATAATACAATAGCAGAGTTGGAAGGGACCTTGGAGGTCTTCTAGTCCAACCCCCTGCCTAGGCAGGAAGCCCTATACCCGTGATGGCGAACCTATGTCACGCGTGCCACAGGTGGCACACGGAGCCATTTGTCAGGGCGCGCGAGGTGTTGCCCTGTCAGCTGGCCAGTGCACATGTGTGCTTGGCCAGTTGAATTCAGCCTTCTTTTGAGGCCGTTTTTCGCTCTCTGGAGGCTTCACGTAAGCCTGCTGAAGGCTCCGGAGGGCTAAAACCGGCCCTATGAACAAACTGGAACTCTGTTCCTAAACTTCCGGTTTGCACGTAGGGCCGGTTTTTCACGCTCCGGAGGCTTCAGGCTGTTTTCGCCCTCCCCATGCTCCTATAAAGCCTCTGGAGCCTGGGGAGGGTGAAAAAAGCACACCAAAAACGGGGAGGAGGAGTGGGGGTCATGCGCATAGCATTATGGGTGTGGCACGCCCATGCATGACCTTCCTGTGCTCCCCCCGCTTTTGGCATGGGAGACAAAAAAGTTTTGCTATCACTGCCCTATACCATTTCAGACAAATGACTATCCAACATCATCTTAAAGACTTCCAGTGTTGGGGCATTCACAACTTCTGGAGGGAAGCTGTTCCACTGATTAATTGTTCTAACTGTCAGGGAATTTCTCCTCAGTTCTAAGTTGCTTCTCTCCTGGCTTAGTTTCCACCCATTGCTTCTTGTTTATCACTAGCAAGATAGTCTATTACCATGATGGCACGTGTGCCACAGGTGGCACGCAGAGTCCTCTGAAGGCACATGAGCCATTGCCCCAGCTCAGCTCCACCACGCGTGCATTTTGCCAGCTAGATGGTTTTCGCGTCTCTGCTGTGCATGTGCGGCAGGCAGGGTGCATGCAGGAGACGCTCTTGCATGCGCAGGGGCATGCTAGGCACGGGTTGTGTGTGCATGCATGGGGGGCGTGCACACATGCATGGGTTTGATGTGTGCGTGCATGCACGGGCAGGGCGTGTGGGGTTGTTGCATGTGCATTGCATTATGGGTCCGTGCGTGCTTTTGGCACTTGACGACAGAAAGGTTAGCCATCACTGGTCTATTATAAGGCGTTTAAAACTCTAGTTTCTGTAATAGAGACATGCAGGCTTCTCCATGCAGAAGATTGCTAAACAGGAAGTAAGCAAAGCCATTTGTATTCCTCCCGATATCTGAATTACAGACTCCCTTCATCGTCACCTGGTCAAAGACTGTGGAATGTTATTAATTGAATTATGTCATTACTGGTACAGGCAGTTCTCAATTTATGGTCATAACTGAGGCCAGAATTTCTGTTGTTAGACAGGACAGTTGTTAAATCAATTTCGCCCCATTTAACAACTTTTCTTGCCACGGTAGTTAAATGAATCACTGAGTAGTAACACGGTTGTTAATTGAATCTGACTTCGCCACTGACTTTGCGTGTTAGAAGATCTCAAAATGTGATGACATTAAGGCAGGACATAAAGTGAGATTTGGACATTAAATGTGAAACCTACTGGGTCAGGCTAGACAGCCTCTTAGGTCCCCTTTTACTTCTATATTAAAAAAGCGACATAGACCGTTGCTCCTTGCAAAAGAAGGGAAGTAAGTGCCTAACCACAGAGTTCAATAGTTCTTACAAAACCACAAGGTTCAGCTAAAGTTCACTTAGAGACAGGTATGGCTTAAGACAAAAGGAGAAGTAAAGACCCCAACTCCTTACAAGGCTTGTTCCTCAAGGTAGCCAATAGAAATGGTTTAAGTATTTCCGTGTTCAAAACTGCTCTTTGAAAGATATATAAGAACCTGCTTTTTCTATGGATCTTCGTCCGGCTGTTAGCAAAACTTATTTCTGCTCGGACCTTTGCCCAAAAATAAAAGGCTTATCTCGATCTCATTCTCCGAGTCTCCTGATTTTCTGCCACAACATGACCAGGGGACTGTGCAATCGTCATAAATAAGAGTCACTTGCCAAGCTACTGAATTTTGAGCATGTGACCATGGGGATGCCGAAGTAAATCGTGAAAGGAAACCTAACATAGCCCAAATATTCCCTTTAAAACAGTGGTGGGTTGCAGGTGGTACGCCCCAGTACGGGCATACTGGAGCCTGCTCGGAGCACTGGGTACCATTCCGGTACGGTGCTCCGGAGGGCCCATCCACCCGCCCTTGCTTCTTACCATTCTTTTAAGTATTCAGCGCTTCCGCGTTCAGGCACAGCACGCATAGCGCTTGCACGACGCCTCACTGAGCAGCTGGAGTGTTGCGGAGGCTCACGGAAGCTCCAAGGTGCATGCGCACGCTATGTGTGTCCACCTGGCCTGTTCCAACCATAGCGGTTGGAACGGAATCCGTAACCCACCACTGCTTTAAAGTCAGGTTTTTACGTCATTTGGGAAGCACATAGGGGCCACCACCGAGAAGATCCTGTTAGCCTAATTCTGTTCTGAATGCACAAAACCTTTAAATTTTTAGCAGCTAAGTTTATGAGTTCCTGGCTAATATGAAACTTATAATGGTTATTTATGTGGACAAATTTCATGCTTGCTGAAGCTGTGTAATATTTCACTGGAATTTTAGAATTCAAATCCATGTATATAATGGAAGATCAGAAAAGGTGCTAGTGAGCTATGTAAGAAAAAGATTATACATGCTGAAAAACAATAGTTGCTCAATTGTGCTGAATAATTTTAGTTCCTGTTACCATAGCTATTGTACCTGGAAAAGGGCTGTGGAATTTGAGGTAGCTGATTTATCTTGTAGTGGTTACCTCTTGCATAAAGGAATGAGTCAGCCGTATTACTCATCTTACAGTTTTAAGAGTGCTCAATGTTTGAGTTTCTACAGGGCAAGACTTCAAATTCTAAAAATAAAACTGACCAGAATACCTGGAGAAACACCTAGTCAAATGCCTTAATTTTATATTCCCGTGTTACAGATGAGGAACACCGAGGCTGAGAAACGAATAGAACAAAGAAGAGAAACATATACATTTATTTATTTGCTTTTTCAGAAAATGGATTCCCCTTGGCAAAGTCCTGCTTAAGCATACAGAGAATCCCCCACTTCACATTCAGACACTCTCCAATATTCATCTGAGACCTAGGATGCAAACTTGTGGTATAAATCGCCTTCCCAATTTATCCTTCAGGGAAATGTGATCCATGGCTAACTTCTCCAAGTACTGTATTGTCTATGTTGGCAAAGGAAGGATGTTGGGCCAAAGAAATGGGACAATTCTGATTTTTTCTTCTTCATTAACTAAAGTAAGCCCCTTTTTGACTTCTTCTCATCCTCTTTCTGAAAAGACCTTTTTATCAGGTTCTTACCACAATAGCAAATTAAATTGAATGCTTAGACATTGGGATTGGTCGGTTCAGGAGATAAAATTGTTTACAAAGCTGATTAAAAAAAAACTTTTAAAAACAACAACAACAAACAGCTGGCAACCTTTTAACTGAGAATCAAAAATATGAATATTGGATTGAGAACCAAACCCTTTTACCAAGACTGACCAACTTGCCACTTCATTTTATAATAATAATAATAATAATTTTTTATTTATAGACCGCTTCCTCTCCCCAAAGGGACTCGGAGCGGTGCACAGGGAAATTAAAAAATACCAATAAATATACATAAATAATTTAGATAAAAAGCAAATTAAACAAAGATTATCCCTGCGCTAAAATCCCCCATTTTAAATTAACTAAAATCCCCTAAACCCTATTAAAAGACGCGAGACTAACCTAGGCCGGCCAAGCAGAAAAAGTGTGTTTTAAGTTTTTGACGGAAGGAGCGGAGGTCCGTAGTTGTTCTAATTTCGGGGGGAAGGTCGTTCCAGAGGGCTGGGCCCGCCACAAAGAAGGCCCTTACCCTGGGCGTCGCCCACTGGCATAGCCTAGTGGACTGCACCCGGAGAAGTCCCTCTCTGTGGGAGCGAATCGGCCGCAGGGATGTATGGGGCAGGATCCGATCCCGCAGATAACTAGGTCCCGTGCCATCCCTCCTTTAAGTATTCTACATCACAAATTCCTTCCATGAGAATTGTGGTAAATGAAATAATTCTCTCCAAGCTTGCTACCCCCCCTACCCACCCACCCCAGTTCATTTGAAAACTGATTATCCCCCACCAGGGTGTATAATTCCATATCTAAAATATTTATTAGCAGTGCACATGTCTTCATGCTTTCCAGCAAGTGCAGTTCTTAAAAAGTCTCTTCCATCCAAGCCTCCTTCATCCTTGAGCTCGGCTGTCTTCCGTGGGTGCGGCTTCTTCCGCTGATGGTTGAGCTTCGTTTCTCACCCGGTTGACTGCGATGGGCACCGTCCTCATGGCCGATTCCGTCACAGGACCTTCGATGCGGAGCTGCCCGTCACTGGTGATGGAGCAACTGAGCCGATCTCGGTCCACGCTCTGGGGCACATCCCACGCCCTCCGGAAGATCTCGTAGCGAAACGGTCCGTTGGGCCTCTCGCTGGCCTTCCTTCCTGTCAGGACCACTTTTTCCCCTACCAGCTTCACCACCAGTTCCTGGGGGTCAAATCCAGCCATGTCTTGAGTCACCGCAAAGGTGTCATTGGCGCTGGGTGTCTCCAAGCTGTGGATGGTTTCGTGACTGACCATGCTGCTCGCCGTAGGCCGCCAGTTGTTGGTCAGGAGCTCCCACATAGAGTCCATCTCACGCTCCAGCTCTTCGAAGAGCGAACCGGTCCGGGGCCATAAACCTCGGCTTCGCAGGGGAATCTGAGGGCCTGCGAGGTGCAGTCTGCACAGCATCTTGGTGTCTCTTCTGAATCAGCTGAGCCCGGTGTGTCTCTGTATGAGGAGAGCTGCTGTATTCTCTGCCTCCGGGACTCGTCTCCCTTTTATTCTCGCTTGGCTGGAATATTTTTGCTGTGATGCTTCCCACAGTAAAGAATTTAACTCATCACTTGGGCATTTCATGACAATTACTCAGCTATCTAAACTGGTACCATGAGAGAACCTCAACCCGATTTTCAGCGCCAGCCTCATTTCTTTGGCCTGTGCCTGGTTTATAATTAGGATAACTTTCACTCTCACTCTGTCCGAAATAGAATCTGGAGTAATGCATACTAAGCAGAGAACAGCTGCTGCCAGTAAACACCCACGCAACAATGCTTAAGAACTGAGGCCTTTATACACTAATCTAATTTAATTTAATTTATTCAAATTTATACCCCGCACCTTCTCCTAAAAAAGGACCCAGGGCGGTGCACAGGAAAATTTAAAAACAATACAAATATACAAAATACCATTTTTAAAAACTATTAAACCCGTACCCTGTGCTAAAATAGTGTAAAATCCCCCTAATTAAAATATAGCTAATAACAGTCAGGAACGGGAGGTTATGCTAGGCCGGCTTGTTGGAATAGGTGCGTCTTAAGACGCTGGCGGAAGAGGCGGAGGGCTGAGATGGTGCGTAGTTCAGGGGGCAGGTCATTCCAGAGGGTAGGGCCCGCCACAGAGAAGGCCCTTCTCCTGGGCGTCACCAACCGGCATTGCTTGGCTGACGGCACCCTGAGAAGGCCGTCTCTGTGGGAGTGGATCGGTCGAAGGGATGTATGGGGCAGGAGACGGTCTCGCATGTAGCTAGGCCCCGAGCCATGGAGAGCTTTGAAGATGGTTTAGGTTTTCCTCTAACTTAGCATTTTTCTTCAGGCATAAAGTAGAGACTGATACGGTTATCACAAAATAAGAAAAAATGACTAGCTAATGAACATTATTTCATGGAATTAAATATTAGCAGAATCTTAGGATTGTGATAGTTCATGTAGTCCTCGACATAATCACAATTAAGTCCAAAATTTATCTGTCTAAGCAAGAAATTTATTCAGTGAATTTGGTCCCATTTTGTAGTCTTTCTTGCCGCATTTGTTAAGTGAGTCACTGCAGTTGTTAAGTTAGTAATGGTGGGTTTCTATGATTTTTACTAGCGGTTTGTTCATGGATGCGCCCTCGTGCGCAGAAGCATCTGGGCAGGTGGGCGGAGCCTCCTGACACCGCTACTACTGGCTCGCCCGATCCGGGCTGAACCGGTAGCAACCCACCTCTGGTTAGTAACACAATTGGTAAGTAAATCTCGCTTCCCCATGGACTTTGCTTGCCCGAAGGTCGCAAAAGGGGATCACATGACACACACCCCAAAAAGAGGCTGCAACCGTCATAAATATGAGCAAGTTGCCAAGGTATCCAAATTTTGATCATGGGGATGCTGCATTGGTTATAAGTGTGAAAAACGGTCACATGTCACTTTTTTCAGTGCCGTTGTAACTTTGAGTAGTCACTAAACGAACAGTTGTATGTCAAGGACTACCTGTGCTGCATTTGGCCACTGTGTGATATTTTTTTTGTGATTTTGTGTGTCTCCATCCTCTCTGTCCTATAAACCATGCTTAATGGCTAAATGTATTGTGTAATTATAGGTAATGGTGGCTTGTTCCACTACCAGGATTAACTAAACCCTAACTTAGTGTGATTTGTGTACCCATTGCGTTTTGTAAACTCTGCTGCACTGTATTGCTTAATACGATGTATCAAATGGGACTTATTCAGTAAAGTGCACTTCGCTAACCACAGGTTTGCACAGTAAGTGAACCTAGCCGGTCCCGGTGAGTAGCTGCTTAAACCACAAATGTATATCACATTTATTTCCAGTGATGACATTTGGCTGCCTTGAGAACCAGACAAATAAGAACAAAAAGAGCTACTAAGAGTCTGGAAAAAAGCTTAAATCTCCCAAGAGACATTGGAAGTCAGTCAACGTTTTATGGTGGTTCTCTTCCTTCCAGTGGGTGTTGGTTGATGGGTAGGGATCGTCCCTCTAGGCCCCTCATTTGTGGGGCACCATAGAGTTCCATTCTCTCTCCCTTCCTTTTCAGCTTCTATATGAAGCTGTTGAGTGAAGCCATCTGCCAGTTTGGAGTTTGGTAGCATCGGTACATGGATGACACCCAATTGTATCTTTTGACCTTGTTGGCCAAGTTTGCAGCTCCTGACAAGAAGCAATGGATGGAAACCAATCAAGGAGACAACCAACCTAGAACTAAGGAGAAATTACCCGACAGAACCGATGGAGGGGAAAATTAGATTTCACCACTGCTTTGACATTAATTAATTATATACACCAGTGGTGGATTCTGGATCCCGTTGCAACCAGTACGGTGCAATGGGGCCCGGCGTCCACTATGTGGACGTGCGCAGCAGGCCGCATGCGTACTTACTGTCCGTGATGTTCCAGCTGCTCAGCAGAGCATTGCGCAGGCACCATACGCTCCATGCACATGCGCGAAAGCCCTGATCAGCTCAAATACCGGTAAGGAGAGCAGGCAGGCGGGTGGCCCCTCCAGTGCACTATACTGGAACGGTACCTCGTGCTCCCAGCAGGCACCAGTATGCCCGTGCCAGGGTGTACCGGTTGTATCCCGCCACTGATATACACTTAATTAGTTAAAATAATAATGAATTGAAATTTGGGTTAATATCAAACAGGAAACATGGCTAAATGGCAGCATGTCATCTCCCGGATTGATTTTGAAAAAGGTAAGCAATTTCAGGCCTGGTAAATATTTGAACGAGAGATCACTGAACCAGGACATTGAGACAACATCCGAAAAGACAACAATAACTATCTGGCTTTATACTGTTGACAAGAAAATTACAGGAACGGAATTAAACTTGATTGAAGGATGGACTTTCCCTTTAACCGGAGAAGAGGAACTGCTCAGTGGTTGTTTCCCCATTATCCCTCCCCCAATTCAGGCAGAGATGAGCCCTCAATAAGCATCTCCACTTGTTTTTAAGATTTCTCCCCTCCTTTGTCACCTAAAAGATATTGGAGGGCTCCAGTTGTCAGCTGCAAATCTTCCAGAAGGGTCAAGTTGTAAAAAATAAAAATGGGTTAGTAGAATTACAAACACATCTCTCGTCTTGTCAACAACCTAATTGGGGGATGTGCCCTTTGTCCTCAGATATTCACTGACATCATAGGAGAGATTCAGTGTGAAACATGAATGGAACGCATAGCATTTGAATACACACATCCCGATGTCCCCGCATGTTTCTGGAATATTTTTAAGCAGCTTTATTTATCTTGCAGGATGTAGGACAGGACTGCCAGTCCCCCAGCACACTTGAAATAGGAGGCTGGCACCACCCCCAGGAGAGAGTTCCATCCTGATGCAAAGGAAGAAATGTCACCGAGATGTTTCTGCAACAGCTGTCACACCCTCTCCTTGTGTTAGTTACGGAAGCACCAGGAAGGAGCTAGCAAGGACAGTCACAGACTGGAAAGGGTGTCCCTTCCTGGCAGGAGCCAGGGAGAATTGAAACCAGTTTCAGCAAAGTGGCTGTTGATTACCATTGCAAACAGTGGTGGCTTATAATACAATAATACAATAGCAGAGTTGGAAGGGACCTTGGAGGTCTTCTAGTCCAACCCCCTGCCTAGGCAGGAAACCCTATAGCATTTCAGACAAATGGCTATCCAACATCTTCTTAAAGACTTCCAGGGTTGGGGCATTCACAACTTCTGGAGGCAAGCTGTTCCACTGATTAATTGTTCTCACTGTCAGGAAATTTCTTCTCAGTTCTGAGTTGCTTCTCTCCTTGATTAGTTTCCACCCATTGCTTCTTGTTCTGCCCTCAGGTGCTTTGGAGAAGAGTTTGACTCCCTCTTCTTTGTGGCAGCCTCTGAGCTTCCTACCAGTTTGGACCGGTTCGGACGAACTGTTAGTGGTTTGGCGGACTGGATCACTGGAACCAGCAGTGATCCAGGACTGCCACACCTCCAAACCGATTCTCCAGGCAGCGCCATCTTGTTTCTTGGTTTTGCCCATGTGCAGGACAATTTTAATTGCACTGTGCATGTGAATGCACTGTACATCAATCGCAGATATGCCCACGAGTGAACCGGCAGTAGTGACTGCTGGAACCCACCCCTGATCACAAAGAACCATTTTGACCAGGGCAGTAATGAGATTCCCAGGCAATTGGCTCGTCAGAGGGATACAATCAAGATCAAGGGAGGTACTAATACCACTCTATAAAGCCCTAGAAAGACCACACCTAGAGTACTGCATCCAGTTTTGGTCACCACACTTAAAAAAAAGATGTTTAGACTCTAGAAAAAGTTCAGAGAAGAGCAACCAGGATGATTAGGAGACTGCCACAGAGAGGAGGAGGGTCTATTTTCCAAGGCACCCAAAGGCCAGACAAGGAATAATGGATGGAAACTGACCAAGCAGAGATTCAACCTAGAAACAAGGAGGAACTTTCTGACAGCGAGAACAATCAACCCATGGAACAGTTTGCCTTCAGAAGTTGTGGGAACCTCACCACTTAAGATTTGGAAGTTGCATTTGGAAGTTGTGGGAGCTTCATCACTGGAAGCTTTCAAGAAGAGATTGGACTGCCATCTGTCAGAAATGGTGTATAGTCTCCTGCTCGGATGGGGCGTGGACTAGATGACCTACAACAGTGATGGTGAACTTTTTGAGGCTTGCGTGCCATAAGGGGGGGGGAGCACAGGGGGGTTGTGTGCCGGCGTGCTGCACCCATACTGCAATGCGCCCCCCAGTGCGCATGCTCACATGACAGACGCTCCCCCCATTTTTACATGCTTTGTTTTGCCCTCCCCAGGCTCCAGAGGCTTTATAGGAGCCTGGGGAGGGTGAAAACAGCCTGCCCCACCCCTCCGGAGGCTTCAGAAGCTTCCCTGAAGTTTCCGGAGGATTAAAAATGTTGCTACGAGCAAACCGGAAGTCACTTCCAGTTTGCTCATAGCGTCGTTTTTAGTCCTCCAGAGACTTCAGGGACCTTCAGGAGGCTTCCCTGAAGACTCTGGAGGACTAAAAAATGGCCCTACGAGCAAACGGAAGTCACTTCCGGTTTGCTCGTAGCGTCGTTTTTAGTCCTCCAGAGACTTCAGGGACCTTCAGAAGGCTTCCCTGAAGGCTCTGGAGCAGGGGTCCCCAACCCCCGGGCCACGGACCGGAGAGGAGGAGGAGGGAGGAGGGGGCAGCCCCCTGAGCAGAGCGCGTGGGAGAACGCAGGTGCGGCTGTTCGCGCCGTTGGAGTGTGGCTCTTCCTCCTCCCTCGTCGGCGGAGGGACTCCTGGGCGCCGATTCCCTTCCCTGCTGGCATGCCAGCCACTCGTTTTTTCCAGGGGCTGCGGAGGCTCCGCCAGCGGGGGAAGGAACTGGCTGGAGTGGAGGAGGAGGGAGGAGGGGGCAGTCCATTGGGCAGAGCGCGCGGGAGAACACAGGAGGATGGTGGGGGCTCTTCCTCCACCCTCGTCGGGAGGGTTGCTCCGGCGGCGCACAGGAGTCCCTCCGTCGACGAGGGTGGAGGAAGAGCCCCCACCATCCTCCTGCGTTCTCTCGCGCGCTCTGCCCAATGGGCTGCCCCCTCCTCCTCCTCTCCAGCCCTGCAGCCACGGAGCCTGAACGAGCGAACGAGCGACCAAGCGCGGCAGGCGAGCTGAGGAGGCTGGGGGGGACGACGACGACGACGACAGACACACATAGAGAGACAGAGAGAGGGAGGGAGGGAGAGAAAGATAGACAGAGACACAGAATGAGTGATTGAGTGAACGCAAGACAGACAGACACACGGACACACACACAGAGTGACAGAGATGGGCGGATGAAGGAGAGAGACAGAGAGAGAAAGAAATAGCGAGAGAAAGGGAGAGAAAAAGAGAGAAAGAAAGAAATAGCGAGAGAAAGAAAGAGAGACAGAGACAAAGAAAGAGAAAGAGAGAGAGAGAGAGAAAGAAAGAAAGAAAGAAAGAAAGAAAGAAAGAACTTATGACCACAGTTGAGGCCAAAAGTTTGGTTGCTAACCAAGATCATTGTTAAGTGAGTTTCACATTTTCCAAGTTGGCCCCGCCCACCCAGTCACATGACTGCTGAGCCACTCAGCCGGTCCGCAGAATTTTCTTTAAAATGAAACCGGTCCCTGGTGAAAAAAAGGTTGGGGACCCCTGCTCTGGAGGACTAAAAAATGGCCCTACGAGCAAACCGGAAGTCACTTCTGGTTTGCTCGTAGCATCGTTTTTAGTCCTCCGAAGGCTTCAGGGAAGCTCCTGAAGCCTCCAGAGGGCCTCTGTGTGTGTGTGGGGGGGGGGGGAGGCTGATTTCACCCTCCCCAGGCTTATATAAAGCCTGGGGAGGGCGAAAAATGGCTTTAAAAATGGCTGAATCAGCTGGCCAGAGGGCGCATATGCACTGGCCAGCTGACAGGGCGACACCTTGCGTGCCCTGCCAAATGGCTCCGTGTGCCACCTGTGGCACGCATGTCATAGGTTCGCCATCACTGACCTACAAGGTTTCTTTCAACTCTAATCTGGAACAGTCAAAATATGCCATGAGAGATGGAAAGAAACCAGATTTGTCCTTTCCTTTGCCAATGGGTAGAGGGACGCAGTGGTGGAATGTAAGAACATGGTCCAAAGAGACAGAAAGATACTGATCAGAATTTCTGGCCCTTAAGTTTTATGAAATTATCTTTTTTTTAAAAAATCAGGCAAATTGTCAAATATACAAATATGAAAAGAGCTTTATTGCAAAATTCTAAAACAGACAAACAAACAATTATGAAATAGCTTGTCCATGTAAGAGCAGCACAGAAAAGGAAGTTGAAAATTTTCAGCCAGTCATTGAAAATCATAATTATTCTAGAAAGAGAAAAAAATTATAGGTGGATTAATTTATTGTATACAATTTCAAGGGTTTTATTTTTTATAAAGGGACAAACACATTTAGAAGGTAATAGGTCTCTGCCCCATTTGGAGAAAAGCAAATCTGTCACATCCATGGAGATTGCATGCAAAAAGCTTCATCATTTGTGGGGTCCTGTGATCTTGGTGGTTTCCTTGTAGACATTTCATTACCAAACTAGGTAACATCATCAATGTTAAGCCTGATGTTTATGTTACCTAGTTTGGTAATGAAAAAATCTGCCAGATAACCACTAAGCTCAGAGAGCACTAAGGACTCCACAGTTCAACTCTGTGCTACAAATATTCTCTTCTATCTATACATCAGTCTGTCTGTGGCCTAGAGGTAGAGCTCTTGCCTCACAAACAGGAGGTTGTGAGTTCGATCCTAGGTAGAGGCAGATGTAGGGTCTCCTGCTTGGGCAAGGGGTTGGACTAGATGATCTGCAAGGTCCCTTCCAACTATTTTATCTATCTATCTGTCTATCTATCTATAATTTCCATGAAAACATGGCCTTTGTTTCAGAAAGAAAGATGTTAGATTTTATATTAGATTTGTAACCCACTTTTCCTCCAGATCATCAGGGTTGTACATCGGAAATGGATTCAGAATAACAGAGTTGGAAGGGACCTTTGAGGTCTTCTAGTCCAACCTCCTTGCTTGGGCAGGAATCTTAGAGAGGGCTGTAAAGCACTGTAAAGCGGTATATGTCAAAGTGCTATTGTCAAATACTATTATTGTTCTCTCTTCCAGGTTTTCTCTGCCCAAATCACACTCTGAGCTGTGAAATGGTGACTGGCTCAAAGTCACTCCGTGAAGTCTCCACGAACGAAGGGGGCCTTTGAGTATAGTAAGCGAAGAGAAAATACTTACCAGGGCAACCGGCTTGTATCCAAACATCTTCAGAGTCATTGCTATCAATGGGTGTGGCCACGATTTCTTGGATGGGTGTGGCCACGATTTCTTGGATGGGTGTGGCCACGATTTCTGTACTTTTCAAGCTCTTTAAGGAGCAGATGGCACTGTTTGTCAAAAGGCAGTGCTCTGGGTGTTTGTTTTCATCCCCAGATGTTTGTGATGCCATTGGTTCTTCTCTAGCACCTACTGTTTGGGGGGCTTCGTCTACAGTGAACTCTGCATTTTGCCTCTCCTGTAAGAATTGAAACACATAAGAGTCATAAGTCAGCTCTCCAAGCCAGATAAGGTCTGTGTCTGTAAATCCTCCCTCGAAAGGCTTTGTTGGATAAGAATGAACAGAATTCACAGTCAATTAATAAAAGGGTTTTTTGCCAGGACAAGGAGTTTGCTTCATGCTCTTGGGAAGCCTATGTTAGGATATTCAGTCTTATATTGGGTTGACAATATATATATGAGCCTATGTTCTTAAGGAGTTATGTAGCTTTAAGAACTGTGTTTGAATTCTGATTGGCTGTGATTCTCAGCTCTACCATAAAGCAAGCTCAGAATCACAGTCCGTTCCCTTTTCGATTCCCTTTGATTTCCTTTTCTGTTTGCCGTCTGAGAAGCTGAAGCTGAATATTGAAGGAGGAGGAGTATTTGTTTTGCATCACTGTAAGATAACTGTGTTGGGTGAAGGACTGTTATTATTGTTTGAGAAGTTAGTCGGAAGAAGTATTTTAGATGCTACAAAGTAAAGACTATTTATTTTCTTACTATCAGAGTTTGTAGAGCTTGTTTGTGGTTAAAGCAACGTATCTCTTTACTGTCCGGTGAATTACACTATTCCGCATTTATTTCTAAACACTGGTTATGGGACCAGAATTGTAACACTGGTTCTGAACCCAGAGTTGCTAACAGCCTCGATCAGAAGAGCAAACAGTAGCTGTGCAGGATATGAGCCCAATCACACATGTTGCTAAGACAAGACAAAATGCTTACAAAAAGTGGCGGTGCAATTGGGTCTTCCTTCAGCATCACCAAACCATCCTTCTCCTCGTATTCCAGGTCACCCTCGGTGTCGTTCTGCGACTTATACTCCTCACTGTCAGTTTCTGATTTGGTGGGCTGGTAAGAAAATAAATATATTCATAAGACCTGCAATAATTCCCCCCCAAAAGGTCCAAATCGCTCAATTGCACAAGAAAGCTTTTGTGGCTATAACCTATACAAGCAAATCCCTGTTTTAATAATAATAATAATAATAATATTTATTTATTTATTTATTTATTTATTTATTTATTTATTTATTTATTTATTTATTTATTTATTTATTTATTTATTTAATTCGATTTATAAACCGCACCAATCTCCGTTGAGACGGACTCTGAGCGGTGCACAGGACATTAAAATCTAAATAGTAATAAATAACAAATATACAAAGTTAAAAAGAAATTAAATAATAAACCTGTGCTAAAATTCCCATTAAAACCTATCTAATTTAGCTAAGGCTCTATCGTTCCAAGATTTAAATTCTATGCCAGTCCAGCTTGCTGAAAAAGATGTGCCTTAAGTGAGCGGCGGAAGAGGGGAAGGTCCGTGATAGTACGAAGTTCGGGGGGGAGGTCGTTCCAGAGGGCCGGCCCTGCCACAGAGAAGGCCCTTCCCCTGGGGTCGCCAGCCGGCATTGACCGGCTGTCGGCACCCTGAGGAGGCCCTCTCTGTGGGAGCGAATCGGTCGGTGGGAGGTATGTGGCAGGAGGCGGTCCGGCAAATAACTAGGCCCCGAGCCATGGAGCGATTTAAAGATGATAATAATTTATTAGATTTCTAAACCGCCCACTCTCCCCGAAGAGGTTGGTGTTGGTGTTATTTACTGCTCAGTAAACGATACAACTATAAAGAGTGTGGGGGATATTCTAACAATTAGACAGCTAGTGTACAGAAGACACAACCCATTTCTTCCCCACAATGGCACACCTTTTTAAGAACGTGCAGAAGATGTAAGAAAACCTATTTGTAATTGTATACTTTTTTCTGGCTTCCCCAATGATTAAAGGTAAAGGTTCCTCTTCCATATATGTGCTAGTTCTTCCCGACTCCAGGGGGCTGTTAGGATATGCAGCCTTATATTTGGGTTGACAATATATATGAATCTATGTTCTTAAGAAGTTATGTAGCTTTAAGAACTGAACTAAATTCTGATTGTGTTTGATTGGCTGTGCTGCTCAGGATTACCATATAAGCAAGTCAGGAACACAGTCAATTCTCTGTTCGATTCCTGTTCGATTCCCTGTGCTGAGAAGACTGTGAAGAAGGGGAATTGTTTTGCATCACTGTAAGATAAACTCTGTTTGGTGTAGGACTGTTATCATTGTTATTTGAGAATTCCCTTCAACCGATTCGTTCGCACAGAGAGGGACTTCTCCGGGTGCCGTCCACTAGGCCAGGGGTCCCCAACCTTTGCCACTTTAAGTCTGAAGGACTTCAGCTCCCAGAATTCTCCAGCCAGCTTTGCTGGCTGGAGAATTCTGGGAGCTGAAGTCCTTCAGACTTAAAGTGGCAAAGGTTGGGGACCCCTGCACTAGGCAATGCCAGCGGGCGACTCCCAGGGGAAGGGCCTTCTCTGTCGTAGGCCCTATCCTATGGAACGACCTACCCCCCCGACCTCAGAACAACTCCGGACCTCTGCTCCTTCCGCCGAAAGCTCAAAACTTATTTCTTCCAGCAGGCCGGCCTGGCCTAATTTATCTTTCCTGCCTCCAGTCTGTATATTTAAATTTTAATTGGGTTTTTAGGGGTTTTTAGTGTTTTAGGATTTTAGGTCTTAGCGCAGGGCTATAGTAGTTTAATCGGATTTTAGATTTTTATATTGTTGTATGTTTGTATGTTTTGTAATCCCCTGTGCACTGCCCCGAGTCCCTTCGGGGAGAGGGAGCGGTATACAAATAAAAATTTGATTGATTGAGAAGTTAGTCAGAAGAAGCATTTTAGTTGCTACGAAGTAAAGACTATTTATTTTCTTACTATCACTGTTTTAGAGTTTGTTTATATTATATTATATTTATTAAATTTCTATCCCGCCCTATCTCCCAAAAAGGGACTCTTTGTGGTTTACAGCAGGGGTCTCCAACCTTTGCAACTTTAAGTCTGAAGGACTTCAGCTCCCAGAATTCTCCAGCCAGCAAAGACTTAAAGTTGCAAAGGTTGGAGACCCCTGGTTTACAGCAACGTAGCTCTTTACTGTCTAGTGAATTACACTATTCCGCATTCATTAGCTAACATTGGTTAAGGAGCCAGAGTTGTATTACTGGTTCTGAACGCAGAGTAGCTAATAGGGCCGGTGCTCATCTCTGTTACAAAGCCGAAGAGCCAGCGCTGTCCGAAGACGTCTCGGTGGTCATATGGCTGGCATGACTAAACGCTGAAGGCGCACGGAACGCTGTTACCTTCCCACCAAAGGTGGTTCCTATTTTTCTACTTGCATTTTTACCTGCTTTTGAACTGGTAGGTGGGCAGAAGCTGGGACAAGGAACGGGAGCTCACTCTGTTATGTGGCGCTAGGGATTCGAACCGCTGAACTGCTGACCTTTCTGATCACCTGTCTTAGCCACAGGGCCACTGAGTCCCTCCCTGATTACACTCGTTAAACAAACATTTTTATTGCAATCCAATTCTAAAGTGTAAGAGAGGTTGAGGAAGACTTTATGTCTGAAGGACACCTACTACCAAATTTTGCCAGGGAGTCTGAGGAGAAAAGCATATGAAGAACGATTGTAGGAACTGGGTATGTCTAGTTTGATGAAGAGAAGGACCAAGGGAGACATGATAGCAGTGTTCCGATATCTCAGAGGGTGCCACAAAGAAGAGGGAGTCAAACTATTCTCTAAGGCACCTGGGGGCAGGACAAGAAGCAATGGGTGGAAACTAATCAAGGAGAGAAGCAACTTAGAACTAAGGAGAAATTTCCTGACAGTTAGAACAATTAACCTCTGGAACAGCTTGCCTCCAGAAGTTGTGAATGCCCCAACCCTGGAAGTCTTTAAAAAGATGTTAGATAGCCATTTGTCTGAAATGGTATAAGGTTCCTGCCCAGGTAGGGGGTTGGACTAGAAGACCTACAAGGTCCCTTCCAACTCTATTGTATTGTATTGTATTGTATTGTATTGTATTGTATTATTGTATAAAAGGGCTGAGGCCTTCAACACTATTTGCCACCTTCCTGGAGACTCTCAGAGGTCCCTAGAAGCAAAGGATGTTGGTAGCAGGAGGGATTTTGGGGTGACGGTACCTCATAGGTGAGATCCTCTGAATCATCGTTATCTGGAAGGTCTCTGGATAGAATTGTTTCTATCCAGCACTGGGGCTCATCCACAGGAGCATCTTCTTCCTTCTTCCTTTTGCTCCCTCTCATAGAAGGGCTGACAGGCGATTTCAGCGTCTCTGCAAGGGAAGAAAAAATGCTGCGAGGCTGGGAAACACAGGGGTGATTTCTGCACACACTGATTGTCCCAAAGGAAGGCCGAGGAAAGAACCTACTGGATAAAATAGAAGCGTGTCACCCTGGGTCAAAAACAATTGGGCACAAACTCTGTTACTCCACCATTCAGAAGAACGGGGTCCAGCAGAGGACAAACTGTTGTCTAATCTCCTCTTGAAAACCTCCAGTGTTAGAGCACCCACAACTACTGGAGGCAAGTTGTTTCAACTGATTAATTGTGCTGTCAGGGGGAAAAAATTCCTTATTTCTAGGATGCTTCTCTCCTTGATGACTTCCCATCCATTGCTTCTTGTCCTTCCCCCCTCTTCAGGCGCTTTGGAAAATAGGTTGACCCCAGTGGTGGGTTACGACCGGTATGCCCCCAAATGGCCGTACAGGTGCCTGCTGGGAGCACTAGGTACCGTTCCGGTATAGTGCTCCGGAGGGCCCACCCAACCACCTGCACTCCTTAGCGGTATTTGAGGTTTTCGGGGCATCCGCGCATGCGCGCACAGACTGTACAGTGCCTGCACAACACTCCGCCGAGTAACTGGAGTGTCGCGGAGGTGTTGTGGAGTGTTGCAGGCGGTTAAGTATGCATGCATGTGTTGTGTGTATGCACACATGCTGCGCGCATTCATGTGCTAGACGCCTGGCTCCTTTGCATCGTACCGGTTGTACTGGGATCCAGAACCCGCCACTGGTTGACCCCCTCTTCCTTGTGGCAGCCTCTCAAATATTGGAGTATCCTGCCTTAGGCACAAAGCCAGTTGGATGACCTTGGGGTACTCACTTCTGTCAGTCCCGAGAAGGAGGCAATGGCAAATCAGTTCTAAAAACCTTGTCAAGAATCCCCAAACCCCCATGATTTTAATCCTAGAATGGTCTAATGTTGACCTCTCCCCATTCCTAAGAGGTCTCTAAGGGGGTGTGCATAAGTGCCCCAGCGTGCCTTCCATGGCACGGGGCTTAGTTACTTGCGGGACTGCCTCCTACCACACACTTCCCTTCGGCCGATCCGCTCCCACAGGGAGGGCCTCCTCAGGGTGTCGTCTGCCGGTCAATGCCGGCTGGCGGCCCCCAGGGGAAGGACCTTCTCTGTGGCGGGTCCAGCCCTCTGGAACAACCTACCCCCCGAACTCCATACCACCACGGACCTTCGCCTCTTCTGCCGATTGCTTAAAACACACTTTTTTCATCTGGTTGGCCTAGCCTAGATCCTGATATAATTACTGCAGATTTAATTATTGAATTTTAACACTTGTTTTAACAGTTTTAACTATATTTTAGCACAGGCCACATCTAATTTAATTACATTTTAATGATAAGATTGTATTTATTATTGTCTGTTTATTATATTCTTTTTAATTTTCCTGTGCACCGCCCTTATTTATTTATTTATTTATTTATTTATTTATTTGATTTATATCCCGCCCTTCTCCAAAAGGACCCAGGGCGGCACACAGGAATATAAAATACATACAAAATAATACAAAAAATTTAAAAAACCTATTAAATATCAGTCCTGCGCTAAAACTATCTACATTAGTCCCAGCGGAGGTTATGTTAGGCCGGCTTGATGAAAGAGGTGTGTTTTTAAACACTGGTGGAAGAGCTGGAGGTCAGTGATGGTACGGAGTTCTGGGGGTAGGTCGTTCCACAGGGCAGGGCCCGCCACAGAGAAGGCTCTTCCCCTGGGTGTCGCCAGTCGGCATTGTCCGGCCGACAGCACCCTGAGAAGGCCCTCTCTGTGGGAGCGTATCGGTCTGAGGGATGTATGGGGCAGGAGACGGTCTCGCATATAACTAGGTCCCGAGCCATGGAGCGCTTTGAAGATGGTCGTCAAAACCTTGAAGCGCACTCGAAAGACCACAGGAAGCCAGTGCAGCTCGCGCAGGATCGGTGTAATATGGGAGTGCCTCGAAGCTCCCGTAATCACCTGCGCGGCTGCATTCTGAACTAACTGTAGCTTTCGAGTGCACCTCAAGGGAAGCCCCATGTAGAGAGCATTGCAGTAGTCGAGTCGGGATGTCACGAGTGCCTGAGTGACTGTGCGAAGGGCAGCCCGGTCCAGTAAGGGGTGCAATTGGCGCATCAGGCGTACCTGATGAAACGCCCCCCTGGCCACGGCCGCCACATGGTCCTCCATGGACAGCCGGGAATCCAGGAGGACACCCTTAGTCCCATTGGGGAGATAAAGTTAAAAGTTAAAGTTACTGTCCCTGTCCTACTGTTTCCATTTATTTGTACCCATTTACTGTGTTCATATTTATGTTAGAACTTATACCTGTTCTCTTTTACATGTTTGACAAACTCACTCAATAAATAAATAAAAGTTGCTAGGCCTAGTCCAAGCAGCCCCCAGGACTGTGTACCCGGGGAGAAAAAGCAAGCTGTTTATGTAGCATTGCAGACTATCCCAGCCTAATATACCGTATTTTTCAGAGTATAAGACGCACCTTTCTCTCCCCCCCCCCCAAAAGAGGGTGAAAATCAGGGTGCGTCTTATACACTGAATACAGCATTTTTGGTCTTCAAAAACCCCACCCCCTTTGCAAAAAAGGACATGCAGAGGGTTTGGGAGGCTTGTAAAGGGCTCCTGAGGGCTGGGGGAGAGGAAACACCAGAAAAGAATGGGCCGTTTTTGCTCGTTTTTGCCCTCCCCCCCAGCCCCCAGGAGCACTCTACAAGCCTCCCAAAACTCTGCATGCCCCCCTTTTGTGTGTGTTTGTGCATAAAACGAGGTGTGCAGAGAGTTTGGAAAGCCTGCAGAGTGCAAACCCCTTTTTACAATATTACCTCTTCAAAATCATGGTGAGTCTTATATTTCGGTGCGTCTTATAGTCTGAAAAATATGGTACCTTACAAAATATACCTTACCGTGTTTCTCTGAAAATAAGAACTAACCAGAAAATAAGCCCCTAGCATGATGCTCATAATATAAGCACTGCCCCAAAAACAAGCCCTAGTTAAGATCATCAGCCAGAGAGAAGCATTTTAGTACCATATTTCCCCCCAAATAAGATATAATACATCTTTTAATATAAATTAATATAAGACCAGGTCTTATTTTTGGGGAAACAGGGTATTAGTTATTCTTTCCAACATTTCCAGAGTTTGGAAAAACAAGAAGGGGAAAAAAACCTTGATCCCATTCCCCCTACTGGTTTTTTCCTGACTTACCTTCAATTTCAATGCTCTGACACATGCTATGTAAAAAGCCAAGGGCCATCTGAAGTCGGACCGGGATGATGGCGAATAGGATCTGAGCCACCGTGCCCAGGCGGTTCTTGGCAGGCTGGCGCTTGCCGTCACGAGGCTTCACCATAAACAGGCAGCGAAGCCAGGAACATCCCCTGTGTAGCCACTGTAGCTGGGACAGTTAAGAAGGAAAGATAAGTGTGAATACACCAGTCATTATGGTTGATCAACATGTTTTAAAAGCCGCCAAACCTGTGTTCACAAATCATCACCCAGCAAAGCAATGTTGTCATTTAGCAAAATGTGCAAACCCAAACAATTCATCCTTTTGTCTAATGCGCTAAAAAAAAAAACAACCCAAGTTATTTCTTCTAGCAGCTGTTAGCACCTGCATCTGCAAGGGACAGAGGCATAAATGAAAATATCTTGAGAACCCTTCCTGCAAGGAAGGAGACTTACCATTTCCCTTAGAATTCAGTTACATTACTGAAGTTTATTACTATTACAATTCTCCACCCCCCCCCCCCACCTCCTTCAGAATCCAGCTGGACCTTTCTCTAATTTAAATCTATCATTCTGTGTCCTGCCCTTGGGACAATAAAAAAATAAGTTTTGGTTTTTTTGTAGGGTCCATTCAAGAAATACCCCATTTCTCCTTTCCCTAACAATCTCCCTAGTATTTGCAACGGGAAGAGCAGTTGCAACCCAACATAAGGACTAGTCTGTGCGTTTAAGTGCAAGTGAGTGCTGTGGCGATCAAGGTATTTTTCATTTATTTACATTTATATCCCGCCCTTCTCCACAAAGGACCCAGGGCGGCGCACAGGAAATTTAAAAATATACAAAAGTACAAGAATAAATACATAATTTAAAATAAATATTAAATTATCCCGATCCTATGCTAAAAACCAAATTGTTAAAATACCCAATTTAAAACTTTCTAAAAGTCCCCGTGGGAGGTTAGGCTAGGCCGGCTTGTTGGAAAAGGTATGTCTTTAGACATTGGCGGAAGAGGCGGAGGTCGGTGATGGTACGAAGTTCTGGGGGTAGGTTGTTCCACAGGGCAGGGCCCGCCACAGAGAAGGCCCTTCTCCTGGGTGTCGCCAGTCGGCATTGTCCGGCCGACGGCACCCTGAGAAGGCCCTCTCTGTGGGAGCGTATCGGTCTAAGGGATGTATGGGGCAGGAGACGGTCTCGCATGTAACTAGGTCCCGAGCCATGGAGCGCTTTGAAGATGGTCGTCAAAACCTTGAAGCGCACCCGAAAGACCACAGGAAGCCAGTGCAGCTCGCGCAGGATTTACCATTTCCCTTAGAATTCAGTTACATTACTGAAATTTATTACTATTACAATTCTCCCCCCCCCCCCCCCACTCCTTCAGAATCCAGCTGGACCTTTCTCTAATTTAAATCTATCATTCTGTGTCCTGCCCTTGGGACAATAAAAAACAAGTTTTGGTTTCTTTGTAGGATCCATTCAAGAAATACCCCATTTCTCCTTTCCCCAACAATCTCCCTCCTATTTGCAACCGGGAAGAGCAGTTGCAACCCAACATAAGGACTAGTCTGTGCGTTTAAGTGCAAGTGAGTGCTGTGGCGATCAAGGTATGAATTACACACGCCAATTGTCGTAAAGGTTCCACTCGCACATGCATGTTAGTGATTCCCTAAACATGCCCAACTTGGAGAAAGTAGGATAATCTAAAAGGCACAGTAGGATAGGGCCTTTTTTTGCCAGTAATGGAAGGAAAAATGCAGGAAACCCTGAAACAAAACAAGTCATTTTTTACTCATTTTCCAAATCATCACCTAGGACAGGGGTCTCCAACCTTTGCCACTTTAAGTCTGAAGGACTTCAGCTCCCAGAATTCTCCAGCCAGCAAAGCTGGCTGGAGAATTCTGGGAGCTGAAGTCCTTCAGACTTAAAGTGGCAAAGGTTGGGGACCCCTGACCTAGGATACTTGGCTGAAAATACAAGCCTGCCCTGAGATGTTTTTTGCCCCCAAAATGTCAACCCCTCCCTATTTTCCCTCTCTCTCCTCCTCCCCCCCCCACCTGAAACACAAGGGGTGGAGGGCAACTTTAACAGATTAACAGAGTTGCATGGGACCTTGCAGGTTATCTAGTCCAGGGGCCTGCAAAGTTGGCTTTTAAGACTGGTGGCTGGTGGACTTCAACTCCCAGAATTCCCCAGCCACCAGTCTTAAAAGAGCCAACTTTGCAGACCCCTGCTCTAGTCCAACCCCCTGCCCAAGCAGAAGATCCTACATCTGCCTCTACCTAGGATCGAACTCACAGCCTCCTGCCTGTGAGGCAAGAGCTCCACCTCTAGGCCACTGTGCAAACAAGTCTTACTTACCAGAAAAGTCAATGGCTGGATCCAATCTATTATTTTAAAACATACTTTCCAGGCGGGTTGTGGGCTGTCTTTGAGGGGAAGTGTAGAAATCTCCTAGAGGGGAGGTGCAGAAAGGCAGAAATCAGCTGCTAACACATTAAAAACATTTAAGAAGCGTGCAAGCCACCAGGTGGGATGATTCAGAATACCTGCTAACTGGTCAATGGGGCCATTGCAAGTTACTTTGAGGTAAATTATCCCAGGGAAACAGCCATTCTTCTTGAATAGTTTAAGTTGCAAAGACTGCAATTCCCAGAATTCCTCAGCCAGCATGCTGGCTGGAGAACTCTGGGAAATGAAGTCCATACCAATTAACATTGCCACGGTTGAGAAACATTGGTTTAGAGCAGGGGTGGGCAAACTTTGCAACTTTAAGTCTGAAGGACTTCAGCTCCCAGAATTCTCCAGCTTTGCTGGCTGGAGAAGTCTGGAAGCTGAAGTCCTTCAGACTTAAAGTTGCAAAGTTTGCCCACCCCTGGTTTAGAGGGGGAATTTCTTGGAATTTCAAAAATGGAGAATATAGAAGTTCTTCCAACTCAACACCTGGCTTTGGGGTCGAGAGGGAAGGACTGGCTCAAACCCTTCCCCCATTAAATAACCTTTCCCCTTTCAACTCAAGTTCTAAGCATAGACCAACAGCACCATTACTTGCTGAAACAAACTTCTTGTTCGTCTTGTAAGGTTCCAGCAGTTTCCCTGAAATGCCAAAGAGAGTGAGACTCCAGACGAGGCTTGCAAAAAATATCAGCTTTTAGTTATGGCCATAGCAAAAGATGGGTGACAAAACTATATCCAAAACATACAAACAAATGCATGTAAGGAATAGCCACACCCTGCACAAGTGGCTCAGAGTATTATATACATTTTAGGCAGATACAAAGTTTACCCAATCAGAGACAAAGATTCATTACCAACATGATCTTTGTTCAAGCTCCTGTCTCTGTCTACCTTATCTGTGGAGTATTCCTATAGCCTTGTGTAGGGGGTGGCAGCCCCCCTTTGCCAAGTTGTTTTTCCGGCAGAATGCTTTTAGGATTTATGAGCCAGGAAAACTCCCTACTTTGGTTCCTTTATCTATCGGGCCTCATATTCCTGTGTAACAATTTTCTTCTAAGTTTTCAGGAATGTGCCTAGCTTTGAAGCCAAGAATAGAAGCGAGACGCAGCAGTGAGATAACATTTGCAGTCCAGTATTAAGGTTATAATTGGCTAAGCTACAGAACAACTAATTTCAGACAGTATACAATAATATAAGCAGAAGCCAATAACAAAGCTTAATTTTTAATAAATGATTTCTAGCAGTATATCATATCAGAAGCAAACGGCAAATATTGGTTTAATCAGTAACAATTCTGTAGTAACATAAGCAATTCATAATGAAAGCAAACAGCCAATATTGATTCAGATTGATTCACATGCTCCTTCAGTCTATTCCCCCCTCCCAATAGTATAAATGCAATGACAATACCTGGGGCATAGATTTTTCTCCTTTTTGCTCCATCGTGACTGAAAAAGAAATAAGTGAAGTCGACCCTTTCAATTAGGTTTAAATAGACTCAGCCCCAGGTGCAATCCTTCCAAGCTTTAGCTAGCCAGCTTCCCTCCTCACCAAAGGCTGCCTTGGATCCTGATCCTCAAAATACTTAAGGATGGGTTGTAATAAAGATGCTGCAAATAAGGGTTTGGCATGCTAAACTCTGAAATGCTAACCCTTGTTAAACTCACCAACCACAATAGGCTACATGTGAATTCAGCTGGGAGATCTTGAACTGGCTTACTGAAGCAACTATGGAAATTGAGAATACAATATACAATAATACAATAACAGAGTTGGAAGGGACCTTGTAGGTCTTCTAGTCCAACCCCCTGCGTGGGCAGGAACCTTATACCATTTCAGACAAATGGCTATCTTAACATCTTCTTAAAGACTTCCAGGGTTGGGGCATTCACAACTTCTGGAGGCAAGCTGT
The DNA here is from genome assembly GCA_039707465.1 of Rhabdophis nuchalis. Classification (NCBI taxonomy): domain Eukaryota; kingdom Metazoa; phylum Chordata; class Lepidosauria; order Squamata; family Natricidae; genus Rhabdophis; species Rhabdophis nuchalis. The sequence goes on from CM077643.1 coordinate 30,623,315, forward strand.
TCCAGAGGTTAATTGTTCTAACTGTCAGGAAATTTCTCCTTAGTTCTAAGTTGCTTCTCTCTTTGATTAGTTTCCACCCATTGCTTCTTGTTCTGCCCTCAGGTGCCTTGGAGAATAGTTTGACTCCCTCTTCTTTGTGGCACCCTCTGAGATATGGAATACTGCTATCATGTCTCCCCTGGTCCTTCTCTTCATCAAACTAGACATACCCAGCTCCTGCAACTGTTCTTCATATGTTTTAGCCTCCAGTCCCCTAATCATCTTGGTTGCTCTTCTCTGCACTCTTTCCAGAGTCTCCACCTCTTTTCTACATCGTGGCGACCAAAACTGTATGCAGTATTCCAAGTGTGGCCTTACCAAGGCACTATACAGTGGCATTAACACTTCACGTGATCTAGATTCTATCCCTCTATGCAGCCTAGAACTGTGTTGGCTTTTTTGGCAGCTGCTGCACACTGCTGGCTCATATTTAAATGGTTGTCCACTAGGATTCCAAGATCCTAGAAGAGAAGAGACCTTGGAGGTCTTCAAGTCCAACCCCCCCCCCACACACACACTTAGGTAGAAAACCCTATGTCAGCCTCTACTATATTTGCTTGCTATCGGCTGCCATAGAAATGGGGAGGGTGGGGGTTTGTGGTATTCGGCAGGGGGAATTACTGGTGCTGGAGGAGTTATCAAGACAGGAGATTTGTTCTCATCATCTTCTGCTCGTGTTGATGGCTTGTGTTCGGTTTTGGTCAAGGTCAACCGTCTTGGCATACCAACTGGATGAGGGCTTTTGAAGATGCACCCCACACAGTGGTGGGATACGACCGGTGCTGCCTGCTGGGAGGACCAAGTACCGTTCCGGTATGGTGCTCCGGAGGGCCTGCCCGCCCTCCGTCCTTACCTGTATTTGAGCCGACTGGGGCTTCCGCACACAGAGCGTAGGGCACCTGCGCTCTGCTTCGCCGAGCAGCTGGAGCATCGTGAAGCATTGCGGGTGGTAAGTACAGATGCACACATTGTGCGTGTGCTGTGCACATGCATGTGGTGGACACCCAGCTCCGTTGCACCATACCAGCTGCAACGGTGTCCGGAACTCACCACTGACCCCACGTGACACGTTAGGGAGTTGCAGATTGGACATTGAGTTGGGGTAATTTGGGGCTGGGAAATGTTTGATATGTACATGTTTGTGCCTTTTTGGCTCAGATCTTGCTTTTCTTTTGCTGCTATCAATTCGTATCTAGTAAAAGGCCTTTTTCAAATGGAACTGAGGTTTTTCTTTCTTGGATATTGAAAGAGGCATGCATGACACCCTACACCACTTCAGACAAATGGCTATCCAACATCTTCTTAAAAACGTCCAGTGTTGGACCATTCCCCAACTTCTGGAGACAAGTTGTTCCACTGATTAATTGTTCTGTCAGGAGATTTCTCCTTAGCACCTGGCATTGAAGAATCTCCAATCTGCAATCAAAGAAGGTGGTTTTAGGCTGATCATGGCTTGCAACCCTGAAGCTCTCCTCTTGGATGGTACATTTAGGAAGTTTGGGCAGCAGTGGGATATCATTTGGCTAAAGCAACGTGTAGGAGAAAATAGGGGCTTAAAGCAGGGGTCTCCAACCTTTGCAACTTTAAGGCTGAAGGACTTCAGCTCCCAGAATTCTCCAGCCAGCAAAGCTGGCTGGAGAATTCTGGGACCTGAAGTCCTTCAGCCTTAAAGTTGCAAAGGTTGGAGACCCCTGGCTTAAAGGGTCTGGAATCTAAGTCTTTGCGGGATTATTACATACTGGAAACAGTTGGCAGTGGTTGTATGCAGATTGCGTAATTGTCTATTGGTCACATGAAAGACTAAAGATGTGTGCATGACATATTTCGTTTTTCAGTCAGTTTTTGATTCTGGCCATTGTCTGGATAAATTTCTTCAGTTTTCTTTGCAATGTTTTTGAAGTGGTTTGCCATTGTCTGTTTTCTAGGGCTGAGAAGGAAGAACTGGTTTGCCTGGCCTTTATTTACTTGTCCTTTGCTCAATCCAAGTTTCTTGCTTTCAAACGTCCTATTCTAGACCTTAACTAACTCAACTGCATGAAGTGACTGGGTTAAAAGGGTTTGGCTAATTTAGAACTGAATTTTATTCTTTGGAAAAAAAAAAGGTGAGTAACCCTTTTGGTTGAACTCAACTCCTGCTTTGGAAAGCAATCATTTGCAGCTTTTGTGGGACATATTTTAATTCTACTTCTCAGTTGCTTGATATCCCACTCAATAACTTAGTAGCCTCATCCTGCTTAATTTCTAAGCCTGGATTCATGATGGTGAACCTATGGCATGCGTAGCCATTTGTTAGGGCATCCGAGGCACTGCCCTGTCAGCAGGCATGTGTGTGCTGGCCAGCTGATTTTGGCCTTCTTTTGAGGCCGTTTTTCACCTTCCGGAGACCCTCCAGAAGTCACAATGCCCAAACTTCCAGGTTCCCCGTAGGTCAGTTTTTCGCCCTTCAAGGGAACCTCCTGAAGGCTCTGGAGGTTGAAAATCGGCCCTATGAACAAACAAGAAGTCACCATTCCTGAAATTCCGGGTTCCCTGTAGGTCTGTTTTTCGCCCTCTGGAGTCTTCAGGGAGTTCTTGAGGCCTCCGGAGGGCGTCTGGGGGTAGGGGGAAGGCTGTTTTCGCCCTCCCCAGGCACCTAGAAAGCCTCTGGAGCCTGAGGAGGGTGAAGAAACCTGCGCCAAAAGCAGTGTGTGTGTTGCTGGTTGCATGCACATGCACACGCAGGGTGTGTGCGTGCACATAGCATTATGGGTATGGCATATGCCTTTGCATGACCCCCCCTGTTTCTGCCACGGGAGCCAGAAAAGGTTCGCCATCCCAGGCCTAGATGAATCAGCCACGGGCTCTTCACTTGCTGAGTTCTTTTTTTTTTTTAATTTAATTTATTTATTTATTTATTAGTAATGTAGTAAGGAAATGTCCTTCTGGGTTTGGCTCCAAGTGGGGAAGAAGACACTGGAGACATGGAGGCTGCTTGGAAAGATGGTTTAATGGTGGACAGGACCACATGGCTGGGGTCCTGAGCAGAAAAGGTGCTTACATGCTTCAATGTTGGTGGACAGGAAGAGAAGGGCTGAGCAAGGGGCTTGCAGGGCTTTTTATCAACTGTTTGGCCCCACCTATCTGTTTCCTGTTCCTGTGTAAGAACTGTACTCTGATTGGTTGCCAGGCTCCCATGGGCTGAGTCCAGGTTTGGTAAGGCAAGTTTTACCTTAATCCCATGACTCTGGAGCTGAAGGGGAGAAGTCTTTATTATGTAAAGTGGACTAGCCCAGGTTGCTTAATGGCTCATTGACAAAGGGGGGGGGGGGGGCAGGAGGCTGCAGGAGACAAAACATGTTTCTTCCTTTTCACATCTGGGGTAGAATAGTATTCTGCCTTTTCAATATTTCCTAGTGCATTTCATTTTTCTGAGAGAGAGATGGTTGTAACTTCCCACAGTAAAACCAAAATACAAAAAGGAAAAATCGGCAGGGGGTAGAATATGAAGGGAATGAATAACATATATTGTGTTTGGAATTACTAGGGTTGCATATAGCGGAAGTCAGGGGGTTGGGGGGGAAGGGGAGGTTGGGGAGGATTAGGGAGGAAATTATATTGGTACTTGATTTATGTACTCTAGGTTGAAAGAGGGGGGGGGAGGAAGGGTATAATATTTGGTCTTGATTCATGTAGTTTATGTTGGGGGAGGGGGGGTAAAGGGATATAATATTTGTATTTGATTTATGTTTTTTCATGTCACCGCCCTGAGTCCTAACAAGGAGAAGGGCGGGGTATAAATTCGAAAAAAATTAAATTTAAATTAAACAAAAATTAAATTAAATTAAAAAGGTGGGGGGGGGGGGGAAATTTGTTGTTGAAAAACTTTTTCAATTAAAAAAAAAAAGGAAAAATCATCATTCTACATTGTATCCTTTGGAAAGTATGTTGACTGGTTACACATAACTCTTGTGCATTTCTAGGGCCATTATTACTCATGAATAATCTCGTTTTATAGATTTTTACATCCAAAGATTCATTGTATATCTTCATATCATTACACCAGAATTCTCCTCTAATATTCCATATTTGGTCTACCTTCTTCAGACAAGTCTTACTTAAACATAAATCACATAATGGCATCCATTGACTATTCCAAACATACATGCATACATACATACATACACATATATAAATAAAATCTATAATTTTTCTGTTGCTCTTATTGTAACTCATTGTTTATTAACTGGTAGTTCTTCAATAACAATCTAAAACAATCTAAAATTTGCTAAAATCCTCCCCCATTTTATTAAACTTGCTGAGTTCTTATAGGAACAGAGCAGGGGTGGACTTCAAAAATTTCAGCAAGGGGTTCTCTGCCCCGTTGCTGGGTGGGTGTGGCCATGGTGGGTGTGGTCTAGTCACCCTCATGCACCGGGGGAGGGGGGGCATTTTTGCTCTCTCTGGGTTTCAGAAGCTTTCCTCAAGCCTCCAGGAGGGGGAAAATAGCCTCCCCAGGCTCCGGAGGTCCTCTGGAGGCCAGAAACCGGCCCATTTCCAGTCTTCCCGAACTTCCGATAAGCCTGTTTTCCGCCCTCCCTGAGCCTCGTGCCCTGCACTTAACTGCATCAAAAATGGGCTGCGTAAGGATTCCTGGGAGGGGTAGGGTGGGCGGGGCCAGCCAGGAGTGGGATTTGGGGGTTCTTGGAACGGCAAAGAATCTTAGCTAGAGGTTCTCCCAAACCCCTGCAGAACCCCCAGCGGCCAACCTCTGGAACAGAGCCCATTAAAAAAAACCCAAAGGTTTTAAAGATTGCTCCTAATCAAATACGTATTCATTATTCATTCATTACACTGATTTATAAATCTAAGGAATGCCTAGCTTTCAGGACTCTGGGCAGTTTACTGAAGGAGTATATAAATCAATATGAATCAATATTGGTTTCTTATCCTGTCAGAAATTAGTCGTTTTCTAGCCTAGCAAATTGTAACCTTAATACTGGGCTGCAAATGTTAACTCACTGCTGCGTCTCGCTTCTATTCTTGGCGTCAAAGCTAGGCACATTCCTGAAAGCTAGTAGAAGAAATTGTTGCATGGGAATATCAAGCTGCATAAGGAACCAAAGTAGGGAGTTTTCCTGGCTCATAAATCCTTAAAGCATTCTGCTGAAAAAACAACTTGGCAAAGGGGGGCTGCCACCCCCTACCCAAGGCTATAGGAATACTCCACAGATAAGGTAGACAGGTGCTTCTAGGTGTTCACTTATTTGTTGGAAAAGATAATTAAACAACAAATAAGTGAACACCTAGAAGCAAACAAAGTAATAGCCAAAGGTCAACATGGGTTTGTCAAAAACAGATCATGCCAGACGAATCTAATTGCATTCTTTGACAAAGTGACAAAATTAGTGGACCAGAGGAATGCTGTCGATATAATTTACTTGGACTTCAGTAAGGCATTTGATAAAGTAGACCATAACCTACTATTAGATAAAGTAGAAAAATGTGGGTTAGACAGCACCATCACCAAATGGATTCGCAACTGGCTGACCAACCGCACTCAACGTGTAGTCCTCAATGGAACTGCATCTACATGGAAGGAAGTATGCAGTGGAGTCCCCCAAGGCTCTGTTTTAGGCCCAGTACTCTTCAACATCTTCATCAATGATTTGGATGAGGGGATAAATGGGGAACTCATCAAATTTGCAGACGACACCAAGCTGGCAGGAATAGCCAACACTCCAGAAGATAGGCTTAAGATACAGAAGGATCTAGACAAACTTGAACACTAGGCACTATCTAATAAAATGAAATTCAATTGTGAAAAAAGTAAGGTTCTACATTTAGGCAAGAAAAACAAAATGCACAGGTACAGTATAGGTGGTACCTTGCTCAATAGTAGCAACTGTGAGAGGGATCTTGTAATCCTAGTAGACAACCATTTAAATATGAGCCAGCAGTGTGCAGCAGCTGCCAAAAAAGCCAACACAGTTCTAGGCTGCATAAACAGAGGGATAGAATCTAGATCATGTGAAGTGTTAATGCCACTGTATAGTGCCTTGGTAAGGCCACACTTGGAATACTGCATACAGTTTTGGTCGCCACGATGTAGAAAAGACGTGGAGACTCTGGAAAGAGTGCAGAGAAGAGCAACCAAGATGATTAGGGAACTGGAGACTAAAACATGAAGAACGGTTGCAGGAGCTGGGTATGTCTAGTTTAATGAAAAGAAGGACCAGGGGAGACATGATAGCAATATTCCGATATCTCAGAGGGTGCCACAAAGAAGAGGGAGTCAAACTATTCACCAAGGCACCTGGGGGCAGGACAAGAAGCAATGGGTGGAAACTAATCAAGGAGAGAAGCAACTTAGAACTAAGGAGAAATTTCCTGACAGTTAGAACAATTAACCTCTGGAACAGCTTGCCTCCAGAAGTTGTGAATGCCCCAACCCTGGAAGTCTTTAAAAAGATGTTAGATAGCCATTTGTCTGAAATGGTATAAGGTTCCTGCCCACACAGGGGGTTGGAGTAGAAGATCTACAAGGTCCCTTCCACTCTGCTATTGTATATTGTAAGATGTTGGATAGCCATTTGTCTGAAACTGTATAGGGCTTCCTGCCTAGGCAGGGGGTTGGACTAGAAGACCTCTAAGGTCCCTTCCAACTCTGCTATTGTATTACTGTATTACAGAGACAGGAGCTTGAACAAAAGAATGTTTTAAATAAGGTGACCAGATTTCTACTTTCCTAAAGCGGGATACCATCGACGGGGGGGGGGGGGCTTTCCCAGCTCCTCACCGCCCACTTCCCTCGCTGGCCGGGGTGCGCGCAGGCTGACCCCCCTCCCTTCCTCCCCTCCCTGAGCAGGGCACCAGCAGGTAGGCATCTGTTGGGGGGACGGCGGCGGGGCTTCCGGCCGGCTGCTCTCAGCGCATGGCGGCACAGCAGAAACTTCAGGGCCGTGCGGGCTCCGGCTGGCTCTCCTCTTCTTCCGCCCCCTGGTGCCTGTCTGGCTCCTCCCTCGCTGACCCTCCCCTTCCGCCTGCCTGCCAGCCCGCCGCTTCCTACCTCGTGCCTCTGTCTGAGCACGTGCAGAGCGCCCGCCACCTGCCCGCTGCCGCCCCAGGCAAAAAGCGGGACATTTTGAAGAGGCCGCGGGAGGTGGGACTAATTCTTTGAAAGCGTGATTGTCCCGCCAAAAGCGGGACGTCTGGTCACCTTAGCTTTAAAGATCACGTTGGTAACGAATCTTTGTTTCTGATTGGGTAAACTTTGTTTCTATCTGACTAAAATGTATATAATACTCTGAGCCACTCTTGCAGGGTGTGGCTATTCCTTACATCAGGGATCTGCAACCTTTGCAACTTTAAGTCTGAAGGACTTCAGCTCCCAGGCTTCTCCAGCCAGCAAAGCTGGCTGGAGAAATCTGGGAGCTGAAGTCCTTCAGACTTAAAGTTGCAAAGGTTGCAGATCCTTGCCTTACATGCATTTGTTTGTATGTTTTGGATATAGTTTTGTCACCCAGCCTTTGCCGTGGCCCTAAATAAAAGCTGATATTTGTTGCAAACCTCTTCTTGAGTCTCACCCTCTTTGCCGTTTCAGTGGCTTGGGGAAAACTGCTGGAACCTTACATTACAATATTAAGTACCAATAAAAGCATCCTTTTAGTTAGAAATCAAATGTCTAGGATAACAATCTCACAGCGACTCTGAGTGGCATACAAGATTAAAACAGACCTACCATGTAAACCAAAGGTATTTACACAGAGATGGATATAGGTCGTTCTTGGCTTACAACAGTTCATTTAGTGGCCATTCAAAGTTACAGTGGCACTGAAAAAGGTGGCTTATGACCATTTTCCACACGACCCTTGTAGTGTCTCCATGGTCACATAATCAAAATTCGCTTAGCTACTTTCTTGCTTAGCAACAGAAATTTTGGGTTCAATTCAGTGGTGGGTTCCGGATCCCATTCGTACTGGTTGGAACAGGCTCGGCGCCACCCACATGTCTGCGTGCATGCATCTATTTACCTGCGACGCTTCCGCAAGCCTCTGCGATGCTCCAGCTGTTTGCCGCAGCATTGGGCAGGCACTGTATGTGCTATGTGCATGCGCAGAAGCGCCAAAAGCACAAAGCACAGGTAAGGAGCGAGGGCGGGCAGGTGGGCCCTCCAAAGTACCATACCAGAACGGTATCCGGTGCTCCAGGCAGGCTCCGGTATGCCCGTACCGGGATGTACCGCCTGCAACCCACCACTGGTTCAATTGTCGTCGTAGGTCAAGGACTAACTTTAATTTTCTTCTTCTGGACTTCCTTGAAAGACTCACATTACCCCTCCATTTATCCTTGTAAGATTTATTTTTCCTTGTCCAGAACAAATTCTGACTCATTTGAGTAGCTGATCCCCCCCCCCCCCCCGCCTCCTCCTCCTCCATCATTCACAAGGTCCAGTTTAGCTTGGAACCGGTTTTTGGTTAGGAATGTTTCCTGACCTTTAAGGATAACCCACCTTCTTGTTACATAAAACCCATCCCTCCGTTTCTTGCGCTTTGGAACAATAGACAAGAGGTTGTGTTTTGTGATCTTTTGTGTGATTTCCATTGAGGTACTTGATAAATGGTTTCATTTCGTCCTTCAGCTTTGCTCAAGTTGATTTCCTGGTGAAAAGAAGATTGGTGGGGTGGGGGTGGGGGATCACCGATCCTTTTCTAATCTTTCCTGCTTTTCAAAAGGCTCAGCCTGACTCACCTTCTCTTTGCCAATGTCTCGTCCAGGTTTCTATGCCACATGATCCATAATGCCACTGTTGGTCTCTTTGCATCTTTTTCTCTGGCCTTGAGGTTAAGCACCATCCTTCTCAAAGTCCAGCTGCTTAAGCACTCCTTGTAAATTTCTATTCATATATCTATATCTATATTGCCAAAACATTGCCAAGACAATCTCAATCTTACATGGGAAAAGACCCAAATACAACAAAACCAGCATATCTACACCCGTGAAAATCTACGAAAACAAATATCTATATCTATATCTATATCTACATCTACATCTACATCTACATCTACATCTACATCATCTCTATCTCTATCTCTATCTCTATCTCTATCTCTATCTCTAGCTCTCTATCTCTATCTCTATCTCTATCTCTATCTCTATCTCTATCACTATCTCTATCTCTATCTCTGTCGCTATCGCTATCGTTATCTCTATCTCTATCTCTATCTCTACCTCTACCTCTATCTCTACCTCTACCTCTCTCTCTCTCTCTCTCGCTATCGCTATCTCTATCTCTACCTCTACCTCTCTCTCTCTCTCTCTCTATCACTATCTCTACCTCTACCTACCTCTCTATCTCTATCTCTATCATCTCTATCTCTATCTCTATCTCTACCTCTACCTCTACATCTATATATGTCTAAATCTATGTCTGTCTGTCTGTCTGTCTGTCTGTCTGTCTGTCTGTCTGTCTGTCTGTCTGTCTGTCTGTCTGTCTGTCTGTCTGTCTGTCTGTCTGTCTATCTATCTATCTATCTATCTATCTATCTATCTATCTATCTATCTATCTATCTATCTATCTATCTATATTATGGTCATGGACCAGCTATAGACATCACTTATTACAATATATTAAAAATAACAATAATAATAATAATACTGACATTAATAGTGGATAATAACATCCCTGATAAGGAAATGCATGTCCTCAAACTGTTAAGAGTCATTTCCTAGTTTACATGGGAGAAAAGCCGATAAGTTTGTGAGTAAATATATTGATCCAGAAATTGTTAAAGATATCTTCAAAAAATTGGTACAAATTGACAGCTATAATTCTGTACTCAGGTTGTTGTTGTTTTCCTTGTGGACATTGCAGCAATACAGAATTTTGCCGCTGCATGCGTGGTAGACGGGTTTGAGTCCTGGAGGAGTAAGCCTACATAAACATGGTCTGCCCACCCTGGTAATCTCTCTAGTAAGGGGAGAATATATGCTGACCTATAAATTCTGTATAACTCACAGTACAGCACCCCTTGTAAAGGATTCCTCTTGAGAAAGCATCCACGCTGCAACTCAGCAGTCTGGAGCATAAGGCGATAAGGCGATAGAACGTGGCTGCTGGATGCAGGATGAACCATCCCTAAACGAAGAGCATGACAACTCCAGTGTCTCCCACCCATTGGCTGCAGACGTCACTGGAGCGAGGAGATTTGGAGCCAAGTGTATAAAAAGAGGCTGAGCATCGCAGAGAGATGGCCAAAATGCGCTGTGGAGCCTTCTGATGACTCAAGAGGGATGGCTGGAAGCGATTTGTAATTTTTCACGGGGAAATAAAATGGCTTTTCAGAACCACCCCATCAGCAGCTCTCCCAGAAAGCCACAATCTGGGGACTATTTCAGGTATATGGTGACTCCGGACCGCATCCCTGAATTCATCATTCCTTCCTTGGGTCTTCTGGAAGAGCATCGGCGCTTGGGCAAGGCGAAGGCTTTGGCACAGGCGATGCCCCAAGAGCCGGAGGCGCCGAGGAACAGCATCGAGGGCTTCCCACCGGGGTCCTTTCTGACCTGCTACTCCAGAGTCGAGGTGGATCTGGGGCTGAACGATATACCTGCCGATTCTGTCACCCGAGCTGCTTTGTCGCTGCCCCATTTGCCAAAGATCGTCACTCCCTACGGCTTCGTGTCACTTGGGCAAAGCCCTCAGGTGACCAAGGAAGAGGCCCTTTTCTTCCAGTTTGGTTTGGCTTCCTCCAGGGATCCCAACCCACAGAGAGATCTGGACCCACCAGGAGGCCACCGATTCCACAGCGATGTTGACAAGGGGCAGGCAGGTTGTAGACACATCAGCCTGAGGGGCCACTGTCCATACCGTCCTCAGGGGATTAGCCAAGCTCACCTGCCGGAAAGCAGTTGTAGCTCAATAAAGAACAGGTACGGACTGAAGCTTTCAGATCCCGGCGAAGGACATCCTACGGATGTGTTTCCCAAATCGTCGGCCTTCTTAACAACCCCTTGCTCCAGTCTGGATTGCCCCAGCCGGTCTTTGCAGAAAAGCCCCCAAACTCTATTCCAAAAGATCCTGAAGAAACACTGTACTCACCTGGGGAATCTCAAAGTGGTGAAAAGGTCTTCTCGGTATCCAACAGCAGGAGCCACTTACCATCCTAAGGACTCCAAAACCTGGGATATGATTTCCAAAAAATAACTGAATGTTTCAGAAGTCCTAAGTCGGATGTAACTTTTCAAAATGTGAATGTTTGTTGTGCTCAGTAAAATTTATCTTCTCTCTCCCTCCCTCCCTCCCTCTCTCTCTCTCAAAAATAGTTTTGCAGATGTAAATAGGTTGGCTTGAGGCAGAGAAACAACCAGGTGGGACATTTGCAATCTGAAATTAAATAATGAAATTCCCTCCTTCCCTTCCTCCTTCCATTCCCTTCCCTTCCCTTTTCTATTCCTTCCTTCCTTCCTTCCTTCTTTCTTTCTTTCTTTCTTTCCCTCCCTCCCTCCCTCCTTCCTTCCTCTCACCCTACCCCACTCTTCCTCTTTCTATTAATCCTTCCATTCTTCCGTCCATCTGTCCTTCCTCCCTACTGTTCCTTTTTCTATTCCTCCCTCCCTCCCTCCCTCCCTAACCTACTGTTCCTCTTTCTATTAATCCTTCCTTTCTTTTGTCCATCCATCCGTCCTTCCTACCACCCTACCTTGCCTGACTTCTTCTTTCTATTCCTTCCTTCCTTCCATCCATTCTTCCTCCCACCCACCCACCCTTCTGTTCCTCTTTCTATTCCTCCCTCCCTCCTTCCTTCCCTCCTTCTCTTCCCCCCTCCCTCCCTCCTTCCCTCCTCCTCTCCCTCCCTCCTTCCTTCCCTCTTTCTCTCCCTCCCTCCTTCCTTCTCTCCTTCCCTCCCTCCCACCCACCCTATTGCTCCTCTTTCTATTCCTTCCTTCCTTCCACATGGAACTTCTTGGTATCCATCTACAGCAGTGGTAGTCAACCTGGTGCCTACCGCCCACTAATTGCATTCCAGCTTTCATGGTGGGCGGTAGAGGTTTTGTCCGATGCTGAAGCATTTTCCTTTTTTAAATTTAATTGACTTCCCTACTTTATAAATCCCCATTCCTGTGGAACCGGTGGGCGGTTAGAAAATTTTACTACTAACAGAGATACAAAAGTGGGCGGTAGGTATAAAAAGGTTGACTACCCCTGATCTAGAGCTTTGATTGTTAGATTACCCAGTTCCCTTTTAATCAGAACCTAAGAAATGCCAGCAATCAGTGATTGTGGCTGGCCGCTACCCCACTGCAATTGCAAGAGATTCACCATTTCTCATCTTTACATTTCTGACAGATTCTATGATTTTGATATTATCCCAGTAATAGCTTCTGAGTTAATTAGCATCATAGGAAGAGAAAACCAGATCCAGCCTGGGTCAATAGTTAAATATACGTAAAAGGGAAGGCTGTAATGATGGGGTCGTTCCTTAAACCACGCTTCGTATCTATGGCTTATAGATCTTATTAACTGTGACTTTGTGTGTTTCGGAGGCCTCATGGGTGGGGAGGGAGTTCAGGCTCCCGGACTATAGAGGGTTGGGCTGAGAACTCTGATTGAATCCCTTGTGTAATATCTTGTTTACTTACTTACATAAATATAGTATTACATATGTTTCTTTATAGACAAAGATGTCCTTCCTTAAGAATGGAATTTTTATTCTTGTGCCAATTTATGCTTGGTGACTAAAAGGCTACAGAAAAAAAAAAAACCAGAAGTGGCAAACAAATAAATGGGATGGAATAGAGCAGGGGTCTGCAAAGTTGGCTCTTTTAAGACTGGTGGACTTCAACTCCCAGAATTCCCCAGCCAGATGCTGGCTGGGGAACTCTGGGAGTTGAAGTCCACCAGTCTTAAAAGAGCCGACTTTGCAGACCCCTGAGTTGGAAGGGACCTTTTAGATCATTTAATCCACCCCCCTGCTCAAGCAGGAGACTCTACACACCATTTCTGACAGATGGCTGTCAATCTCTTCTTGAAAGTTTCCAGTGATGAAGCACCCACAAATCTGAAGGCAACTTCTGTTCCATGGATTGATTGTTCTCACTGTCAGAAAATTTCTCCTTATTTCTAGGTTGAATCTTTCCTTGATCAGTTTCCATCCATTATTCCTTGTCTGGCCTTTGGGTGCTTTGGAAAATAGCTTGACCCCCTCCTCTCTGTGGCAGCCCCTCAAATATTGGAAGACTGCTCTCATGTCTCCCCTGGTCCTTCTCTTCACTAGACTAGCTATGCCCAGTTCCTACAACTGTTCTTTTTAGCCTCCAGACCCCTAATCATTGTTGGTCTTCTCTGCACTCTTTCTAGAGTCCCAACATCTTTTTTGGAGTGTGATGAACAATTTTTATTAAAAAGGTATCTGCTTTAATGCAACTATCCCACTTCTGACTTTGGCTACCCTAGACCAATGCTTTTCAAACTTGGTAATTATAAAATGTAAAAAAATAAATAAAAAACCAAGGTAACCACAAAGAAAAAACTGGGACATGAAAGCATTACAGATCCATTCCTGGAAAAGCAAGATGTAGTAGCTTTGATAGAGAAGTCACTTGATAGAGAGGGTCTTCTCCGGGTACCGTCGGCTGGGCAATGCCGGTTGGCGACCCCCAGGGGAAGGGCCTTCTCTGTGGTGTTCCCGGCCCTCTGGAACGACCTATCCCCCGACCTACGCACCATCTCGGACCTCCGCCTCTTCCGCCAACGTCTTAAGACGTATCTATTTCAACAAGCCGGCCTAGCATAGCCCCCCGTTTCTGACTTTTATCCATAAATTTTAATCTTCAGGTTTTAAAATGGGTTTTTTAGCACGGGATTTAATTTAATATGCTTTTAATAATGTATATTGTTTTTTGTATGATTTTAATAATGCCTGTGCGCTGCCCTGGGTCCTAACAATGGAGAAGGGCGGGGTATAAATTTGAAAAAATAAAAAAATAATAATAGTGAGATGAGTAGCATATAACTTTAATAAATAAACAACTGGAGCACCACCAGTTGACAAAATCCCATCAGCATTGAGAAAACCACCCTCAGTCAATTGCAAAGGCAGTTTTACTTGGAACCGCTGACATCCTCCAACATACCTTTAATACCATCAAACAACACCTGTCTATCCCTGATGCTTAGGAAGGACTCAATAGGTAGATAAAATGCCAAATTAATAAATGATTTCAATAACCCTGAGTGGAAATAGAAGGAAATTTCTTTCTTAGAAAAAGAGGGCATGAGATATAGTCAAACCTGGATTAGAAGTTGGAAAACTTGCCTAGGCAGGGGGTTGGACTAGAACACCTCCAATGTCCCTTCCAAAACTCTGTTATTCTATTCTATTCTATTCTATTCTATTCTATTCTATTCTATTCTATTCTAATTCTAATTCTAATTCTATCTTCATCTAGGGGGAGAGGGAGTGACTGACAGACACAGTGACTGACAGACACAGAGAGAGGCAGAGGGGGAGGGAGGAAAGACAGAGAGACAGACAGAGACAGAGAGAAAGAGAGGGAGGGAGAGAGACGGAGAGAGACACAGATAGAGAATGACACAGGGAGGGATTGAATCGGAGACAAGACAGGGGGAAAGAGGGAGAGACAGACATACAGAGAGAGGGAGGGAGGGAGAGAATCAGAGAGAGTGACACACTCAGAGACAGGGAGAGACAGAGAGAGGGAGGGAGAGACAGAAAGAGAAAGAAAGAGAGAGAAAGAAAGAGAGACAGAAAGAAAGAGAGACAGAAATAAAGAGAAAAAGAGAGAGAGAAAGGAAGAGAAAGAAAGAGAGAAAGAAAGAATGAGAGAAAGAAAGAAAGAAAGAGAGAGAAAGAGGGAAGGAAAGAAAGAGCAAAAGAAAGAGAGAAAGAGAGAGAAAGAGAGAGAGAGAGAGAAAGAAAGAAAGAGAGTCAGAAAGAGAGAAAAAGAGAGAGAGAAAGAAAGAGAGAAATGGAGAGAGAGAGAGAGAGAGGAAGAAAGAGAGAGAGAGAGAGAGAAAGAAAGAAAAAACTTATTACCACAATTGAGCCTAAAAGTTTGGTTGCTAACCAAGACTGTCGTTAAGTGAGTTTCACCACATTTTCCAAGTTGGCCACGCCCACCCAGTCACATGACCGCTGAGCCACTCCCACAAAACAGGCCACACCTTCCAGCTCTCAAAAGAAATTTCAATCATGGTATTGTTGATATTTGGCTCTGTTGACTAATGAGTTTGCCCACCACTGATCTAGCCAACGAACTAAAACAGTGAGTCTCAAAATCATCAAATTTTTAAGATGCGGAGATTTCAACTCCCAGAATTCCTCAAGTTGGAGAATTCTGGGATTGAAGCCCAACCATCTTAAGCTTGTTGAGCTTCAGAAACACCAAACTAGAGATTCCTCACCTTTACTGTAACAACTCATGCAGAGAGACAATGGGCAGCCTCCTTTGGAGTTGATGTCCTTTAAGGTCAGAGCAGCTTTCCATTTCTTTTCAAATTAAAATCCGTTTGCAGTGGAACAAAAGAGTTGCTAAAATAGTTTGTGCCTCATCTCTCTGGAAATAAAGCTCATGAATTCCAGGTGATTGATGTATTCTCCCCCCTCCCCCCCCATAGATCTGCCTTCAGTCTTGCTGTTCCCTTTGAGATGAGCTATTCTTCATCCTGCCCCATAAAAAAGAAGTATCAATGACTGGCGGGCTAGACAGAAATATTGCTGTCCATAGGCGAAAGGACCATTGTTGTCAAGAAGAATCTGTGTGCCCTTCCAGAGGACGGAGAAGAGAAAAAGCAGGATGAATCAGAGCCTTATCAACCATAACAGCTGGTTTTTGTAGTGCCCAACGGAAGCCTAATGGCCAAAATTTTGGAATCCTGCCGTTCAGCTCTTGGACCATTCTGCCCAACCTATCACAAAAGAGGTGGAAAAAAATCATCAGATCTAATTGGGTTTTTATAAAAACAGCCGGGCTACTTAAGATTGCAACCAATTCAGAGGCTCTCGACTTGAACCCTGTTTTAAATCACAAGCTGCTCTTTCCATCCATGCTACCATTGCAGTCAATACAATACAATAGCAGAGTTGGAAGGGACCTTGTAGGTCTTCTAGTCCAACCCCCTGCATGGGCAGGAATCTTATACCATTTCAGACAAATGGCTGTCTAACATCTTTTTAAAGACTTCCAGGGTTGGGGCATTCACAACTGCTGGAGGCAAGCTGTTCCAGAGGTTAATTGTTCTTACTGTTAGGAAATTTCTCCTTAGTTCTAAGTTGCTTCTCTCCTTGGTTAGTTTCCACCCATTGCTCCTTGTCCTGCCCCCAGGTGTCTTGGAGAAAAGTTTGACTCCCTCTTCTTTGTGGCACCCTCTGAGATATCGGAACACTGCTATCATGTCTCCCCTGGTCCTTCTCTTCATCAAACTAGACATACCCAGTTCCTGCAGCCGTTCTTCATATGTCTTAGTCTCCAGTCCTCTAATCATCTTGGTTGCTCTTCTTTGCACTCTTTCCAGAGTCTCCACGTCTTTTCTACATCGTGGCGACCAAAACTGTATGCAGTATTCCAAGTGTGGCCTTACCAAGGCACTATACAGTGGCATTAACACTTCACGCGATCTAGATTCTATCCCTCTGTTGATGCAGCCTAGAACTGTGTTGGCTTTTTTGGCAGCTGCTGCACACTGCTGGCTCATATTTAAATGGTTGTCCACTAGGATTCCGAGATCCCTCTCACAGTTGCTACTATTGAGCAAGGTACCACCTATACTGTACTTGTGCATTTGGTTTTTCTTGCCTGTATGTAGGACCTTACTTTTTTCACAATTGAATTTCATTTTATTAGACAGTGCCCAATGTTCAAGTTTGTCTAGATCCTTCTGTATCTTAAGCCTATCTTCTGGAGTGTTGGCTATTCCTGCCAGCTTGGTGTCGTCTGCGAATTTGATGAGTTCCCCATTTATCCCCTCATCCAAATCGTTGATGAAGATGTTAAAGAGTACTGGGCCTAAAACAGAGCCTTGGGGGACTCCACTGCATACTTCCTTCCATGTAGATGCAGTTCCATTGAGGACTACACGTTGAGTGCGGTTGGTCAGCCAGTTACAAATCCATTTGGTGGTGGTGCTGTCTAACCCACAATTTTCTACTTTATCTAATAGTAGGTTATGGTCTACTTTATCAAATGCCTTACTGAAGTCCAGGTAAATTATATCAACAGCATTCCTCTGGTCCACTGATTTTGTTACTTTGTCAAAGAATGCAATTAGATTCGTCTGGCATGATCTGTTTTTGAGAAACCCATGTTGGCTTTTGGCTATTACTTTGTTTGCTTCTAGGTGTTCACTTATTTGTTGTTTAATTATCTTTTCCAGAATCTTTCCTGGTATTGAGGTCAGGCTGATGGGTCTATAGTTTCCTGGATCTGTTTTTTTTCCTTTTTTGAAGATGGGAACCACATCTGCTCTTTTCCAGTCTTCTGGCAGTTCCCCGGTGCTCCAGGATCTCTGAAAGATATAGTTCAGTGGTTCTGAGATCTCGTCTGCCAGTTCCTTCAGAACCCTGGGGTGTAATCCATCCGGTCCTGGTGATTTGAACTCGTCCAGGGCAGACAGGTGCTCACTTACCATTTTCTTCTCTATTTCAACTTGTGTTCCTAATCTGATATTTGTGGTGCTGTTTTTGATTGATTGGACTGTTTTATCCCTTTGTGTAAAGACAGATGCAAAGAAAGAGTTAAATAGTTCTGCTTTCTCCCTGTTGCTTATCATCTTCTTGCCATTTTCTCCCAGCAGTGGACCAATTGTTTCCTTAACTTTTTTCTTATTTTTAACATGTTGGAAGAAGCTTTTTTTGTTATTTTTTACTTTTTTGGCAAGCCTTTCTTCATTGTGAGCCTTAGCTTTCCTCACTTCATCTTTACAGGCTCAGGCTATTTGCTGATATTTTGCCTTGGTTATGTCCCCCTTTTTCCACTTTTTATATTTATCCTTTTTGTCTTTCAATTTGTCAGAGAGTTCTTTATGCAGCCATGCTGGTTTCTTTTGGGAACTGTTATTTTTCTTCTTCATTGGTATTGCGCTGGACTGGGCTTTTATAATCTCATTTTTCAAAATTTCCCAAGCTTCTTGAGTTGTTTTCCCCTTGAGGATTCTCATCCATGGAATCCTTCCCAAGCTCTCTCTGAGTTTGTTGAAATTAGCTCTCTTGAAGTCTAAGACTCTAGTTTGACTTTGTTCAACTACTTTTGTTTGCATAATGTTGAATTCCAGTATTTCATGATCGCTTGCCCCCAAAGTTCCTGTAGCTTCTACACCTTCTATCATTTCCTCTCTGTTAGTGAGAATTAAGTCCAATATTGCTGATCCCCTTGTTCCCTTCTCTACCTTTTGGGAAACAAAGTTGTCTGCTAGGTTTGTTAGGAACCTGTTGGATCTTCCACTTGGTGCAGAGTTTGTTTCCCAATTGATGTCAGGGTAGTTAAAATCTCCCATTACTATTGCAGTGTGCTTCCTACATACCTTAGTTAGCTGGTTAGCAAAAAGTACATCCACTTCCTCTGCTTGGTTGGGTGGCCTGTAGTATAGACCTATGACAATATCATTCCCCCCCCAACCTTTAATATTGACCCAAATACATTCAAGTATTTGCTCTAGGGCAGGGGTCCCCGACCTTTGCAACTTTAAGTCTGAAGGACTTCAGCTCCCTTCTGGCTCAAAGCTGGCTGGAGAATTCTGGGAGCTGAAGTCCTTCAGACTTAAAGTTGCAAAGGTTGGGGACCCCTGCTCTAGGGAATCAGTCTGCATTCACTCAACATGCTAGCCATAATACCATGTTTCCTTGAAAATAAGACAGGGCCTTATTTTCTTTTGACCCCTCCCCGAAATAAGTGCTTGGCCTTATTTTCGGGGAGGTCTTATTATTTTTGAAGTGCAGGAGGTGGTGAGCGTGGTCACCTCATGGCTGCTGCTGTGTTGCAATATTTTCGGGGAGGTCTTATTTTAGCACATGTGCTCAAAAGCCCAATTGGGCTTATTATCCAGGAAGGTCTTATTTTCAGGGAAACAGGATAGCAGTAGCCCTTAGACTTAGATACTGCTTCACGATGCTTTGGTGATATTTGTCCATCATGTTCGAAGAGGACCTTGACCTCTAACAGGTTGTGGGCTGTCCACGATGTATCCGCAGGCAGCTGGTAAAGCCTATATGGGCGTGAAATGTTCTGCCACACGTCGACCAGACTTACGTTGGCAGCTCTGGCAGCTCTGACTTTGCGGAGTGCTTGCTTCTCTTGTGCTACGGTTGGTCTTCTGTCCTCAGATATCTGACGGTCTTACAATAATACAATAGCAGAGTTGGAAGGGATCTTGGAGGTCTTCTAGTCCAACCCCCTGCCTAGGCAGGAAGCCCTATACCATTTCAGACAAATGGCTATCCAACATCTTCTTGAAGACTTCCAGGGTTGGGGCATTCACAACTTCTGGAGGCAACTTCTGTTCCACTGATTAATTGTCCTAACTGTCAGGAAATTCCTCCTCAGTTCTAAGTTGCTTCTCTCCTTGATTAGTTTCCACCCATTGCTTCTTGTTCTGCCCTCAGGTGCTTTGGAGAATAGTTTGACTCCCTCTTCTTTGTGGCACCCTCTGAGATATTGGAAGACTGCTATCATGTCTCCCCTAGTCCTTCTTTTCATTAAACTAGACATACCCAGTTCCTGCAACCGTTCTTCATATGTTTTAGCCTCCAGTCCCCTAATCATCTTTGTTGCTCTTCTCTGCACTCTTTCTAGAGTCTCCACATCTTTTCTACATCGTGGTGACCAAAACTGAATGCAGTATTCCAAGTGTGGCCTTACCAAGGCCTTATAAAGTGGTATTAACACTTCACGTGATCTTGATTCTATCCCTCTGTTTATGCAGCCTAGAACTGTGTTGGCTTTTTTGGCAGCTGCTGCACACTGCTGGCACATATTTAAATGGTTGTCTACTAGGACTCCAAGATCCCTTTCACAGTTACTGCTATTGAGCAAGGTACCACCTATACTGTACCTGTGCATTTCGTTTTTGTTGCCTAAATGTAGAACCTTACTTTTTTCGCCATTGAATTTCATTTTATTAGATAGTGCTATCTAATTTGATGCATCTTGATGGATCAGTGTGCACCATGTTAGACAATCATGTGCCAGGGATTCCCAGGAGGGGGTGTCAATTTCCAGCCAGGAGTGGAATTTGGAGGTTCTCCAAATGAGCCATGAAGTTAACTACAGGTGCTCCTGAACCAGTGGTGGGATACGACCAATACGCCCCGGTACAGGCGTACTGCTGGGAGCACCGGGTACTGTTCCAGTACAGTACGCCGAAGGGCCCTTCCTCCCTCCTTACATGTATTTGAGCAGATCAGGGTTTCCGCGCACACGCATGGAGCGTGCAGCGTCTTTCGCGATGTTCCGCCAAGCAGCTGGAGTGTTGTTGGTGGTAAGCCTGCATGTGTGCGCTGTGCACATTCTGAACTCATGCATGTGGTGGATGCCTGGTCCCATTGCACTGTACTGGTTGCACCGGGATCCAGAACCCACCAATGTCCTGAACCTAAGCGAACCCATAGGCAGCCCACCCTGGATTTGAACCCAACATTTTCTAGCTTTTTTACAAGTCCACCAAGCATGATAAGATGTCCCTTTCATGTTTTCCGTATTTTCAATATAAATTTGAAATACAATACAATACAATAGCAGAGTTGGAAGGGACCTTGGAGGTCTTCTAGTGCAACCCCCTGCCTAGACAGGAAACCCTATACCGTTTCAGACAAATGGCTATCCAACATCTTCTTGTTTTGAAAAAGTTTTATTGAGTTTTAACAATTTTCTAGAGGGTAAGGTAAGGGTTACAGAAACATTTTGAGAACCTTTGCGTCAGAGTCCTTGGCCCATCCCGGGCTACATAATAAAACAATAGTAAAGAAATTTATCCGAAAAAATACTACAAGATAAAGACAAGTGAATACATAGTACATTTCCAATTCTCAGATGGCAGACATGTACAAACATCCTGGTACAAAAGGAATTAAAAAAAAGTTAGTAAAAAAAGAAAGAAAAACAAGCAAAATCATTTTTTTGATCTAAGTCTTTTGGCAATTGTATCTTCTTTTTCTCCCGCCTGGCCCCCAGTGGGCGGGGCCGTGGCCCCCTCCGCCCCCCCTGGATCTTCCCCCAGGACAGAGGAATGTTTTTTAAGAAAGGCTTCCGCCTCAGCAACTGTTTTAATCTTCACTCTTCCTCCTTCCCAGAACACCAGCATCCCTTCGGGCATCGCCCACTTGAACCAGATCCCGTGGTCAAACAATTTTTTGGATAAGAAGGAAAATTTCCTTCTCATTTCTCTAATTTTTTTTGGGACCTGCTTCAAGATAATGACCACCTTTTGTTGGTAAATTAAAGGACCCCCTCTCTGCGCCTTCAAAATTCCCTCCCTGGTTGACCTTCTAACAAATTTAATGTGTATCTCTCTGGGTACTTCATTTATCCTGGCATATGCTGAGTTTATTCTGTAGACTAGGTCAATGTCCCCCCTGATCTCATCTTTAGGTTTATGTAAATAGTCTGCTAAAATTGTGCTCATGAGTTCAGGCAGGCATTCACCAGATTCTTCAGAAATATTCTGAAATCTTAAAAAATATGACATCCTTTCAAAGTCCATCCTAGACATATGCCCAGTTAGTTCCCCCACCTCACTGTTAACATTTTTAAGCTCTCATTTAACTTAACATTTTTAAGTTCTAAGTGTCAGGACATTTCTCCTCAGTTCTAAGTTGCTTCTCTCCTTGATTAGTTTCCACCCATTGCTTCTTGTTCTGCCCCCAGGTGCCTTGGAGAATAGTTTGACTCCCTCTTCTTTGTGGCAACCCCTGAGATATTGGAAGACTGCTATCATGTGTCCCCTAGTCCTTCTTTTCATTAAACTAGACCTACCCAGTTCTTGCAACTGTTCTTCATATGTTTTAGTCTCCAGTCCCCTAATCATCTTTGTTGCTCTTCTCTGCACTCTTTCTAGAGTCTCCACATCTTTTCTACATCGTGGCCACCAAAATGAATGCAGTATTTCCAAGTGTGGCCTTCCTAAGGCATCATAAAGTGGTATTAACACTTCACGTGATAAGGTATAATATACCGTTATACATTCAAATAATTTTTCCTGGAATCATATACCAAAACAGTACCTAATTTTATAAGAAACCATAACCTAATTTCTACATTATAGAAATTCCGGTCCTTAATGTTTTCTGCTTCATTTTTTTCACTTCTTTTTTAAAAGAACTTTTCCTGTGTGTTTTTTTCCTTTCCCCATGTATGAATTTTTGTCATTGTTATCTCTGGGTTCTGTTTCATTTTTCTTTTTTGGTCACTATTTGAAAAGTAATTAACTCAGATCACAGAGACTCAGATCACAAAAATATTTTTTTTCTCTTTTCTTTTATGTACGGTAATTCCTGTAAGGATGTTAATAGAAACAAAATAACTGAATGTATGAAATTTCTGATTATGAAATGTATGACCTGAAATGTATGTACCCCTTCCTATTTCTTTTATTTTCCAATGAATTTAACTTCGAAAGAAGACTCGGAGGCGGTCACCAACCCCGATATGGAAGCTCTAAAATATTGTTAAAATACCCTATTTACCCCTTTCCTTTTATAAGTGTTCCGATATCTCAGAGGCTGCCACAAAGAAGAGGGAGTCAAACTATTCTCCAAAGCACCTGAGGGCAGGACAAGAAGCAATGGGTGGAAACTAATCAAGGAGAGAAGCAACTTAGAACTGAGGAGAAATTTCCTGACAGTTAGAACAATTAATCAGTGGTACAGCTTCCCTCCAGAAGTTGTGAATGCCCCAACACTGCAAGTCTTTAAGAAGATGTTAGATAGCCATTTGTCTGAAACGGTATAAGGTTCCTGCCCACACAGGGTGTTGGACTAGAAGACCTACAAGGTCCCTTCCAACTCTGCTATTGTATTGTATTGTATTGTATTATAAAATTGTAAAACTAATAAAAATTACTTTAAAAAAAAGTAATTAACAAAGTAATCTAGGGCCATTCTTCCTCTAAATTTAGGTTCCAATACTTATCGTGAAACGCTGGTGAAAATCTGCTAAGAACCAAGATTAAATGCTAAACTCTGGGCAGGGCGGTTGATTGACAGCCAGGCGTGGTAGGTTTGACCATTTGCAGAGCATTGGACAGGTCAGTTGCTTTCAGAAAGTTAACCAAAAACAACAAAAGGTGAAATGGCAACAATTTCCCAAGCCGCAAGGTTTATTTTACCTTTAAAAAAAAAAAAAGCAGCAATACCCCGTGTTTAAATAAACCTCTACAAGAAAAGTTGCTGCATATTTACCTGTCTACCAAATTTATACAGCCACTCAATTCACGGATGTGAATCTGGGTGGCGTAGGATAGGAACAACACAATTAAAAGCAGCTTTAAGACCCATAAAAAACAAATATATCAATGAAACCGCAGGAGACAGAAATAAATGATTACTTTCCTAGACATTTTCCATTGGTGTGGCACTGTTGTTTCAATGGCGTTTTGTCTGGGAAAGTCTAAACTCTTATATTTTTGCCATTTTCATGAACTGTGTTAAATAACATAGCTGTGACCGCTGGCAAATTTTGGGAGTTGATGTCCATACATTTAAAAGTTGAGACACACTGCTCTAAGGAGTATCCCTGTTCCTAAGGTCTATTCCAGGGGTTATATTTATTCTGTTCTGGGAACAGAGCAGGCAAGGAACTGAGGCCACACAGGATAACAGGAAAGCTAACCATTTATTACGGCTAACAATTGTGGCTAACTGTGACCAGCTCTTAGATTCAGCACAGCTGAATCTCTGTCTGACAGCTCTTTATATATTCAGCTGTCATACGGAACAGCCGATCAGGAATTGTCTCTTCTCCCGCTTGCGGCTGTCAAAGAGAATAGCCAATCAGTGGGCGTCTCTTCTCCTGCGTGCAAGGTGGACTGGGGTGAAGTCTTGAGACACTACTACAGTTTTCCCTGGGAAAAGTGAATCGCTTTTTAATAAAAGTTTTAATAAAAGTTGGGATTTCTGGTACCTATGGCTGGGAAACAGAGTGTCAGATTTTAATGGGAGTAGTGGTTAAGATTTAGTTAATAGAAATAATTATTACAATAATTGTTTTTTGTAGATTTATGACGGTCACGCAATTGCAATTTATGACACTTTTGGTGGAAACTTATTTCTTGTTTCTGGTAAAAACTGTCCCATAGCAAACAATGAATTTGCTTAATGACCTTGATGATTGCTCAACAACCTCTGCATAAAAAGGTAGTAAAATTGGGTGCAGTCATAGGGGGACCCGCTTTACGACTGTCATGGCTAAAGATGAAATTGTGAGCTCTATGGAGGTCATAAGCCGAGACATCCTCCACAGGCAGTCTTCGACTTATGACCAGAATGGAGCCCAACTTTTCTATTGCTAAGTGAGACAGTTGTTAAGAGGGTATTGTTCCATTTTACAGCCTTTGTTGCCACAATTGTTAATCACTGTAGTTGTTAACTTAGCCGCACGGTTGTTAAGTGAATCTTCATTTCCCGTGGACTTTGCTTATTGGAAGGTTGCAAAAAGTGATTGCATGATTGCAAAGAAGAGGGAGTCAAACTATTCTCCAAGGCACCTGAGGGCAGAACAAGAAGCAATGGGTGGAAACTAATCAAGGAGAGAAGCAACTTAGAACTAAGGAGAAATTTCCTGACGGAACAATTAACCAGTGGAACTACTTGCCTCCAGAAGTTGTGAATGCCCCAACCCTGGAAGTCTTTAAGTAGATGTTAGATTGCCATTTGTCTGAAATGGTATAAGGTTCCTGCCCACGCAGGGGGTTGGACTAGAAGACCTACAAGGTCCCTTCCAACTCTGCTATTGTATTGTATTGTATTGTATCCCGGGACACTGCAAAGGTCATAAATATGAATCCGTTGCTAAGCATCCACATTTTGATCACGGGACCACTGCAATTTTCATAAGTGTGAAAAATGGTTATGTCACTTTTTTTTTTCAGTGCCGTAACTTTGAACTCTGACGACATGAAGTATTTTAAATCAAGGACTAACTGTACTATTCCTGATGAGACAAACACATGATTTGTGTGGACAACCAATACCACTCATGTAAAGAGAGAGAGGGTGTGCGCACAACTGTCACAGTTCACTGGCTCCAATGAGGCTTCATCAATATTTTTATTAGAAAGCAAACAAGATTCTTTCCTTCTTCTTTAAAAAAAAAAAAAAAAGCCCAGCCACATTGGAAGAACAAATAGACACACCACATCAATGGCAGAAGGGCAGCGCCTACGAAGCCGTCAGCCTGCTTTAAATACCCTGTGAATTCGACCTTTTGCAACAGCCGTCAACAAAAGGGAAGAAAGATGGAAATCAGTTGGCCCCCACCACTGTTTGCTTTTGGTTCCAGCCCTGGTTTGTTTTCATAGCCTGGTGGGCAGAGGTGGGTTCCTACCAGTTCAAACTTAATGAAAAGAAGGACCAGGGGAGACATGATAGCAGTCTTGATTTGATTGGATTGGATTGGATTGGATTGGATTTATATATCGCGCCACTCTCCCAAAAGGGACTCGGGGAATTAAAACACAATAAAACACAATAAAGGAAATTAAAACACAATAAAACAGTACAAAAGAATAAATACATCCTAGACTAAATAGAATCCTATTAAATTAGAGATGCCTGTGCTAAAATCAATTTAAAACCCTTATTAAAACTTTGTGTAATTTAAAGCCAGTCAATAATATAATCTCGGAAGTTAGGCCAGGCCACCTAAGTGAAAGAAATGCGTCTTTAGGTGTTGGCGGAAGAGGCAGAGGTCCGTGATGTTTCTAAGATCAGGGGGTAGATCGTTCCAGAGGGTAGGGCCCGCCACAGAGAAGGCCCTTCCCCTGGACATCGCAAGCCGGCATTGCCCGGCCGTAGGCACCCGGAGAAGACCCCCCTCTGTGGGAGCGGATCGGTTGAAGGGATGTGTGAGGTAGGAGGTGGTCTCGCAAATAACTAGGACCCATGCCATGGAGCGCTTTAAAGATGATAATCAACACCTTAAAGCGCACCCGAAAGACCACAGGCAGCCAGTGCAGCTCACGCAATATCTTCCAATATCTCAGGGGTTGCCACAAAGAAGAGGGAGTCAAACTATTCTCCAAGGCACCTGAGGGCAGGACAAGAAGCAATGTGTCAGCCTCCGCTTTGTTGCTTGCTTCGGCTGCCATTGAAATGGGGACGGAGGGGCTTTGGTAATTGGGAATGGGACTGTGTGGTGCAGGAGGGAGATTTGGAGCAGGGAGTATGTTCTCGCCATCTACTTCGCATACCACTGGATGGGGCCGTGCGGTGGTCAAGGTGAACGGTCTTGGATGCCATCCTGATGATGCTCCTGGAGATGAAACCCACGTGACATCTATGGGGATTTCGCATTGGACAATGGGGTGGGAGTTGCTAGGGGAAAGGGGGTTGGACATATTATTGATATGTATGTTTTCGTGCGCTGGGCTCTCAGACTTTGCTTTACCTTGCTGCTATCTTTTCATAACCAGTAAAAGTACTCTTAATTCTTACAAATGGAGTTGAGTGGATTCTTTCTTGGTTATCGTTAGAGGCAGACCTGACACAATGGGTGGAAACTAATCAAGGAGAGAAGCAACTTAGAACTGAGGAGAAATTTCCTGACAGAACAATTAGTCAGTGGAACACCTTGCCTCCAGAAGTTGTGAATGCCCCAACCCTGCAAATCTTTAAGAAGATGTTAGATAGCCATTTGTCTGAAACGGTATAAGGTTTCTGCCTAGGCAGGGGTTGGACTAGAAGTCCTCCAAGGTCCCTTCCAACTCTTGTATTGTAAACTGGTTCAGTCGAACCAGTAGTGGTTTGGCAGCCTGAGTTGAGGGAACTGGCAGCGACCCAGGCCTGCCACACCCCTGAACCAGTTCTTCCAGTCACGCCGTAGGTGCCGCCATCTTGTTTTTTGCTTCTGCACATGTGCAGAGCAATTTTTATTGCACTGTGTTTGCGCGTGAAGTGCCCGTGGCACGGCCATGAGCGAACTGGCAGTAGTGACTTCCGGAACCCACTCTTGCTGCTAGGCAACCTTGATTGTAAAAAGGCCCTCTGTGAATTTAGGGCCACTGTCAACCTCTTCAATTGAGGGTGAGGAGGGGGAAGACTGTCAACCTTGAACCAGGCCTGGCTGAAGCCATCTTGGAGCTTCAGTGCTGCCACACTGGAACTGAGGAATAGGGAGGGTGGATTAGGCATAGCTGGGGTTGTGTACTCATAATAAAATAGTTTCTCTTGGAAACCAAGGGCTTTCTCACACCGGATAGGAGGAAAGAGTGATGTCACCTGACCAGTGGATGCTGCCTTGATTGGGCTATGTGTTTGATTGTTTTGGGGTTGAGGGAAACACTTTTAATTAGGAGAAAACCCAAGACCCTTCAGAGTTGTTTTCACCAGATTTGTGCCAATATGATATCTTCTATTATATAAATAAAAAGTTAACTATGAGTTTGTTCAAAACCGCTAATCTCAGAAACTACTGCACCAACCACCACCAAATTTTCGCACAACGTTCCTTACAAGTGCAGCACTAATGATAAGTATAGATTGTGTGGATGGCACACCGGTGCCAGGTACACGCCACACAAATGTAAAACTGCAGCTCTTCTGTGTGTTTCCCTCACTCACCCCCCTCCCCTTCATGGCCCCTCCCACACGGCCGCTTTTCAGCCCACGTCACTTGCACAAGCAGTGGAACGGTCTGGGTCATATCCGCGACTGTTATAATAATAATAATAATAATAATAAATTCGAATTTATTAACCGCTCCCTCTCCCCACAGGGACCCGGGGCGGTGCACAGGAGGAACTAAAAACAATATAAACAATAAATACAAAAATACATACTTTAAAACACAATTAAACAATATTATCCCGTGCTAAAAATAATTAAAAACCCATTAAAATACATTTGAAATCTATAGACAGAGAGACTATCCAAGGCCGGCCAGTCGAAAGAAATGGGTCTTCAATTTCGTACGGAAGGAGCGGAGGTCAGTGGTCGTTCTGATATCGGGGGGAAGGTCGTTCCAGAGGGCCGGGCCCGCCACAGAGAGAGCCCTTCCCCTGGGCGTCGCCCGCTGACAAAGTCTAGTGGACGGCACCCGGAGAAGTCCCTCTCTGTGGGAGCGAATCGGCCGTGAGGATGTATGGGGCAGGATCCGATCCCGCAGATAGCTAGGTCCCGAGCCATGGAGCGCCTTGAAGATGATAATTAGCACCTTGAAGCGCACCCGGAAGACGACAGGCAGCCAGTGCAGCTCGCGCAAGAGCGGTGTAACGTGGGTGAACCTAGTGGTCCCCATAATTGCTCGCGCGGCTGCATTCTGAACTAACTGAAGCCTCCGGGTGCACCTCAAGGGAAGCCCCATGTAGAGAGAGTTACAATAGTCCAGTCGGGATGTCACGAGGGCATGAGTGACTGTGCGAAGGGCGTCCCGATCCAATAGGGGGCGCAATTGGCGAACCAGGCGAACCTGGTAAAACGCCCTCCTGGCCACGGCTGTCACTTGCTCTTCCATAGACAGCCGGGTATCCAGGAGGACACCCAAATTGCGCGCCCCATCCACAGGGGCAAGATGTTCGCCCCCTATGGCCAGCGTTGGAGAGAGCTGGTTGAATCGGGCAGCCGGAAACCACAGCCACTCGATCTTGGTCGGGTTGAGCTTGAGTCCGCTACTTCCCATCCAGATCCGCACGGCTTCCAGGCACTGGCACATCACCGCTACGGCATCGTTGGGGTGGTTTGGGGTAGATATGTACAGCTGGGTGTCATCAGCGTACAGGTGGTACTCTACCCCAAAACCACGGATGATCTCACCCAGATCTGAGCATGCGCAGCAAGTTACAAGTTTAACAGCTGATTGGCGGAGCCATCTGACAGCTCAGTATAAAAGCGAGCTGTCAGATGGCAACCGCAGCTGTTGCCTGTTAGAGAGCTGCAAGTTACTTTGTTGACCGTTCTTGTTGGAATAAACTTGTTAGCTTTTATTCCTGCCTGCGCCTCGGTTATTCGGCACCCACACTTAGTTCAGAGTATTGAACACTGGTGACGAAGGTGGGATCGCCGTTCTGAGGCCAGGTTGCCGGTCACTATAGCTGAAGTCACTAAAAAGAGCCTCTCCTCCGCCGCCGCTGCCCCCCCTCTGCCCACTCCTCCCCCCAAGGCCGCTGCCAAATCAGTGGCTTCTCCTCCGCCCCCCCTCTGCCAGCTCCCCCCCACAAGGCCGCTGCCGAGTCAGTGGCCTCTCCTTCTCTGCCACCAACTCCCCCCCCAAGGCCGCCAACTCCCCCCACACAAGGCTGCTGCCAAGTCAGTGGCCTCTCCTCTGCCACCGCCCCCTCTGCCAACTCCCCCCCACAAGGCCACTGCCGAGTCAGCGGCCTCTTTTGCCGCCTGCGCCACCAACTCCCCCCCAAGGCCGCTGCCGAGTCAGTGGCCTCTCCTACTCTGCCGCTGGCCCCTCCGCCAACTCCCCCCCATAAGGCCGCTGCCGAGTCAGCAGGCTCTTTTGCCGCCCGTGCCACTGACTCCTCCTCCCCAAGGCAGCTGCCGAGTCAGCGGCCTCTCCTCCTCCGCCGCAAACTCCAATGCCAACATAAGCAACTGAGCCCGGTAGGTAGGTAGGTAGAGGGATAGAGGGAGAAATACAGTAGGTATGTAGGTAGGTAGGAAGGTAGAGGGATAGAGAGAGGGGGGGAAATACAGTAGGTAGGTAGGTAGGTAGGTAGAGGGAGAGAGGGAAAATACAGTACAGTAGATAGAGGGATAGAGAGAGGGGGGAGAAATACAGTAGGTAGGTAGGTAGGTAGGTAGGTAGGTAGGTAGGTAGGTAGGTAGGTAGAGTAAGAGAGAGGGGAGGGAGAGGGAGGGGAAACCGAGGCAGAGAAGAAAGGGGGTCGCTGAGAGGGTCTATGAGGGGAAACTTTTTCATTTAACCAAACTTGGCCACAGCAACGTGTGGCGGGTACAGCTAGTATTCAGTAAAGCAGGGATGATAAACTTGATTTCATTAAGGGCCGCATGAGGGGTTGTGTTTGACCATGAGGGGCTGGGGTGGGCGTGGGCGTGTTACTCATGTTTGGGGCACCTGTGGTGCATGCAGCTCTCCTGAGCTCTGTTTTTGCTGGCAGAGGTACTGCGGGCCGGTCCTTTGCTGTTTCCAGGATGGCCCCGTGGGCCGGATCTAAGCACCCTGTGGGCTGGATCTGGCCCCTGGGCCTTGAGTTTGCCACTCCTGCAATAATGTTATTCTTTGAAGAATTCATCTGCCTCTGAGTTTTGCTTGGTATGGGTCTATTACTTGGAACCCTGACATAGATATTGGAACAATGCTATTATGTCACCCCTAATCTTTCTCTTCATTAGACTAGTCATTCCCAGTTCCTACAACCATTCATCAAACTGCCTCTAGTTCCCAAATCATCTTGGTTGTTCTTCTCTGCACTCTTTCTAGAGTCTCCACATCTTTTTGGTATTGTGGTGACCAAAACTGCATGCAGTATTCCAAGTGTCGTCTTGGAGGTAAAATAATGTGAAGTGTGAAGGGAAGGAGAAGAGTTACAGATACACATTTGCTAGGCCCACAGAAGATATATAATACAATACAATACAATAGCAGAGTTGGAAGGGACCTTGGAGGTCTTCTAGTCCAACTCCCTGCCTAGCCAGGAAGCCCTATACCGTTTCAGACAAATGGCTATCCAACATCTTCTTAAAGACTTCCAGTGTTGGGGCATTCACAACTTCTGGAGGGAAGCTGTTCCACTGATTAATTGTTCTAACTGTCAGGAAATTTCTCCTCAACTTAGAACTGAGGAGAAATTTCCTGACAGTTAGAACTGAACCTGAACCATGCCTCAACTTTAATTTTTCAGCAAGATTAAATGTATTATTTCCAAACACATCTGTGTTCCTGTTGAATTAAGCTGGTTCTAAACAAACAAAGCTCACATCACATTGTTATCATTTGCTTCACATTACCTTTATGTGAATTCATTTTGCTAAGCTAGGATTATGGCTTGCCTCAGAGGAAATGGCTACAGGCCACCTACTGACTGAAAGGTTATAAAAGGTTAGGTTTTTATTAGGTTTTTAGGTTTTATTAGTTTTTTTATACCACCCTACTCCCGAAGGACTCCGGGCGGTGTACAGCCAAAGTAAAACAGAACTTAGAACTTAGAAACAGAGGACTGATTTTTTTAGTGAGGATCAGAAGTAGGGAAAGTGAAAATAATAATTAACGTTCAAAATGCTTCAGGCAATATTGCTACCTGAATGGATTATGATCTGTTTATTTTATTTCTGTTCTATTTATATATTCATCCCTACGTGCTTTGGTTTGCATATTGAAGAGAAAATACTTTAAAATAAACTTTGCATGAATTTTATAAGTCTCAGTTGGCCGAGAGCATTCAAAACTAGACTCAATCAAATTACATTGCGAATTCCTTCAAAAGCCCATACACGTCTTCTGTTCATGCTCCTAGGGCAAGGGGTGTCAAACTCAATTCCATTGAGGGCTGCATCAGGGTTATGTTTGACCTCAGGGATTCGGGTGGGTGTGGCCAGAGCGGGCATGGCCAGCTTGACGGCACTCATGTCGGAAGCATCTGTTGTGGCCCAAGCACTCTGCCAGTGAAAACGGGCTCCCAGACTCCATTTTCAGCTGTGACGACCTCCTGCCACCTCCTGCCAGCAAAAACGGAGCTCGGGGTGGTGGTGGGGGGCTGTGCGTACCCCCCAGCTCCATTTTTGCTGGCAGATGGTGGCAGAAGGCCGTCCCAACTGAAAACGGAGCCTGGGAGAGCTTTGCGCAGCCCTCCCAAGCTCCCTTTTTTTTGGCAGAGGCACTGCAGACTGGTCCTTTGCTGTTTTTAGGGTAATTCCATGGGCCAGATCTAAGCACCCTGTAGGGCGTTAATTTAATTAATTATGAGGCTTGCAAAAAAGAGCAGGGTTTGACTGCATGCTGTTGGCTGCCATCTTGAGAGAGAGAAAGAGGGGGAAGCAGTTTATGAAACTTAAGCTGTAATTTAATTCCCTTGGAGATTTCTCTCCTTTCAGCATTCTATACCAGAACGTTAGATTATCTGGGATTATTGCTAATCCCAGATGATCTAACCTTCCCTTCTTGCATTACTGAAACCATCCAGAATTTCACAAAGATTCTGGCAGGTTATTTTTTTTTTTTAAAAAAAAGTAGATTTGATTAATGCAATGTTTTTCAACAAACTTTAATATGCATGGACTTCAACTCCCAGAATTCCCTAGCCAGTAATGATTCTGCAGGATGGATAAGAAACAGAACCATTACAAAAGGTACACCTTAGTCAAGAAAAGCAGGGAAGTGTGAGACACTCTGAGTGAATCCAGTTTAATTAAGCTATGTATAAAGTGATCTGGAGAATATTTTCATAATTCTGTACTTTACCTGTACTTTAGTTCTTGTTTCCTGAGTTTGCCTAACTCACAGGACTTTGATGGCTATTGGGGGTGGGGGCGGTACAGGCAGTCTTTGATTCTTGTTAAACCCCCCCACCCCACCATCTACTAATTTATTTACTGTGGGCCATATATAAGGGAGCCACAGTGGCTCAGTGGCTAAAAAGACGCCGGAGAACATCTGTGCTCTGGCGGTTTGAATCCTAGCGCCTCGTGAGCTCCCTTCACTTGTCTCTGCTCCTGCCAACCTAGCAGTTTGAAAGCATGATAATGTAAGTAGATAAATAGGCACCACTTTGGCAGGAAGGTAATAGCATTCTGTGTTTTACCATATTCTTTGTGCTGCAGTGCAATGTCATCCTGGACTGTGGAAACATATTTGGAGGCACTGGCTCAACGGCTTAAAGAAATAGTGATGAGCACCACTCCCTAAAGCGGGCTATGATTAGCAGAGTAAAACCCGCAGGGTCATATATGATCCTGCACAGCTCTGTATTCTTCTTGGATCACACCTCTTCAGTGATCCTGCTTTCTCTTAGAACAGGGGTCTGCAAAGTTGGCTCTTTTAAGACTGGTTGGGGAATTCTGGGAGTTGAAGTCCACCAGTCTCAGAGGGTGCCACAAAGAAGAGGAAATCAAACTATTCTCCAAGGCACCTGGGGGCAGGACAAGAAGCAACGGGTGGAAACTAATCAAGGAGAGAAGCAACTTAGAACTAAGGAGAAATTTCCTGACAGTAAGAACAATTAACCTCTGGAACAGCTTGCCTCCAGAAGTTGTGAATACCCCAACACTGGAAGTCTTTAAAAAGATGTTAGATAGCCATTTGTCTGAAACGGTATAGGGCTTCCTGCCTAGGCAGGGGGTTGGACTAGAAGACCTACAAGGTCCCTTCCAACTCTGCTATTGTATTGTATTATTGTATTGTATTAGATAGCCATTTGTCTGAAATGATATAAGGTTCCTGCTCACGCAGGGGGTTGGACTAGAAGACCTACAAGGTCCCTTCCAACTCTGCTATTGTATTGTATTGTATTGAATGCAGTCTTAAAAGTGCCAACTTTGCAGACCCCTGTGTTAGAACAACACTTATTTCTCTTATTCAATCCTCCATTTCACAAAACTAAAAGAGAGCTCCCCATCCATTTATTACACACGTAATCCTCAATTCCGGACCCGAATCGGGATCCAAATTTCCATTGCTAAACAAGGGAATTGTTAATTGAGTTGTGTCTGATTTTGCAATCTCCCCCCCCCCCCCACACCCATGGTTGTTAAGCTAATCACTGCAGTTCAGTGGTGGGTTTCCATTTTTTTTACTACTGGTTCGTGCATGTGCAAAAGCGTCCGGGGAGGTGGGTGGAGCCACCCGCTACCACCATTACTGGTTCGCCCGATCCAGGCCGAACTGGCAGAAACCCACCTCTGCTGCAGTTGTTAAGTGAATCAAGTGGTTGTTAAGCAAATCTGGCTTCCCCCATTGCTGGTTGAAAGTTGGTTGGAAAGGTCACAAATGGTGCTCTAGCACATTGCAACCGTCATAAATACATGCTGGTTGCCATGCACCCAAATTTCGATCCTGTGACCATGGAGAACATGTGACCATGCTTGCAAGTGTGTGAGGACCAATCACAAGTCACATTTTTTTTGGTGCTGTTGTAACTTTGAACGGTCGGTAAAGGAATGGTTGTAAGTCAAGGACTACTTGTAAACTGAATAACGCTAAGAATTAATTCTGTAACTCCACCACGGATCCTTATCCTCTTTTGCGTTCTGCCCTGCTTAATCCACGATTGGAAGTCACCATGTTTCATATAAACAGATGCAGACTCCTGAGATGAAAGGGTTCATAGTCACATTTTAAAACGAAGCTTCCATGTACGGAAGCAGTAAATATCTGGGAATTCCACATAGCGGTTTAACTCCCCCTTGAAGGCTTTCCAGATGACCATGGCTAACCATGGTGAAAACTAATTTGTCCTATTAACTCAATCTTCGATTTATCTGTTACTAGGTGATAACTCGGCATTGCCTGTTTATTTTTCATAGGGGGGAAATATCCGGACCAAATGCAGTTTCTAATGTTGGATTTTCCCTTCCCTTTCCCTTACCAGAGGGAGCCCCCTTGTGGAGTACTGTGAAGCCGTTACCATGGCAACTCTACTGCGCTGCACAGTAGAAGCCATTTGAAGGCACAACAGGCTGTATCGTAACAGAACACACACCCCGAGGGGTGTTAGGGTGTCTTACTCCCACAGTAAGTGTTTCCAGAGAGTAAGTCATCTGGGTACCAAGTTTGGTTGAAATTGCTCAAGGCGTTCCAGTTATGCTGGAACACACACACATACATACACACACAGAGACAGACAGACAGACAGAGACAGATAGATAGATTTCAGCTCAATACATCTTGATGTTCTCCGGACGTGTTGGGCTTCATGTTGCAGGTGGACTTCAGCTCATACCCAGGTCATAGGACCTGGGTACTTACGAGATCGCCTTCTGCCACCGAGAGCCTCCCACTGGCCAGTACGCTCCCATAGAGAGGGTCTCCTCATGGTGCCGTTGGCTAGACAATGTCGACTGGCGACACCCAGGGGGAGAGCCTTTTCCGTGGGAGCACCTGTCCTCTGGAACGAATTGCCCCCGGAATTAAGAACTATCCCTGACTTACGCACCTTCCGCCGTGCTCTCAAAACCATTTTCTTCCAACAAACCAGGCTGGCATAAAGCATGATTTTTAAATTCAAATTTTTATTAATTTTAATCAGGGTTGGTTGGGGTTTTTTCCCCCCAGTTTTAGGCCAAAGTTTAATATGTCTTTTAAAAACTTATTAAACTTTTATATATTTGTTTTTATTCTGGCTGTACACTGCCCCGAGTCCTTCGGGAGTAGGGCGGTATAAAAAACCAATAAACTCCAACTCAACTCATTTGGAAGGGGGGGGGGGATCAGGTTGGGAAATCTTTGCTTGTAATGACATTTACAGTAGGATGTAGATTAAGGGTGAAGATTCAGAAAGCCAAACAAGAAATCCCTCAAGTACATGAGGGGTGGGAGTCACCACTGTACACCAACAATGCTGCCCTACCAGATATTCCAGGAACTCGCACAGCCTGGATGGAGATACCTTGACCTTCAGTGTCACTCTTGCTGACACACCCGAGGAAGACAGCACAACGTCATACCTTTGGGTCGTTCCCTTACACTGCACTGTGAGCCCTGTTTGTTCTAAAACGGCTCCGCCAGGACAAATGCTCAACATTTCTCAGCTTGACAGCTAGAAAGACCCCCTCAAATATTATGATATCTCCCAGGAGATATCAAGCCTACTTGACGAACTCTTTCGAGATTCTCCTGCCTGGGGCCTCCCGGGGATTTGTTTTCAACTTACAATACAATAGCAGAGTTGGAAGGGACCTTGGAGGTCATCTAGTCCAACCCCCTGCCTAGGCAGGAAGCCCTATACCATTTCAGACAAATGGCTATCCAACATCTTCTTGAAGACTTGCAGTGTTGGGGCATTCACAACTTCTGGAGGCAACTTCTGTTCCACTTATTAATTGTTCGAACTGTCAGGAAGTTTCTCCTCAGTTCTAAGTTGCTTCTCTCCTTGATTAGTTTCCACCCATTGCTTCTTCTCCTGCCCTCAGGTGCTTTGGAGAATAGTTTGACTCCCTCTTCTTTGTGGCAGCCCCTGAGATATTGGAAGACTTCTACAAGGCTTTTTGCCAGCTGAACCAGACATCCTTGCTCCTTCTCCATCCCAATTTCTCTCAGCGTTATTTTTGGTGGGGATAACATTGTGCTCAAATCTGCCTTGTTTTGTTGTTCGTTTGGCAACTTTCCTGGTGAATGTTGACAACCCTGAAATGAAGCTGGCTGAAGATACCTTGGAGGCTTCAGGGTTGCCACCAAAGAGAAGAAAGGGCAGGGAATGAGGAAATAGCTAGATGGAGTTTTGTAGCCAAAACAACATAGTTTTCCTGTGGGAACCAAGGACACTCCGGCAGGTGGCTGTCTAGGGGAGGAGTGAAGTAACCAAACAACCAGCCAGCACCTTGATTGGACAACATGACCAGTGACTTAGGGGAAATGTTTACTTTTTAATTACTGTATTTTTCAGAGTATAAGATGCACCAAGATTTTGGAGAGGCAAATTATTATTATTATTTTTGCATTCTGCAGACCTCCCCAAAATGGCCCGTTTTTCACAAAAACGAGCCCCCCCCCAAAAGGCATGGATAGACTTTAGGAGGCTTGTAGAATGCTCCTAGGGGCTGGAGGGGGCAAAATTGAGCAAGAAATGGGCCGTTTTTTGCTCATTTCTGCCCTCCCCAGCCCCCCAGGAGCACTCTGGAAGCCTCCTAAAGGTGATGCATGGTCATTTTAGTGAAGGGTGTGGGGTTTTGGGAGGGAAAAAAGTGCTGTATTCAGTGTATAAGTTCACCCAGATTTTCAGCCTCTTTTTTGAGGGAAAAAGGTGCGTCTTATACTCCAAAACTACGGTAGATGAAAGCCATGGGAATTTTCAGAGTTGTTTTTCACCAGTTGTGCCAATATGATGTAGCCAATAAATTGTTCTTTGAGGAACTAACCTGCCTCAGAGTTTTGCTTTCTATGAGTGCATTACTTGGAATTCTGACATCTGGTCCTTTCAGCCAAAAATGAACCAGCAACCTAAGGATTGACAGTAAACCAGGGGTGAAATTCAGCAGGTTCTGGAGAACCAGTAGCGGAAATTTTGAGTAGTTCAGAGAACCAGCAAATACAACCTCTGGCTGGCCTCAGGATGGGGTGGGAATGGAGATTTTGCAGTATCCTTCCCCCACCACGCCCACCAAGCCACGCCCACAGAACCAGTAGTAAAAAAATTGAATTTGACCACTGCAGTGAACTGGCTGTAGCTGGAAGTAGTGCATTGAATCTTTTAAACATTTATTTATTAGATTTTTTTACCGTATTTTTCGGCGTATAAGACGCACCGCAGTATAAGATGCACCCAGGTTTTGAAGAGGCAATTTTTTTAAAAAAGTAGGTAGGTAGATAGAGGGATAGAGAGGGAGAGAAACAGAGAGAAATGCAGTAGGTAAGTAGGGAGAGAGTAGGTAGGTAGATAGAGGGGGAGAGAGAGAGAGAGAAATATGGTAGGTAGGGAGGGAGACAGAGTGTGTAGTTAGGTAGGTAGGTAGATAAAGGGATAGGGAAAGAGAGAGAGAGAAATACAGTAGGTAGGTAAGTAGGGACAGAGTGTGTGTAGATAGATAAGTAGGTAGAGGGATAGAGAGAGAAAGAGAGAGAAAGAGAGAAATACAGTAGGTAGGTAGGGAGAGAGAGTGTAGGTAGGAAGGTAGAGGGATAGAGAGAGAAAAATAGAGAGAAGAATAGAGAGAGAAATACAGTAGATAGGTAGGTAGAGAGAGAGAGAGTAGGTAGATTGGTAAGTAGATGTTTCCAGGTGTATTTACCCATGTGCTGGAGAAGGAAATCACTGGCCACCTTTGGAACAAATCTTCGTTTCTGCAGGCACAGTACTTGACCAACGTAATTCTCATCAATCACTCTAACTAAACAGCTTTCCAAAAGGGGGAAAAAACCTTTTTGCACTGTGCAAACCTCCCCAAAATCGCCTGTTTTTTTGCGAAAATGGGCCCATTTTTTTTCAAATAAAAGGCATAAATAGCCTTGGAGGGGCTTGCAGAGTGCTCCTGGGAGGACGGGGGGGGGGAGGGGAAACAAGGAAAAACGGCCCATTTATTTCGTGAAAATGGGCCGGTTTTTGGTCAAAAAATAGCATGCATAGCCTTATGGAGGCTTATAGAGTGCTGCTGGGGGCTCGGGGGGGGGGATGCCCTGTTTTTTGCTCATTTCTGCCCTCCCCAGCCCCCAGGAGCTCTCTGGAAGGCTCCATAAGGGTATGTGCACGGCCATTTTGGTGAAGGGGCAGGGCTTCGGGAGGCAAAAAATGCTGTATTCTATGTATATATAAGACGCACCCACATTTTCAGCCTCTTTTTAGAGGAAAAAAGGTGCGTCTTATACTCTGAAAAATACGGTATTTATTACAGGTAGTCCTTGACCTACGACCACAAATGATCCCCAAATTTCTGTTGCTAGGTGAGGTACTAAAGTGAGTTTTGCCCCATTTTATGACCTTTCTTGACACGGTTGTTAGGTGAGTCACTGCAGCTGTTAGGTTAGTAACACGATTGTTAAGTGAATTTGGTTTCCCATTGACTTTGCTTGTCAGAAGGTCAGAAAAGTTGATCACATGACCCTGGTACACTGCAACCGTCATAAATAGGAGTCACTTGCCAAGTGTCTGAATTTTGATCAGGTTGCAACAGTCGTGTGAAAAAAAGTCCCTTTTCCAGTGCCGTTGAAACTTTGAATGGTCACTAAATGAATCATTGTAAGTCGAGCTCGCGTGCAGCCCTCACGGACTCCAGTTTTGCTGGCAGAGGGTTGCAGTGAGCTGTTGCAGCTCCATTTGGGAGTCCATTTTTGCTGGGAGAGCACATGGGCCGCCACAGGTGACCCCGACATGAGTGATGTTGAGCTGGCCATGCTCATACTGGCCATGGCCACCCCTCTACCCACAAGGTCAAAAACAACCCTTGGGGCATAATGATTCTTGAGGCGGGCCAGGAGAGTGTCCCAAGGCAGTTCATACACGGCTGAAGGGGATGCAAGGTTCCTGGCTGTGGCGAACATCTCCTGGCCGCCGCAGCTAAGGAAATAGCTGAGCCTTCGCTCCGGGGGGGAGCTCGCGGAAGTTATTGGCTATCATGAAACATTCGAAGCGCTCCATGAAGTCTGCCCAGGATTCGATTGCGGTGTTGTATGGAGCGAACGGTGGAAGCGTCGCCATCGTCGGGCAGAAGTCTCGGTAGCCAGAAAATAATAAAAAAAATTCAAATATCTCTTCACAGATGGAAGGACTAGAAGAGCCTGACCGTCAGCCCCCCAGACCTCGTCACCAGTGCTAAGTTCTGGACTTAGAGAGGGTGAGACACTGAGGTAGGCTTAGACACAACCATTTATTGCAGAAATAAACAGACAAATGAACTATGTACAAAGGTTTAGGTGGTAGACAGGGCCCTCCGTGCCTGACAGCTATTTGTATTTCAGCTGTCAGGCAGGAGGCCAATCAGACAGCCCCAGCAACTCAATTCAGCCAGTGGCATCTTAGTCAATCAGAGGCGACTGCTATTGCTGTCTGTCTGTAGCTGGGTGGAAGACCTACGGCCGGTCGAGGGCAGGTCATAAGTCGAGGACCACAACACTCAATGAAATTGGCTTTGATACCCTTGCCCTAGGCCCGTGGTGGCGAACCTATGGCACGGGTGGCACAGGTGGCATGCGGAACCATTTCTTAGGGCACACGAGGCGTTGCCCTGTCAGCTCCAGCGTGTATGTGTGTGCTGGCCAGCTGATTTAGGCCTTCTTTTGGGGCCGTTTTTTGGCCCCTGGAGGCTTCAGGGAAGCTCCTGAAGCCTCTGGAAGTGGGGAGGGGAGGCTGTTTTCACCCTCCCCAGGCTCCTAGAAAGCCTCTGGAGCCTGGGAAGGGCGAAAAAAGCATGGCAAAAGCAGGGGGGGTCACGCACATAGCATTATGGGTGTGGCACACCCACGCATGACCCCCCTGTGCTCCCCCCGCTTTTGGCACCCGAGCCAAAAAAGGTTAGTCATCACTGCTCTAGGCAGTGGGTTGTAGTAGAAGATCTCCAAGGTCCCTTCCCAATAATGATTCTATGGTTCTAAATAGAAATAAATTATGGTTCTAAATAAGTTTCTTTTTCCTCCCATATACCGCGGGTTTTCCCCTCCTCTATCAATCTTATGAATCACTGTTCTCTGACTGGCAAATGTAAAAGAACCCACATCAAGAGCACACCCCCTCCTTGACGATTTAGCAGCAAACCTGTTCAGGAACGTGACCAAGAAGAACAAAGTGTTTTTTAATCCCTCAGGAAGACCAAGGCCACCCATTGTTCTGCCTGACCATTCTCCCAAGGTCTCCCCACCACCATCATCACTGCCTACACACAGCCCTTTAGTCCCCCCAATTACCATATTTTTTGGAGTATAAGATGCACCTTTCCCCCCCTCAAAGTGGGTGAAAATGTAGGTGCGTCTTATAGACCAAATGGGGGCATTTGTGGCCTCCCAAGCCCTCCGTGCATTACATTTTTTGACCTCACAGGCCTCCAGAAGCACTCTGCAGGCCAAAAATGGGCAATGCAGAGCACTGCAGAGTGCTCCTGGGGGCCTGGGAGGGTGCAAACATGACGTGTGGAGGGCTTGGGAACCCAAAAATGGAGCCATTTTTTGGCACAAACCAATCCGTTTTTGCCAAAAATGGGCCATACGGAACATTGCAAAGTATAGCTGGGGTCTTGGGGAGGATGAAAACGCAATGCGCAGAGACCAAAACCTATTTTTTTCTTGTTTTTCTCTTGTAAATGTAGGTGCATCTTATAGTCTGGTGTGTCTTATAGTCTGAAAAATACGGTACTTTCAAAACAATATCAGTTTGCTAATCCAGAAGAGATCTTCCCATCTGATTACATGGGGGTGGGGGTGGGTGTTTCTCTGCTAAGGAAGAAATTAAAAAAAGGGGGTGGGGAACCATTAACATTTTGGTGATGATAAAAGTTTTACAATACAATACAATAGCAGAGTTGGAAGGGACCTCGAAGGTCTTCTAGTCCAACTCCCTGCCTAGGCAGGAAATCTTGTAACGTTTCAGACAAATGGCTATCCAACATCTTAAAGACTTGCAGTGTTGGGGAATTCACAATTTCTGGAGGCAAGCTGTTCCACTGATTAATTGTTCTCACTGTTAGGAAATTTCTCCTCAGTTCTAAGTTGCTTCTCTCCTTGATCAGTTTCCACCCATTGCTTCTTGTTCTGCCCTCAGGTGCTTTGGAGAATAGTTTTAGTGTTTTGGAAAATCTAAATGGGGAAATGGGGGCTGTCAGAAGAAGATCCAAAGGGCTCGGTACTGAGGAGATGCACCGCCTCCAGTTTGACACCCTGTTCTTATAGCTAGAAATTGGATCCCATCTAGACGCTCCCAGGATCCCCCGCGCAGCCGCATTCTGAACTAACTGGAGCCTCCGGGTGCACCTCAAGGGAAGCCCCATGTAGAGAGCATTGCAGTAGTCCAGACGGGAGGTGACGAGAGCTTGAATGACCGTGCGTAAAGCGTCACAATCCAGAAAGGGGCGCAACTGACGTATCAGGCGGACCTGATAAAAGGCCCCCCTGGCCACGGCTGTCATATGATCTTCTAGAGACAGCCGAGAGTCCAGGAGGACGCCCAAGTTGCGAGCACTCTCTGTGGGGGCCAATGACTCGCCCCTAATAGCCAGAGCTGGGACTAACTGGCTATATCGTGACGCCGGAAGCCACAGCCACTCGGTCTTGGACGGGTTGAGTCGGAGCCTGTTTCTCCCCATTCTGTCCACAATTAATGGTGGACAGGACCACATGGTTTGAGGTCCTGGGGAAAAAAGTGACCACATGCCTCCAGATGTTAGGTGAAGAAGAAAAGAGAGAGAAAAAAGGGACTTGCTGGGTTTTTTATATTCTGTTTGGCCCCACCTCTCTGTTTCCTGTTCCTGTGTAAGAAATGTATTCTGATTGGTTGTCAGACTCATATGGGGCCATGCAGGGGCAACTCTCTAGGTTGCGTTTTATGTTCAGGTTTGGTTGAGCCTTGCTTCTTCCCAGGTGCCCTGTGGTGAGATGGGTAAAGAGCTAATACTATCATGCCTTAATCCCATCACCCTGAAGTTGAAAGGGGGAGATCTTTGTTATGTAGAATAGACTGGATCAGGCATTTTAATGGTCCATTGACGAAGGTGGGTGCTATTAAAAGTGAGTTCTGTTGTTTCCTGTCCAAAAACATGTGTCTCCATTTCTTATCCAGGGAAATATAATATTCTGCCTTTTCAATATTTCCTAGAATAAAATATTTCTTCTAGAATGAAATATTTCTTCTAGAATGAAATATTCTTTCACCGCAACAGTGGTAAGTGTGAAAAGCAGTCCTAAGTCACTTTTTTCAGTGCGTTGTAACTTTGAATGGTCACTAAATGAATCAAGTCGAGGACTATCTGTATAATTTTTTCTTTAGCTCAGAATCGCCTTGAACTGTGAGATGGGGGGGGGGAGGCAAACATATCTGCTAAATAAAGGAAGCATTAATAAATAACCAAATAACTTTCCTCCTTCAATTTTGCCTTTGAATAACTTTCCTCCTTCAATTTTGCCTTTGAATTCCTCCTTTGGATTTTGCCTTCTCTCTGTTCTAGAGCAGCGTTTTTCAACCACTGTGCCGTGGCACACTAGTGTGCCGTGAGATATTGTCTGGTGTGCCGTGGGAAAAATTTCTTTGTGTTTATTTGATTCCTATTCAAGAGAATTACTTTATATATAGTCAATATAGGCACAGAGTTAATTTTTTAAAACATTTTCTAATGGTGGTGGTGTGTCTCGTGATCTTTTTCATGAAAAAAGTGTGCCTTTGCACAAAAAAGGTTGAAAAACACTGTTCTAGAGTAAGCTGAAAAACATTGATATGGTTCACCAGTTCAGTGAAGCAACCGGTTCCCAATTGAGGTAATGATCTAAAGAATGCAGATTTATGGGATTAATTCCCGCTAGGATATATATAATTTGACACCCTTTTGTCTTTGAAGGTAGGGCAACTTAGCTGTGGCTAATATTATCCACCTTCGATACACCATGATCCACTGAGGTGGAACTTAACCAGCTGAAATGTTTTGAGATCTTTTGCATACACGCATGCAGCTAATTTCATTTCTGGAGGGCAAATGGACTTAAAGAGTGATGCGTTGAATGGCCACCTATGGCTCTGGGTACTACAGTGTGTCTTTCAAATGTCAGGTAAACAAATTTGCACCCTCTTAATAATTATATCCGACTGGTAAGGGGTCTACAGGGAAATGATAGAGAAAGTGAGACTGAATTTCAGATAAATGAATTTGCACTCTCTTAATAATTATATCCAACTGGTAAGGAGTCTACAGAGGATTAATAGAAAAGATGAGACTGAATTCCAGATAAATGCATTTGCACCCTCTTAATAATTATATCCAACTGGTAAGGGAAATGATAGAGAAAGTGAGGCTGAATTCCAGATAAATGAATTTGCACCCTCTTAATAATTATATCCAACTGGTAAGGGGTCTACAGTGGGATGATAGAGAAGGTGAGACTGAATTTCAGATAAATGAATTTGCACCCTCTTAATAATTATATCCAAGGGGTCTACAGTGGGATGATAGAGAAAGTAGGTTTGAATTCATATAATTTAGCTTCCCTGGAACATGGTTATTCCCCCCCAATGCCCCGAAATCTCTGCAAGGACATTGAGGGATTTAAATGCACATATTCCTGGATTAGCAGCAGTACCTTTGAAAATAATTTTATGATAGGCAGAAATAACTGTTCAAGGCTAGCACTGTTTAAAATAGTATATGTGTTTTTTTACCTTTGTTTCATGGCAAGTGGAATGACACTGTATTCAATATATTTATATGTAAACAATAAAAATATATGTTGAAAAAAGAAAAAAAAAGGGATCCCAATCAGGCAACCCCCCCCAAAACCCTATTAATTGTTTTGTGATTGGTTTGCTTGCTTTAACAAAATCTGAGTTGCCAAGTCAACAGAATAAGAATTCCATTTAGTTTATTTTCTACTCATCTAATCTCAACTAAAGCATCATGTCCAGTTTCAGATGCAATGGTGAACAGCAAGGAAAACAAGCCCTATGATCTAGTCCAGACACAAATGTGGAGTTGAATAATACGATTCCTTCCTTTTGGGGTGTCTTCTACCAAAGATTGCTGGACATTGACACTCTGTTCTTTTGCTGTGATTGCATAAAACAAAGACATACTCTTTTTGCCAAAGGATGTGTTTTTGTAGAATTTTCTGGCAAGTGCGTTATCTTCTAGAACTGTGTTTTCCTTCAATCTCTCCTGATATAATTAATTGATTGTGGACATTCTTGGTTGTATATCATACGCGCACTGTAAATATTTATTTATACTTTTTTTTTTAACAGCCCATCCAAAAGATGGGCTT
The DNA here is from genome assembly GCA_039707465.1 of Rhabdophis nuchalis. NCBI lineage: Eukaryota > Metazoa > Chordata > Lepidosauria > Squamata > Natricidae > Rhabdophis > Rhabdophis nuchalis. The sequence continues at coordinate 30,668,057 of CM077643.1, forward strand.
TGGGTGGTGTACAATGTCAATATTTAAATAAGTAAATAAATACATTTTATACATTCAATCCAGGTTAGTTTATTTTATTATCTAAATCAGGGGTCTCCAACCTTTGCAACCTTTGCAAGCAAAGCTGGCTGGAGAAGTCTGGGAGCTGAAGTCCTTCAGACTTAAAGTTGCAAAGATTGGAGACCCCTGATCTAAATAATCTGTTGCAGTGATGGTGCTTTGAGGCAATTTTGACTACTGGTAAATACAAAGGGACGTGGTGGCTCAGTGGCTAAGACGCCGAACTTGTTGAAGGTTGGCAGTTCGACAGTTTGAATCCCTAGCGCCGTGTAACGGAGTGAGCTCCTGCTACTTGTCCCAGCTTCTGCCAACCTAGCAGTTCGAAAGCATGTAAAAATGCAGGAAGAAAAATAGGGACTACCTTTGGTGTGAAGGTAACAGCGTTCTGTGTGCCTTCTGCGTTTAGTCATGCTGGCCACATGACCATGGAAACGTCTTTGGACAGCGCTGGCTCTTTGGTTTAGAAATGAGTAGGGAACAATTAGCACATATGTACAAGGGGAACCTTTACCTTTAAGCATTAAATAAGCTTCTGTTGAAGGATGTGTCTTTCTGTCTGTCTGTCTGTCTGTCTGTCTGTCTGACTTCAAGTCAGTTTTGTCCTCTGTCTGGGCAAGTCCCTGCAGTTTTCTTGGCAACATTTTTTGTTTGAAAAAAGTTTTATTGGTTTTAACAATTTATATCAGGAAAGGGGTAGATAAGGTATTAGATAATATTTGGAGCTTCCACATCTTGGCAACATTTTTAAAGGTGGCTAGTCTTTGGCTTGTTTTCTTAGGCTGCCAGGGAGTGACTGGCCCAAAATTCACCAGCTGGCTTGGTGCCTAAGGCAGGATTAGAACCCTCTGTTTCCTGGTTTCTTGCCTGGTATTTTAACTATTATACCTTACTGCCTAGTAAACGGCCAGTGCTTTGCCAGGAGCTCACTGTATTGTTTGCATGCCTAGTAAAATTACATTATATCTTCAAAGTGCTTTGATTGCTTTAGGAGAGCCAGGACACAATGTTCTCACAATGTTTGGCCTTATTATATTTATATTATTATATTAATTTATAAGATTGCCCAAGCCGGTGGTAACTCTGGATAGTGTACAATAATTAATCATTACTAAACAAAATGTGGTTGCTAAGAGTCACCACTGACTTATAATAATGGCTTATAATAAATGAATCATAGAGACAGGAAAGGGAAAGAGAAAGTCTCGGAATCAACCTTGATATCACTTTCCAAACACCACCATAGAAGTTGGCTTTTGGGCAAGGCGTGTGATCATTGCTCAATCTAGCTATCACTGCTGGCCTCTCCTCATGGTCTCTCATCAAAGTCTCATGAAGTGGGTATGTCTAGTTTAATGAAAAGAAGGACCAAGGGAGACACGATAGCAGTCTTCCAATATCTCAGGGGTTGCCACAAAGAAGATGGAGTCAAGCTATTCACCAAGGTACCTGAGGGCAGAACAAGAAGCAATGGGCGGAAACTAATCAAGGAGAGAAGCAACTTAGAACTGAGGAGGAATTTCCTGACAGTTAGAACAATGAATCAGTGGAACAGAAGTTGCCTCCAGAAGTTGTGAATGCCCCAACACTGCAAGTCTTTAAGAAGATGTTGGATAGCCATTTGTCTGAAATGGTATAGGGCTTCCTGCCTAGGCAGGGGGTTGGACTAGAAGACCTCCAAGGTCCCTTCCAACTCTGCTATTGTTTTGTATTACTTGTATAAGTCAGACCCTGCATAGGTTTTCAGTCTCAGAGAAGGTTGGGAGGTCAGCCCATGCTGTTTGTGTTGAGATCGGTTTGGTTGTTCTTTTGATTGCTAGTCCACTTTTTTAAAAAATCCAGCAGCCACACAGAACCTCTTCAATTTAGCACTGTATTACCCTTATGATTTTAAACAGGACAGGAAGAAAGAATATTTGCCTATTGTTTCCCTACTTCTCCCCCCTGCCCAAACTACCTCACGTTATATGCCAGCAGCAACATGGAAAGGTCTTCATGCTGAGGCCTTGCAGAGTTAAGTTAAGCAATTGTTGGAAGAAATGTCCTTCTGGGTTCCGCTCCAAGTGGGGAAAAAGACACTGGGAACACGGAGGCTGCTTGGAAAGATGGTTAATGGTGGAGAGGATCACATGGCTTGAGCTCCTGAACAGAAAAGGGGGATCGCAGGCTTCCAGATGTTGGGTGAAGAAGAAAAAGAGACCGATATGCTGAAAGTCCCTGGTTTTATGCCCTCTCTGGCCTTTGATCTTGATCTTGTATTCTGATTGGTTATCAGGTGCAACTCTGTAGGCTGTCTTGAGTCCAGGTTTGGTTGAGCCTTGCTTCTTCCCAGGTGCCCTGTGGTGAGATGGGTAAAGGGCTAATACTATCATCATGCCTTAATCCCATCACCCTGGAGCTGAATCAATGGTGAAAAGAGTACGGTTCTACATTTAGGCAAGAAAAACAAAATGCACAGCTACAGTATAGGTGGTACCCAATAGTAGAAACTGTAAGAGGAATCTTGGAGTCCTAGTGGACAACCATTTAGATATGAGCCAGCCATGTGCAGCAGCTGCCAAAAAAGCCAACGCAGTTCTAGGCTGCATAAACAGAGGGATAGAATCAAGATCATGTGAAGTGTTAATACCACTTTATAAGGCCTTGGTAAGGCCACACTTGGAATACGGCATTCAGTTTTCTACGATGTAGAAAAGATGTGGAGACACTAGAAAGAGTGCAGAGAAGAGCAACAAGGATGATTAGGGGACTGGAGACTAAAACATACGAAGAACGGTTGCAGGAACTGGGTATGTCTGGTTTAATAAAAAGGACTAGGGGAGACATGATAGCAGTCTTCCAATATCTCAGGTGTTGCCACAAAGAAGAGGGAGTCAAACTATTCTCTAAGGCACCTGAGGGTAGAACAAGAAGCAATGGGTGGAAACTAATCAAGGAGAGAAGCAACTTAGAACTGAGGAGAAATTTCCTGACAGAACAATTAATCAAAATTAATTAATTAATTTGATCTTGATCTTGTATTCTGATTGGTTGTCAGGCTCCTATGGGACCATGCAGGAGCAGCTCTATAGGCCAGTGACGGCGAACCTTTTTAGGCTCACATTCCATAAGGGAGGGGGAAGTGCAGGGGAGCTGTGTATCAGCATGCTGCACCAATAATGCAATACGTGCCCCCCCAGTGCGCATGCGTGCATGACAGACGCTCCCGCCATTTTTAATATGTTTTTTTCGCCCTCCCCAAGCACCAGAGACTTTACAGGAGCCTGGGGAGGGCGAAAACAGCCCCTCCGCGCCCCCGGAGGCTTCAGGAGCTTCCCTGAAGTGACTTCCGGTTTGCTGTAGGGCCGTTTTTAGTCCTCCGGAGCCTTCAGGGACCTTCAGGAGGCTTCCCGAAAGGCTCTTGAGGACTCAAAACGATGAGGCTTCCCTGAAGCCTCCGGGGGGGAGGGAGGGGGCTGTTTTCGCCATCCCCAGGCTCCTATAAAGCCTGGGGAGGGTGAAAAATGGCTTTAAAAATGGCTGAATCAGCTGACAGGGCAAAGCCTCGTGTGCCCTGCCAAATGGCTCCACCTGCCACCTGTGGCACCCCTGCCATAGGTGCGCCATCACTGCTATAGGCTGCGCTTTGAGTCCAAGTTTGCTTGAGGATTGCTTCTTCCCAGGTGCCCTGTGGTGAGATGGGTAAAGGGCTAATACTAGCATGCCTTAATCCCATCAACCTGGAGCTGAAGGGGGGAGATCCTTGTTATGTAGAATAGACTGGCCCAGGCTTTTTTAATGGCCCATTGATAAAGGTGGGGGTTATTAAAAGTGAGCCTGTTTCCTGCCTAAAAACACGTTTCTCCATTTCTGATCCAGGGAAATATAATATTCTGCCCTTTCGATATTCCCCAGGATGTTTTATTTTTATTTATTTATTTATTATTTATGTATTATTTCAATTTATATACCGCCCTATTTTCCTTGGGGGGGACTCAGGGCGGTGCACAGAAAGATAAAAACCCCAACAACGCATACAAAATATAAAAAACAATGTAATTATTAACTCTGTGCTAAAATTTAAATACTATAAAAGATTAAAACCAATAAATATTAAAATTTAAAATTATATCCTTGGTCTATGTCAGGCCGGCTAGATGGAAAAAATGTGCTTTTAACATCCGACGGAAGAGGCGTAGGTCCGTGATGGTACGGATATCGGGGGGCAGGTCGTTCCAGAGCGCGGGGCCCACCATAGAGAAGGCCCTTCCCCTGGGAGTCACCAGCCGGCATTGACCGGCTGTCAGCACCCTGAGGAGGCCCATTCTGTGGGAGCGGACAGGTCGAAAGGAGGTATGTGGCACGTCTCTCCTTTTCTAGGAGAGACGTGTGTGTATGTTTAACTTCCTACAAGAATGAATATAGCCATTTAAAGAACGTGCAACAAAGCATTTTATGAAGGGAAAACATTTCAAAAGTATAATGCTTTTGGCAAAACTACATCTTTGGAGAAATGAAACAAAACCAGCTGCATTTTAGCACAAAGGTGTGGGTTTCCCCCCCCCCCTCTAAATCAAAGTATTACAGGTCAAGGATTAACCACACTTTGGCATGGGAAAATGAAAAACTGAAATGGGCACATCTCCAGGGACATAAAAAACACCTATTATTATTTTTTTGCAGAGGTATTGAACCAGAGCTGTTTCTGGTTTTTTTCCCCAAGACAATATTCAATTCTAATTGCAGTCTGTTTTGCTCACCCTTCCCTCGGGGTTAGCGTGTGTGTGTATCGGTGGTGGGTTTCAATTTTTTTTAGAACCTACTCTCTAGGTGTGGCCTATTTTTTGGGCGTGGCTTGGCAGTCATGTGACAGGGGTGGCCAACTTGTAAAATGTGGTGAAACTCATTTAACAACGCTCTTGCTTAGCAACCAAAATTTTGGGCTCAATTGTGATGATAATTTCTTTCTTTCTTTCTTTTTCTTTCTTTCTTTCTTTCTTTCTTTCTTTCTTTCTTTCTTTCTTTCTTTCTTTCTTTCTTTCTTTCTTTCTTTCTTTCTTTCTTTCTTTCTTTCTTTCTTTTTCTTCCTTCCCTTCCTTCCTTCCTTCCTTCCTTCCTCTGTTTCCTTTCTTACTTTCTGCCTTCCTTTCCTTCCCTTCCCATTGGGTTACCAGCAGCAGCAGGCCAGACTTACTTCTGGGTCCGCCGGTGGAACCCCCTCTCACCGGCTCTAAATTTCACCATCCAGCTCTTGCGAGTAGGTGCGAGCCTGCAGAAACCCACCACTGGTGTGCATGTGTATGTTTGTTGTTCCCAAAACTGGGCTCTTGCTCGGTGTCGAAGCTGATAACTCACCGGACACAAGGTGTGATACAGAATTATACTTTTATTTTGGTACCAAAAAATAAGGACCCTGGTTTGAAAAGCTAACCAAGGGCCAAGCTTATAATCTTACAGCAGTTTTTATAGTCAAGGGATGGTCTAATTCAGAGGTTCCCAAACTTGGCAACTTTAAGACTTGTGGACTTCAATTCCCAGAATTCTCCAGCCAGCTGGCTGGAGAATTCTGGGAGTTGAAGTCCACAAGTCTTAAAGTTGCCAAGTTTGGGAACCTCTGGTCTAATTCAACCCTTTGATCTTCTCCTAATGATGCATGCATAATTTTGAATTGTTATTTGGATTTCAGCCCCCCCCAACCCCTTATGCTTGTTATGTTAAATAGCTAAATGTCACATCACCTGTTTTTCACCCCAGGTGACGGGTATTTTGCAAAGGATGCCAGCTACAGTATGTGGGTGTTTTGGGGTTTTTCTTACTATCTAATAAAATAAAATGGCACTATCTAACAAAATGAAACTCAATGGTGAATACATTTAGGCAAGAAAAACAAAATGCACAGGTACAGTATAGGTGGTACCTTGCTCAATGGTAGTAACTGTGAGAGGGATCTTGGAGTCCTAGTGGACAACCATTTAAATAGGAGCCAGCCGTGTACAGCAGCTGCCAAAATAGCCGATACAGTTCTAGGCTGCATAAACAGAGGGATAGAATTAAGATCACATGTAGTGTTAATAACACTTTATAATGCCTTGGTAAGGCCACACTTGGAATACTGAATGCAGGATTCCAAGTGTTGCCTTAACCAAGTGTGGAGACTCTAGAAAGAGAGCAGAGAAGAGCAACAAAGCTGATTAGGGGACTGGAGACTAAAACATACAAAGAACGGTTGCAGGAACTGGGTATGTCTACTTTAAGGAAAAGAAGGATTAGGGGAGACATGATAGCAGTCTTCCAATATCTCAGGGGTTGCCACAAAGAAGAGGGAGTCAAACTATTCTCCAAAGCACCTGAGGGTAGAACATGAAGCAATGGGTGGAAAGTAATCAAGGAGAGAAGCAACTTAGAACTGAGGAGAAATTTCCTGACAGTTAGAACAATTAACCAGTGGAACAGCTTCCCTCCAGAAGTTGTGAATGCCCCAACACTGGAAGTCTTTAAGAAGATGTTGGATAGCCATTTGTCTGAAATGGTATAGGGCAGGGGTCTGCAAAGTTGGCTCTTTTAAGGCTGGTGGAATTCCCCACCCATGCTAGCTGGGGAATTCTGGGAGTTGAAGTCCACCAGCCTTAAAAGAGCCAACTTTGCAGACCCGTGGTATAGGGTTTCCTGCCTAGGCAGGGGGTTGGACTAGGAGACCTTCAAGGTCCCTTCCAACTCTGCTATTGCATTGTATTGTGTTGTGTTGTATTGTATTATAAATGAGCTATTTTTGTTCCTAATATCCTGGCTAGTGGTTTTAAGGTGCTAACCTCTGTCTTGCTGTTAATATGCAGCTCCCCACCCTTCCTATTGCAGAGCAGAATAAAAGAACAAACAGTTTTTTTCTGATGCAGCTCTCCCGCAAACCTCCCCCCCCTCCCTTCCTCAAAGAGAGAGGCATAAAAGGAGCAAAGCTTTTAATTGTCAAGGTAAAGAAATGGAGACAAGAGAAAATGTTTTATCAGAATTCACATTCCTCACTCTCATGTCCATTCCATCTACACCGGGGTCCTATAGCCACATATAAGACCCTTCCTCTGATCTCCAGGGCCTCATCTGGACATACATTCCATCATCTGATCCTTCATGTGGGTGCGTGTTTGTATCTGTGTGTACACAGGCAGGCAGATAAGAAACGGGCTCCAGGGAGTAACTTCTTCATCTTGAAATTCTTGTCTCCCATGGAGAAACATCTCTGTGAATAAACTCAGCTTATCTATTATCAGTCTAAAAGTATTGGCTCAGGGATGCCTCAGGAGGCAACCTATGCAGATGTCATAGGTATCTGATAAACCAAGCGATTATAATAAGTCAGCAAGTGTCATTTTGCCTCTTTATAAATTTATGGTGAGGCCCCATCTGGAGTATTGTGTACAGTTCTGGTCACCATACCTTCAGAAGGATATTATGGAAATGGAAAAGGTGCAGAGGAGGGCAACCAGAATGATTAGGGGGCTGGAATACCTTCCTTACCATCTGAGGCTGCAACGGCTGGGCCTCTTCACTCTAGAACAACGGCGCCTGAGAGGTGACCTGATTGAAGTCTATGAAATCATGCACGGTGTGGACAAAGTAGAAAAGGAAAAACTGTTTTCTCTATCGCACAACACTAGAACTAGGGGGCACTCCATGAAACTTTTGGAAGCTAGACCTCAAACAAATAAGAGGAAGTACTTTTTCACCCAGAGGATCACTGGTCTATGGAACTCCCTGCCAGAAGAAGTGGTGACAGCTGTCAGCCTCGACACCTTTAAGAAAGTATTAGACAAGTTCATGGAGAACAAGGGTATCAATGGCTATCATTATGGATGCCTAAGGACACCCTCCGGGTTGGAGAGATAGGCAGGATATTTCTCAATTCTCAATTTGCAGGGAATCATAAGCAGGTGAAGACATCTGCTTGGGAAGACCCTGAAGCAAATGGGGAGCCACTGTGTGAGACAGAATGCTGGACTGGATGGGCTATGGCCTGTTCCAGCAAGGCTGTTCTTATGTTCTTAATACAGATAGTCCTTGACTTGCAACAGTTCATTTAGTGACCATTCAAAGTTACAATGGCAATGAAAAAAGTTGACTTATGACCGTTTTTCATACTTATGACTGTTACAGCATCTCCATGGTCACCTGATTTCTATCCGGATTCAACTGGTTATATTTATGATGGTTGCAGTGTCCCAGGTCATGCGATCATCTTTTGCAACCTTCTGACAGACAAAGTCAATGGGGAAGCCAGAGTCACTTAACAATTGTGTTACTAATTTAACAACTGCAGTGACTCACTTAACAAATGCGGCAAAAAAGGTCGCAAAATGGGGCAAAACTCACTTAATAAATTTCTCACTTGACTACGTAAATGTCAGGGTTCCAAGTAATATACCCGCATATGCAAAACCCAACACAATTTTTGTGTGATAAAAATTGCACTCCATTTAACAAGAACTATAGGACTTCCTAAAACAATGGAACATGACTTCTTTTGTTTCAACAATTTTGGTGTGTTAGAGCCATGGTAGCGCAGTGGTTAGAGTGCAGTACTGCAGGCTACTTCTGCTGACTGCTGGCTGCCTGCAAATTTGGCAGTTCGAATCTCACCAGGCTTAAGGTTGACTCAGCCTTCCATCCTTCCGAAGTCGGTCAAATGGGGACCCAGATTGTTGGAGGTTAATAGGCTGACTTTGTAAATTGCTTAGAGAGGGCTGTAAAATAAGGTGACCAGATTTCTACTTTCCTAAAGCGGGACACCATTGACGGGGGATGGTGGCTTTCCCAGCTCCGCTTCCCTCACTGGCCGAGGTGCGTGCAGGCCGACCCCCTCCCTCCCTTCCCTCCCCCCCCGAGCAGGGCACCTGCAGGCATGGGGCACAGGCAGAAAGCGGCGGGCTGGCGGGCAGGTGGAAGGGGAGGGCCGGCGACGGAGGAGCCAGACAGGCAGCAGGCGGCGGAAGACGATGAGAGCCAGCCAGAGCCCACGCAGCCCTGAAGTTTGCACCACGATGCGCTGAGAGTGGCCGGCCGGAAGCCCCACCGCCTCCTGCCATGGGTGCCCAGGACGAGCCGGGCGAGGAGGAGGCGGCGGTGGGGCTTCCATCCGGCCGCTCTCAGCGCATGGCAGCGTGGCGCAAACTTCAGGGCCGCGCGGGCTCTGGCTGGCTCTCCTCTTCTTCCGCCGCCTGCCGCCTGTCTGGCTCCTCCCTCGCCGGCCCTCCCCTTCCGCCTGCCTGCCAGCCCGCCGCTTCCTGCCCGCGCCCTGTGCCTCTGTCTGAGCGTGTGCAGAGCGCCCGCCGCATGCCTGCTGCCCGCTGCCGCCCCAGGCAAAAAGCGGGACATTTTGAAGAGGCCGTGGGAGACGGGACTAATTCTTTGAAAGCGTGATTGTCCCACCAAAAGCGGGACGTCTGGTCACCTTACAGTAAAAGCACTGCGAAGCGGTATATAAGTGCAATTGCTATTATGTGGGCAGCAAAAATATTATTTTGGGGTTCGTGTGATACTTTGCTGCATTAGAACGAACATATCACAAAACCCCTGGAATGTTTTATTTTTATGTTTTTGCGCTTCTGGGTTAAAGGATTAGCCAGTGGCATCATTGAGGCCCTGGGATGCCCAGCTGGGGGCTTCTTCCATTGGCAGGAGTTGGAATGAAGGATGAGAACTCAACCCCACCCCATGGCAGGGTCTTGATTGTCAGCTGACTAACTTCCTGCCCACCGTCCCAACCCCTCGAGCCACGGCCCTCCTACTCCTGGAAATCACATACATTTTATCCAAGAACAATCTGTTTTCTGAGCAGTTGGGAAATTAAATGGTCAGGGTTGAAAGCCTTTGAAATTCATGAATGGGCTTTGCATAAAAGTGGCTTGAGAACCTTAAATAACCCTGGCCATGGCTTTCTTGTTCATTCATTCTCCCCCCCCCCCCGCCCAAGTTAATTCTTTTATTGCACTATAAAATATGAATAATAGATTATACAGATCTGAGTATGGTGGCATTTATATAGTAAATGGAAATTATTAACAGTGTGATGAAAAGGAGTTTGGAAAGGAAGATGGCTAATGAATAAGTAGAAAACATATTAAGATAGAGATATAAATAAGATGAAAACTGTTGGTATGTGCATGATGAGAATAATGATGTTTAATGTTAATATGGTATCACCACTAGAAGATATTAAGAAGAAAAATGGAGAGTTTTATAATGTTTAAATGTTTCATATATAATATTAAGCTTAGGGAAATAATGTTAATATGAATGTGAAAGATGGGGAAAATGTGGAACGAGGTTGCACAGAGATGTTTATACCCAGACAACACACTGCATAAGGAAAGATGGAATGTTTATTTTTGTAATTGAAAAATAATAAAATTCTTTATAAAAAAAGATAAATTGTACAAGACAAAGACAAAGGTATATATCAATATATCTCTTGTATACCACAAGAGACGCCTGGAGAGCCTCTCGCTCCGAAGCCGACCGAACACTAGTGAGAATCCATATTAGGACTTACTTAGTGGCGATAAGAGTGGCCAAACGTGAGTATGGTGCCACCGTTATTGCATCCGCAGATAACCGCCCTGCCGCCCTGTTTGGGGTGACCCGCTCCCTCCTTCACCAGAGGCCGCGGGAAGCCCCTCTGCAGGGACGAGCAGAGGAATTTGGGATTTATCTGCAGGATAAAATCACTCGGATTCGGAATGAGTTACCCTCCATCGAGAGTGGTCCAGTTGGATTGTCCGAGGTTGGTCTTGAGGCTCCATTCTGGGAGGAGTTTGACTTTGTTACTACCGAGGATATGGACAGGTTGTCAAAGACACTTAAGGCTACCACATGTTTATTGGACCCGTGTCCCTCCTGGCTTGTACTGGCATCCTGGGAGACGACACGAGGCTGGCTCCAGGGCATTGTCAACGCATCTTTGAGTGAGGGGTCCTTGCCTGCCGTCTTGAAAGAGGCGGTAGTGAGGCCCCTCCTCAAGAAGCCGTCCCTGGATCCAGCATTATTGGAGAACTTTCATCCTGTCTCCAACCTTCACTTTCTAGCGAAGGTTGTTGAGAGTGTGGTGGCCCAACAGTTTCCGCGACACCTGGAGGAAATTGATTATCTAGACCCGTGCCAGTCCGGCTTCCGACCCGGTCACAGCACCGAGACGGCATTGGTCGCGTTGGTTGATGATCTCTGGAGGGCACGGGATAGAGGATATTCCTCTATCCTAGTCCTGTTAGACCTCTCAGCGGCTTTCGATACCATCGACCATGGTATCCTATTGCACCGACTGGGGGGGGTTGGGGCTGGGAGGCACCGTTTTGCGGTGATTCTCATCCTACCTCTCTGGTCGGTCGCAATATGTGTTGGCAGGGGGGCAGAGGTCGGCCTCGAGGCCTCTCATTTGCGGGGTTCCTCAGGGGTCGGTCCTCTCGCCCCTCCTGTTCAACACATATATGAAGCCGCTGGGTGAGATCATCCGTGGTTTTGGGGTGGGATATCATCTGTACGCTGATGATACTCAGCTGTACATATCCACCCCAGACCACCCCAACGATGCCGTTGAGGTGATGTCCCGGTGCTTGGAAGCCATACGGATCTGGATGGGTAGTAACAAACTCAAGCTCAACCCGTCCAAGACTGAATGGCTGTGGTTTCTGGCACCCCGGTTCAGCCAGATTACTCCAACTCTGGCCATTGGAGGCGAAACACCGGCCCCCGTGGAGAGGGCGCACAATTTGGGTGTCCTCCTGGATTCCCGGCTGTCCATGGAAGACCATGTGGCGGCCGTGGCCAGGGGGCATTTCATCAGGTTTGCCTGATGCGCCAATTGTGCCCCTTACTGGACCGGGCTGCCCTTCGCACAGTCACTCAGGCCCTCGTGACGTCCCGACTCGACTACTGTAATGCTCTCTACATGGGGCTTCCCTTGAGGTGCACTCGAAAGCTACAGTTAGTGCAGAATGCAGCCGCGCGGGTGATTACGGGAGCCCCTAGATGCTCCCATATAACACCAATCCTGCGCGAGCTGCACTGGCTTCCTGTGGTCTTTCGGGTGCGCTTCAAGGTCCTGACGACCATCTTCAAAGCACTCCATGGCTCGGGACCTAGCTACATGCGAGACCATCTCCTGCCCCATACGTCCCTTAGACCAATACGCTCCCACAGAGAGGGCCTTCTCAGGGTGCCGTCGGCCAGACAATGCCGACTGGCGACACCCAGGGGAAGGGCCTTCTCTGTGGCGGGCCCTGCCCTGTGGAACGACCTACCCCCTGAACTCCGTACCATTACTGACCTCCGCCTCTTCCGCCAGTGTTTAAAAACACATTTGTTTCATCAAGCCGGCCTTGCATAGCCTCCGCTGTTGACTAGTTTAGATAGTTTTAAAATGGGGGTTTTTAATTGGTTTTAGCACAGGATTTCATATTTAATAGGCTTTTAAAATTTTATATTTTTGTATTGTTTTGTATATTATTTTAATTTTACTGTGCGCTGCCCTGGGTCCTTTTGGAGAAGGGCGGGATATAAATCGAATAAAATAAAATAAATAAATAAATAAATACCGAGTGTGACTTTGAAAATGTTAATGAACATAAAGTTGTTTAAGTTGTGCCATTGTGCTAAACATGCCACTGATTTTAAAAAAAATGTATTAAGGTATTTTATAATCTAAAAAGGCTTAAGAATTTGAGCTCAATTTCTTGTTCAGTCACTAAGTCATTCGCGACTCCATGGACTGTAACACACTAGCCCCCACTCCCTTCCTCTACAGCAGTGTTTCTCAACCTTGGCGACTTTAAGTCCTGTGGACTTCAACTCCCAGAATCCCCCAGCCATTCATTCATTTCATTTATTTGATTTATATACCGCACCCTCTCCCCGGAGGGACTTGGACGGTGCACAGGACATTAAAAGCATATTATAAATACAACAGTACAATATTTAAAATTGAATTAAATAATTTACCCTGTGCTAAAATTTTAAAATCTTAAAACCTTTAAAACCCTTAACACTATTTCCCTACAATCCCTATTAAAACAATTTAAATTTATACTACAGCCTAGGATAGGATAGATTAGGCCAGGCCGGCCTGATGAAAGAGGTAAGTTTTTAACTCTTGGCGGAAGGAGCGGAGGTCCATGGTTGTTCTAAGTTCGGGGGGTAGGTCATTCCAGAGGGTCGGCCCCACCACAGAGAAGGCCCTTCCCCTGGGCGTCGCCCGCTGGCACTGCCTAGTGGACGGCACCCGGAGAAGTCCCTCTCTGTGGGAGCGAATTGGCCGCAGGGATGTATGAGGCAGAATGCGATCCCGCAAGTAACTAGGTCCTGTGCCATGGCTGGGGAATTCTGGGAGTTGAAGTCCACAGGATTTAAAGTCGCCAAGGTTGAGAGACACTGCTCTACAGAGTGTTTAAATTTGCCCAAATTCATGTTCAATCCGTTGATGAGGCTATCTAACCATGCCATCCTCTGCAATTCCCTTCTCCTTTTGCCTTCCATCATATTCAACATCATTCTCATTGTTGGCCAAAGGATTTGAGCTTCAGCTTCAGCATCTGTCCTTCCAAACAACAGTCAGGGTTCGTTTCCTTTTGAGCTCATTTAGGTAAAGGTAAAGGTTCCCCTTGCACATATGTGCTAATTGTTCCCTACTCTAGGGGGCGATGCTCATCGCCATTTCAAAGCTGAAGAGCCAGCACTGTCCGAAGGGGTCTCCATGGTCATGTGGCTGGCATGACTAAATACCAAAGGCGTACGGAACACTGTTACCTTCCCACCAAAGGTGGTCCCTATTTTCCTAGGTTTGGCAGAAGCTGGGACAAGTAACGGGAGCTCACTCCGTTATGCGGTGCTAGGGATTCGAACCGCCAAACTGCCGACCTTTGTAATCGACAAGCTCAGCATCTCAGCCAGTGAGCTCAATACGAAGTGCTTAATTGACATATTATGTGCCGTCCAGTCATTTTTGACTCTTAGTGACCACATAGATAGAATGTCAGCATTCCAAGTAATGCACCCATTGAAAGCAGAACTCCGAGGCAAGTAGATTCCTCAAAGAACAATTTATCGGATACATCATATTGGCACAATTGGTGAAAACCGACTCTGAACGTTCCCACGGTTTTCACCCAGTTAAAAGTGAAAGTTCCCCCTTTCCCACATGTCATCCATCACATTGTTCAATAGAGGCGCTGGCTGGTTGTTTTGGTTACTTTACTCCTCTTCCTCCTTCCAACTACTGTTGAAATGTCCTTGGTTCCCACAGGAAAACTTTCTGTTTTGGCTACAAAACCCCAGCTATCTATTTTCCTCCCCGTTCCCATCCAGTGGCAACCCAGAAGCCGTAAAGATTTTCCCAGCCAGATTCGCTTCAGGGTTGACATAGATTTTCTCCGTGATGATGCATCACTAACTTGTGTTGTTTTTTCAAATCTCCTCATTGCCTCTGCAACAGATTCCTCCACTTTGCTGCTGGTTTATTTTTATTTATTTATTTTATTTTTATTTATATTTATATCCCGCCCTTCTCCACAGAGGACCCAGGGCGGCGCACCTGAATTTAAAAAACATATAAACAATAAATACATAATTTAAAAACATATTAAATTAATCTGATCCTATGCTAAAACCAATTTTAAAATTCCCAATTTAAAACTATCTAAAAATAGTCCTCACGGGAGGTTAGGCTAGGCCGGCTTGCTGGAAAAGATGTGTCTTTAGACATTGGTGGAAGAGGCGGAGGTCGGTGATGGTGCGCAATTCAGGGGGTAGGTTGTTCCAAAGGGCAGGGCCCGCCACAGAGAAGGCTCTTCCCCTGGGTGTCGCCAGACGGCATTGCCTGGCCGACGGCACCCTGAGGAGACCCTCTCTGTGGGAGCGGATCGGCCGAAGGGATGTATGGGGCAGGAGGCGGTCTCGCATATAACTAGGCCCCGAGCCTAGTTATATGCGAGGTTGTCCTCTTCTCTTTCTTTCTACCTTTCCAAGTATTGGA
The DNA here is from genome assembly GCA_039707465.1 of Rhabdophis nuchalis. NCBI lineage: Eukaryota > Metazoa > Chordata > Lepidosauria > Squamata > Natricidae > Rhabdophis > Rhabdophis nuchalis. Next base: position 30,683,106 of record CM077643.1, read on the forward strand.
GCCTGTTCCGAAGAGTTGGACTTTGGCTTAATGTCTCCAAAGTAAGATGTTTTGAACCTGGTCATTTGTGTCTTGAGTGAGAACTTTCGGTTGACTTGTTCAATAATCCATCAGTTTCTTTTCTTGTCTGTCCATGGCATTCTCAGGGATCTTCTCCAACATCAAAGTCATCAGTAGTTTTTCAATCCTGCTTCTTTAAAATCTTACTTTTTCTTCCATAGGAAATACCATCAATTGTACAAGTCTTGTCTCTGTATTTATTGTTATTTATTGACATTAAAAGAGAAATAAAGAAGCGAAAGAGTGAAAGGAACTGCTTCATATAGATACTTAATCTCTAACGTCCTCGTTTCGCTATTCCAACCAATTTGCAGAGTTAACAAACATTTAGACCCTCTTAAAAACCGTACTGTAAACATTGGTATTTGCCTTGTTGCATATGGTAATGTACACATGGAATCCATTCTTGCTTGAATTTAGTTACACCTATGTTATGGACACGGTGGCTCAGTGGTTAAGATGCTGAGCTTGTTGATCAGAAAGGTTGATAGTTCGGCAGTTCGAATTCCTAGCGCCATGTAACTGAGTGAGCTCCCGTTACTTGTCCCAGCTTCTGCCAACCTAGCGGTTTGAAAGCATGTAAAAATGCAAGTAGAAAAATAGGAACCACCTTTGGTGGGAACGTAACAGTGTTCCGTGCGCCTTCGGCATTTAGTCATGCTGGTGCATGACCACGGAGATGTCTTCGGACAGCACTGGCTCTTCAGCTTTGAAACGGATGAGCATTGCCCCCTAGAGTCAGGAACGACTAGCACATATGTGCGAGGGGAACCTTTACCTTTATGCTAGAGAGTGTGAGGAACTCCAGAGGGATCTCTTGACACTGGGGGAGTGGGTAACCCAGTGGCAAATGAGCTTCAACATTAGTAAGTGCAGAATGATACACGTTGGGGCAAAAAACCCCAACTACATCTATAAACTGATGGGGTCTGAACTCCTTGCAACTAACCAGGAAAGGGACCTTGGTGTCCTGGTGGACAGCTCAATGAAGGTGTCAACCCAGTGTGCCGCAGCAGTGAAAAAAGCAAACTCATTGCTAGGGATCATTAGGAAGGGTATAGAAAATAAGTCAGCAAGTGTCATTTTGCCTCTTTATAAATCTATGGTGAGGCCCCATCTGGAGTATTGTGTACAGTTCTGGTCACCATACCTTCAGAAGGATATTATGAAAATGGAAAAGGTGCAGAGGAGAGCAACCAGAATGATTAGAGGGCTGGAACACCTTCCTTACCATCTGAGGCTGCAACGGCTGGGCCTGTTCACTCTAGAACGACGGTGCCTGAGAGGTGACCTGATTGAAGTCTATAAAATCATGCACGGTGAGGACAAAATAGAAAAGGAAAAACTGTTTTCCCTATCACACAACTCTAGAACTAGGGGCCACTCCATGAAACTTTTGAAAGCTAGACCTCAAACAAATAAGAGGAAGTACTTTTTCACCCAGAGGATCACTGGTCTATGGAACTCCCTGCCAGAAGAAGTGGTGACAGCTGTCAGCCTCGACACCTTTAAGGAAGGATTAGATGAGTTCATGGAGAACAAGGGTATCAATGGCTATCATGATGGATGCCTAAGGACACCCTCCGGGATGGAGAGATAGGCAGGATATCTCTCAATGCCATTTGCAGGGAATCATAAGCAGGTGAAGGCATCTGCTTGGGAAGACCCTGAAGCAAATGGTGAGCCACTGTGTGAGACAGAATGCTGGACTGGATGGGCTGTGGCCTGTTCCAGCAAGGCTGTTCTTATGTTCTTATGTTCTTATGCTATGGACCTCTAGGATGCTGTTAGCTTTGCCATTGTGGTGTATTCTCCAACTTTTATGTTTCCACTCAAATATTTTCAGTGTCGTTTCTTTCTTCCAATTATATCTTGCTGATTAATTTAGATGAGCAGTTTTGTTTGATTTTTCACTTAACAAGAGCCAAGATTGTAGGTTTCAAAGATTTAGTAAGATCCAATCTGGACTGGTCACTGAGACTAGAGGTTTAGTCTTCTGAACTCATGCTGGGGCTCATTGTCAAGGAACTTCTCTCTAGCAGAGTCCTTCAACATTATTCTGGAACACGTATATTGGTTTACTTTAGCCTTCATTTGATTTAGTAAGAGTTGCATTCAGAACATTGACTAGAGCTATTACATTGGTGCTTGGCACTTTAAGGGTGGGGCCCATCACAATATTTACTGGAAACCCACTGCAAGAGATTCTTGGAAACTGATGATGCAAGAAAGAAAGATGATGATGGGAAGAGAGAAGGCAGGTTCGCCTGCAATTCTCCGTGTTGTAAAATGCAGAGCTTGTTGGGTGAACTTTTCCCCCTACAGCAGGTGGCAGGAGTAGCTGGAATCACATACAGCTTTTAAAGTACCGGTACTTGGGATTATGTAGACTTTACACATTTGCATTTGCAAAACAAATTTAACTTGATTTATTATATAAAGTGCCCAAAGTCAAGAAGAGTTGGACAGCATATAGTTTTAATGATTTATTAGCTCATTTTCTGGGTTCATGGAGTTTGTTGAATCATACACCAACCAAACCACAAATTAAGCCATCAAATAATAGCAATAAACCAACAGAAAAGGTAATTCCACAGAATAAACACAGTTTTATAATGGGTGTTTTTAAATGTATTGTAGGAACTTAGCAAAGTCATCTTACAGGTGGCCCTCAACGTATGAGCCCAGAATTTATATTGCTAAGTGAGAAATTAGTTAAATGAGTTTTGCCCCATTTTACGACTTTTCTTGCCACATTTGTTAAGTGAATCATTGCGGTTGTAAAATTAGTAACAAGGTTGTTAAGTGAATCTGGCTTCCCTATTGACTTTGCTTGTCAGAAGGTCGCAAAAGGGGGAATTACATGATCACGGGACACTGTATCGGTCATAAATACAAACCTGTTGCCAAGCATCCAAGTGGTCATATGTGTGAAAAATGGTCAATTGTTTTCAATGCCATTGTAATTTGAATGGTCAATAAATGAGTAGTTGTAAGTCGAGGACTGCCCGTATTCATGTTGGAATACACAAGGGCTATTTAAAAGCAAGTCACTTTAGCAGAATATTTTAGTTTCCATGTCAGTGACAACTGTAGCTAAAACGAGTAACAGATGAGTAAAATATCCTCCAAGCCCCAGTTAATAGTTGGAATGCAGAATAAATCACCTTCCCTAATCTAGTGCCAGCCAGGTATTTTGAGCTTCCAGATAGGAAGTTTCAAATCCAGGAGTCCCTAAAATAAATCTCAGCTCTTTCATAATCTCTCTAAGAACCCAGAAGCTCATGAATCAATTAGGGCATCTTTTGGAAACCTGACAGCTTAGTTTTCTGCTCCTCAACATGGGGATAATAATGTAGGAAGTTAGCATCCACCCCTCTCCTAGGAAAATGAGATATTTTAGGAAATATTAAAAGGGCAGAATATTTCCCCTAAAAGGGGAGGCAGAAACTTGCCCCCACCCCTTGTCAATGGGCCATTAAGGCCTGGGCCAGTCTATTCTACATAACAAAGATCTACCTGCTTCAGGCAGAGCTATAGTAGGAATTGCCCAAAGCCCTTTCATTACATCATCACCCAACAAAGCTCAACCAAGCCTGGGACTCAAAAGACAACCTACAAAGTTACTCCTGCGTGGCCCCATGGGAGTCTGCCAACCAATCAGAACACAAGGTCAAATTCAAAGTCCAACAGAGGGCATAAACCCCAGGGACTCCCATTATCTCTTTCGCTTTTTAGATCAGGATCCCAAGCCATGCGATCTTGTTGATCAATAAACCTTCTTTCCAAGCAACTTCCATGAATACAGCGTCATTTTCCCCACTCGGAACAGAACCCAGATGGACATTTCTTCCAACAGTAGCAAAAAAAAAGGGATAATAAAACAAGATTCAAATGAGCTTACTTCTCCATTGCTTCTTCTTTGCGTTTCCTTCCATGGTCTGCCTTTTTCTATTTCTATTTCTAGCTTATGCCTTTCATCTATGATTCCCCTCGGCTGAATACCTTTCCTGATTCAAAGTAGTTTTAGGAAGACTGATTCTAGCAAACCTGCTAGTGGGTGATAAGAGTTACCGTATTTTTCAGACTATAACACGCACCGGAGTATAAGACGCACCAAAATTTTTAAAGAGGTATATTTTTTTTTAAAAAAAGGATTTTGCTCTCCCTGCCTCCCAGGAGCACAGTGCAGGCCTCCCAAACCCTCTGCATACACCATTTTTTTGTGAAAAACGGGGCATGCGGAGAGTTTGGGAGGCCTGCACAGTGCTCCTGAGGGTCGGGGAGGGCAAAAATGTGACATGTGGGAGGTTTGAGAGGCGAAAAACAAACCAATTTTTGCAAAAAAGGGGCATGCAAAGCAGGGGTGGGTTTCAAATTTGTTTACTACCGATTCGGTGAGTGTGGCTAGATGGGGGCATGTGACTGAGTGGACGTGGCCAACTTGACGTCACTCACACACATTCATTCACTCACGCACACTCAGGGGGTTGCTCCATCCTCGCCGGAGCTAACGCAGTGCCTGCAAACTACCCAGTAAGAAAAACACTCTGCAGGCTTCAGCAGGGCTGGGGGAAGGGAAAAATGGCCCCGTTATTCCCTTCCTCCTGCCCTGCTGAAGCCTGCAGCGGGCTTCTAGAGCCGGGATGGCGAACCTATGGCACGCGTGCCACAGGTGGCACACGGAGCCATTTGTCTGGCCAGCTGACTTCAGCCTTTTTTTGAGGCCTTTTTCAAATCAAATCAAATCAAGTTTAATTTGTAGACCGCTCCCTCTCCCCGAAGGGACTCAGAAGGTGCACAGGAGATTAAAAAACGTAAAAACATAGAAACATTATAAATATATAAAATCAAATTAAACAACTATATCACTGCGCTAAAAACCTAAAATCCTTAAAAACTAAACCCCTTAAAAACCCAATTAAAACAATTCAAATATCAGACTAAAGGCCGGAAAGGTAGATTAGGCCAGGCTGGCCTGCTGGAAGAAATGAGTCTTAAGCTTTTGGGGGAAGGAGCGGAGGTCCGAGGTTGTTCTGAGCTCGGGGGGTAGAGTCGGGCCCGCCACAGAGAAGGCCCTTCCCCTGGGCGTCGCCCGCTGGCATTGCCTAGTGGACGGCACCCAGAGAAGTCCCTCTCTGTGGGAGCGAATCGGTCGAAGGGATGTATGGGGCAGGATGCGATCTCGCAGATAGCTAGGTCCCGTGCAATGGAGCGCTTTGAAGATGGTAATCAGCACCTTGAAGCGCACTCGAAAGACCACAGGCAGCCAGTGCAGCTCGCGCAGGAGCGGTGTTACGTGGGAATTCCTAGGGGCTCCCAGAATTGTACCGGGACGCCCGAAGCCACAGCCACTCAGTCTTGGACGGGTTGAGTCTGAGTCTGTTCCTTCCCATCCAGACCCGCACGGCTTCCAGGCACCGGGACATCACTTCGACGGCATCGTTGGGGTGGTTCGGGGTAGATATATACAGCTGCGTATCATCAGCGTAGAGATGGTACTCTACCCCAAAACCACGGATGATCTCGCCCAGCGGCTTCATATATGTGTTAAACAGGAGCGGCGAGAGGACCGACCCCTGAGGCACCCCACATGTGAGGGGTCTCGAGGCCGACCAGAGGCTTTATAGGAGCCTGGGGAGGGTGAAAACAGCCTTCCCCCCACCCCCAGAGGACCTGAAGCCTCTGGAGTGCAAAAAGCCTGGCCCTATGGGCAAACCGGAAGTTTGGGAACGGACTTCCGGTTTGCTCGTAGGGCCAGTTTCAGCCCTCCGGAGACTTCGCGGGCCTTCAGGAGGCGGACTAAAAACAGCCCTACCGACAAACTGGAAGCAACTTCTGGTTTGCTTGTAGGATCGTTTTTTGCCTCTTGAAGGCCCCTGAAGTCTCCAGAGGGCTGAAACCGGCCCTATGAGCAAACCGGAAGTCCGTTCCTGAACTTCCGATTTGCCTGTAGGACTAGATTTTTGCACTCCGGAGGCTTCAGGAAAGCTCCTGAAGCCTCCGGAGGGCCTCTGGGGGGGGAAGGGGGAGGATGTTTTCATCCTCCCCAGGCTCCTATAAAGCTCCTGGAGCCTGGAGAGGGCGAAAAAAAACATGCAAAAAATGGGGGGGGGGGAACGCTGGTCATGTGCCCATGCACGCTGGGGTCGCGCATTGCATTATAGGTGTGGCAGGCCCGCGCAAGACTCCCCTGCGTTCCTTCCACTTTTGGCACACGAGCCAAAAAAGGTTCGCCATCACTGTCCTAGAGGCTGGGGGAAGGCAAAAACGCCTCCGTTTTTGGGAAAAACGGCCCACCTCTTGGACCTCTCTGGGACTGGCATGCGCACACCATTAAAAAAAGGGGGCGGAATTAAATTTTTTCAATGAAGATTGTTCTGTGCATGTGCAGAACAGAAAATGAAGATGGCGGCGCCCAGCATAGAACCGATACGGTCCCGTGTCCTGCCAAGTTTCTACCTAACCAGTCTGAACTGGTAGGAACCCACCTCTGGTCCAGAGGGTTTGGGAGGCCTGCAAAATGCTGCTGGGGGCTGGGGAAGGCAAAAATGAGAAAAAACAGGCCTGTTTTTCATGAAAACTGGCCAGATTTTTGCAAAAATTGGGGTGTACAGAGATTTTGGGAGGCCTGTAGAGTGCTCCTGGGGGCTGGGGAGGGCCCTTCTCAGCCCCCAGGAGCACTTTGCAGACCTCCCAATTATTTATTTTATTTATTTATTTATTTTATTTTATTAAATTTATAGACCGCCCCCTCTCCCCCATGGGGACTCGGGGCGGTGCACAGGAAATAAAAAATCTGATAAATACGACAATATACAAAATATTAAAAAATATTAAAACCGAATTAAATTACCCCTGTGCTAAAATCAATATTAAAAGCCCTAAAACCCTAACAATTTCCCCTTAAAATTCTAATTAAGCAATTTCTTTCTGTGGCTAGGTATAAAAAGTTAGGCCAAACCCTCTGCGCATCCATTTTTGCAAAAAACAGGATCCGTGGGGCGGAGTTTCGGAAAGCCAAAAATGGCTGTATTCAGTGTATAAGATGCACCCAGATTTTCACCCTCTTTTTTTGGGGGGGGGGCAGGGGGGAGGTGCATCTTATATTCCAAAAAATACGATAACTGTTTTCCTGAGTAGACACACCTGTCCTGCCTACAAAGGTTGCCTGTCCTGTCTCCTTTCAGGTAGCAGAAAGATATTTGTCAGCTGGCATTCCTCTTATTATTTTTGTTTAAGCGAATTCATTTTGTATACTGGAGATAAAATAGGGGGAATCAATCTCAAGGCTTTTCTCATTACTGAACCATGAAAACAACAGGGTCCCGTTTTCCCTCTTGCAAATCTTACCGTGACTGAGTGACAATCTCAACAACAGAGGCTTAGTAGCTGCTACAAAGCTGCAAGGACACCAGGCCCCAACCATTTTGGAACTGGCAGCTGACAAGGAAGCTTCAGATCAATGTCAAAGATAAAAACCATTAGATCCTTAATGTGCAGATGAGTGGAAAAAAATACAGTTCTGGAATGTCACTTGGAAATAAAGAGGACTCAACCAATACAATACAATACAATACAATAGCAGAGTTGGAAGGGACCTTGTAGGTCTTCTAGTCCAACCCCCTGCGTGGGCAGGAGCCTTATACCATTTCAGACAAATGGCTATCTAACATCTTTTTAAAGACTTCCAGGGTTGGGCCATTCACAACTTCTGGAGGCAAGCTGTTCCAGAGGTTAATTGTTCTAACTGTCAGGAAATTTCTCCTCAGTTCTAAGTTGCTTCTCTCCTTGATTAGTTTCCACCCATTGCTTCTTGTCTGCCCCCAGGTGCAGTATCACATGCGCCCCTGCCTTCTATTACTGGATATGATAGGAGGGGGATTAAATGGTCAGAACTCTGCAGATAGAAGTCTAGTATGTCAGGAAGCTCACTGTATGATGCTGCATTTCTGCAGTTTTATTACACGCTGGTTTGTCTGTAAGTTACAGTAATCTGATATCTCTTATTATTTAAAAAAAAGGTTTCTTTTTTAAAATTTCAGGAAATAGTCCTTTAGATTTATGTTTTTATTTTTCCAAAACTCACTTGTGTCTTTTATATTGATCACTAGCTGATAACCCAGCATTCCACGGGTAATGAGTTATGGGGGGGAAATGCCTGGACGAAACGTAATTTCTGATGTTGGATTTTCCCCCTTAACAGAGGGAGCCCCCTTGTGGAGTACTGTGAAGCCGTTACCATGGCAACTCCACTGCCTGTCCAGTAGAATCCAATATACGGCAGTACAGTAGAAGTCATTTCAAGGCACAACAGGCTGTATCTTAATAGAACACACACACACACCCGAGGGGTTTTAGGGGTATTTATTGGACCCGTGCCCCTCCTGGCTTGTACTGGCATCCTGGGAGGTGACACGAGGCTGGCTCCAAGAGGTTGTCAACGCATCCTTAAGTGAGGGTTCCTTGCCTGCTTCCCTAAAAGAGGCTATGGTGAGGCCCCTCCTTAAGAGGCCCTCTTTGGATCCAGCTTTATTAACCAACTATCGTCCAGTCTCCAACCTTCCCTTCTTGGCGAAGGTTGTTGAGAGTGTGGTGGCACAACAGTTTCCCCGTCACCTGGAGGAAGTTGATTATCTAGACCCGCGCCAGTCCGGCTTTCGGCCCGGGCATAGCACCGAGACGGCATTGGTCGCGTTGGTCGATGATCTCTGGAGGGCCAGAGATGGGGGTTGTTCCTCCATCCTGGTCCTATTAGACCTCTCAGTGGCTTTCGATACCATCGACCATGGTATCCTATTGCATCGGCTGGGGGGGTTGGGGGTGGGAGGCACTGTTTTACGGTGGTTCTCCTCCTACCTCTCTGGCCGATCGCAATTTGTGTTGACAGGAGAGCAGAGGTCGACCTCGAGACCCCTCACATGGGTGCCTCAGGGGTCGGTCCTCTCGCCTCTCCTGTTCAACACATATATGAAGCCGCTGGGTGAGATCATCCGTGGTTTCGGGGTAGAGTATCACCTCTACGCTGATGATACTCAGCTGTATATATCTACCCCAAACCACCCCAACGATGCCGTAGCGGTGATGTGCCAGTGCCTGGAAGCCGTGCGGATCTGGATGGGAAGTAACGGACTCAGGCTCAACCCGACCAAGACCGAGTGGCTGTGGTTTCTGGCTGCCCGATTCAACCAGCTGACTCCATTGCTGGCCATAGGGGGCGAACATCTTGCCCCTGTAGATGGGGCGCGCAACTTGGGTGTCCTCCTGGATGCCCGGCTGTCCATGGAAGATCAAGTGGCAGCCGTGGCCAGGAGGGCGTTTTACCAGGTTCGCCTGGTTCGCCAGTTGCGCCCCCTATTGGATCGGGACGCCCTTCGCACAGTCACTCATGCTCTCGTGACATCCCGACTGGACTATTGTAACTCTCTCTACATGGGGCTTCCCTTGAGGTGCACCCGGAGACTTCAGATGGTCCAGAACGCAGCCGCGCGGGCAATTCTGGGAACCTCCAGGTTTGCCCACATAACACCGCTCTTGCGCGAGCTGCACTGGCTGCCTGTCGTCTTCCGGGTGCGCTTCAAGGTATTAGTCATCATTTTTAAAGCGCTCCATGGCTCGGGACCTAGCTATCTGCGGGATCGGATCCTGCCTCATACATCCTCACGGCCGATTCGCTCCCACAGAGCGGGACTTCTCCGGGTGCCGTCCACTAGACTTTGTCAGCGGGCGACGCCCAGGGGAAGGGCTCTCTCTGTGGCGGGCCCAGCCCTCTGGAACGACCTTCTCCCCGACATTAGAACGACTATGGACTTCCGCTCCTTCCGTCTAAAACTAAAAACACATCTTTTCTGCTTGGCCGGCCTAGGGTAGTCTCTCTCTATGGGGTTTTAGTTGTTTTAACTGGGAATTTTAGTATTTTAATGGGGTATTTTAGCACAGGTATATGTTTAATTTGTTTTTAATGTGTCTGTATATTTATGGTTTTAGTTTTCCCTGTGCACCGCTCCGAGTCCCTATGGGGAGAGGAGCGGTCAACAAATTAAATTATTGATTATTGATTATTGACAAATGCACACAAATGCTGTGTTTTACCCCCACAGCACTTGTTTTCAGAGAGTAAATCATCTGTGTACCACGTTTGGTTGAAATTGCTCAAGGTGTTCCAGAGTTATGCTGGAACTTACACACACATATGGTGGGTTTATGTAGGGGTCATAGTTGGCTCAATAGGCAAAAGAGGAAATGGAAATCCTAGGTTAGAATAGAATAGCATAGAATAGCATAGAATAGCATAGAATAGAATAGAATTCTTTATTGGCCAAGTGTGATTGGACACACAAGGAATTTGTCTTTGGTGTTCATGTACATAAAGAAAAATAAAATAGAATACATTCATCAAGAATCATAAGAATCTGGACTTCCGGTTCCGGCTCCAGCGGCGACGGGCGAGCCTAGCGCTCGCTCGCCGCTTTGTTGCCTTTTCTGCCCCCCCACGGGGGCGAGACGCTCCGGTTACCGGAGGTCTCCCGTAGGGTCGGCTCGGAGAGGACGTTCTTCCTCACGGCGGTGGGGAGAGCGCTCCCCTCCGCGACCTAGGTGAGGAGGAACATGCTGCGGGAGGTTCTCCCTTCGCCAACGGCTGTCGGCGCCATTCACTTCAATGCAGAGGGCTGAGCGGAGAGATCGGAAGGTCTGCCGAGGCTTCAGCTGCGAGGAAGAGTGAGTTTTAAAAAGACTTTTTTTCCTTGCTGCCAGCCAGGCTGAACAGACTGGGAGGGGGGTGTTTGTTTCCAAAAAAACCCCCTCGGACTTAAGCGGCACTTTAAAATGGCTTCTCTGGAAGAGAAAGCGGAAATCTTAAATCCGGACTGTCTCTAACAAGGGAAAGTGGTATGCGGCTACTTGCAACATTGTTTCTAGGTCTGGCTGGATAAATTTTTTATTTTATTTTTCTACTCTCTCCTCTGGGCTCTGAGATGGACGGTGGAAGGTGGCTTTTCTTTGCCCCTGCCTGATTATTTCAACTATGGAAAATTCCCAGCATCTCTTTGCAATTGGGACTCTCTCTGGATATTAATGAAGAATTTTATTCTTGCTGGATTTGTGATTTCTTTTCTGGAGTACCTTCGCTATTATAACTATTGAGTTGGAAAATTGTCTCTCTCTTGGTTCCTGAATTTTACAACGTTTCAACCTTGATCAGAACTTTTGGCTCCCGGTTAGTCTCACCAACCCCACCCTGAAAACGCCATTTTGGTGGCATTGACTTTAACAGTTAATCATGGCTCAAGAAACAGCACTGGCAAGTTTAGAACAACGGATGGCTTCTCTTGAAACTGTTATACAAACTTTGGTAAAAGAAATTCAGGCCCAGAGGGCAGAAAACATCAATTTCAAGAAGGAGCTATTGGATACACGGAAGCAAATGCTGGAAAACACACAGAAGACTGAAGAATTGGAAGGGGGGTTGGTGGGGGTTAAGGGAGAGATTAAAAATGTTATTAAAGAGGTTGGGGAAACAAATGGGCATGTGTCTAGGATAGATATGGAAAGAATGACACATTTTTTGAGATTTCAGAACGTTCTTGAGGAATCTGGTGAATGCCTCCCTGATCTTATGAGCACAATTTTAGCAGACTATTTACAAAAACCTAAAGATGAGATCAGGGGGGACATTGACCTAGCCTACAGAATTAACTCAGCATATGCCAGGATAAATGAAGTGCCTAGAGAGATACATGTGAAATTTGTTAGAAGGTCAACCAGAGAGGAAATCCTGAAAGCGCAGAGAGGTAGTCCATTAATTTACCAACAAAAAGAGGTTGCTATCTTGAAGCAGATCCCTAGAAAGATTCGAGAAGCAAGGAGGGAATTTTCCTTCTTGTCAAAAATTTTATTTGATCACGGGATTTGGTTCAAGTGGGTGACACCCGAAGGGATGCTGGTGTTCTGGGAAGGAGGAAGAGTGAGGATTAAAACAGTTGTTGAGGCGGAAGCCTTTCTTAAAAAACATTCCTCTGCCCTGGGGGAAGATCCAGGGGGGACGGAGGGGGCCGCGGCCCCGCCCGCTGGGGGCCAGGGAGGAGAAAAAGAAGATACAATAGCCAAGAGACTTAGATCGAAAAAATAACTTTGCCTTGATTTTTCTGAACAATTATGCATAATATTTTATCTGGATTTTTGTAAATGTCTGACAGCATGGAATTGAGAATTTAGGTATATGTACTTGCTTTTACCTTGTAGTGTTATGAAAAATGTTTTTTTTTTTTTGTTATTTTATACTCTGTATTTTGAGGTCTCGGAAGGGCCGACGACTCTGACGTGAATGCTCTCAAAATTTCTTTGTATCCCTTACCCTACCCTATAGAAAAAATGTAAAACCAATAAAACTTTTTCAATATAAAGAATCATAAGAATCTGCATACAGAAGGGAGGTTGAATTCTTGTGGTGCAACCAGAACAATCTTGAACTAAATACACTCAAAACCGTAGAAATGGTGGTAGATTTTAGGAGAAACTCTCCCATGCTACCACCTCTTACAATACCAGACAACACAGTATCAACAGTTAGAGACCTTCCAGTTTCTAGGGTCTATCATAGAACCTAGACTTAAAATGGACGGCTAACATCCAAAACGTCATCCAAAAAAGCACAACAAAGAATGTTCTTTCTGCGCCACCCAGGAAGCTCAACCTGTCCAAAGAGCTGCTGATTCTGTTCTACAGGGGAATTATTGAGTCTGTCATCTGCACCTCTATAACTGCCTGGTTTGGCTACTGTCTGAGCTAATCTGGCCAAGCTTTGGCTTATTGTTTATCTGAGTTTCTAGGTATCTGTGACTTTGAAGTTTGGATTCTTCTGGGGGTGATGCAGTGAAGGGTCTTGTGTTCTGGAAGGGTTTTGGGCTTTCTTTTGTGGCCAACGGCTTTCGTCCTGTGTTCCATCTTGTGGCTATTGTAGCTATTGTGGCTTATGGCTTTCGTCCTGTGTTGCACCTTGTGGCTATTATGGCTAATAGCTTTTGTCCTGTGTTGGATCTCGGGTGGGGGGACTGCTTTCTAATCTTATCATTCTGCCTTTGTTAGCTGAGCTACAAAGAGTTTCAAAATAGCCTGTCTTGAATGGATTTCTGTCTGCATTATCTGCTTTGCTTATGAATAGAGCTATCTGGATACTTGCCTTCCTCTTTCAATAAGCTCTTTATCTCTTAAGTGCTGGCATCTGCTGAGGGCTATTAAGAAAGACCTGGGGGCTGCTTTCTGTCTTTAAGAGCATGTTTCTATAACTTTGTTGCTTGTATCCTTACGATTTATATTGATGTTGATTGTTTCCTGATTGTTTATTTGTACTCTAGGACTATCATTAAGTGTTGTATGATTCTTGACAAATGTATCTTGTCTTTTTATGTACACTCAATTCAATTCAATTTCAATGTATTCGACTTATTAACCGCCCCCTCTCCCCGAAGGGACTGAGAGCATAGGCACCAAAGACAAATTCCTTGTACGAGTATGTCCAATCACACTTGGCCAATAAAGAAGTCTATTCTATTCTATTCTGTTCTGTTCTGTTCTGTTCTGTTCTGTTCTGTGCCGTGCCGTGCCGTGCCGTGCCATATTCTGTTCTATTTTGTTCTGTTCTATTCTAGTCTAGTCTAGTCTATCCTTATTCCATCCTATCCTATCCTATCCTATCCTATCCTATATCCTATCCTATCCTCCATATATATATATATGGAATAAGGATAGGATAGGATATATATGGATAAGATAGGATATATATGGTTTGGGGCTTCCCACATCAGCCTAAATTCAGACAGTCCATCCAAAGCCATGAAAATCCTCTGTCTGACTTTTGACATCCAGCAGTGAGGGCTGCGTTGTAATCGTGTTGGAGTGCTGTGCTAAGAAATGTCCTTAAAGGAAAAGCTATCATCAGAAGAGGAAGGGAAGTCCGACTGCTGCCAAAGAAAGACTTTCCAGCACTGTTTACCGATTACTTAGCAGGGAGGGAGTTCCTCTGTCACTCAAGTTGAGACTAATCCTGAATTTCCAGTTAGCGTTAAGGATCCCAGAAGAATTCTGTTCAGTTTACGCTAATGTTGATTCTTCTCAGTGCTGCATTACAGTGTAGGGAGCCTTCAACTTACAATCCTTTCGCATTGTTTACTTTCTAATGGCACTGAAAACGGTGACTTATGACCGGTCCTCACACTTATAACTGTTGCAGAATTCCCACGGTCATTTGATCAGAATTTGGATACTTGGCAATCATCCTGTATTTACAATACAATACAATACAATAGCATAGTTGGAAGGGACCTTGGAGGTCATCTAGTCGAACTCCCTGCCTAGGCAGGAAGCCCTATACCATCTCAGACAAATGGCTATCCAACATCTTCTTAAAGACTTCCAGTGTTGGAGCATTCACAACTTCTGGAGACAACTTCTATTCCACTGATTAATTGTTCTAACTATCAGGAAATTTCTCCTCAGTTCTAAGTTGTTTCTCTCCTTGATTAGTTTCCACCCATTGCTTCTTGTTCTACCCTCAGGTGCTTTGGAGAATAGCTTGACTCTTTCTTCTTTGTGGCAACCCCTGAGATATCAGAACATTGCTATCATGCCTCCCCTGGTCCTTCTTTTCATTAAACTAGACATACCCGGTTCCTGCAACCGTTCTTCATATGTTTTAGTCTCTAGTCCCTTAATCCTCTTTCTTGCTCTTCTCTGCACTCTTTCTAGAGTCTCCACATCTTTTCTACACCGTGGTGACCAAAACTGAATGCAGTATTCCAAGTGTGGCCTTACCAAGGCCTTATAAAGTGGTATTAACACTTCACGTGATCTTGATTTACAATGCTTGCAGTGTTTCTGAGTCATATGTTCCAGTGATGGGTTCCGGACCCTGGCGCAGCTGGTACACTGCGCACGGGCCCGTGTGTCCTAGACCGGCACTGCGCGCATGCTCACCCACTGCCCTGCGACATCTAGCTTTGTCGGCGAAGGTCACACTGTGCCCTTGTGCGTAATGGGCCAGTCACATTATTAAACGGCCATGGAATTCAGGTGGCGGGTTGGCCAAATGAGCCACCGTACTGGTACGGTGGCTGCTTCTCCCGGCTACTATTGGTGTGGCCATACCAGGTCGTACTGGCCAGAACCCACCACTGATGTGATCCCCATTTGTGACCTTTGCAGATGGTCTCCAACAAGCAAGGTCAGTGAGGGAAACCGTCTTCACATAACCTCCATAGAATTCACTTAGCAACCTTGGCAAAAAGATCAAAATCAGGCGTGATTCACTCAGCAACTATCTTGCTTAGCAACATAAATCCTGCCTCATGCATCCACACGGCCGATTCGCTCCCACAGAGAGGGACTTCTCCGGGTGCCGTCCACTAGACTTTGTCAGCGGGCGACGCCCAGGGGAAGGGCTCTCTCTGTGGTGGGCCCAGCCCTCTGGAACGACCTTCCCCCCGACATTAGAACAACCACGGACCTCCGCTCCTTCCGTCTAAAACTAAAAACATATCTGTTCTGCTTGGCCGGCCTAGGGTAGTCTCTCTTCGATGGGGTTAGTAATTTTAGATGGGGATTTTAGTAATTTTTAACTGGGAATTTTTAGCGCAGGGATAATATTTAATCTGTTTTTAATTATGTGTATGTATTTATTGTTTTATTTGCCCTGTGCACCGCTCCGAGTCCCTTCGGGGAGAGGGAGCGGTCAACAAATTAAATTGATTGATTGATTGATAAATGCTTTAGAAAGAGGCAAAGAAGTAACTGCTCTCGTTCTCTCACTTACAATCCTTTCCCGATTTCCACCCCGGAGTAGCTATGTAGCGGAGAAAATCAATTGGACAACCAGTTCCAAGTTGAGCCATATTAACTTTCGTCCACAGAAGTTGTGTATCAGCATCCTTGTGAAAATGACCACACTGGGCACAGGATTTGATTTTCCTATCAGGGAGATAGAAGTAAATCTACCTATCAAGTGCACTGAGGAAGAGATACTTTGTGAAATGTAAAATAGAATAGAATAGCAGAGTTGGAAGGGACCTTGGAGGTCTTCTAGTCCAATCTCCTGCTTAGGCAGGAAACTCCACACCACTTCAGACAAATGGTTATCCAACATCTTCTCAAAAACTTCCAGTGTTGGGGCATTCACAACTTGTGGTGTTGTAGGAAAGCCAAGACACAGACAAGCTCTTCAAAACAGCAAAGAGTTTATTATGTGCACGGTTCAGCGATAGGCTTGCAGCCCATACAAACATGTCTGAACCCCCAAATATTGACAAGGATTGTCTCTTATACCCTCGGTGACGTAGACATTCCCGTTCTCCTACATCTGCCCAAATATGGAGTTGGGGGACTCAAAAACCTACAAGTTGCCACAGTTTGCTTAGGTCGACAAGCTATATGCATTCAGAGGCTATTTGTTGACTTCTTGACCAAAGTTTACTTGACCAATGTTTCAGGCCTAGGCCAGCCCTAGACCTCTGTATCTTCCGTTGCTACCTCACTGGAGGCAAGTTGCTCCACTGGTTAATTGTTCCAATTGTCAGGAAATTCCTCTTTAGTTCTAGGTTGCTTCTCTCCTTGATTAGTTTCCACCCATTGCTTCTTGTCCTTAGGTGCCTTGGAGAATAGCTTGACTCCCTCTTCTTTGTGGCAACCCCTGAGATATCGGAAGACTGCTATCATGTCTCCCCTAGTCCTTCTTTTCATTAAACTAGACATACTCAGTTCCTGCAACCGTTCCTCATATGTTTTAGTCTCCAGTCCCCTAATCATCTTTGTTGCTCTTCTCTGCCCTCTTTCTAGAGTCTCCACATCTTTTCTACATCGTGGCGACCAAAACTCCATGCCGTATTCCAAGTGTGGCCTTACCAAGGCCTTATAAAGTGGTATTAACAGTTCATGTGATCTAAATTCTATCCCTCTGTTTATGCAGCCTAGAACTGTGTTGGCTTTTTTGGCAGCTGCTGCACATGCCTGGGTGCAGCATTTGCTCAAGGAGGAAATGCTACCTACAGGGATCTTCAGGGTGTGCCATCTTAGTGGGCACCTAACCATTGTACATGATGTGTCCTGGTTTTTAGTTTCTGCTGTAGCTCTTTTATTATCTCTTTTGAATGGCATGCCAATGTGATGTACCTTTATGCGTCTGTTGATGGCTGATGACTAAAGCAAACAACCAAGCTTAGCGAAAACACAGGAGTCCATTGATTAATGCTTCCTTGTTGGGAAGATATGATCTCCTGCTGAGGGAAAGGAGGCTTTTACTGAAGTTGCTCTATCTTGCCTACTGTGTCTATTAATAATGCAATGGCTATTCAAGGTCAGGAAATCATTGTGCTTTTGGCTAAAGACCTATCGCAAATAAACAACTGATGGATAATATGTTCTCGCTGGTATACATCACATATATTCATATGCTCATCCAACACAATGAACTGGATCAATTTCAGAGTTTGTATGGTTTCAAATTTTTTTAGAACACCTTCTGTAGGTGTGGCCTGCTTTGTGGGGGTGGCTTGCTGGCCATGTGACTGGGTGGGAGTGGCTTGGCAGTCATGTGACTGGGTGGGCGTGGCCAACTTGTAAAATGTGGTGAAACTCACCTAACAACGCTCTTGCTTAGCAACCAAAATGTTGGCTCAGAAACTCTGGCATTTGAAGCACGCAAGTCTTAAAGCTGTCAAGTTACAAGATCCTTGCACCCCTAACCCTTTAGAAAAAAACAACCCCAGGGGTGTTCAAACTTGAGAGCTTTAAGACTTGTGGACTTCAACTCCCAGAATTCCTCCTCTTGCCTCATCATCTTGATGATGTGCTGATGGGTGGGGGGACGGAGCTGGAACCTGTTCTAAACGGCACTGTAGATTTGTGGAACCTCTTCTGTAGAAGAGGTTAGAACTGGCAGGAACCCATCCCTGCAGCACTGGGTCATGGGAGGGTCATTTTATTTATTTTTATTTTATTAAATTTATACCCCGCCCTTCTCCTTGTTAGGACCCCCTTGTTTAACACTGAACAGGCCTGGGAGAGTTTCAAATTTCAATAGATGATATCTCTGAGTCTGTAATGTAGTGTGAATATCAATAAATGTTAATATAGAATTAACCTAATGGATGCACAGAGAGACTAAACTAGGCTTCTCTAGGCACTTTGTCTTGCTGGTTTTGAGGGAAAATTGGTCAGATGCAATAAGGACTCTTACCTTGGACAAGTGGCTGGACTAGAAGACCTCCCAGGTCCCTTCCAGCCCTATGATTCTATGATTTCAAAGCCACTGTGATGGTTTCTATCCCAGCCAAGCTCCAAGAATTTTTTATTTAAGATTTCCAGCAAGTTTTTTTTTTTAAACGGTGTTGGAAGAAATGTCCATCTGGGTTCCGTTCCAAGTGGGGAGAAAGACCCTGGAAACATGGTGGCTGTATGGAAAGATGGTTTAATGGTGGACAGGACTACATGGTTTGAGGTTCTAGAACAGGGATGTCCAAACTTGGGAACTTTAAGACTTGTGGACTTCAACTCCCAGAATTCTGGGAGTTGAAGTCCACAAGTCTTAAAGTTCCCAAGTTTGGACATCCCTGTTCTAGGCAAAAAAAAGGGCAGAGATGCTTTTGAATTTGAGCTTGTATTTTGATTGGTTGTCGGACTCCCATGGGGCCATGCAGGGGCAACTTTGTAGGTTGTGTTTTGAGTCTCAAGTTTGGTTGAGCCTTGCTGGGTGATGAAGTAATGAAAGGGTTTGGGGCAATTCCTACTACATATGGCTCTGTCTGAAGGAGGTAGATCTCTGTTATGTAGTATAGACTGCTCCAGGCCTTAATGGCCCATTGACAAAGGGGGGTGGGGGAGGCTGAGTTTCTGTCTCCCCTTTTAGGGGAAATATTCTGCCCTTTTAATATTTCCTAAAATATCTCATTTTCCTTGGAGAGGGGTGTGTGCTGACTTCCTACAATGGCATGAAACCAAACCCCCAAAATTCAACCTGGGATGCAGGTGGAACTGGCCACTCCCCATTTACAGTAACTGGGAGAATAATT
Source organism: Rhabdophis nuchalis (assembly GCA_039707465.1). Lineage (NCBI taxonomy): Eukaryota > Metazoa > Chordata > Lepidosauria > Squamata > Natricidae > Rhabdophis > Rhabdophis nuchalis. The sequence continues at coordinate 30,702,224 of CM077643.1, forward strand.
ATCAAGTACAAATCTGATGCTGATTTATTAGGAAATTCATTCATTCAGAAGAGTGGCTAACTAGGCCAGCTGTGTCTTGTGAACCCAGTAATAAGTATGTGCCCTAAAGAGAAATCTATCCGTTCTCCATGCCAAGGACTTATTTCTTAGTAATTCCCTAGTGGTTAAACTTGAAGAATAAAAGCGCTCCTAGTAAACTCTAAGGCAGATGCTTTTAGGAGAGTTGGTGATGGCCTCAAATCTGCTTGAGAAATAGACCAATGGAGAGACTAAAGGGAGAAAACAGATCTATTTTCCGTAATTAACTCTGTGTTGCATAATGATGCAGCGTGTTCTTAAAGATAACCCCCTGGTTTGCTCTTTTATTTTATCCTCAAAGGAAGAAAGCTGTATTTGTTGCTTTTGTTTCATCTTCACTTTTTGAAAACTTAACACATTGTGACTCCACTTCTCCGCTCTTGGCCCTGGGAAGACGTGTACCTGGTGGGCTTCAAAGCTCCCAGAGCTTTGCTGGCTGGGGAATTCTGGGAGTTGAAGTCCTCCCAGGCTTAACGTTGCCGAGGTCGGAGACCCCTGCGCTAGACTTCAATTCCCAGAAACAAAGCTGGCTGGAGCAGGGGTGTCAAACAAACCCAATTTCATTGAGGATCACATCAGGGTTGTTTTTGACTTCGGACGGCCAGGGCGGGTGTAGGCAGCTTCACCACACTCCTATCAGGGGCATCTGTGGTGGCCTGATCACTCTGCCAGGGAAAACGGGCTCCCAAGCTTCGTTTTCGGCTGCCACAGCTTCCTCTGCCAGTGAAAATGGCGCTCGGGAGCCCGCTTTCCTTGGAGAAGCATCGCGGGCTGGTCCTTTGCTGTCCAGGATGGCTTTGCAGCCCAGATATAAGTACCTCACGGGTCGGATGCGGCCCAGGGCCTTGAATTTGACAGCTCTGGGCTGGAGAATTCTGGGAGTTGAAGTCCATACATTTTCCAGGAGCCAAGATGAGAAACACTGCTCTATTGCATTGTTATTGCTATCCGTTTTAGAGGGTGCCTAAAGTTAATATCCTGTATTATCGAAAAATGGCTCAGTGGCTGAGATGCTGAGCTTGTTGATCAGAAATGTTGGCAGTTCGGTGGTTCGAATCCCTAGCGGCGCGTAATGGAGTGTGCTACCGTTACTTGTCCTAGCTTCTGCCTACCTAGCAGTTCTAAAGCAAATAAAAATGCAAGTAGAAAAATAGGAACCACCTTTGGTGGGAAGGTAACAGCGTTCCGTGGGCCTTTGGTGTTTAGTCATGCCGGCCACATGACCACGGAGACGTCTTTGGACAGTGCTGGCTCTTCCGCTTTGAAATGGAGATGAGCATGGCCCCCAAGAGTCGGGAACGACTAGCACAGGGTTCGGGAACCTTTTTGGCTGAGAGAGCCAGGAACTCCACATATTTTAAAATGTAATTCCGTGAGAGCCATACAATATGTTTAAAACTAAATACAAGTAAACGTTTGCATTTTATGTAAGACCAATACTTTTAAATTACAATAAGTCTCTTAATTCTTTTTCTTTTTTTCTCTTTCTCTCTCTTTTTCTGTGTGCGTCTCTCTCCTCCCTTCCTCTCTGTCACTTTGTGTGTGTGTGTGTGTGTCTGTCTTTCTGTCTCTCACTCACTTAATCACTCACTCTGTGTGTGTATGTGTGTTTGTGTCTGTCTCTCACTCACTCACCTAATCACTCACTCTCTGTGTCTGTGTGTGTGTGTGTGTGGTGTGTGTGTCTCTGTCTGTCTCTCTCTCCCTCCCTCCTCCCCCCTCTCTGTCTCTCTCTGTCTCTCTCTCTGTGCCTGTCAGTCTCTCTGATTCCCTCCCTCCCCCTCTCTGTCTCTCTCTGTCTCTCTCTCTGTGCCTGTCAGCCTCTCTCTGATTCCCTCCCTCCCCCCCCTCTCTGTGCCTGTCTCGTCTTCCAGTCGCAGCCCCACTCCATGGAAAACATAGCTGCGCGCGCTGCACTATTACAGCCCAGAGCAGGACCACAGTCCCTCTCCCAACTGGTCCTTCCTTGCTCGGAGGGCTTAGGAGGGAAGCTTCTGCAGAAGCCCAGGCAAGTGAGAACAACTTCCCACCGTTATGAACTCTCCGAGGCTGTAATTGTATGGGCTGTGTGCACACATCTATGTTTTCCATGGTGTGGAGCACCAGCCGTGGAAAACATAGGCGCGTGCGCACAGCCCATACAATTATAGCCTCGGAGGCTTCGTAATGGCGGGAAGTTGTTCTCACTCGCCTGGGCTTCTGCAGAAGCTTCCCTCCGAGCAAGGAAGGACCAGTTGGGAGAGGGGCTGTGGTCCTGCTCCACGCTGTTATTGTGCCGCGCGCGTACGGCTATGTTATTTATATAGATTTGTCTGCGAGCCAGATGCAGCCATCAAAAGAGCCATATCTGGCTCGCGAGCCATAGGTTCCCGCCCCCTGGACTAGCACATATGTGCGAGGGGAACCTTTAGCTTTTTTTTTTATATTGAAAAAGTTTTATTGGTTTTACAGTTTTTCAATAGGATAGGGTAAGGGATACAAAGAGATTTTGAGAGCATGCACGTCAAAGTCGTCGGCCCTACCAGGACATCAAAATAAATCATTAATAAAAAACATTTTCCATACACTACAAAGTGAAAGCAAGTACATATTTCTAAGTTCTCAGTTCTATGCTGTCAGTCATTTACAAAAATCCAGATACACATGTTATATTCTACAATATTATTCAAAAAATCAAGGCAAAGTTATTTTTTAGATCTAAGTCTCTTGGCAATTGTATCTTCTGTCTCTCCTTCCAGGCCCCCAGTGAGCGGGGCCGTGGCCCCCCCTGCCCCCCCTGGATCTTCCCCCAAGACAGAGGAATGTTTTTTAAGAAAGGCTTCCGCCTCAGCAACTGTTTTAATCCTCACTCTTCCTCCTTCCCAGAACACCAGCATCCCTTCGGGCATCACCCACCTAAACCAGATCCCGTGGTCAAACAATTTTTTAGACAAGAAGGAAAATTTCCTTCTTGCTTCTCTAATCTTTCTTGGGATCTGCTTTAGGATGGCAACCTCCTTTTGTTGGTAAATTAACGGACCTCCTCTTTGCACTTTCAAGATTTCCTCTCTGGTTGACCTTCTAACAAATTTAACATGTATCTCTCTGGGTACTTCATTTATCCTGGCATATGCAGAGTTTATTCTGTAGGCTAGGTCAATGTCCCCCCTGATCTCATCCTTGGGTTTATGTAAATAGTCTGCTATAATTGTGCTCATGAGTTCAGGGAGACATTCACCAGATTCCTCAGAAACATTCTGAAATCTCAAAAAATATGTCATCCTTTCCATATCAATCCTAGACACATGCCCATTTATTTCCACAACCTCATTAGTAACATTTTTAATCTCTCCCTTAGCCCCCGCCAGCCCCCCTTCCAGTTCTTCATTCTTCTGTGTGTTCTCCAGCACTTGTTTCCTTGTGTCCAATAATTCCTTTTTAAAGTTGACATTTTCTGCCCTCTGGGCCTGGATTTCTTGTACCAAAGTTTGTATAACAGATTCAAGAGAGGCCATCCTTAGTTCTAAGCTTGCCAGTGCTGATTCTTGTGCCATGATTAGCTGTTAAAATCCGTGCCACTAAAATGGCGTTTTTTGGGTGAGGCTGTTGAGGCAAATCAGGAGCCAAAAGTTCAAATCAGGGTTGTAAAGTTCAGGAACCAAGAGAGAAACAATTTTCCAAGTCAATAAGTATAATAACGAAGGCACTCCAGAAAAGAAATCACAAATCCAAAAAAAAATTCTTCTTTAGTAATCAGAGGGAGTCCAAATCACAAAGAGACGCTGGAAATTTTCCATAAGTAAAATAGTCATTCAGGGACAAAGAGAAGCCATTTCCACCGCCCAGACTCAGAGCCAGAAGGAGAGAGTGGTAAAAAAAAATGTTTCAAATCAGCCAGACCTAGATACATTGTTTCAAAGACAAACCGCAGACCACTTTCCCTTGTTTCAAACAGTCCAGATTAAAGATATCCGCTTCCTCGCAGCGAGGAGCCATTCTTAAGTGCCGCTTTAGTCCGAGGGGGGGTTTAACAAGCAGACACCCCCCTCCAAGTTCTTTCAGCCCAGGCTGACAGCAGGAAAAAAAGTTTAAAACCACTCACTTTCACCCTCACAGCCAAAGCCCCGGGAAGCCTTCCGACTCAGACGGCCAGCTCTCTTCATATTTTCAGAACGATGCCGCCCGCCATTGGCGAAGGGGAAACCCCCCGCAGCATGTCCTCCTCCACCTAAGCCGAGGACAAGGGTCGCTTCCCAGCTGCCGCTGGGGGAGGACGACCCAGGCGAGCCGGCTTTACGGGAGACCCCCAAAAACGGGGCGTCTCGCCCCTGTGGGGGGGCAGGAAAAGAAACAAAGCGGCGAGCGAGCCCTAGGCTCGCCCGTCACCGCTGGAGCTGGAACCGGAAGGCGGGAACCTTTAGCTTTACGAAACATTTGTTTATTCCCAGTGTGCGTTTCTGCTCCTAGTCGCTTGCATGTTTTTTTTTAATAAAAAGTTTATTTTTAATTAAACAAAAATACAAAAAAAAAAAACCATCCTTCATCCTAGTCGCTGGCATGTTTACAGCATTCAGCATGTGATGGATTGCCTTCCCATTTCAGAAAACGTGTTATGCGACTATCTGATTTTAAGCTGCCCAAGACTGTCTTACTATACGTGAATTTTAGTTTGAGCTTCGGCATTCTTTCCATACCCAAGCTCATTCTTCAGTTAAGGAATGCCCCAAAAGATTTTCTCTTTGTGCAGGACTTAGGGTGATCGGTACAAAAGGCAGCGTCCCGTTCTCTGTAGTTTAATGCCGTGCCTGTAAAGGATCTTTAGTGCTCATCCAAGATCAATGCAGAATCTCGGAAACCAAAGAAGGAATGTCCCACCTTCATTTATAATGAGCTTATTGAGGGAGAGTTTCGTTGAATTTTTTTAGATACTTATGCTCAGGTTTCTTCCCACCTGAGCTACGTTGCTGTTTATAAGCTGCCAACAGGCTGATCTTCCTTTTTATTCATTATTTATAGTTTCTTCTCCCTTCTTCTTTTTTTGAAAAGTTTTTATTAAAATAAACAATACATAATGTATAAAGCTTTCATCAGTTTCGTTAGGCGTGTCGTTTGGTTACAAATCTCTGTGCCTCCATCTTTGCTATCTATATAAATAAAAATGTAACAAGAGTTTGTTCAACACCGCTAATCTCCAAAAGTACTGCACCGGTCGTTTCCAAATTTTCACACAATGTTCCTTTGAAATACAGCACCAATGATATATATAGATTGTGTAGACATCACACCTGTGCCAGGCACATGCAACAGAAATGTAAAAAATTATAAATAAGGTAGGTAGATGGATACAGAGAGCGCAGTGGGCCACAGGTATTATGTCATCCTTTATGACATAAAATACTCTGAGGGAGAAATACAGTAGGTAGGTAGGTAGATTGGTAGGTAGAGGGATAGAGAAGGAGAGGGAGAAATACAGTAGGTTGGTAGGTAGGTAGAGGGATAGAGAGAGGGAGAAATACAGTAGGTAGGTAGGTAGGTAGGTAGATGGATAGAGAGAGAGAGAAATACAGTAGGTAGGTAGGTAGAGGGATAGAGAAGGAGAAATACAGTAGGCAGGTAGGTAGAGAGATAGAGAAGGAGAAATACAGTAGGTAGGTAGGTAGATGGATAGAGAGAGAGAGAAATACAGTAGGTAGGTAGGTAGAGGGATAGAGAGAGGGAGAAATACAGTAGGTAGGTAGGTAGGTTGGTAGGTAGAGGGATAGAGAAGGAGAGGGAGAAATACAGTAGGTTGGTAGGTAGGTAGAGGGATAGAGAGAGGGAGAAATACAGTAGGTAGGTAGGTAGGTAGGTAGGTAGGTAGGTAGGTAGGTAGATGGATAGAGAGAGAGAGAAATACAGTAGGTAGGTAGGTAGGTAGGTAGGTAGAGGGATAGAGAAGGAGAAATACAGTAGGCAGGTAGGTAGAGAGATAGAGAAGGAGAAATACAGTAGGTAGGTAGGTAGATGGATAGAGAGAGAGAGAAATACAGTAGGTAGGTAGGTAGAGGGATAGAGAGAGGGAGAAATACAGTAGGTAGGTAAGTAGAGGGATAGAGAAGGAGAAATACAGTAGGTAGGTAGGTAGGTAGGTAGGTAGGTAGAGGGATAGAGAAGAAGAAATACAGTAGGTAGGTAGGTAGAGGGATAGAGAAGGAGAAATACAGTAGGTAGGTAGGTAGGTAGAGGGATAGAGAAGGAGAAATACAGTAGGTAGGTAGGTAGAGGGATAGAGAGAGAGAGACAAATACAGTATGTAGGTAGGTAGGTAGAGGGATAGAGAGAGAGAGAAATACAGTAGGTTGGTAGGTAGGTAGAGGGATAGAGAGAGAGAGAAATACAGTATGTAAGTAGGTAGGTAGAGGGATAGAGGGAGAAATACAGTAGGTAGGTAGGTAGGTAGGTAGGTAGGTAGGTAGGTAAGTAGGTAGGTAAGTAGGTAGGTAGAGGAATGGAGAGAAAGAAATACAGTAGGTAGGTAGGGGGTTATACGGTGGTTGTGTGTACGTGTTTGTGTGTGCAGGTGTAGATCTACACACAGATTGGTTGGCCATTTAACCAGACTGGGCCACAGCAACGTGTGGATGGGAACGGCTAGTTACATATACAATCACTAATCATCCATCAAGCATAGTTAAATACTTTGCTCGCATTGAGCATTATGCATTTAATTAGCATTAATATTCCTTCATTTTAAACAGACCTTGTTCCCTTGAGTTTTCTTTCATAACCATAAATCATCTTCTCCCTTCTATATCTTTTGCAGCTTCCCCGCAATTTCCCACATTGGTTTTCCCTCAACATTAAACAGTCCGCCATGGCTGTGCTCTCATACTGTTTAGTCTGATTCCTGAATTAATCCATTTCTTGTGCTTCTTCTACAAGGCAGAGGACCAGAAGCAAAGTGGCATTTTTGTAATATATTTGGGTTTTTATTTCCTTGGTGGAATAACAGAATAGCAAAGTTGGAAGGAACCTGGGAAGTCTTCTAGCCCAACTACCTGCTCAAGGCAGGAGCCCCTATGCCAGGGGTGTCAAACCCATGGCCTGCGCTGGCTGTTTTAGCCAAGGGGGGAAAAGTTGCGGCACATCACTTGACAATAATGTGTCATCATGAGTTTACACCTCTGTTCCATATAGACATGTGGATGTCCAGTCTCTTCTTAGAAATCTCCAGTGATGGAAAACCCACAACTTCTGGAGGGAAGCTGTTCCACTGACTAATTACAATACAATACAATAGCAGAGTTGGAAGGGACCTTGTAGGTCTTCTAGTCCAACCCCCTGTTTTTTTTAAAAAAAAACCTCGGATCTAAGCGGCACTTGGAAATGGTTCCTCGCGGCGAGGAGCGGAAATTTTCAATCCTGACTGTTTGCGTTAAGGGAAAGTGGATTGCGGCTTGCTTGCAACAATGTTTCTAGGTCTGGCTGATACAATTTCTCTCACTACTTTCTCCTGCGGGCTCTGAGCTGGGCGGTGGAAAATGGCCTCTCTTTGTTCCTGATTGACTATTTTGTTTATGGAAAATTTCCAGTGTCTCTTTGCAATTTGGACTATCTCTGGGTTTTTAATGAAGAATTTTTTTCTTTTGGATTTGTGATTTCTTTTCTGGAGTACCTTCGCTATTACATCTATTGAGTTGGAAAACTGTCTCTCTCTTGGTTCCTGTATTTTACAACGTTACAACCTTGATCAGAACTTTTGGCTCCCGGTTAGTCTCACCAACTCCACCCTGAAAACGCCATTTTGGTGGCAGTGATTTTAACAGTTAATCATGGCTCAAGAAACAGCACTGACAAGTTTAGAACAACGGATGGCTTCTCTTGAAACTGTTATACAAACTTTGGTACAAGAGATTCAAGCCCAGAGGGCAGAAAACATCAATTTCAAGAAGGAGCTATTGGACACGCGGAAGCAAGTGCTGGAAAACACACAGAAGACTGAAGAATTGGAAGGGGGGTTGGCGGGGGTTAAGGGAGAGATTAAAAATGTCATTAAAGAGGTTGGGGAAACAAATGGGCATGTGTCTAGGATTGATATGGAATGACATATTTTTTGAGATTTCAGAACGTTCTTGAGGAATCTGGTGAATGCCTCCCTGATCTTATGAGCACAATTTTAGCAGACTATTTACAAAAATCTAAGGATGAGATCAGGGGGGACATTGACCTAGCCTACAGAATTAACTCAGCATATGCCAGGATAAATGAAGTGCCTAGAGAGATACATGTGAAATTTGTTAGAAGGTCAACCAGAGAGGAAATCCTGAAACTGCAGAGAGAAAGTCCATTAATCTACCAACAAAAAACGGTTGCTATCTTGAAGCAGATCCCTAGAAAGATTCGAGAAGCAAGGAGGACATTTTCCTTCTTGTCTAAAATTTTATTTGATCATGGGATTTGGTTCAAGTGGGTGACACCTGAAGGGATGCTGGTGTTCTGGGAAGGAGGAAGAGTGAGGATTAAAACAGTTGCTGAGGCGGAAGCCTTTCTTAAAAAACATTCCTCTATCCTGGGGGAAGATCCAGGGGGGACGGAGGGGGCCATGGCCCCGCCTACTGGGGGCCTGGAAGGAGAAAAAGAAGATTCAATTGCCAAGAGACTTAGATCAAAAAAATAACTTTGCCTTGACTTTTCTTTTTGAACAATTTTGCATAATATTTGTATTTGGATTTTTTGTAAAGGACTGACAGTATTGAATTGAGAATTTAGATATATGTACACGCTTTCACTTTGTAGTTTGATGAAAAATGTTTTTCTTTTTATTGTTATTAATGTATTTTGAGGTCCCGGAAGAGCTGACGATCTCGACGTGAATGCTTTCAAAATTTCTTTGTATCCCTTACCCTATCCTATAGAAAATATGTAAAACCAATAAAACTTTTTCAATATAAAAAAAAAACTCGAAACTTGAAACCCTGATTTACATTCAGATCAGGAGTGAAATTCAACAGGTTCTGACCGGTTCTGGAGAACCGGCAGTGGAAATGTTTTAGTAGTTCGGAGAACCTGCAAATACCACCTCTGGCTGGCCCCAGAGGAATGGAGATTTTGCAATTTCCTTTCCCCTGGAGTGGGGAGGGAATGGGGATTTTGCAGTATCCTTCCCTAGAACCAGTAGTAAAAAAATTTGAATTCCACCACTGATTCAGATGCTTGACAACCTCATATTTATGATGGTTGGAGTGTCCCAGGGTCCTGTGATTATCTTTTGTGAACTTCTAACAAGCAAAGTCAAATTACAATGGCACTGAAAAAGTGACTTGACTTATGACCATTGTTCAGAGTTATGACCTTTGCAGCATCCCGATGATCATGTGATCAAAATTCAGATGCTTGACACCTGGTTCATATTTATGACTGTTGCTGTGCCCCAAGGTCACGTGGATCACCTTTTGCGACCTTCCAACAAGCAAAATCCAACAAAAACTTGTTTCCTTAAATGTGTTGGGATATCAGCCAATTTAAGCTTTTACTGACTTCTGGAATGTTGCTTTAGAATTGTTTTAAAGACAGGAAGAAGCAGGAAAGATATTAACAAACAAACAATGACTTCTATTTATGATTCTTTGTCAAGGTGTCCAACAAGTAACAGCCTCAACCTGACCTCACTTGAACTACTAAATTAGGCTAGACTTTGTTAATATTGTACTAGAGCAGAGATGTCCAAACTTGGGAACTTTAAGACTTGTGGACTTCAACTCCCAGAATTCCCCAGCCAGCATAGCTGGCTGGGGAATTCTGGGAGTTGAAGTCCACAAGTCTTAAAGTTCCCAAGTTTGGACATCCCTGTACTAGAGGCTACAAAAGAATCCCAGGGTTGTAGCATTACACTGAGGTGACAAATACCTTAGAAAAGGGCAGTGATGAATTATTTTCTGCTGTCGCTAGGAAAACCACATGAATACAGGTAGTCCTCAATAATACAATAGCAGAGTTGGAAGGGACCTTGGAGGTCATCTAGTTCAACCCCCTGCCTAGGCAGGAAGCCCTATACCATTTCAGACAAATGGCTATCCAACATCTTCTTAGAGACTTGCATTCACAACTTCTGGAGGCAAAGCTGCTCCACTGATTAATTGTTCTAACTGTCAGGAAATTTCTCCTCAGTTCTAAGTTGCTTCTCTCCTTGATTAGTTTCCACCCATTGCTTCTTGTTCTACCCTCAGGTACCTTGGTGAATAGTTGGACTCCCTCTTCTTTGTGGCAACCCCTCAGATACTGGAAGACTGCTATCATGTCTCCCCTAGTCCTTCTTTTCATTAAATCCTCGAGTTACAACAGTTCATTTAGTACTGGTTCAAAGTAACAATGGCACTGAAAAAAGAGATTTTTCACTCTTATGACCGTTGCAGCATCTCCATGGTCACAGATGCTTGACAACTGACTCCCATTTATGACGGTCGCAGTGTCCTGGAGTCACGTGATCCCCTTTTGCGACCTTCTTACAAGCAAAGTCAAAGGGGAAGCCAGATTCACTTAACAGCCATGTTACTAACTTAACAACTGCCATGATTCACTTAACAAATGTGTCAAGAAAGGTCGTAAACTGGAGCAAAATTCGCTTATCAAATTTTAGCAACAGAAATTTTGGACTCAATTATGGTCGTAAGTCGAGGACTACCGGTGCTTTCAGACTTGTACTATTCTGTACAAAAGACGTGGAGACTCTGGAAAGAGTGCAGAGAAGAGCAACCAAGATGATTAGAGGACTGGAGACTAAGACATATGAAGAACGGCTGCAGGAGCTGGGTATGTCTAGTTTGATGAAGAGAAGGACCAGGGGAGACATGATAGCAGTGTTCCGATATCTCAGAGGGTGCCACAAAGAAGAGGGAGTCAAACTTTTCTCCAAGGCACCTGGGGGCAGGACAAGAAGCAGTGGGTGGAAACTAATCAAGGAGAGAAGCAACTTAGAACTAAGGAGAAATTTCCTGACAGTCAGAACAATTAACCTCTGGAACAGCTTGCCTCCAGCAGTTGTGAATGCCCCAACCCTGGAAGTCTTTAAAAAGATGTTAGACAGCCATTTGTCTGAAATGGTATAAGGTTCCTGCCCATGCAGGGGATTGGACTAGAAGACCTACAAGGTCCCTTCCAACTCTGCTATTGTATTGTATCTGTTAATGAAAGCTTACATTAAAGTAGAATTAGTTCATCTGGAGTTGCTTCTTGGTTGAGCTACCTCACTAGGCCAACACCACTTGAGCAGATCAGTGGTGGGTTCTGGATCCCGTTGCAACAGGTGCGGTGCAACAGGGCTGGGCGTCCACCACATGAACATGTGCAGCTGCTTGGTGGAGCGTTGCACAGGCGCCATACGCTCCATGTGCGGAAGCCCCAAAAACCTCAAATACCAGTAAGGAGGACGGGCGGGTGGGCCCTCCAGAGCACTGTACCGGAACAGTCCCTGGTGCTCCCGGCAGACACCGGTACGCCCATACCGGTCGTAACCCACCACTGGAGCAGATGCTCCTGGGATGCACTGCACTAATATACTGGCATATTAAATACACCGCATACACCCTCTCACCCACCATGCAATATCTGTCATATAACATTTATTTATTTTGGCTGTCCTTTTGCCTTGATGTAATAATTCTATGGTATAAATAAAGAATAAAAAATGTTCCACCTCGACATTCATTGATTAGGGCAGTGGTTCTCAACCTTCCCAATGCCGTGACCCTTTAATACAGTTCCTCATGTTGCGGTGACCCCCAACCATAAAATTGGTCTTTTACTATGTTTACTACGTTTTACTATGGTCTTAGGTGACCCCTGTGAAGGGTCATTTGACCCCCAATGGGATCGCGACCCACAGGTTGAGAACCGCGGGATTCCAAATCTTTTCCTACTGGTTCTATGAGAGAGCGCTTGGCATGCATGCTCACAGTTCGTGACCGCCTAATGCACGCTTCGCGCATGTATACAGCACTCAAAGACCATCCACTGGTGAGCTGAGCTGTTTTTTTTTAGCTCAGCTGAGACGAAGGAGTCTAACAGATAATATTAAAAACATAATGGATTTTACATTTTTCTATAGGGTGGGGTAAGGGATACAAAGAAATTTTGAAAGCATTCACGTCAGAGTCGTCGGCCCTTCCGAGACCTCAAAATACACAATAAAAAGATAACAAAAAAAAAACATTTTTCATAACACTACAAGGTAAAAGCAAGTACATATACCTAAATTCTCAGTTCCATGCTGTCAGACATTTACAAAAAATCCAGATACAAATGTTATGCAAGATTGTTCAAAAAAAATCAAGGCAAAGTTATTTTTTCGATCTAAGTCTCATGGCTATTGTATCTTCTTTTTCTCCTCCCTGGCTCCAAGCGGGCGGGGCCGTGGCCCCCTCTGTCCCCCCTGGATCTTCCCCCAGGGCAGAGGAATGTTTTTTAAGAAAGGCTTCCGCCTCAGCAATTGTTTTAATCCTCACTCTTCCTCCTTCCCAGAACACCAGCATCCCTTCGGGTGTCACCCACTTGAACCAAATCCCATGATCAAACAATGTTTTAGACAAGAAGGAAAATTTCCTCCTTGCTTCTCGAATCTTTCTAGGAATCTGCTTCAAGATAGTGACCTTTTTGTGTTGGTAAATTAAAGGGTTCTCTCTCTGCGCCCTCAGGATTTCCTCTCTGGTTGACCTTCTAACAAATTTCACATGTATCTCTCTAGGCACTTCATTTATCCTGGCATATGCTGAGTTAATTCTATAGGCTAGGTCAATGTCCCCCCTGATCTCATCTTTAGGTTTTTGTAAATAGTCTGCTAAAATTGTGCTCATAAGATCAGGGAGGCATTCACCAGATTCCTCAAGAACGTTCTGAAATCTCAAAAAATATGTCATTCTTTCCATATCAATCCTAGACACATGCCCATCTATTTCCCCAACCTCTTTAGTAACATTTTTAATCTCTCCCTTAACCCCCACCAACCCCCCTTCCAATTCTTCAGTCTTCTGTGTGTTTTCCAGCACCTGCCTCCTGGTATCCAATAGCTCCTTCTTGAAATTGATGTTTTCAGCCCTCTGGGCCTGAATTTCGTTTACCAAAGTTTGTATAACAGTTTCAAGAGAAGCCATCCGTTGTTCTAAACTTGCCAGTGCTGTTTCTTGAGCCATGATTAACTGTTAAAGTCAGTGCCAGCCAAAATGGCGTTTTCAGGGTGGGGCTGGTGAGACTAGCCGGGAGCCAAAAGTTCAGATCAAGGTTGGAACGTTGTAAAATTCAGAAACCAAGAGAGAGACAATTTTCCAGCTCAATAGTTATAATAACGAAGGTAATCCAGAAAGGAATCACAAATCCAACAAGAAAAAAATTCTTCATTAATATCCAGAGAGAGTCCCACTTGTAAAGAGACGCTGGGAATTTTCCATAATTAAAATAGTCAGGCAGGGACAAAGAAAAGCCACTTTCCACCGCCCATCTCAGAGCCCAGAGGAGAGAGTAGAAAAATAAATTCTTTATAACCAGCCAGACCTAGAAACAATGTTGCAAGTAGCCGCATACCACTTTCCCTTGTTAGAGACAGTCCGGATTTAAGATTTCCGCTTTCTCTTCCAGAGAAGCCATTTTTAAGTGCCGCTTAAGTCCGAGGGGGGTTTTTTGGAAACAAACACCCCCCTCCCAGTCCGTTCAGCCTGGCTGGCAGCAAGGAAAAAAAAAGTCTTTTTAAAACTCACTCTCCCTCGCAGCTGAAGCCCCGGCGAGCCTTCCGATCTCTTCCGCTCAGCCCTCTACATTAAAGTGAATGGCGCCGACAGCCGTTGGCGAAGGGAGAACCCCCCGCAGCATGTTCCTCCTCACCTAGGTCGCGGACGGGATCGCTCTCCCCACCGCCGTGAGGAGAAACGTCTCCTCCGAGCCGACCCTACGGGAGACCTCCGGTAACCGGAGTGTCTCGCCCCCGTGGGGGGGCAGAAAAGGCGACAAAGCGGCGAGCGAGCCCAAGGCTCGCCCGTCGCCGCTGGAGCCGGAACCGGAAACCAATAAAACTTTTTCAATTTAAAAAAAAAAAAAACATAATGGATTGCCTTTGCCCAGAAATGGAAAAATAAACTAATTCCAAGCGAAGATGAAATAATAAGAAATGTTATGGATTGTGCTGAAATGGACAAATTAACTAAAGAAATCCAGGGAAAAGAGGAATCAGAATTCTACCAGATATGGGATAAATGGTATAGGCGGATGGAGGAAAGAAACAAGAACCAATGAAGGAATGCAGCAAAACTTAAAAACAGTAGTTACGAGTAAAATAAGAGGGTTTAGAATGGTGAAATCCAAATGAAATATAACAGAAGGGGAAACAATATAAGATGAGAGGCTTCGATTGACAATTGCTATTAGAAAGAACAGGACGTTCCTGTCCGTATTGTATGGTGTAAATGTAGTGTATGTCTAAGTTTTGTGTGAGTGTATTTTACAGGTTTGTAAATAAAATGTATTAAAAAAAACCATAATGGAAAATATGCTATAGTACAGGGGGTCTCCAACCTTGGCCACTTTAAGACTTGTGGACTTCAATTCCCATAATTCCTCAGCCCGCTTTGCTCCCAGAATTCTGGGAGTTGAAGCCCACACGTCTTAAAGTTACTAAGGTTGGAGACCCATGCTCTAGTAACCAGGTCTACATTTTATAATATTTTTTTTTAAAGAAAGAAATCTAGAGATGATTTAGTACAATATAACCTGAGCAGCTGAATGTTTCCTGTTGCTTCTTCACCGGTGAACAATGCCAGTGGGCCCGGAGTCCCGGTTTCAATAGCGTGACATTTCCCATACCTTAATTCTTTTCTTTTCCTCTTACTTGCAAACATATTTGCAGAGGCTGACCCTTCATGAGAGTTCTGTGCGATATTATGAAATCCTTTCAGTTAAGGGCTTGGCTGAGCCATTGATTGATGCTCCTGCCCAGGGTGTGTCCACTTGTTAAGCTAATAGATTTTGCCTTCGCCAGAGTTAGCCCCACACGCCACAGGTGGCACCCAGACTCAGAAGCAGAAGTGCTCCCCGGGTGGGACGAGTCAAAAAGCTGGCCTTGAGGCAGGAACCATGGACTGGAAACTTCACTCGGTTCAGTATTGTCTCAGGAACATCTTTTTCCTCTTGATGCTTTGTTTCCATATATGGATGTCAGGTAAGCCCTTTTTCTTCTCCCAAAGACTTCGCTCTTGTGCAATAGAAGTAGCCGATCCTGAAGAGCCCTGGACATCAATTTCCTATGTAGTTGAAGCTCTTCTTTTTTTCTGTCTGTCTGTGGTGCCTTTGAGCCAGTCTTGAATTCTGGCAACGACATGGATAAGTCAATACCACTTTATAATGCCTTGGTGAGGCCACTCTTGGAATACTGCATCCAGTTTTGGTCGCCACAATGTAGAAAAGACGTGGAGACTCTAGAAAGAGTGCAGAGAAGAGCAACAAAGAGGATTAGGGGACTGGAGGCTCAAACATATGAAGAACGGTTGCAGGAACTGGGTATGTCTAGTTTAATGAAAGGAAGGACTAGGGGAGACGTGATAGCAGTGTTCCAATATCTCAGAGGTTGCCACAAAGAAGAGGGAGTCAAACTATTCACCTGAGGGCAGAACAAGAAGCAATGGGTGGAAACTAATCAAGGAGAGAAGCAACTTAGAACTGAGGAGAAATTTCCTGACAGTGAGAACAATTAATCAGTGGAACAGCTTCCCTCCAGAAGTTGTGAATGCCCCAACACTGCAAGTCTTTTAAGAAGATGTTGGATAGCCATTTGTCTAAAACAGTATAAGGTTCCTGCCTAGGCAGGGGGTTGGACTAGATGACCTCCAAGGTCCCTTCCAACTCTGCTATTGTATTGTATTGTATCATTGCCATCATCTACCTAGGTTGAAGGAGAACAGGGGTCTCAGAGATATCTTCTATGCTTAAAACAGAATGAAAATTCAACACATGCTGGTTTCTAACCCAGTCCCTTTAACCACCATACCAATCCATTTGAGAGGAATGTAATTAAATATTTCTACTAAGACAAGAGAGGTGATTGGAAGGAAGGAGAATTGGCAGATATCAAAGACTTTTAAAAAGCAAGTGGCATTCCTGCCACTAAAATCTGAATGGTTTAATGTACTCTTCTTATATTGCTTGTACATTATAAAAAAATTTTTTTAAAAAAATTCTCCTTAGAGCAGGGGTTCCCAACCTTTGCAACTTTAAGTCTGAAGGACTTCAGCTCCCAGAATTCTCCAGCCAGCTTTGCTGGCTGGAGAATTCTGGGAGCTGAAGTCCTTCAGACTTAAAGTTGCAAAGGTTGGGGACCCCTGCCTTAGAGAAAATGTCTGGATCCCATTCAGGCCACAGAACTCTGGCGATAGATTAGATTACATAGATTAGTTCTGATCGGGTCACCGCCGTAAAAGAGCAGTTAATCAGGAGCAGGAGCAGTTTATCAGCCTGAAATCTGAACCTGACAGTTAAATAGTGAAGTGTTTTGTTTTGCACACATTTATTAGTACAGAAAAAGAGAGAGCTTGTACTTTGAAACAATGAATTTATTTGTTTATAAATTGTATAAATGTACTCCTGTGCTAACATATGTATGAAATATGCACCGTAGACATACTTTGTGAAATGCATCTCCAACTATACATGTATTCTGTTTCCTATGTTCTAAGTATTCGTGCAGCTTAATTTATTTTTTAAAATAAAAATAATACAATAGCAGAGTTGGCAGGGACCTTGGAGGTCATCTAGTCCAACCCCCTGCCTAGGCAGGAAACCCTATACCATTTCAGACAAATGGCTATCCAACATCTTCTTAAAGACTTCCAGTGTTGGGGCATTCACAACTTCTGGAGGCAACTTCTGTTCCGCTGATTAATTGTTCTCACTATCAGGAAATTTCCCCTCAGTTCTAAGTTGCTTCTCTCCTTGATTAGTTTCCACCCATTGCTTCTTGTTCTGCCCTCAGGTGCTTTGGAGAATAGCTTGACTCCCTCTTCTTTGTGGCAGCCTCTGAGATATTGGAAGACTGCTATCATGTTTCCCCTCGTCCTTCTTTTCATTAAACTAGACATACCCAGTTCCTGCATTAAATAGGTGTTCCAATATTTTCATCCTGCACTGCAGTGGGTCATCCTGCATATCTCTGGAGTGTTGCTCTATCACTTTTGAAGTCCACTAATGTAGAGACATTGTTTTTGTAGTTAACAAGAACCGATGATCCAATTTGTATTGGCCTAACCAAATAAATGAATTGAAATGCCGTTATTTAATGCATTTAATTAAACCATTAATTTAACGTGTCCTTTGCACTTCTGAAACCATAAATAGATGAGCTGGTGTTCAGTATTTGCTTCACTAAATTTTGCAATGAAAAATGAGTAGATTAGAGCGCAAACGCCTGAAAATATTCATTACCAATTACACACACAGGAGCACTTATAGAAATATGTGTTGATTTTGTGTCTTCAATGGTGCAGAGAAGTTTGAATGCAGGCTTCTGAAACAAAATAATGCCGGCTGAAGTTTCAAAATTTTTTTATTACTCACAATGTTACCTTGGTAAACATTGGGAGAGCCAATTTTATTGTGGTGAAGTGGTAAGAAGGCAGGTACAGAGAGTAAAAAAGAACAAGGATACGTTTTTCTTTTTTTAATCTCACTGATATCTCTCCCTATGAATACAGACATCTCGGGGGGGGGGATAGTCAAAGTATTGTGATGCCTATTTTCACACATTCACAATTTGAATGTGAAGAGACTTTCAGTGTTGGGGCATTCACAACTTCTGGAGGCAAGCTGTTCCACTGATTAATTGTTCTCACTGTCAGGAAATTTCTCCTCAGTTCTAAGTTGCTTCTCTCCTTGATTAGTTTCCACCCATTGCTTCTTGTTCTGCCCTCAGGTGCCTTGGAGAATAGCTTGACTCCCTCTTTTTTGTGGCAGCCCCTGAGATATTGGAAGGCTGCTATCATGTCTCCCCTAGTCCTTCTTTTCATTAAACTAGACATACCCAGTTCCTGCAACCGTTCTTCATATGTTTTAACCTGTAGTCCCCTAATCATCTATGTTGCTCCTCTGCACTCTTTCGAGAGTGTCCACATCTTTTCTACATCGTGGTGACCAAAACTGGATGCCGTATTCCAAGTGTGGCCTTATAAAGTGGTATTAACCCTTCATGTGATCTTGATTCTATCCCTCTGTTTATGCAGCCTAGAACTGTGTTGCCGCGGTTCTTCTATTAATTGGTCCCCAATTTGACTAGTTTGACACCAGTGGTGGGTTCTGGATTCTGTTTCAACCGGTATGGTTGGAACGGCCCCAGCGTCACCCATGCACCATGCGATGCGCGCAGGCATCGTACTTGCCTGCGACGCTGCCACAAGCCTCTGCGACGCTCCAGCTGCTCGGCGGAGTGTTGCGCAAGCGCCATATGCACCTTGCACGTGTACGTAAGCGGCAAAAGCTTAAAGCACAGGTAAGGAGTGAGGGCGGGCAGGTGGGCCCTCCAGAACACCATACCAGAACGGTATCTGGTGCTCTGGGCCGGTTCTGGTACGCCCGTACCGGGGTGTACTGCCTGCAACCCACCACTGTTGGACATCTATCTTGCAAATACTCAAATATTCAGGCCCCAGAATCTTTCTCTAAGCTAAACAGAAAGGTAATACTACATACTCAGCCATATTTTTTTCCTTTTCTGCTTGATTTTTCCCATGATGAGGAGCAATAACAAATAAATGGGAGGTTCTCACATCACCAATCAATAGATAGATCAATAGAATTCTTTATTGGCCAAGTGTGATTGGACACACAAGGAGTTTGTCTTTGGTGTATATGCTCTCAGGCACCTGAGGGCAGAACAAGAAGCAATGGGTGGAAATTATTCAAGAAGAGAAGCAACTTAGAACTGAGGAGAAATCTCCTGACAGAACAATTAATCAGTGGAACAGAAGTTGCCTCCAGAAGTTGTGAATGCCCCAACACTGGAAGTCTTTAAGAAGATGTTGGATAGCCATTTGTCTGAAATGGTATAGGGTTTCCTGCCTAGGCAGGGGGTTGGACTAGAAGACCTCCAAGGTCCCTTCCAACTCTGCTATTGTATTGTATTGTACATAAAAACACAAGATACATTTGCCCAGAATCATTTGCTTAGGAAAAACAATAGAAAATTAAATGGGATGGGGGGTGGGGGCCCTTATCAGTTTGTCTTCTGCTCAGTGAATGTTTTTGGGAGGGTTCACAACTGCTGTAGCAGCCACTTTAAAATTTGGAAGCTTTTCTATTGTGATCATAATTCCAGATCTGCCCCTCAGCTGCCTACTTTTCAGCAGCATGATTGTACGGGTGCATGTGTCAAAATTGGCAACACGGCAGATGGGGACTCACAATGCGGACCTCATCTTTTAAAAAAAAAATTCTATGTTAATGTTCCACAGAAATGAATGTTGCCACGTTGTCCGCCATCTTGCTAATTTAGAACCTGCTGCTACTCTTCTACAAGAAGAGGGTACCGAGTCTTCCAGAGTTGCTTAGATGAGATGGGCAGCCATAGAACTTCAATACATCATCATCGTCATCGTCACTATTTTGAAAGACACTTTGGCAGTAATGGTTGAGGCACCAGATCAGAAGTCATCAGACTATGAGTACTACCCTGCCGTAGGCATGATAGGTATTCCTAAGCCCAACCTTTTACACCGAGATGTTGTGGAGAAAATAGGAGAAAGATGTCAGCATTCAGGAAGAAGCCAACTCCAATTAAAAACTCAGAGATGGGCATTTCCTCAAAAAGTTCCCTTTTATTAGAGTCGCTATACTGGCCCATCTGGGAACACCCAAATCTGAGGCTGTTTTTGCCCTCCGCAAACTCCTACAAAGCCTTTGGAGCTTAGGGAGGGCGAAAAAAGCATGCCAAAAATAAGGGGGGGAGCAATGGTTGTGTGCACATGTGCGTTGTGGTGGCGCATAGCATTATGGGTGTGGCATGCCTATGCACGACCCCCCTGCGCTTTTGGCACGCGAGCCAAAAAAGGTTCGCCATCACTGCCATAGTCTTTTGAGACTGAAGGAGGCCAATGAATGGACCGAAAAGAAGAATGCTATTACGTCTAATTACATTTCCTCTACTAAATTCCCCCTCCTAATTTCCCAAGCACAAGAATGTGGCCGCATGGAAGCTTCCAGTGTTAATATGGCTTCCAAAGTTGACAAAGGAAGGAGTTTTATGTATATTTGCTGCCTGGAATTATTTACAAAGTAATAAGAATCCAATCTAATGAAATCAGCATCTATAGGCAGTCTGAAGCAAATTAATTCTTTTCTCCCTGTATGTCCCATCTCTATTTTCTTCTCTCTTTCCCTCTCTCCCTTAAAAGGAATATCTTACAATACAATACAATAGCAGAGTTGGAAGGGACCTTGGAGGTCATCTAGTCCAACTCCCTGCCTAGGCAGAAAACCCTATACCATTTCAGACAAATGGCTATCCAACATCTTCTTAAAAACTTCCAGTGTTGAGGCATTCACAACTTCTAGTGGCAAGTTGTGGTGGCAAGGAGAGAAGCAATTTAGAACTGAGGAGAAATTTCCTGACAGTTAAAACAATGAATCAGTGGAACAGCTTGCCTCCAGAAGTTGTGAATGCCCCAACACTGAAGTCCTTAAAGACTTCCAGTGTTGGGGTATTCACAACTTCTGGAGGAAAGCTGTTCCACTGATGTTGGATAGCCATTTGTCTGAAATGGTATAGGGTTTCCTGCCTAGGCAGGGGGTTGGACTAGAAGACCTCCAAGGTCCCTCCCAACTCTGCTATTGTATTGTAAGTATATATGTATATATATATAAATAAAGCAGACAAACACATAAATAAAGCAGACAAACACATATATATAAATAAAGCAGACAAACACATTTCTCAGAAACACATTTCTGAGAACCTCCAAATTTGCAGGAACACAACTGTCAGGGTTCCAAATAGCATCCAAAATGAAATATGGATCGCTTCCAGGCCTGACAACAACCTTAGCTCTGTATTCTTCCATTTCACTTCCACATTAAAATATCTACGGAGATTCTATATCAAAAGGCACTCAATCTTCAAAATCACCATTTGAACAAATGAAATATGCCACAGATTTTTTTCTTAACAAAGTATGTTCTTGTTAAATCTTCCCTTCCAAGCTGGAGACCCAACTTTCAGTTCTTCTCTACTATTCCTACAGCTCTGTTTTACTACATAGTTTAGGTAAAAGTCAAGGTTCCCCTCGCACATATGTGCTACTCGTTTCCGATTCTAGGGGGCGGTGCTCATCTCCGTTTCAAAGCCGAAGAGCCAGCATTGTATGAAGACGACTCCGTGGTCATGTGGCCGACATGACTAAACACCAAAGGCACAGGGAACGCTGTTACCTTCCCACCAAAGGTGGTCCCTATTTTTCTACTTGCATTTTTACATGCTGTTGAACTGCAGAAGGTTGGCAGAAACTGAGATACGTAACGGGAGCTGACTCCATTACGCGGCGCTAGGATTTGAACAGCTGAACTGCCAACCTTTCTAATCAACAAGCTCAGTGACAGCCACTGAGCCACCACATCCAACTTTAACTACATACTTTAGTTTTCCAGTAAATGTTTCTACTTTCACTGGGATTTTTCTTTTTTTTTCTTTTTTCTTTTTTCTTTTCTTTCTTCTTTTCTTTTCTTTCTTCTTTTCTTTTCTTGTAGTATTTAAGAGCAGCTCCTTGTCCCTAGGATGAGGGTATTTGCAAGCCATCCTGAAAATGTCACTCAAACAACCTTACATTGCTGTCCGTAGAGTCATTGGGAACCAAGACTGACTCAAAAGAATGCAAAAAGATTATAATTTATATACATCAGCTTTTCATTCAGGAAGGATAATTTGGTCAGTTTACAGCGTAATAAAAATGCAACTAGCAAAGAGCAAAGCAAAAAATAGCAGCAACGTCAAACAGGTTGGGAGAGTGAAGACCAGGAAAATACTTTCCATATCTTTGAGGGATAGATAAACATCTTCTATACATCTACTTCACAGCACTTCAAAAACTTTAGGCAACTTGAAAAGGATTTCCGCAGATCTTCAGGTCTGGGTGACTCCATATGCAACCCCTAACAAATCAGGCTCTAAATTTAAACAAGGCATCTTAAATTACTTAAGTAAATAATCACTTAGGCGAAAACTATACGACATTCAGGATGGGCGATCTTAGCATTGTGCACCAGTTGGCGGTTGAGCTACTACATTTTTCAAATGTTGTGTGCTTCTTGTTCCTTAGTGACCTGATGTGTTTTGCCAACATTCATTCCTATGAGTTTGAGGCTTGGCTCAGAGGAATCACAGATCTTGGCTGGTTTGTTTAAAACCGTGAGGTTGCATCCCAGGCAGTGGTGGGATTCAATTTTTTTTAAACTACCGGTTCTGTGGGCATGGCTTGTTGGGCATGGTGTGGCTTAGTGGGTGTAGCTTCGTGGGTGTGACAGGGGAAGGATACTGCAAAATCCCCATTCCCTCCCCATTCCAGAGGAAAGATACTGTAAAATCCCCATTCCCTCCCCACTCCAGAGGAAGGATACTGCAAAATCCCCATTCCCTCCCCACTCCAGAGGAAGGATACTGCAAAATCCCCATTCCCTCCCCACTCCAGAGGAAGGATACTGCAAAATCCCCATTCCCTCCCCACTCCAGAGGAAGGATACTGCAAAATCCCCATTCCCTCCCCACTCCAGAGGAAGGATACTGCAAAATACTTTTTCTGCTTGGCCGGCCTACGTTAGTCTCTACCTTTAGGGTTTAGGGAACACTAGTTTTAATATGGAGATTTTAGTGCAGGGACAATTAAGTTTAATTTGTTTTTATTTTATTGTATCTATTTTTGTATATATATTTTATGTGTTTTAATATTTCCCTGTGCACCGCTCCGAGTCCCCTTGGGGAGAGGACGCGGTATATAAAAATAAAATATTATTATTATTATTAAAATATTATTATTATTATTAAAATCCCCATTCCCTCCCCACTCCAGAGGAAGGATACTGCAAAATCCCCATTCCCTCCCCACTCCAGAGGAAGTATACTGTAAAATCTCCATTCTCTCCCCACTCCAGAGGAAGGATACTGTAAAATCCCCATTCCCTCCCCACTCAGGGGAAGGATACTGCAAAATCCCCATTCCCTCCCCACTCCAGAGGAAAGATACTGCAAAGTCCCCATTCCCTCCCTACTCCAGAGGAAGTATACTGTAAAATCCCCATTCCCTCCCCACTCCAGGGGAAGGATACTGTAAAATCTCCATTCCCTCCCCACTCCAGGGGAAGGATACTACATAATCCCCATTTCCTCCCGATCAGATGAGACTCGGGAGGCAGAGAATAGATAGGACGCGGCCAGTCAGAGGTGGTATTTACCGGTTCTCCGAACTACTCAAAGTTTCCACTACCAGTTCTCCAGAACTGGTCAGAACCTGCTGAATACCACCTCTGATCCCAGGGTATCCGCTGGTGATGGTGGTGGTAGTTGTTTTAAAAAAACCAAGATGGTTTTTTTACAACTATACAATTGAAGCCTGCCTCCTTTTTGTACGTATGCGTGCAAAAGGGATTGGGCTTTAAGTGCACAATTGTGACTGCCCTGTCCACTTTCCGAACCCTCCAATGAAATCCCTGTTGTACCCACTCAGTATTAAATATATTTCTCAATTCTACCAGCCTTGGAGGCAAGATATTAAGTCCTGTGGTTAAATTGGCCATGTGAAGTGGGTTTCACATACCTTTCCGTATAACAGGTTGGATGAAAGAGTACAAAAATGAATCATCAGGTGTAATTAGAAACTGGTTTAAGTTTGGGATCTGCCAACTATTCTGGTTGGTAAACAACAAAAACATCTAGCAGGTTGGAAACAATAGTTGACACGGATGCAGAGAAGGGTAAACAGAGGCAGTTTTGTAAGAAAAACCATATCCTTCCTCCTATTATCTTGCAGATGAGTTTCCTTTACTGACCAGGAATGGATTATTTGCCTTGTGACAGACAAGGAAGGAGTCCCAAAGGTGCTTTTTCAAGAGGCAATTGGACTTTCTTGTTTTTCTTTGAAGACGTTTCGCTTCTCAACCAAGAAGCTTCTTCAGCTCTGACTGGATGGTAGGGGAAGGGAAGGACCATCGAGTCAGAGCTGAAGAAACTTCTTGGAGGAGAAGCGAAACGTCTTCAAAGAAAAACAAGAAAGTCCAATTGCCTCTTGAAAAAGCACCTTTGGGACAACCATGACCTGGATAGCAGAAAATCTCCGTGGACAAGGTAGGAGAGGAAGAAAATGCTGATGTGTTTCCGATTAGTTAGGTGGGACTCGATCAAGGTTTCATATTTCATATATTTCACATTTCATATTTATTCAATTTATATACCGCACCTTCTCCCTACTGGGACTCAGTGGGAAAGAGGAGGGAAGAGTTACAACCCCAACCCTTAAGAATCTTTCTGAGCTCAGGGAGATGATAACAGCATTAACATGTGAGAAATAATGAAGTTGATGCATGTTTTCCCTAAGAGCGGTGTTGGTGCAGTGGTTAGAATGCAGTACTGCAGGATAACTCACTGCTCATTCCAGCAGTTCAATCCTGACCAGCTCAAGGTTGATTCAGTATTCCATTTTTCCAAGGTCAGTAAAACAAGGACCCAAAATTGTTGGGGCCAATAAGATGACACTGTAAACGAATTATAGAGTGCTGTAAAAAAACTATGAAGAGGTATATAAGTGCCATAACGATTGCTATTAAGGCAAGATAATAAGCAAAAGGAAAACAATTTTGAAAAGGTTAAAAATCAATATGGAACTTAATTACACCATTCAAATATAAAGAAGCATACTGAATATTATGACCAAGGAATCAATGGCTCATTGACAAAGGAGTTGAATATATATGCCAGATTTGATTGCAGCATTTTCAGTTTAAAACCAAAAATGCTGTAGAAGAAAAAATCCTCTTTATAAAATAGATTGAAAATTCCATGCCGACATAATACATTATGTGGCAGTCTGATAAATTAGAAACGTATGCACAAAGAACATTTGTTACTTAGCTTAAAAAGAAAACAAATAGCACGAAATAAGAATAATAAAACAATGGTAACAAAATATTTTTACTATTCTCTCTTAGCAATATCAGATACAAATATAAATGAAACAAACATGCCAAACTCGATCCTGGAATTGAATGGACCCACGCCCATGAGGCCGCCTTCCACGGTGGAGACCGGTGTGATGCCTCTTGAAAGTCAAACCACGCCAACCATCAGCAAGGGTTCTTCCACTAAGGCTGAGCCGACTTCAGCAGAAGTGACCGGAACACCCTCTCCGGCATCCGAATCTCCCCTGGCCACGTCGCTTTCCATGCAGCCTGTACCCTCTCTGGCTCAGACCTCACCGCCATCAACCCCTCCGGAGACCACCATTGCATCCCACAGCACGAGTTCTTCTACTCGGGCAGAATCCACCCTAGCCGAAGGAGGCACCACGTCTTCGCTCCTTTCTGCACGCTCAAGCCCTGCAGTGCCAGAAGCCAGCTCCTCTGGAGAGTCGGTGGCTTCCATTGTCACCACCACGGCTGCTGTTGGCCCGACGGAGCAAACCTCTGTCCAGCGTCCAAACACTCCCTCGCTCGCCCAATCTTCTACCATGCAGTCGGAGGCAACCTCACAGCAAGAGAGCACAAGTCCACCCCCTCATTCCGGCTCTTCCACGACCAAACCGGAGCTGAGCTCTGCTGGAGGAACCAGCCTTCCCAGGCCAACTTCTTCCTTTTCTACTGACCACTCTTCGCTTGCCCCTACCGAGGAGACCACTGTTGCCTTCCAGTCCAGCAGCACTTCGGCTCACATCGAAGGAACTGCGGCTGAGTTGACCAGCCCTCCACTCTCATCGGCAACAATTCCGACGGCTGCGGGGTTGAGAACCTCGACTCTGGAGGTGACCGCATCCACGCCCATGAGGCCGCCTTCCATGGTGGAGACCGGTGTGACGCCTCTTGAAAGTCAAACCACGCCAACCATCAGCAAGGGTTCTTCCACTAAGGCTGAGCCGACTTCAGCAGAAGTGACCGGAACACCCTCTCCGGCATCCGAATCTCCCCTGGCCACGTCGCTTTCCATGCAGCCTGTACCCTCTCTGGCTCAGACCTCACCGCCATCAACCCCTCCGGAGACCACCATTGCATCCCACAGCACGAGTTCTTCTACTCGGGCAGAATCCACCCTAGCCGAAGGAGGCACCACGTCTTCGCTCCTTTCTGCACGCTCAAGCCCTGCAGTGCCAGAAGCCAGCTCCTCTGGAGAGTCGGTGGCTTCCATTGTCACCACCACGGCTGCTGTTGGCCCGACGGAGCAAACCTCTGTCCAGCGTCCAAACACTCCCTCGCTCGCCCAATCTTCTACCATGCAGTCGGAGGCAACCTCACAGCAAGAGAGCACAAGTCCACCCCCTCATTCCGGCTCTTCCACGACCAAACCGGAGCTGAGCTCTGCTGGAGGAACCAGCCTTCCCAGGCCAACTTCTTCCTTTTCTACTGACCACTCTTCGCTTGCCCCTACCGAGGAGACCACCGTTGCCTTCCAGTCCAGCAGCACTTCGGCTCACATCGAAGGAACTGCGGCTGAGTTGACCAGCCCTCCACTCTCATCGGCAACAATTCCGACGGCTGCGGGGTTGAGAACCTCGACTCTGGAGGTGACCGCATCCACGCCCATGAGGCCGCCTTCCATGGTGGAGACCGGTGTGACGCCTCTTGAAAGTCAAACCACGCCAACCATCAGGCAGGGTTCTTCCACTAAGGCTGAACCGACTTCAGCAGAAGCGACCGGAACACCCTCTCCAGCATCCGAATCTCCCCTGGCCACGTCGCTTTCCATGCAGCCTGTACCCTCTCGTGCTCAGACCTCGCCGCCATCAACCCCTCCGGAGACCACCATTGCATCCCACAGCACGAGTTCTTCTACTCGGGAAGAATCCACCCTAGCTGAAGGAGGCACCACGTCTTCACTCCTTTCTGCACGCTCAAGCCCTGCAGTGCCAGAAGCCAGCTCCTCTGGAGAGTCGGTGGCTTCCATTGTCACCACCACGGCTGCTGTTGGCCCGACGGAGCAAACTTCCGTCCAGCGTCCAACCACTCCCTCACTCGCCCAATCTTCTACCATGCAGTCGGAGGCAACCTCACAGCAAGAGAGCACAAGTCCACCCCCTCATTCCGGCTCTTCCACGACCAAACCGGAGCTGAGCTCTGCTGGAGGAACCAGCCTTCCCAGGCCAACTTCTTCCTTTTCTACTGACCACTCTTCGCTTGCCCCTACCGAGGAGACCACCGTTGCCTTCCAGTCCAGCAGCACTTCGGCTCACATCGAAGGAACTGCGGCTGAGTTGACCAGCCCTCCACTCTCTTCGACAACAATTCCGACGGCTGCGCGGTTGAGAACCTCGACTCTGGAGGTGATCGCATCCACGCCCATGAGGCCGCCTTCCACGGTGGAGACCAGTGTGACGCCTCTTGAAAGTCAAACCACGCCAACCATCAGCCAGGGTTCTTCCACTAAGGCTGAGCCGACTTCAGCAGAAGCGACCGGAACACCCTCTCCGGCATCCGAATCTCCCCTGGCCACGTCGCTTTCCATGCAGCCTGTACCCTCTCTGGCTCAGACCTCGCCGCCATCAACCCCTCCGGAGACCACCATTGCATCCCACAGCACGAGTTCTTCTACTCGGGCAGAATCCACCCTAGCTGAAGGAGGCACCACGTCTTCGCTCCTTTCTGCACGCTCAAGCTCTGCAGTGCCAGAAGCCAGCTCCTCTGGAGGGTCAGTGGCTTCCATTGTCACCACCACGGCTGCTGTTGGCCCGACGGAGCAAACTTCCATCCAGCGTCCAACCACTCCCTCGCTCGCCCAATCTTCTACCATGCAGTCGGAGGCAACCGCACAGCAAGAGAGCACAAGTCCACCCCCTCATTCCGGCTCTTCCACGACCAAACCGGAGCTGAGCTCTGCTGGAGGAACCAGCCTTCCCAGGCCAATTTCTTCCTTTTCTACTGACCACTCTTCGCTTGCCCCTACCGAGGAGACCACCGTTGCCTTCCAGTCCAGCAGCACTTCGTCTCACATCGAAGGAACTGCGGCTGAGTTGACCAGCCCTCCACTCTCTTCGGCAACAATTCCGACGGCTGTGCGGTTGAGAACCTCGACTCTGGAGGTGACTGCATCCACGCCCATGAGGCCGCCTTCCACGGTGGAGACCGGTGTGACGCCTCTTGAAAGTCAAACCACGCCAACCATCAGCAAGGGTTCTTCCACTAAGGCTGAGCCGACTTCAGCAGAAGCGACCGGAACACCCTCTCCGGCATCCGAATCTCCCCTGGCCACGTCGCTTTCCATGCAGCCTGTACCCTCTCTGGCTCAGACCTCACCGCCATCAACCCCTCCGGAGAAAACCATTGCATCCCACAGCACGAGTTCTTCTACTCGGGCAGAATCCACCCTAGCCGAAGGAGGCACCACGTCTTCGCTCCTTTCTGCACGCTCAAGCCCTGCAGTGCGAGAAGCCAGCTCCTCTGGAGAGTCGGTGGCTTCCATTGTCACCACCACGGCTGCTGTGGGCCCGACGGAGCAAACTTCCGTCCAGCGTCCAACCACTCCCTCGCTCGCCCAATCTTCTACCATGCAGTCGGAGGCAACCTCACAGCAAGAGAGCACAAGTCCACCCCCTCATTCCGGCTCTTCCACGACCAAACCGGAGATGAGCTCTGCTGGAGGAACCAGCCTTCCCAAGCCAACTTCTTCCTTTTCTACTGACCACTCTTCGCTTGCCCCTACCGAGGAGACCACCGTTGCCTTCCAGTCCAGCAGCACTTCGGCTCACATCGAAGGAACTGCAGCTGAGTTGACCAGCCCTCCACTCTCTTCGGCAACAATTCCGACGGCTGTGCGGTTGAGAACCTCGACTCTGGAAGTGACTGCATCCACGCCCATGAGGCCGTCTTCCACGGTGGAGACCGGTGTGACGCCTCTTGAAAGTCAAACCACGCCAACCATCAGCAAGGGTTCTTCCACTAAGGCTGAGCCGACTTCAGCAGAAGCGACCAGAACACCCTCTCCGGCATCCGAATCTCCCCTGGCCACGTCGCTTTCCATGCAGCCTGTACCCTCTCTGGCTCAGACCTCACCGCCATCAACCCCTCCGGAGAAAACCATTGAATCCAACAGCACGAGTTCTTCTACTCGGGCAGAATCCACCCTAGCCGAAGGAGGCACCACGTCTTCGCTCCTTTCTGCACGCTCAAGCCCTGCAGTGCCAGAAGCCAGCTCCTCTGGAGAGTCGGTGGCTTCCATTGTCACCACCACGGCTGCTGTTGGCCCGACGGAGCAAACTTCCGTCCAGCGTCCAACCACTCCCTCGCTCGCCCAATCTTCTACCATGCAGTCGGAGGCAACCTCACAGCAAAAGAGCACAAGTCCACCCCCTCATTCCGGCTCTTCCACGACCAAACCGGAGCTGAGCTCTGCTGGAGGAACCAGCCTTCCCAGGCCAACTTCTTCCTTTTCTACTGACCACTCTTCGCTTGCCCCTACCGAGGAGACCACCGTTGCCTTCCAGTCCAGCAGCTCTTCGGCTCACATCGAAGGAACTGCGGCTGAGTTGACCAGCCCTCCACTCTCTTCGGCAACAATTCCGACGGCTGCGCGGTTGAGAACCTCGACTCTGGAGGTGATCGCATCCACGCCCATGAGGCCGCCTTCCACGGTGGAGACCAGTGTGACGCCTCTTGAAAGTCAAACCACGCCAACCATCAGCCAGGGTTCTTCCACTAAGGCTGAGCCGACTTCAGCAGAAGCGACCGGAACACCCTCTCCGGCATCCGAATCTCCCCTGGCCACATCGCTTTCCATGCAGCCTGTACCCTCTCTGGCTCAGACCTCACCGCCATCAACCCCTCCGGAGAAAACCATTGCATCCCACAGCACAAGTTCTTCTACTCGGGCAGAATCCACCCTAGCCGAAGGAGGCACCACGTCTTCGCTCCTTTCTGCACGCTCAAGCCCTGCAGTGCCAGAAGCCAGCTCCTCTGGAGAGTCGGTGGCTTCCATTGTCACCACCACGGCTGCTGTTGGCCCGACGGAGCAAACTTCCGTCCAGCGTCCAACCACTCCCTCGCTCGCCCAATCTTCTACCATGCAGTCGGAGGCAACCTCACAGCAAGAGAGCACAAGTCCACCCCCTCATTCCGGCTCTTCTACGACCCAACCGGAGATGAGCTCTGCTGGAGGAACCAGCCTTCCCAGGCCAACTTCTTCCTTTTCTACTGACCACTCTTCGCTTGCCCCTACCGAGGAGACCACCGTTGCCTTCCAGTCCAGCAGCACTTCGGCTCACATCGAAGGAACTGCAGCTGAGTTGACCAGCCCTCCACTCTCTTCGGCAACAATTCCGACGGCTGTGCGGTTGAGAACCTCGACTCTGGAAGTGACTGCATCCACGCCCATGAGGCCGCCTTCCACGGTGGAGACCGGTGTGACGCCTCTTGAAAGTCAAACCACGCCAACCATCAGCAAGGGTTCTTCCACTAAGGCTGAGCCGACTTCAGCAGAAGCGACCGGAACACCCTCTCCGGCATCTGAATCTCCCCTGGCCACGTCGCTTTCCATGCAGCCTGTACCCTCTCTGGCTCAGACCTCACCGCCATCAACCCCTCCGGAGAAAACCATTGAATCCAACAGCACGAATTCTTCTACTCGGGCAGAATCCACCCTAGCCGAAGGAGGCACCACGTCTTCGCTCCTTTCTGCACGCTCAAGCCCTGCAGTGCCAGAAGCCAGCTCCTCTGGAGAGTCGGTGGCTTCCATTGTCACCACCACGGCTGCTGTTGGCCCGACGGAGCAAACTTCCGTCCAGCGTCCAACCACTCCCTCGCTCGCCCAATCTTCTACCATGCAGTCGGAGGCAACCTCACAGCAAGAGAGCACAAGTCCACCCCCTCATTCCAGCTCTTCCACGACCAAACCGGAGATGAGCTCTGCTGGAGGAACCAGCCTTCCCAAGCCAACTTCTTCCATTTCTACTGACCATTCTTCGCTTGCCCCTACCGAGGAGACCACCGTTGCCTTCCAGTCCAGCAGCACTTCGGCTCACATCGAAGGAACTGCGGCTGAGTTGACCAGCCCTCCACTCTCTTCGGCAACAATTCAGACGGCTGTGCGGTTGAGAACCTCGACTCTGGAGCTGACTGCATCCACGCCCATAAGGCCGCCTTCCACGGTGGAGACCGGTGTGACGCCTCTTGAAAGTCAAACCATGCCAACCATCAGCAAGGGTTCTTCCACTAAGGCTGAGCCGACTTCAGCAGAAGCGACCGGAACACCCTCTCCGGCATCCGAATCTCCCCTGGCCACGTCGCTTTCCATGCAGCCTGTACCCTCTCTGGCTCAGACCTCGCCGCCATCAACCCCTCCGGAGACCACCATTGCATCCCACAGCACGAGTTCTTCTACTCGGGCAGAATCCACCCTAGCTGAAGGAGGCACCACGTCTTCGCTCCTTTCTGCACGCTCAAGCTCTGCAGTGCCAGAAGCCAGCTCCTCTGGAGGGTCGGTGGCTTCCATTGTCACCACCACGGCTGCTGTTGGCCCGACGGAGCAAACTTCCGTCCAGCGTCCAACCACTCCCTCGCTCGCCCAATCTTCTACCATGCAGTCGGAGGCAACCTCACAGCAAGAGAGCACAAGTCCACCCCCTCATTCCGGCTCTTCCACGACCAAACCGGAGCTGAGCTCTGCTGGAGGAACCAGCCTTCCCAGGCCAACTTCTTCCTTTTCTACTGACCACTCTTCGCTTGCCCCTACCGAGAAGACCACCGTTGCCTTCCAGTCCAGCAGCACTTCGTCTCACATCGAAGGAACTGCGGCTGAGTTGACCAGCCCTCCACTCTCTTCGGCAACAATTCCGACGGCTGTGCGGTTGAGAACCTCGACTCTGGAGGTGACTGCATCCACGCCCATGAGGCCGCCTTCCACGGTGGAGACCGGTGTGACGCCTCTTGAAAGTCAAACCACGCCAACCATCAGCAAGGGTTCTTCCACTAAGGCTGAGCCGACTTCAGCAGAAGCGACCGGAACACCCTCTCCGGCATCCGAATCTCCCCTGGCCACGTCGCTTTCCATGCAGCCTGTACCCTCTCTGGCTCAGACCTCACCGCCATCAACCCCTCCGGAGAAAACCATTGCATCCCACAGCACAAGTTCTTCTACTCGGGCAGAATCCACCCTAGCCGAAGGAGGCACCACGTCTTCGCTCCTTTCTGCACGCTCAAGCCCTGCAGTGCCAGAAGCCAGCTCCTCTGGAGAGTCGGTGGCTTCCATTGTCACCACCACGGCTGCTGTTGGCCCGACGGAGCAAACTTCCGTCCAGCGTCCAACCACTCCCTCGCTCGCCCAATCTTCTACCATGCAGTCGGAGGCAACCTCACAGCAAGAGAGCACAAGTCCACCCCCTCATTCCGGCTCTTCTACGACCCAACCGGAGATGAGCTCTGCTGGAGGAACCAGCCTTCCCAGGCCAACTTCTTCCTTTTCTACTGACCACTCTTCGCTTGCCCCTACCGAGGAGACCACCGTTGCCTTCCAGTCCAGCAGCACTTCGTCTCACATCGAAGGAACTGCAGCTGAGTTGACCAGCCCTCCACTCTCTTCGGCAACAATTCCGACGGCTGTGCGGTTGAGAACCTCGACTCTGGAAGTGACTGCATCCACGCCCATGAGGCCGCCTTCCACGGTGGAGACCGGTGTGACGCCTCTTGAAAGTCAAACCACGCCAACCATCAGCAAGGGTTCTTCCACTAAGGCTGAGCCGACTTCAGCAGAAGCGACCGGAACACCCTCTCCGGCATCTGAATCTCCCCTGGCCACGTCGCTTTCCATGCAGCCTGTACCCTCTCTGGCTCAGACCTCACCGCCATCAACCCCTCCGGAGAAAACCATTGAATCCAACAGCACGAATTCTTCTACTCGGGCAGAATCCACCCTAGCCGAAGGAGGCACCACGTCTTCGCTCCTTTCTGCACGCTCAAGCCCTGCAGTGCCAGAAGCCAGCTCCTCTGGAGAGTCGGTGGCTTCCATTGTCACCACCACGGCTGCTGTTGGCCCGACGGAGCAAACTTCCGTCCAGCGTCCAACCACTCCCTCGCTCGCCCAATCTTCTACCATGCAGTCGGAGGCAACCTCACAGCAAGAGAGCACAAGTCCACCCCCTCATTCCAGCTCTTCCACGACCAAACCGGAGATGAGCTCTGCTGGAGGAACCAGCCTTCCCAAGCCAACTTCTTCCTTTTCTACTGACCATTCTTCGCTTGCCCCTACCGAGGAGACCACCGTTGCCTTCCAGTCCAGCAGCACTTCGGCTCACATCGAAGGAACTGCGGCTGAGTTGACCAGCCCTCCACTCTCTTCGGCAACAATTCAGACGGCTGTGCGGTTGAGAACCTCGACTCTGGAGCTGACTGCATCCACGCCCATAAGGCCGCCTTCCACGGTGGAGACCGGTGTGACGCCTCTTGAAAGTCAAACCATGCCAACCATCAGCAAGGGTTCTTCCACTAAGGCTGAGCCGACTTCAGCAGAAGCGACCGGAACACCCTCTCCGGCATCCGAATCTCCCCTGGCCACGTCGCTTTCCATGCAGCCTGTACCCTCTCTGGCTCAGACCTCGCCGCCATCAACCCCTCCGGAGACCACCATTGCATCCCACAGCACGAGTTCTTCTACTCGGGCAGAATCCACCCTAGCTGAAGGAGGCACCACGTCTTCGCTCCTTTCTGCACGCTCAAGCTCTGCAGTGCCAGAAGCCAGCTCCTCTGGAGGGTCGGTGGCTTCCATTGTCACCACCACGGCTGCTGTTGGCCCGACGGAGCAAACTTCCGTCCAGCGTCCAACCACTCCCTCGCTCGCCCAATCTTCTACCATGCAGTCGGAGGCAACCTCACAGCAAGAGAGCACAAGTCCACCCCCTCATTCCGGCTCTTCCACGACCAAACCGGAGCTGAGCTCTGCTGGAGGAACCAGCCTTCCCAGGCCAACTTCTTCCTTTTCTACTGACCACTCTTCGCTTGCCCCTACCGAGAAGACCACCGTTGCCTTCCAGTCCAGCAGCACTTCGTCTCACATCGAAGGAACTGCGGCTGAGTTGACCAGCCCTCCACTCTCTTCGGCAACAATTCCGACGGCTGTGCGGTTGAGAACCTCGACTCTGGAGGTGACTGCATCCACGCCCATGAGGCCGCCTTCCACGGTGGAGACCGGTGTGACGCCTCTTGAAAGTCAAACCACGCCAACCATCAGCAAGGGTTCTTCCACTAAGGCTGAGCCGACTTCAGCAGAAGCGACCGGAACACCCTCTCCGGCATCCGAATCTCCCCTGGCCACGTCGCTTTCCATGCAGCCTGTACCCTCTCTGGCTCAGACCTCACCGCCATCAACCCCTCCGGAGAAAACCATTGTATCCCACAGCACGAGTTCTTCTACTCGGGCAGAATCCACCCTAGCCGAAGGAGGCACCACGTCTTCGCTCCTTTCTGCACTCTCAAGCCCTGCAGTGCCAGAAGCCAGCTCCTCTGGAGAGTCGGTGGCTTCCATTGTCACCACCACGGCTGCTGTGGGCCCGACGGAGCAAACTTCCGTCCAGCGTCCAACCACTCCCTCGCTCGCCCAATCTTCTACCATGCAGTCGGAGGCAACCTCACAGCAAGAGAGCACAAGTCCACCCCCTCATTCCAGCTCTTCCACGACCAAACCGGAGATGAGCTCTGCTCGAGGAACCAGCCTTCCCAAGCCAACTTCTTCCTTTTCTACTGACCACTCTTCGCTTGCCCCTACCGAGGAGACCACCATTGCCTTCCAGTCCAGCAGCACTTCGGCTCACATCGAAGGAACTGCCGCTGAGTTGACCAGCCCTCCACTCTCTTCGGCAACAATTCCGAAGGCTGTGCGGTTGAGAACCTCGACTCTGGAGGTGACTGCATCCACGCCCATGAGGCCGCCTTCCACGGTGGAGACCGGTGTGACGCCTCTTGAAAGTCAAACCACGCCAACCATCAGCCAGGGTTCTTCCACTAAGGGTGAGCCGACTTCAGCAGAAGCGACCGGAACACCCTCTCCGGCATCCGAATCTCCCCTGGCCACATCGCTTTCCATGCAGCCTGTACCCTCTCTGGCTCAGACCTCACCGCCATCAACCCCTCCGGAGAAAACCATTGGATCCCACAGCACAAGTTCTTCTACTCGGGCAGAATCCACCCTAGCCGAAGGAGGCACCACGTCTTCGCTCCTTTCTGCACGCTCAAGCCCTGCAGTGCCAGAAGCCAGCTCCTCTGGAGAGTCGGTGGCTTCCATTGTCACCACCACGGCTGCTGTTGGCCCGACGGAGCAAACTTCCGTCCAGCGTCCAACCACTCCCTCGCTTGCCCAATCTTCTACCATGCAGTCGGAGGCAACCTCACAGCAAGAGAGCACAAGTCCACCCCCTCATTCCGGCTCTTCTACGACCAAACCGGAGATGAGCTCTGCTGGAGGAACCAGCCTTCCCAGGCCAACTTCTTTCTTTTCTACTGACCACTCTTCGCTTGCCCCTACCGAGGAGACCACTGTTGCCTTCCAGTCCAGCAGCACTTCGTCTCACATCGAAGGAACTGCAGCTGAGTTGACCAGCCCTCCACTCTCTTCGGCAACAATTCCGACGGCTGTGCGGTTGAGAACCTCGACTCTGGAGGTGACTGCATCCACGCCCATGAGGCCGCCTTCCACGGTGGAGACCGGTGTGACGCCTCTTGAAAGTCAAACCACGCCAACCATCAGCAAGGGTTCTTCCACTAAGGCTGAGCCGACTTCAGCAGAAGCGACCGGAACACCCTCTCCGGCATCCGAATCTCCCCTGGCCACGTCGCTTTCCATGCAGCCTGTACCCTCTCTGGCTCAGACCTCACCGCCATCAACCCCTCCGGAGGAAACCATTGCATCCCACAGCACGAGTTCTTCTACTCGGGCAGAATCCACCCTAGCCGAAGGAGGCACCACGTCTTCGCTCCTTTCTGCACGCTCAAGCCCTGCAGTGCCAGAAGCCAGCTCCTCTGGAGAGTCGGTGGCTTCCATTGTCACCACCACGGCTGCTGTTGGCCCGACGGAGCAAACTTCCATCCAGCGTCCAACCACTCCCTCGCTCGCCCAATCTTCTACCATGCAGTCGGAGGCAACCTCACAGCAAGAGAGCACAAGTCCACCCCCTCATTCCAGCTCTTCCACGACCAAACCGGAGCTGAGCTCTGCTGGAGGAACCAGCCTTCCCAGGCCAACTTCTTCCTTTTCTACTGACCACTCTTCGCTTGCCCCTACCGAGGAGAGCACCGTTGCCTTCCAGTCCAGCAGCACTTCGGCTCACATGGAAGGAACTGCGGCTGAGTTGACCAGCCCTCCACTCTCTTCGGCAACAATTCCGACGCCTGCGCGGTTGAGAACCTCGACTCTGGAGGTGACCGCATCCACGCCCATGAGACCGCCTTCCACGGCGGAGACCGGTGTGACGCCTCTTGAAAGTCAAACCACGCCAACCATCAGCCAGGGTTCTTCCACTAAGGCTGAGCCGACTTCAGCAGAAGCGACCGGAACACCCTCTCCGGCATCCGAATCTCCCCTGGCCACGTCGCTTTCCATGCAGCCTGTACCCTCTCTGGCTCAGACCTCATTGCCATCAACCCCTCCAGAGACCACCATTGCATCCCACAGCACGAGTTCTTCTACTCGGGCAGAATCCACCCTAGCCGAAGGAGGCACCACGTCTTCGCTCCTTTCTGCACGCTCAAGCCCTGCAGTGCCAGAAGCCAGCTCCTCTGGAGAGTCGGTGGCTTCCATTGTCACCACCACGGCTGCTGTTGGCCCGACGGAGCAAACTTCCGTCCAGCGTCCAACCACTCCCTCGCTCGCCCAATCTTCTACCATGCAGTCGGAGGCAACCTCACAGCAAGAGAGCACAAGTCCACCCCCTCATTCCGGCTCTTCCACGACCAAACCGGAGCTGAGCTCTGCTGGAGGAACCAGCCTTCCCAGGCCAACTTCTTCCTTTTCTACTGACCACTCTTCGCTTGCCCCTACCGAGGAGACCACCGTTGCCTTCCAGTCCAGCAGCACTTCGGCTCACATGGAAGGAACTGCGGCTGAGTTGACCAGCCCTCCACTCTCTTCGGCAACAATTCCGACGCCTGCGCGGTTGAGAACCTCGACTCTGGAGGTGACCGCATCCACGCCCATGAGGCCGCCTTCCACAGTGGAGACCGGTGTGACGCCTCTTGAAAGTCAAACCACGCCAACCATCAGCCAGGGTTCTTCCACTAAGGCTGAGCCGACTTCAGCAGAAGCGACCGGAACACCCTCTCCGGCATCCGAATCTCCCCTGGCCACGTCCCTTTCCATGCAGCCTGTACCCTCTCTGGCTCAGACCTCGCTGCCATCAACCCCTCCGGAGACCACCATTGCATCCCACAGCACGAGTTCTTCTACTCGGGCAGAATCCACCCTAGCCGAAGGAGGAACAACGTCTTCGCTTCTTTCTGCACGCTCAAGCCCTGCAGTGCCAGAAGCCAGCTCCTCTGGAGAGTCGGTGGCTTCCATTGTCACCAACACGGCTGCTGTTGGCCCGATGGAGCAAACTTCCGTCCAGCGTCCAACCACTCCCTCGCTCGCCCAATCTTCTACCATGAAGTCGGAGGCAACCTCACAGCAAGAGAGCACAAGTCCATCCCCTCATTCCGGCTCTTCCACGACCAAACCAGAGCTGAGCTCTGCTGGAGGAACCAGCCTTCCCAGGCCAACTTCTTCCTTTTCTACTGACCACTCTTCGCTTGCCCCTACCGAGGAGAGCACCGTTGCCTTCCAGTCCAGCAGCACTTCGGCTCACATGGAAGGAAGTGCGGCTGAGTTGACCAGCCCTCCACTCTCTTCGGCAACAATTCCGACGGCTGCGCGGTTGAGAACCTCGACTCTGGAGGTGACCGCATCCACGCCCATGAGACCGCCTTCCACGGCGGAGACCGATGTGACGCCTCTTGAAAGTCAAACCACGCAAACCATCAGCCAGGGTTCTTCCACTAAGGCTGAGCCGACTTCAGCAGAAGCGACCGGAACACCCTCTCCGGCATCCGAATCTCCCCTGGCCACGTCGCTTTCCATGCAGCCTGTACCCTCTCGGGCTCAGACCTCGCCGCCATCAACCCCTCCAGAGACCACCATTGCATCCCACAGCACGAGTTCTACTCGGGCAGAATCCACCCTAGCCGAAGGAGGCACCACGTCTTCGCTCCTTTCTGCACGCTCAAGCCCTGCAGTGCCAGAAGCCAGCTCCTCTGGAGAGTCGGTGGCTTCCATTGTCACCACCACGGCTGCTGTTGGCCCGACGGAGCAAACTTCCGTCCAGCGTCCAACCACTCCCTCGCTCGCCCAATCTTCTACCATGCAGTCGGAGGCAACCTCACAGCAAGAGAGCACAAGTCCACCCCCTCATTCCGGCTCTTCCACGACCAAACCGGAGCTGAGCTCTGCTGGAGGAACCAGCCTTCCCAGGCCAACTTCTTCCTTTTCTACTGACCACTCTTCGCTTGCCCCTACCGAGGAGACCACCGTTGCCTTCCAGTCCAGCAGCACTTCGGCTCACATGGAAGGAACTGCGGCTGAGTTGACCAGCCCTCCACTCTCTTCGGCAACAATTCCGACGCCTGCGCGGTTGAGAACCTCGACTCTGGAGGTGACCGCATCCACGCCCATGAGGCCGCCTTCCACAGTGGAGACCGGTGTGACGCCTCTTGAAAGTCAAACCACGCCAACCATCAGCCAGGGTTCTTCCACTAAGGCTGAGCCGACTTCAGCAGAAGCGACCGGAACACCCTCTCCGGCATCCGAATCTCCCCTGGCCACGTCGCTTTTCATGCAGCCTGTACCCTCTCTGGCTCAGACCTCGCCGCCATCAACCCCTCCAGAGACCACCATTGCATCCCACAGCACGAGTTCTACTCGGGCAGAATCCACCCTAGCCGAAGGAGGCACCACGTCTTCGCTCCTTTCTGCACGCTCAAGCCCTGCAGTGCCAGAAGCCAGCTCCTCTGGAGAGTCGGTGGCTTCCATTGTCACCACCACGGCTGCTGTTGGCCCGACGGAGCAAACTTCCGTCCAGCGTCCAACCACTCCCTCGCTCGCCCAATCTTCTACCATGCAGTCCGAGGCAACCTCACAGCAAGAGAGCACAAGTCCACCCCCTCATTCCGGCTCTTCCACGACCAAACCGGAGCTGAGCTCTGCTGGAGGAACCAGCCTTCCCAGGCCAACTTCTTCCTTTTCTACTGACCACTCTTCGCTTGCCCCTACCGAGGAGAGCACCGTTGCCTTCCAGTCCAGCAGCACTTCGGCTCACATGGAAGGAACTGCGGCTGAGTTGACCAGCCCTCCACTCTCTTCGGCAACAATTCCGACGCCTGCGCGGTTGAGAACCTCGACTCTGGAGGTGATCGCATCCACGCCCATGAGGCCGCCTTCCACGGTGGAGACCGGTGTGACGCCTCTTGAAAGTCAAACCACGCCAACCATCAGCCAGGGTTCTTCCACTAAGGCTGAGCCGACTTCAGCAGAAGCGACCGGAACACCTTCTCCGGCATCCGAATCTCCCCTGGCCACGTCGCTTTCCATGCAGCCTGTACCCTCTCGGGCTCAGACCTCGCCGCCATCAACCCCTCCAGAGACCACCATTGCATCCCACAGCACGAGTTCTTCTACTCGGGCAGAATCCACCCTAGCCGAAGGAGGCACCACGTCTTCGCTCCTTTCTGCACGCTCAAGCCCTGCAGTGCCAGAAGCCAGCTCCTCTGGAGAGTCGGTGGCTTCCATTGTCACCACCACGGCTGCTGTTGGCCCGACGGAGCAAACTTCCGTCCAGCGTCCAACCACTCCCTCGCTCGCCCAATCTTCTACCATGCAGTCGGAGGCAACCTCACAGCAAGAGAGCACAAGTCCACCCCCTCATTCCGGCTCTTCCACGACCAAACCGGAGCTGAGCTCTGCTGGAGGAACCAGCCTTCCCAGGCCAACTTCTTCCTTTTCTACTGACCACTCTTCGCTTGCCCCTACCGAGGAGACCACCGTTGCCTTCCAGTCCAGCAGCACTTCGGCTCACATGGAAGGAACTGCGGCTGAGTTGACCAGCCCTCCACTCTCTTCGGCAACAATTCCGACGCCTGCGCGGTTGAGAACCTCGACTCTGGAGGTGACCGCATCCACGCCCATGAGGCCGCCTTCCACAGTGGAGACCGGTGTGACGCCTCTTGAAAGTCAAACCACGCCAACCATCAGCCAGGGTTCTTCCACTAAGGCTGAGTCGACTTCAGCAGAAGCGACCGGAACACCCTCTCCGGCATCCGAATCTCCCCTGGCCACGTCGCTTTTCATGCAGCCTGTACCCTCTCTGGCTCAGACCTCGCCGCCATCAACCCCTCCAGAGACCACCATTGCATCCCACAGCACGAGTTCTACTCGGGCAGAATCCACCCTAGCCGAAGGAGGCACCACGTCTTCGCTCCTTTCTGCACGCTCAAGCCCTGCAGTGCCAGAAGCCAGCTCCTCTGGAGAGTCGGTGGCTTCCATTGTCACCACCACGGCTGCTGTTGGCCCGACGGAGCAAACTTCCGTCCAGCGTCCAACCACTCCCTCGCTCGCCCAATCTTCTACCATGCAGTCCGAGGCAACCTCACAGCAAGAGAGCACAAGTCCACCCCCTCATTCCGGCTCTTCCACGACCAAACCGGAGCTGAGCTCTGCTGGAGGAACCAGCCTTCCCAGGCCAACTTCTTCCTTTTCTACTGACCACTCTTCGCTTGCCCCTACCGAGGAGAGCACCGTTGCCTTCCAGTCCAGCAGCACTTCGGCTCACATGGAAGGAACTGCGGCTGAGTTGACCAGCCCTCCACTCTCTTCGGCAACAATTCCGACGCCTGCGCGGTTGAGAACCTCGACTCTGGAGGTGATCGCATCCACGCCCATGAGGCCGCCTTCCACGGTGGAGACCGGTGTGACGCCTCTTGAAAGTCAAACCACGCCAACCATCAGCCAGGGTTCTTCCACTAAGGCTGAGCCGACTTCAGCAGAAGCGACCGGAACACCTTCTCCGGCATCCGAATCTCCCCTGGCCACGTCGCTTTCCATGCAGCCTGTACCCTCTCGGGCTCAGACCTCGCCGCCATCAACCCCTCCAGAGACCACCATTGCATCCCACAGCACGAGTTCTTCTACTCGGGCAGAATCCACCCAAGCCGAAGGAGGCACCACGTCTTCGCTCCTTTCTGCACGCTCAAGCCCTGCAGTGCCAGAAGCCAGCTCCTCTGGAGAGTCGGTGGCTTCCATTGTCACCACCACGGCTGCTGTTGGCCCGACGGAGCAAACTTCCGTCCAGCGTCCAACCACTCCCTCGCTCGCCCAATCTTCTACCATGCAGTCGGAGGCAACCTCACAGCAAGAGAGCACAAGTCCACCCCCTCATTCCGGCTCTTCCACGACCAAACCGGAGCTGAGCTCTGCTGGAGGAACCAGCCTTCCCAGGCCAACTTCTTCCTTTTCTACTGACCACTCTTCGCTTGCCCCTACCGAGGAGACCACCGTTGCCTTCCAGTCCAGCAGCACTTCGGCTCACATGGAAGGAACTGCGGCTGAGTTGACCAGCCCTCCACTCTCTTCGGCAACAATTCCGACGCCTGCGCGGTTGAGAACCTCGACTCTGGAGGTGACCGCATCCACGCCCATGAGGCCGCCTTCCACAGTGGAGACCGGTGTGACGCCTCTTGAAAGTCAAACCACGCCAACCATCAGCCAAGGTTCTTCCACTAAGGCTGAGCCGACTTCAGCAGAAGCGACCGGAACACCTTCTCCGGCATCCGAATCTCCCCTGGCCACGTCGCTTTCCATGCAGCCTGTACCCTCTCGGGCTCAGACCTCGCCGCCATCAACCCCTCCGGAGACCACCATTGCATCCCACAGCACGAGTTCTTCTACTCGGGCAGAATCCACCCTAGCCGAAGGAGGCACCACGTCTTCGCTCCTTTCTGCACGCTCAAGCCCTGCAGTGCCAGAAGCCAGCTCCTCTGGAGAGTCGGTGGCTTCCATTGTCACCACCACGGCTGCTGTTGGCCCGACGGAGCAAACTTCCGTCCAGCGTCCAACCACTCCCTCGCTCGCCCAATCTTCTACCATGCAGTCGGAGGCAACCTCACAGCAAGAGAGCACAAGTCCACCCCCTCATTCCGGCTCTTCCACGACCAAACCGGAGCTGAGCTCTGCTGGAGGAACCAGCCTTCCCAGGCCAACTTCTTCCTTTTCTACTGACCACTCTTCGCTTGCCCCTACCGAGGAGACCACCGTTGCCTTCCAGTCCAGCAGCACTTCGGCTCACATGGAAGGAACTGCGGCTGAGTTGACCAGCCCTCCACTCTCTTCGGCAACAATTCCGACGCCTGCGCGGTTGAGAACCTCGACTCTGGAGGTGACCGCATCCACGCCCATGAGGCCGCCTTCCACAGTGGAGACCGGTGTGACGCCTCTTGAAAGTCAAACCACGCCAACCATCAGCCAAGGTTCTTCCACTAAGGCTGAGCCGACTTCAGCAGAAGCGACCGGAACACCCTCTCCGGCATCCGAATCTCCCCTGGCCACGTCGCTTTCCATGCAGCCTGTACCCTCTCTGGCTCAGACCTCACTGCCATCAACCCCTCCGGAGACCACCATTGCATCCCACAGCACGAGTTCTTCTACTCGGGCAGAATCCACCGTAGCCGAAGGAGGCACCACGTCTTCGCTCCTTTCTGCACGCTCAAGCCCTGCAGTGCCAGAAGCCAGCTCCTCTGGAGAGTCGGTGGCTTCCATTGTCACCACCACGGCTGCTGTTGGCCCGACGGAGCAAACTTCCGTCCAGCGTCCAACCACTCCCTCGCTCGCCCAATCTTCTACCATGCAGTCGGAGGCAACCTCACAGCAAGAGAGCACAAGTCCACCCCCTCATTCCGGCTCTTCCACGACCAAACCAGAGCTGAGCTCTGCTGGAGGAACCAGCCTTCCCAGGCCAACTTCTTCCTTTTCTACTGACCACTCTTCGCTTGCCCCTACCGAGGAGACCACCGTTGCCTTCCAGTCCAGCAGCACTTCGGCTCACATGGAAGGAACTGCGGCTGAGTTGACCAGCCCTCCACTCTCTTCGGCAACAATTCCGACGCCTGCGCGGTTGAGAACCTCGACTCTGGAGGTGACCGCATCTACTCCCATGAGGCCGCCTTCCACGGTGGAGACCGGTGTGACGCCTCTTGAAAGTCAAACCACGCCAACTATCAGCCAGGGTTCTTCCACTAAGGCTGAGCCAACTTCAGCAGAAGTGACCGTAACACCCTCTCCGGCATCCGAATCTCCCCTGGCCACGTCGCTTTCAATGCAGCCTGTACCCTCTCTGGCTCAGACCTCGCCGCCATCAAGCCCTCCGGAGACCACCATTGCATCCCACAGCACGAGTTCTTCTACTCGGGCAGAATCCACCCTAGCCGAAGGAGGCACCACGTCTTCGCTCCTTTCTGCACGCTCAAGCCCTGCAGTGCCAGAAGCCAGCTCCTCTGGAGAGTCGGTGGCTTCCATTGTCACCACCACGGCTGCTGTTGGCCCGACAGAGCAAACT
Organism: Rhabdophis nuchalis; assembly: GCA_039707465.1. Classification (NCBI taxonomy): domain Eukaryota; kingdom Metazoa; phylum Chordata; class Lepidosauria; order Squamata; family Natricidae; genus Rhabdophis; species Rhabdophis nuchalis. The sequence goes on from CM077643.1 coordinate 30,746,077, forward strand.
TCCGTCCAGCGTTCAACCACTCCCTCGGTGGCCCAATCTTCTACCATGCAGTCGGAGGCAACCTCACAGCAAGTAAGCACAAGTCCACCCCCTCATTCCGGCTCTTCCACGACCAAACCGGAGCTGAGCTCTGCTGGAGGAACCAGCCTTCCCAGGCCAACTTCTTCCTTTTCTACTGACCACTCTTCGCTTGCCCCTACCGAGGAGAGCACCGTTGCCTTCCAGTCCAGCAGCACTTCGGCTCACATGGAAGGAACTGCGGCTGAGTTGACCAGCCCTCCACTCTCTTCGGCAACAATTCCGACGGCTGCGCGGTTGAGAACCTCGACTCTGGAGGTGACCGCATCCACGCCCATGAGGCAGCCTTCCACAGTGGAAACCGGTGTGATGCCTCTTGAAAGTCAAACCACGCCAACCATCAGCCAGGGTTCTTCCACTAAGGCTGAACCGACTTCAGCAGAAGCGACCGGAACACCCTCGCCGGCATCCGAATCTCCCCTGGCCACGTCGCTTTCCATGCAGCCTGTACCCTCTCTGGCACAGACCTCGCCGCCATCAACCCCTCCGGAGACCACCATTGCATCCCACAGCACGAGTTCTTCTACTCGGGCAGAATCCACCCTAGCCGAAGGAGGCACCACGTCTTCGCTCCTTTCTGCACGCTCAAGCCCTGCAGTGCCAGAAGCCAGCTCCTCTGGAGAGTCGGTGGCTTCCATTGTCACCACCACGGCTGCTGTTGGCCCGACGGAGCAAACTTCCGTCCAGCGTCCAACCACTCCCTCGCTCGCCCAATCTTCTACCATGCAGTCGGAGGCAACCTCACAGCAAGAGAGCACAAGTCCACCCCCTCATTCCGGCTCTTCCACAACCAAACCGGAGCTGAGCTCTGCTGGAGGAACCAGCCTTCCCAGGCCAACTTCTTCCTTTTCTACTGACCACTCTTCGCTTGCCCCTACCGAGGAGAGCACCGTTGCCTTCCAGTCCAGCAGCACTTCGGCTCACATGGAAGGAACTGCGGCTGAGTTGACCAGCCCTCCACTCTCTTCGGCAACAATTCCGACGCCTGCGCGGTTGAGAACCTCGACTCTGGAGGTGACCGCATCCACGCCCATGAGACCGCCTTCCACGGCGGAGACCGGTGTGACGCCTCTTGAAAGTCAAACCACGCCAACCATCAGCCAGGGTTCTTCCACTAAGGCTGAGCCGACTTCAGCAGAAGCGACCGGAACACCCTCTCCGGCATCCGAATCTCCCCTGGCCACGTCGCTTTCCATGCAGCCTGTACCCTCTCTGGCTCAGACCTCATTGCCATCAACCCCTCCAGAGACCACCATTGCATCCCACAGCACGAGTTCTTCTACTCGGGCAGAATCCACCCTAGCCGAAGGAGGCACCACGTCTTCGCTCCTTTCTGCACGCTCAAGCCCTGCAGTGCCAGAAGCCAGCTCCTCTGGAGAGTCGGTGGCTTCCATTGTCACCACCACGGCTGCTGTTGGCCCGACGGAGCAAACTTCCGTCCAGCGTCCAACCACTCCCTCGCTCGCCCAATCTTCTACCATGCAGTCGGAGGCAACCTCACAGCAAGAGAGCACAAGTCCACCCCCTCATTCCGGCTCTTCCACGACCAAACCGGAGCTGAGCTCTGCTGGAGGAACCAGCCTTCCCAGGCCAACTTCTTCCTTTTCTACTGACCACTCTTCGCTTGCCCCTACTGAGGAGAGCACCGTTGCCTTCCAGTCCAGCAGCACTTCGGCTCACATGGAAGGAACTGCGGTTGAGTTGACCAGCCCTCCACTCTCTTCGGCAACAATTCCGACACCTGCGCGGTTGAGAACCTCGACTCTGGAGGTGACCGCATCCACGCCCATGAGACCGCCTTCCACAGCGGAGACCGGTGTGACGCCTCTTGAAAGTCAAACCACGCCAACCATCAGCCAGGGTTCTTCCACTAAGGCTGAGCCGACTTCAGCAGAAGCGACCGGAACACCCTCTCCGGCATCCGAATCTCCCCTGGCCACGTCGCTTTCCATGCAGCCTGTACCCTCTCTGGCTCAGACCTCATTGCCATCAACCCCTCCAGAGACCACCATTGCATCCCACAGCACGAGTTCTTCTACTCGGGCAGAATCCACCCTAGCCGAAGGAGGCACCACGTCTTCGCTCCTTTCTGCACGCTCAAGCCCTGCAGTGCCAGAAGCCAGCTCCTCTGGAGAGTCGGTGGCTTCCATTGTCACCACCACGGCTGCTGTTGGCCCGACGGAGCAAACTTCCGTCCAGCGTCCAACCACTCCCTCGCTCGCCCAATCTTCTACCATGCAGTCGGAGGCAACCTCACAGCAAGAGAGCACAAGTCCACCCCCTCATTCCGGCTCTTCCACGACCAAACCGGAGCTGAGCTCTGCTGGAGGAACCAGCCTTCCCAGGCCAACTTCTTCCTTTTCTACTGACCACTCTTCGCTTGCCCCTACCGAGGAGACCACCGTTGCCTTCCAGTCCAGCAGCACTTCGGCTCACATGGAAGGAACTGCGGCTGAGTTGACCAGCCCTCCACTCTCTTCGGCAACAATTCCGACGCCTGCGCGGTTGAGAACCTCGACTCTGGAGGTGACCGCATCTACTCCCATGAGGCCGCCTTCCACGGTGGAGACCGGTGTGACGCCTCTTGAAAGTCAAACCACGCCAACTATCAGCCAGGGTTCTTCCACTAAGGCTGAGCCAACTTCAGCAGAAGTGACCGTAACACCCTCTCCGGCATCCGAATCTCCCCTGGCCACGTCGCTTTCAATGCAGCCTGTACCCTCTCTGGCTCAGACCTCGCCGCCATCAAGCCCTCCGGAGACCACCATTGCATCCCACAGCACGAGTTCTTCTACTCGGGCAGAATCCACCCTAGCCGAAGGAGGCACCACGTCTTCGCTCCTTTCTGCACGCTCAAGCCCTGCAGTGCCAGAAGCCAGCTCCTCTGGAGAGTCGGTGGCTTCCATTGTCACCACCACGGCTGCTGTTGGCCCGATGGAGCAAACTTCCGTCCAGCGTTCAACCACTCCCTCGGTGGCCCAATCTTCTACCATGCAGTCGGAGGCAACCTCACAGCAAGTAAGCACAAGTCCACCCCCTCATTCCGGCTCTTCCACGACCAAACCGGAGCTGAGCTCTGCTGGAGGAACCAGCCTTCCCAGGCCAACTTCTTCCTTTTCTACTGACCACTCTTCGCTTGCCCCTACCGAGGAGAGCACCGTTGCCTTCCAGTCCAGCAGCACTTCGGCTCACATGGAAGGAACTGCGGTTGAGTTGACCAGCCCTCCACTCTCTTCGGCAACAATTCCGACACCTGCGCGGTTGAGAACCTCGACTCTGGAGGTGACCGCATCCACGCCCATGAGACCGCCTTCCACAGCGGAGACCGGTGTGACGCCTCTTGAAAGTCAAACCACGCCAACCATCAGCCAGGGTTCTTCCACTAAGGCTGAGCCGACTTCAGCAGAAGCGACCGGAACATCCTCTCCGGCATCCGAATCTCCCCTGGCCACGTCGCTTTCCATGCAGCCTGTACCCTCTCTGGCTCAGACCTCATTGCCATCAACCCCTCCAGAGACCACCATTGCATCCCACAGCACGAGTTCTTCTACTCGGGCAGAATCCACCCTAGCCGAAGGAGGCACCACGTCTTCGCTCCTTTCTGCACGCTCAAGCCCTGCAGTGCCAGAAGCCAGCTCCTCTGGAGAGTCGGTGGCTTCCATTGTCACCACCACGGCTGCTGTTGGCCCGACGGAGCAAACTTCCGTCCAGCGTCCAACCACTCCCTCGCTCGCCCAATCTTCTACCATGCAGTCGGAGGCAACCTCACAGCAAGAGAGCACAAGTCCACCCCCTCATTCCGGCTCTTCCACGACCAAACCGGAGCTGACCTCTGCTGGAGGAACCAGCCTTCCCAGGCCAACTTCTTCCTTTTCTACTGACCACTCTTCGCTTGCCCCTACCGAGGAGACCACCGTTGCCTTCCAGTCCAGCAGCACTTCGGCTCACATGGAAGGAACTGCGGCTGAGTTGACCAGCCCTCCACTCTCTTCGGCAACAATTCCGACGCCTGCGCGGTTGAGAACCTCGACTCTGGAGGTGACCGCATCCACGCCCATGAGGCCGCCTTCCACAGTGGAGACCGGTGTGACGCCTCTTGAAAGTCAAACCACGCCAACTATCAGCCAGGGTTCTTCCACTAAGGCTGAGCCAACTTCAGCAGAAGTGACCGTAACACCCTCTCCGGCATCCGAATCTCCCCTGGCCACGTCGCTTTCAATGCAGCCTGTACCCTCTCTGGCTCAGACCTCGCCGCCATCAAGACCTCCGGAGACCACCATTGCATCCCACAGCACGAGTTCTTCTACTCGGGCAGAATCCACCCTAGCCGAAGGAGGCACCACGTCTTCGCTCCTTTCTGCACGCTCAAGCCCTGCAGTGCCAGAAGCCAGCTCCTCTGGAGAGTCGGTGGCTTCCATTGTCACCACCACGGCTGCTGTTGGCCCGACGGAGCAAACTTCCGTCCAGCGTTCAACCACTCCCTCGGTGGCCCAATCTTCTACCATGCAGTCCGAGGCAACCTCACAGCAAGTAAGCACAAGTCCACCCCCTCATTCCGGCTCTTCCACGACCAAACCGGAGCTGAGCTCTGCTGGAGGAACCAGCCTTCCCAGGCCAACTTCTTCCTTTTCTACTGACCACTCTTCGCTTGCCCCTACCGAGGAGAGCACCGTTGCCTTCCAGTCCAGCAGCACTTCGGCTCACATGGAAGGAACTGCGGCTGAGTTGACCAGCCCTCCACTCTCTTCGGCAACAATTCCGACGGCTGCGCGGTTGAGAACCTCGACTCTGGAGGTGACCGCATCCACGCCCATGAGGCAGCCTTCCACAGTGGAAACCGGTGTGATGCCTCTTGAAAGTCAAACCACGTCAACCATCAGCCAGGGTTCTTCCACTAAGGCTGAACCGACTTCAGCAGAAGCGACCGGAACACCCTCGCCGGCATCCGAATCTCCCCTGGCCACGTCGCTTTCCATGCAGCCTGTACCCTCTCTGGCACAGACCTCGCCGCCATCAACCCCTCCGGAGACCACCATTGCATCCCACAGCACGAGTTCTTCTACTCGGGCAGAATCCACCCTAGCCGAAGGAGGCACCACGTCTTCGCTCCTTTCTGCACGCTCAAGCCCTGCAGTGCCAGAAGCCAGCTCCTCTGGAGAGTCGGTGGCTTCCATTGTCACCACCACGGCTGCTGTTGGCCCGACGGAGCAAACTTCCGTCCAGCGTCCAACCACTCCCTCGCTCGCCCAATCTTCTACCATGCAGTCGGAGGCAACCTCACAGCAAGAGAGCACAAGTCCACCCCCTCATTCCGGCTCTTCCACGACCAAACCGGAGCTGAGCTCTGCTGGAGGAACCAGCCTTCCCAGGCCAACTTCTTCCTTTTCTACTGACCACTCTTCGCTTGCCCCTACCGAGGAGAGCACCGTTGCCTTCCAGTCCAGCAGCACTTCGGCTCACATGGAAGGAACTGCGGCTGAGTTGACCAGCCCTCCACTCTCTTCGGCAACAATTCCGACGCCTGCGCGGTTGAGAACCTCGACTCTGGAGGTGACCGCATCCACGCCCATGAGACCGCCTTCCACGGCGGAGACCGGTGTGACGCCTCTTGAAAGTCAAACCACGCCAACCATCAGCCAGGGTTCTTCCACTAAGGCTGAGCCGACTTCAGCAGAAGCGACCGGAACACCCTCTCCGGCATCCGAATCTCCCCTGGCCACGTCGCTTTCCATGCAGCCTGTACCCTCTCTGGCTCAGACCTCATTGCCATCAACCCCTCCAGAGACCACCATTGCATCCCACAGCACGAGTTCTTCTACTCGGGCAGAATCCACCCTAGCCGAAGGAGGCACCACGTCTTCGCTCCTTTCTGCACGCTCAAGCCCTGCAGTGCCAGAAGCCAGCTCCTCTGGAGAGTCGGTGGCTTCCATTGTCACCACCACGGCTGCTGTTGGCCCGACGGAGCAAACTTCCGTCCAGCGTCCAACCACTCCCTCGCTCGCCCAATCTTCTACCATGCAGTCGGAGGCAACCTCACAGCAAGAGAGCACAAGTCCACCCCCTCATTCCGGCTCTTCCACGACCAAACCGGAGCTGAGCTCTGCTGGAGGAACCAGCCTTCCCAGGCCAACTTCTTCCTTTTCTACTGACCACTCTTCGCTTGCCCCTACCGAGGAGAGCACCGTTGCCTTCCAGTCCAGCAGCACTTCGGCTCACATGGAAGGAACTGCGGTTGAGTTGACCAGCCCTCCACTCTCTTCGGCAACAATTCCGACACCTGCGCGGTTGAGAACCTCGACTCTGGAGGTGACCGCATCCACGCCCATGAGACCGCCTTCCACAGCGGAGACCGGTGTGACGCCTCTTGAAAGTCAAACCACGCCAACCATCAGCCAGGGTTCTTCCACTAAGGCTGAGCCGACTTCAGCAGAAGCGACCGGAACACCCTCTCCGGCATCCGAATCTCCCCTGGCCACGTCGCTTTCCATGCAGCCTGTACCCTCTCTGGCTCAGACCTCATTGCCATCAACCCCTCCAGAGACCACCATTGCATCCCACAGCACGAGTTCTTCTACTCGGGCAGAATCCACCCTAGCCGAAGGAGGCACCACGTCTTCGCTCCTTTCTGCACGCTCAAGCCCTGCAGTGCCAGAAGCCAGCTCCTCTGGAGAGTCGGTGGCTTCCATTGTCACCACCACGGCTGCTGTTGGCCCGACGGAGCAAACTTCCGTCCAGCGTCCAACCACTCCCTCGCTCGCCCAATCTTCTACCATGCAGTCGGAGGCAACCTCACAGCAAGAGAGCACAAGTCCACCCCCTCATTCCGGCTCTTCCACGACCAAACCGGAGCTGAGCTCTGCTGGAGGAACCAGCCTTCCCAGGCCAACTTCTTCCTTTTCTACTGACCACTCTTCGCTTGCCCCTACCGAGGAGACCACCGTTGCCTTCCAGTCCAGCAGCACTTCGGCTCACATGGAAGGAACTGCGGCTGAGTTGACCAGCCCTCCACTCTCTTCGGCAACAATTCCGACGCCTGCGCGGTTGAGAACCTCGACTCTGGAGGTGACCGCATCCACGCCCATGAGGCCGCCTTCCACAGTGGAGACCGGTGTGACGCCTCTTGAAAGTCAAACCACGCCAACCATCAGCCAGGGTTCTTCCACTAAGGCTGAGCCGACTTCAGCAGAAGCGACCGGAACACCCTCTCCGGCATCCGAATCTCCCCTGGCCACGTCGCTTTTCATGCAGCCTGTACCCTCTCTGGCTCAGACCTCGCCGCCATCAACCCCTCCAGAGACCACCATTGCATCCCACAGCACGAGTTCTACTCGGGCAGAATCCACCCTAGCCGAAGGAGGCACCACGTCTTCGCTCCTTTCTGCACGCTCAAGCCCTGCAGTGCCAGAAGCCAGCTCCTCTGGAGAGTCGGTGGCTTCCATTGTCACCACCACGGCTGCTGTTGGCCCGACGGAGCAAACTTCCGTCCAGCGTCCAACCACTCCCTCGCTCGCCCAATCTTCTACCATGCAGTCCGAGGCAACCTCACAGCAAGAGAGCACAAGTCCACCCCCTCATTCCGGCTCTTCCACGACCAAACCGGAGCTGAGCTCTGCTGGAGGAACCAGCCTTCCCAGGCCAACTTCTTCCTTTTCTACTGACCACTCTTCGCTTGCCCCTACCGAGGAGAGCACCGTTGCCTTCCAGTCCAGCAGCACTTCGGCTCACATGGAAGGAACTGCGGCTGAGTTGACCAGCCCTCCACTCTCTTCGGCAACAATTCCGACGCCTGCGCGGTTGAGAACCTCGACTCTGGAGGTGATCGCATCCACGCCCATGAGGCCGCCTTCCACGGTGGAGACCGGTGTGACGCCTCTTGAAAGTCAAACCACGCCAACCATCAGCCAGGGTTCTTCCACTAAGGCTGAGCCGACTTCAGCAGAAGCGACCGGAACACCTTCTCCGGCATCTGAATCTCCCCTGGCCACGTCGCTTTCCATGCAGCCTGTACCCTCTCGGGCTCAGACCTCGCCGCCATCAACCCCTCCAGAGACCACCATTGCATCCCACAGCACGAGTTCTTCTACTCGGGCAGAATCCACCCTAGCCGAAGGAGGCACCACGTCTTCGCTCCTTTCTGCACGCTCAAGCCCTGCAGTGCCAGAAGCCAGCTCCTCTGGAGAGTCGGTGGCTTCCATTGTCACCACCACGGCTGCTGTTGGCCCGACGGAGCAAACTTCCGTCCAGCGTCCAACCACTCCCTCGCTCGCCCAATCTTCTACCATGCAGTCGGAGGCAACCTCACAGCAAGAGAGCACAAGTCCACCCCCTCATTCCGGCTCTTCCACGACCAAACCGGAGCTGAGCTCTGCTGGAGGAACCAGCCTTCCCAGGCCAACTTCTTCCTTTTCTACTGACCACTCTTCGCTTGCCCCTACCGAGGAGACCACCGTTGCCTTCCAGTCCAGCAGCACTTCGGCTCACATGGAAGGAACTGCGGCTGAGTTGACCAGCCCTCCACTCTCTTCGGCAACAATTCCGACGCCTGCGCGGTTGAGAACCTCGACTCTGGAGGTGACCGCATCCACGCCCATGAGGCCGCCTTCCACAGTGGAGACCGGTGTGACGCCTCTTGAAAGTCAAACCACGCCAACCATCAGCCAAGGTTCTTCCACTAAGGCTGAGCCGAATTCAGCAGAAGCGACCGGAACACCCTCTCCGGCATCCGAATCTCCCCTGGCCACGTCGCTTTCCATGCAGCCTGTACCCTCTCGGGCTCAGACCTCGCCGCCATCAACCCCTCCAGAGACCACCATTGCATCCCACAGCACGAGTTCTACTCGGGCAGAATCCACCCTAGCCGAAGGAGGCACCACGTCTTCGCTCCTTTCTGCACGCTCAAGCCCTGCAGTGCCAGAAGCCAGCTCCTCTGGAGAGTCGGTGGCTTCCATTGTCACCACCACGGCTGCTGTTGGCCCGACGGAGCAAACTTCCGTCCAGCGTCCAACCACTCCCTCGCTCGCCCAATCTTCTACCATGCAGTCCGAGGCAACCTCACAGCAAGAGAGCACAAGTCCACCCCCTCATTCCGGCTCTTCCACGACCAAACCGGGGCTGAGCTCTGCTGGAGGAACCAGCCTTCCCAGGCCAACTTCTTCCTTTTCTACTGACCACTCTTCGCTTGCCCCTACCGAGGAGAGCACCGTTGCCTTCCAGTCCAGCAGCACTTCGGCTCACATGGAAGGAACTGCGGCTGAGTTGACCAGCCCTCCACTCTCTTCGGCAACAATTCCGACGCCTGCGCGGTTGAGAACCTCGACTCTGGAGGTGATCGCATCCACGCCCATGAGGCCGCCTTCCACGGTGGAGACCGGTGTGACGCCTCTTGAAAGTCAAACCACGCCAACCATCAGCCAGGGTTCTTCCACTAAGGCTGAGCCGACTTCAGCAGAAGCGACCGGAACACCTTCTCCGGCATCCGAATCTCCCCTGGCCACGTCGCTTTCCATGCAGCCTGTACCCTCTCGGGCTCAGACCTCGCCGCCATCAACCCCTCCGGAGACCACCATTGCATCCCACAGCACGAGTTCTTCTACTCGGGCAGAATCCACCCTAGCCGAAAGAGGCACCACGTCTTCGCTCCTTTCTGCACGCTCAAGCCCTGCAGTGCCAGAAGCCAGCTCCTCTGGAGAGTCGGTGGCTTCCATTGTCACCACCACGGCTGCTGTTGGCCCGACGGAGCAAACTTCCGTCCAGCGTCCAACCACTCCCTCGCTCGCCCAATCTTCTACCATGCAGTCGGAGGCAACCTCACAGCAAGAGAGCACAAGTCCACCCCCTCATTCCGGCTCTTCCACGACCAAACCGGAGCTGAGCTCTGCTGGAGGAACCAGCCTTCCCAGGCCAACTTCTTCCTTTTCTACTGACCACTCTTCGCTTGCCCCTACCGAGGAGACCACCGTTGCCTTCCAGTCCAGCAGCACTTCGGCTCACATGGAAGGAACTGCGGCTGAGTTGACCAGCCCTCCACTCTCTTCGGCAACAATTCCGATGCCTGCGCGGTTGAGAACCTCGACTCTGGAGATGACCGCATCCACGCCCATGAGGCCGCCTTCCACAGTGGAGACCGGTGTGACGCCTCTTGAAAGTCAAACCACGCCAACCATCAGCCAAGGTTCTTCCACTAAGGCTGAGCCGACTTCAGCAGAAGCGACCGGAACACCCTCTCCGGCATCCGAATCTCCCCTGGCCACGTCGCTTTCCATGCAGCCTGTACCCTCTCTGGCTCAGACCTCACTGCCATCAACCCCTCCGGAGACCACCATTGCATCCCACAGCACGAGTTCTTCTACTCGGGCAGAATCCACCCTAGCCGAAGGAGGCACCACGTCTTCGCTCCTTTCTGCACGCTCAAGCCCTGCAGTGCCAGAAGCCAGCTCCTCTGGAGAGTCGGTGGCTTCCATTGTCACCACCACGGCTGCTGTTGGCCCGACGGAGCAAACTTCCGTCCAGCGTCCAACCACTCCCTCGCTCGCCCAATCTTCTACCATGCAGTCGGAGGCAACCTCACAGCAAGAGAGCACAAGTCCACCCCCTCATTCCGGCTCTTCCACGACCAAACCGGAGCTGAGCTCTGCTGGAGGAACCAGCCTTCCCAGGCCAACTTCTTCCTTTTCTACTGACCACTCTTCGCTTGCCCCTACCGAGGAGACCACCGTTGCCTTCCAGTCCAGCAGCACTTCAGCTCACATGGAAGGAACTGCGGCTGAGTTGACCAGCCCTCCACTCTCTTCGGCAACAATTCCGACGCCTGCGCGGTTGAGAACCTCGACTCTGGAGGTGACCGCATCTACTCCCATGAGGCCGCCTTCCACGGTGGAGACCGGTGTGACGCCTCTTGAAAGTCAAACCACGCCAACTATCAGCCAGGGTTCTTCCACTAAGGCTGAGCCAACTTCAGCAGAAGTGACCGTAACACCCTCTCCGGCATCCGAATCTCCCCTGGCCACGTCGCTTTCAATGCAGCCTGTACCCTCTCTGGCTCAGACCTCGCCGCCATCAAGCCCTCTGGAGACCACCATTGCATCCCACAGCACGAGTTCTTCTACTCGGGCAGAATCCACCCTAGCCGAAGGAGGCACCACGTCTTCGCTCCTTTCTGCACGCTCAAGCCCTGCAGTGCCAGAAGCCAGCTCCTCTGGAGAGTCGGTGGCTTCCATTGTCACCACCACGGCTGCTGTTGGCCCGACGGAGCAAACTTCCGTCCAGCGTCCAACCGCTCCCTCGCTCGCCCAATCTTCTACCATGCAGTCGGAGGCAACCTCACAGCAAGAGAGCACAAGTCCACCCCCTCATTCCGGCTCTTCCACGACCAAACCGGAGCTGAGCTCTGCTGGAGGAACCAGCCTTCCCAGGCCAACTTCTTCCTTTTCTACTGACCACTCTTCGCTTGCCCCTACCGAGGAGAGCACTGTTGCCTTCCAGTCCAGCAGCACTTCGGCTCACATGGAAGGAACTGCGGCTGAGTTGACCAGCCCTCCACTCTCTTCGGCAACAATTCCGACGGCTGTGCGGTTGAGAACCTCGACTCTGGAGGTGACCGCATCCACACCCATGAGGCCGCCTTCCACAGTGGAGACCGGTGTGATGCCTCTTGAAAGTCAAACCACGCCAACTATCAGCCAGGGTTCTTCCACTAAGGCTGAGCCAACTTCAGCAGAAGTGACCGTAACACCCTCTCTGGCATCCGAATCTCCCCTGGCCACGTCGCTTTCCAGGCAGCCTGTACCCTCTCTGGCTCAGACCTCGCCGCCATCAACCCCTCCGGAGACCACCATTGCATCCCACAGCACAAGTTCTTCTACTCGGGCAGAATCCACCCTAGCCGAAGGAGGCACCACGTCTTCGCTCCTTTCTGCACGCTCAAGCCCTGCAGTGCCAGAAGCCAGCTCCTCTGGAGAGTCGGTGGCTTCCATTGTCACCACCACGGTTGCTGTTGGCCCGACGGAGCAAACTTCCGTCCAGCGTCCAACCACTCCCTCGCTCGCCCAATCTTCTACCATGCAGTCGGAGGCAACCTCACAGCAAGAGAGCACAAGTCCACCCCCTCATTCCGGCTCTTCCACGACCAAACCGGAGCTGAGCTCTGCTGGAGGAACCAGCCTTCCCAGGCCAACTTCTTCCTTTTCTACTGACCACTCTTCGCTTGCCCCTACCGAGGAGAGCACCGTTGCCTTCCAGTCCAGCAGCACTTCAGCTCACATGGAAGGAACTGCGGCTGAGTTGACCAGCCCTCCACTCTCTTCGGCAACAATTCCGACACCTGCGCGGTTGAGAACCTCGACTCTGGAGGTGACCGCATCCACGCCCATGAGACCGCCTTCCACAGCGGAGACCGGTGTGACGCCTCTTGAAAGTCAAACCACGCCAACCATCAGCCAGGGTTCTCCCACTAAGGCTGAGCCGACTTCAGCAGAAGCGACCGGAACACCCTCGCCGGCATCCGAATCTCCCCTGGCCACGTCGCTTTCCATGCAGCCTGTACCCTCTCTGGCTCAGACCTCATTGCCATCAACCCCTCCGGAGACCACCATTGCATCCCACAGCACGAGTTCTTCTACTCGGGCAGAATCCACCCTAGCCGAAGGAGGCACCACGTCTTCGCTCCTTTCTGCACGCTCAAGCCCTGCAGTGCCAGAAGCCAGCTCCTCTGGAGAGTCGGTGGCTTCCATTGTCACCACCACGGCTGCTGTTGGCCCGACGGAGCAAACTTCCGTCCAGCGTCCAACCACTCCCTCGCTCGCCCAATCTTCTACCATGCAGTCGGAGGCAACCTCACAGCAAGAGAGCACAAGTCCACCCCCTCATTCCGGCTCTTCCACGACCAAACCGGAGCTGAGCTCTGCTGGAGGAACCAGCCTTCCCAGGACAACTTCTTCCTTTTCTACTGACCACTCTTCGCTTGCCCCTACCGAGGAGACCACCGTTGCCTTCCAGTCCAGCAGCACTTCGGCTCACATGGAAGGAACTGCGGCTGAGTTGACCAGCCCTCCATTCTCTTCGGCAACAATTCCGACAGCTGCGCGGTTGAGAACCTCGACTCTGGAGGTGACCGCATCCACGCCCATGAGGCCACCTTCCACGGTGGAGACCGGTGTGACGCCTCTTGAAAGTCAAACCACGCCAACCATCAGCCAGGGTTCTTCCACTAAGGCTGAGCCGACTTCAGCAGAAGCGACCGGAACACCTTCTCCGGCATCCGAATCTCCCCTGGCCACGTCGCTTTCCATGCAGCCTGTACCCTCTCGGGCTCAGACCTCGCCGCCATCAACCCCTCCAGAGACCACCATTGCATCCCACAGCACGAGTTCTTCTACTCGGGCAGAATCCACCCTAGCCGAAGGAGGCACCACGTCTTCGCTCCTTTCTGCACGCTCAAGCCCTGCAGTGCCAGAAGCCAGCTCCTCTGGAGAGTCGGTGGCTTCCATTGTCACCACCACGGCTGCTGTTGGCCCGACGGAGCAAACTTCCGTCCAGCGTCCAACCACTCCCTCGCTCGCCCAATCTTCTACCATGCAGTCGGAGGCAACCTCACAGCAAGAGAGCACAAGTCCACCCCCTCATTCCGGCTCTTCCACGACCAAACCGGAGCTGAGCTCTGCTGGAGGAACCAGCCTTCCCAGGCCAACTTCTTCCTTTTCTACTGACCACTCTTCGCTTGCCCCTACCGAGGAGACCACCGTTGCCTTCCAGTCCAGCAGCACTTCAGCTCACATGGAAGGAACTGCGGCTGAGTTGACCAGCCCTCCACTCTCTTCGGCAACAATTCCGACGCCTGCGCGGTTGAGAACCTCGACTCTGGAGGTGACCGCATCTACTCCCATGAGGCCGCCTTCCACGGTGGAGACCGGTGTGACGCCTCTTGAAAGTCAAACCATGCCAACTATCAGCCAGGGTTCTTCCACTAAGGCTGAGCCAACTTCAGCAGAAGTGACCGTAACACCCTCTCCGGCATCCGAATCTCCCCTGGCCACGTCGCTTTCAATGCAGCCTGTACCCTCTCTGGCTCAGACCTCGCCGCCATCAAGCCCTCTGGAGACCACCATTGCATCCCACAGCACGAGTTCTTCTACTCGGGCAGAATCCACCCTAGCCGAAGGAGGCACCACGTCTTCGCTCCTTTCTGCACGCTCAAGCCCTGCAGTGCCAGAAGCCAGCTCCTCTGGAGAGTCGGTGGCTTCCATTGTCACCACCACGGCTGCTGTTGGCCCGACGGAGCAAACTTCCGTCCAGCGTCCAACCACTCCCTCGCTCGCCCAATCTTCTACCATGCAGTCGGAGGCAACCTCACAGCAAGAGAGCACAAGTCCACCCCCTCATTCCGGCTCTTCCACGACCAAACCGGAGCTGAGCTCTGCTGGAGGAACCAGCCTTCCCAGGCCAACTTCTTCCTTTTCTACTGACCACTCTTCGCTTGCCCCTACCGAGGAGAGCACTGTTGCCTTCCAGTCCAGCAGCACTTCGGCTCACATGGAAGGAACTGCGGCTGAGTTGACCAGCCCTCCACTCTCTTCGGCAACAATTCCGACGGCTGTGCGGTTGAGAACCTCGACTCTGGAGGTGACCGCATCCACACCCATGAGGCCGCCTTCCACAGTGGAGACCGGTGTGATGCCTCTTGAAAGTCAAACCACGCCAACTATCAGCCAGGGTTCTTCCACTAAGGCTGAGCCAACTTCAGCAGAAGTGACCGTAACACCCTCTCCGGCATCCGAATCTCCCCTGGCCACGTCGCTTTCCATGCAGCCTGTACCCTCTCTGGCTCAGACCTCGCCGCCATCAACCCCTCCGGAGACCACCATTGCATCCCACAGCACAAGTTCTTCTACTCGGGCAGAATCCACCCTAGCCGAAGGAGGCACCACGTCTTCGCTCCTTTCTGCACGCTCAAGCCCTGCAGTGCCAGAAGCCAGCTCCTCTGGAGAGTCGGTGGCTTCCATTGTCACCACCACGGTTGCTGTTGGCCCGACGGAGCAAACTTCCGTCCAGCGTCCAACCACTCCCTCGCTCGCCCAATCTTCTACCATGCAGTCGGAGGCAACCTCACAGCAAGAGAGCACAAGTCCACCCCCTCATTCCGGCTCTTCCACGACCAAACCGGAGCTGAGCTCTGCTGGAGGAACCAGCCTTCCCAGGCCAACTTCTTCCTTTTCTACTGACCACTCTTCGCTTGCCCCTACCGAGGAGAGCACCGTTGCCTTCCAGTCCAGCAGCACTTCAGCTCACATGGAAGGAACTGCGGCTGAGTTGACCAGCCCTCCACTCTCTTCGGCAACAATTCCGACACCTGCGCGGTTGAGAACCTCGACTCTGGAGGTGACCGCATCCACGCCCATGAGACCGCCTTCCACAGCGGAGACCGGTGTGACGCCTCTTGAAAGTCAAACCACGCCAACCATCAGCCAGGGTTCTCCCACTAAGGCTGAGCCGACTTCAGCAGAAGCGACCGTAACACCCTCTCCGGCATCCGAATCTCCCCTGGCCACGTCCCTTTCCATGCAGCCTGTACCCTCTCTGGCTCAGACCTCATTGCCATCAACCCCTCCGGAGACCACCATTGCATCCCACAGCACGAGTTCTTCTACTCGGGCAGAATCCACCCTAGCCGAAGGAGGCACCACGTCTTCGCTCCTTTCTGCACGCTCAAGCCCTGCAGTGCCAGAAGCCAGCTCCTCTGGAGAGTCGGTGGCTTCCATTGTCACCACCACGGCTGCTGTTGGCCCGACGGAGCAAACTTCCGTCCAGCGTCCAACCACTCCCTCGCTCGCCCAATCTTCTACCATGCAGTCGGAGGCAACCTCACAGCAAGAGAGCACAAGTCCACCCCCTCATTCCGGCTCTTCCACGACCAAACCGGAGCTGAGCTCTGCTGGAGGAACCAGCCTTCCCAGGCCAACTTCTTCCTTTTCTACTGACCACTCTTCGCTTGCCCCTACCGAGGAGACCACCGTTGCCTTCCAGTCCAGCAGCACTTCGGCTCACGTGGAAGGAACTGCGGCTGAGTTGACCAGCCCTCCATTCTCTTCGGCAACAATTCCGACAGCTGCGCGGTTGAGAACCTCGACTCTGGAGGTGACCGCATCCACGCCCATGAGGCCGCCTTCCACGGTGGAGACCGGTGTGACGCCTCTTGAAAGTCAAACCACGCCAACCATCAGCCAGGGTTCTTCCACTAAGGCTGAGCCGACTTCAGCAGAAGCGACCGGAACACCCTCTCCGGCATCCGAATCTCCCCTGGCCACGTCGCTTTCCATGCAGCCTGTACCCTCTCGGGCTCAGACCTCGCCGCCATCAACCCCTCCAGAGACCACCATTGCATCCCACAGCACGAGTTCTTCTACTCGGGCAGAATCCACCCTAGCCGAAGGAGGCACCACGTCTTCGCTCCTTTCTGCACGCTCAAGCCCTGCAGTGCCAGAAGCCAGCTCCTCTGGAGAGTCGGTGGCTTCCATTGTCACCACCACGGCTGCTGTTGGCCCGACGGAGCAAACTTCCGTCCAGCGTCCAACCACTCCGTCGCTCGCCCAATCTTCTACCATGCAGTCGGAGGCAACCTCACAGCAAGAGAGCACAAGTCCACCCCCTCATTCCGGCTATTCCACGACCAAACCGGAGCTGAGCTCTGCTGGAGGAACCAGCCTTCCCAGGCCAACTTCTTCCTTTTCTACTGACCACTCTTCGCTTGCCCCTACCGAGGAGAGCACCGTTGCCTTCCAGCCCAGCAGCACTTCGGCTCAAATGGAAGGAACTGCGGCTGAGTTGACCAGCCCTCCACTCTCTTCGGCAACAATTCCGACACCTGCGCGGTTGAGAACCTCGACTCTGGAGGTGACCGCATCCACGCCCATGAGACCGCCTTCCACAGCGGAGACCGGTGTGACGCCTCTTGAAAGTCAAACCACACCAACCATCAGCCAGGGTTCTTCCACTAAGGCTGAGCCGACTTCAGCAGAAGCGACCGGAACACCCTCTCCGGCATCCGAATCTCCCCTGGCCACGTCGCTTTCCATGCAGCCTGTACCCTCTCTGGCTCAGACCTCATTGCCATCAACCCCTCCGGAGACCACCATTGCATCCCACAGCACGAGTTCTTCTACTCGGGCAGAATCCACCCTAGCCGAAGGAGGCACCACGTCTTCGCTCCTTTCTGCACGCTCAAGCCCTGCAGTGCCAGAAGCCAGCTCCTCTGGAGAGTCGGTGGCTTCCATTGTCACCACCACGGCTGCTGTTGGCCCGACGGAGCAAACTTCCGTCCAGCGTCCAACCACTCCCTCGCTCGCCCAATCTTCTACCATGCAGTCGGAGGCAACCTCACAGCAAGAGAGCACAAGTCCACCCCCTCATTCCGGCTCTTCCACGACCAAACCGGAGCTGAGCTCTGCTGGAGGAACCAGCCTTCCCAGGCCAACTTCTTCCTTTTCTACTGACCACTCTTCGCTTGCCCCTACCGAGGAGACCACCGTTGCCTTCCAGTCCAGCAGCACTTCGGCTCACATGGAAGGAACTGCGGCTGAGTTGACCCGCCCTCCACTCTCTTCGGCAACAATTCCGACGGCTGCGCGGTTGAGAACCTCGACTCTGGAGGTGACCGCATCCACGCCCATGAGGCCGCCTTCCACGGTGGAGACCGGTGTGACGCCTCTTGAAAGTCAAACCACGCCAACCATCAGCCAGGGTTCTTCCACTAAGGCTGAGCCGACTTCAGCAGAAGCGACCGGAACACCCTCTCCGGCATCCGAATCTCCCCTGGCCACGTCGCTTTCCATGCAGCCTGTACCCTCTCGGGCTCAGACCTCGCCGCCATCAACCCCTCCAGAGACCACCATTGCATCCCACAGCACGAGTTCTTCTACTCGGGCAGAATCCACCCTAGCCGAAGGAGGCACCACGTCTTCGCTCCTTTCTGCACGCTCAAGCCCTGCAGTGCCAGAAGCCAGCTCCTCTGGAGAGTCGGTGGCTTCCATTGTCACCACCCCGGCTACTGTTGGCCCGACGGAGCAAACTTCCGTCCAGCGTCCAACCACTCCCTCGCTCGCCCAATCTTCTACCATGCAGTCGGAGGCAACCTCACAGCAAGAGAGCACAAGTCCACCCCCTCATTCCGGCTCTTCCACGACCAAACCGGAGCTGAGCTCTGCTGGAGGAACCAGCCTTCCCAGGCCAACTTCTTCCTTTTCTACTGACCACTCTTCGCTTGCCCCTACCGAGGAGACCACCGTTGCCTTCCAGTCCAGCAGCACTTCGGCTCACATGGAAGGAACTGCGGCTGAGTTGACCAGCCCTCCATTCTCTTCGGCAACAATTCCGACGGCTGCGCGGTTGAGAACCTCGACTCTGGAGGTGACCGCATCCACGCCCATGAGGCCGCCTTCCACGGTGGAGACCGGTGTGACGCCTCTTGAAAGTCAAACTACGCCAACCATCAGCCAGGGTTCTTCCACTAAGGCTGAGCCGACTTCAGCAGAAGCGACCGGAACACCCTCTCCGGCATCCGAATCTCACCTGGCCACGTCGCTTTCCATGCAGCCTGTACCCTCTCTGGCTCAGACCTCATTGCCATCAACCCCTCCGGAGACCACCATTGCATCCCACAGCACGAGTTCTTCTACTCGGGCAGAATCCACCCTAGCCGAAGGAGGCACCACGTCTTTGCTCCTTTCTGCACGCTCAAGCCCTGCAGTGCCAGAAGCCAGCTCCTCTGGAGAGTCGGTGGCTTCCATTGTCACCACCACGGCTGCTGTTGGCCCGACGGAGCAAACTTCCGTCCAGCGTCCAACCACTCCCTCGCTCGCCCAATCTTCTACCATGCAGTCGGAGGCAACCTCACAGCAAGAGAGCACAAGTCCACCCCCTCATTCCGGCTCTTCCACGACCAAACCGGAGCTGAGCTCTGCTGGAGGAACCAGCCTTCCCAGGCCAACTTCTTCCTTTTCTACTGACCACTCTTCGCTTGCCCCCACCGAGGAGACCACCGTTGCCTTCCAGTCCAGCAGCACTTCGGCTCACATGGAAGGAACTGCGGCTGAGTTGACCAGCCCTCCACTCTCTTCGGCAACAATTCCGACGGCTGCGCGGTTGAGAACCTCGACTCTGGAGGTGACCGCATCCACGCCCATGAGGCCGCCTTCCACGGTGGAGACCGGTGTGACGCCTCTTGAAAGTCAAACCACGCCAACCATCAGTCAGGGTTCTTCCACTAAGGCTGAGCCGACTTCAGCAGAAGCGACCGGAACACCCTCTCCGGCATCCGAATCTCCCCTGGCCACGTCGCTTTCCATGCAGCCTGTACCCTCTCTGGCTCAGACCTCATTGCCATCAACCCCTCCGGAGACCACCATTGCATCCCACAGCACGAGTTCTTCTACTCGGGCAGAATCCACCCTAGCCGAAGGAGGCACCACGTCTTCGCTCCTTTCTGCACGCTCAAGCCCTGCAGTGCCAGAAGCCAGCTCCTCTGGAGAGTCGGTGGCTTCCATTGTCACCACCACGGCTGCTGTTGGCCCGACGGAGCAAACTTCCGTCCAGCGTCCAACCACTCCCTCGCTCGCCCAATCTTCTACCATGCAGTCGGAGGCAACCTCACAGCAAGAGAGCACAAGTCCACCCCCTCATTCCGGCTCTTCCACGACCAAACCGGAGCTGAGCTCTGCTGGAGGAACCAGCCTTCCCAGGCCAACTTCTTCCTTTTCTACTGACCACTCTTCGCTTGCCCCTACCGAGGAGAGCACCGTTGCCTTCCAGTCCAGCAGCACTTCGGCTCACATGGAAGGAACTGCGGCTGAGTTGACCAGCCCTCCACTCTCTTCGGCAACAATTCCGACGGCTGTGCGGTTGAGAACCTCGACTCTGGAGGTGACCGCATCCACACCCATGAGGCCGCCTTCCACAGTGGAGACCGGTGTGATGCCTCTTGAAAGTCAAACCACGCCAACTATCAGCCAGGGTTCTTCCACTAAGGCTGAGCCAACTTCAGCAGAAGTGACCGTAACACCCTCTCCGGCATCCGAATCTCCCCTGGCCACGTCGCTTTCCATGCAGCCTGTACCCTCTCTGGCTCAGACCTCGCCGCCATCAACCCCTCCGGAGACCACCATTGCATCCCACAGCACAAGTTCTTCTACTCGGGCAGAATCCACCCTAGCCGAAGGAGGCACCACGTCTTCGCTCCTTTCTGCACGCTCAAGCCCTGCAGTGCCAGAAGCCAGCTCCTCTGGAGAGTCGGTGGCTTCCATTGTCACCACCACGGTTGCTGTTGGCCCGACGGAGCAAACTTCCGTCCAGCGTCCAACCACTCCCTCGCTCGCCCAATCTTCTACCATGCAGTCGGAGGCAACCTCACAGCAAGAGAGCACAAGTCCACCCCCTCATTCCGGCTCTTCCACGACCAAACCGGAGCTGAGCTCTGCTGGAGGAACCAGCCTTCCCAGGCCAACTTCTTCCTTTTCTACTGACCACTCTTCGCTTGCCCCTACCGAGGAGAGCACCGTTGCCTTCCAGTCCAGCAGCACTTCAGCTCACATGGAAGGAACTGCGGCTGAGTTGACCAGCCCTCCACTCTCTTCGGCAACAATTCCGACACCTGCGCGGTTGAGAACCTCGACTCTGGAGGTGACCGCATCCACGCCCATGAGACCGCCTTCCACAGCGGAGACCGGTGTGACGCCTCTTGAAAGTCAAACCATGCCAACCATCAGCCAGGGTTCTCCCACTAAGGCTGAGCCGACTTCAGCAGAAGCGACCGGAACACCCTCTCCGGCATCCGAATCTCCCCTGGCCACGTCCCTTTCCATGCAGCCTGTACCCTCTCTGGCTCAGACCTCATTGCCATCAACCCCTCCGGAGACCACCATTGCATCCCACAGCACGAGTTCTTCTACTCGGGCAGAATCCACCCTAGCCGAAGGAGGCACCACGTCTTCGCTCCTTTCTGCACGCTCAAGCCCTGCAGTGCCAGAAGCCAGCTCCTCTGGAGAGTCGGTGGCTTCCATTGTCACCACCACGGCTGCTGTTGGCCCGACGGAGCAAACTTCCGTCCAGCGTCCAACCACTCCCTCGCTCGCCCAATCTTCTACCATGCAGTCGGAGGCAACCTCACAGCAAGAGAGCACAAGTCCACCCCCTCATTCCGGCTCTTCCACGACCAAACCGGAGCTGAGCTCTGCTGGAGGAACCAGCCTTCCCAGGCCAACTTCTTCCTTTTCTACTGACCACTCTTCGCTTGCCCCTACCGAGGAGACCACCGTTGCCTTCCAGTCCAGCAGCACTTCGGCTCACGTGGAAGGAACTGCGGCTGAGTTGACCAGCCCTCCATTCTCTTCGGCAACAATTCCGACAGCTGCGCGGTTGAGAACCTCGACTCTGGAGGTGACCGCATCCACGCCCATGAGGCCGCCTTCCACGGTGGAGACCGGTGTGACGCCTCTTGAAAGTCAAACCACGCCAACCATCAGCCAGGGTTCTTCCACTAAGGCTGAGCCGACTTCAGCAGAAGCGACCGGAACACCCTCTCCGGCATCCGAATCTCCCCTGGCCACGTCGCTTTCCATGCAGCCTGTACCCTCTCGGGCTCAGACCTCGCCGCCATCAACCCCTCCAGAGACCACCATTGCATCCCACAGCACGAGTTCTTCTACTCGGGCAGAATCCACCCTAGCCGAAGGAGGCACCACGTCTTCGCTCCTTTCTGCACGCTCAAGCCCTGCAGTGCCAGAAGCCAGCTCCTCTGGAGAGTCGGTGGCTTCCATTGTCACCACCACGGCTGCTGTTGGCCCGACGGAGCAAACTTCCGTCCAGCGTCCAACCACTCCGTCGCTCGCCCAATCTTCTACCATGCAGTCGGAGGCAACCTCACAGCAAGAGAGCACAAGTCCACCCCCTCATTCCGGCTATTCCACGACCAAACCGGAGCTGAGCTCTGCTGGAGGAACCAGCCTTCCCAGGCCAACTTCTTCCTTTTCTACTGACCACTCTTCGCTTGCCCCTACCGAGGAGAGCACCGTTGCCTTCCAGCCCAGCAGCACTTCGGCTCAAATGGAAGGAACTGCGGCTGAGTTGACCAGCCCTCCACTCTCTTCGGCAACAATTCCGACACCTGCGCGGTTGAGAACCTCGACTCTGGAGGTGACCGCATCCACGCCCATGAGACCGCCTTCCACAGCGGAGACCGGTGTGACGCCTCTTGAAAGTCAAACCACACCAACCATCAGCCAGGGTTCTTCCACTAAGGCTGAGCCGACTTCAGCAGAAGCGACCGGAACACCCTCTCCGGCATCCGAATCTCCCCTGGCCACGTCGCTTTCCATGCAGCCTGTACCCTCTCTGGCTCAGACCTCATTGCCATCAACCCCTCCGGAGACCACCATTGCATCCCACAGCACGAGTTCTTCTACTCGGGCAGAATCCACCCTAGCCGAAGGAGGCACCACGTCTTCGCTCCTTTCTGCACGCTCAAGCCCTGCAGTGCCAGAAGCCAGCTCCTCTGGAGAGTCGGTGGCTTCCATTGTCACCACCACGGCTGCTGTTGGCCCGACGGAGCAAACTTCCGTCCAGCGTCCAACCACTCCCTCGCTCGCCCAATCTTCTACCATGCAGTCGGAGGCAACCTCACAGCAAGAGAGCACAAGTCCACCCCCTCATTCCGGCTCTTCCACGACCAAACCGGAGCTGAGCTCTGCTGGAGGAACCAGCCTTCCCAGGCCAACTTCTTCCTTTTCTACTGACCACTCTTCGCTTGCCCCTACCGAGGAGACCACCGTTGCCTTCCAGTCCAGCAGCACTTCGGCTCACATGGAAGGAACTGCGGCTGAGTTGACCCGCCCTCCACTCTCTTCGGCAACAATTCCGACGGCTGCGCGGTTGAGAACCTCGACTCTGGAGGTGACCGCATCCACGCCCATGAGGCCGCCTTCCACGGTGGAGACCGGTGTGACGCCTCTTGAAAGTCAAACCACGCCAACCATCAGCCAGGGTTCTTCCACTAAGGCTGAGCCGACTTCAGCAGAAGCGACCGGAACACCCTCTCCGGCATCCGAATCTCCCCTGGCCACGTCGCTTTCCATGCAGCCTGTACCCTCTCGGGCTCAGACCTCGCCGCCATCAACCCCTCCAGAGACCACCATTGCATCCCACAGCACGAGTTCTTCTACTCGGGCAGAATCCACCCTAGCCGAAGGAGGCACCACGTCTTCGCTCCTTTCTGCACGCTCAAGCCCTGCAGTGCCAGAAGCCAGCTCCTCTGGAGAGTCGGTGGCTTCCATTGTCACCACCCCGGCTACTGTTGGCCCGACGGAGCAAACTTCCGTCCAGCGTCCAACCACTCCCTCGCTCGCCCAATCTTCTACCATGCAGTCGGAGGCAACCTCACAGCAAGAGAGCACAAGTCCACCCCCTCATTCCGGCTCTTCCACGACCAAACCGGAGCTGAGCTCTGCTGGAGGAACCAGCCTTCCCAGGCCAACTTCTTCCTTTTCTACTGACCACTCTTCGCTTGCCCCTACCGAGGAGACCACCGTTGCCTTCCAGTCCAGCAGCACTTCGGCTCACATGGAAGGAACTGCGGCTGAGTTGACCAGCCCTCCATTCTCTTCGGCAACAATTCCGACGGCTGCGCGGTTGAGAACCTCGACTCTGGAGGTGACCGCATCCACGCCCATGAGGCCGCCTTCCACGGTGGAGACCGGTGTGACGCCTCTTGAAAGTCAAACTACGCCAACCATCAGCCAGGGTTCTTCCACTAAGGCTGAGCCGACTTCAGCAGAAGCGACCGGAACACCCTCTCCGGCATCCGAATCTCACCTGGCCACGTCGCTTTCCATGCAGCCTGTACCCTCTCTGGCTCAGACCTCATTGCCATCAACCCCTCCGGAGACCACCATTGCATCCCACAGCACGAGTTCTTCTACTCGGGCAGAATCCACCCTAGCCGAAGGAGGCACCACGTCTTTGCTCCTTTCTGCACGCTCAAGCCCTGCAGTGCCAGAAGCCAGCTCCTCTGGAGAGTCGGTGGCTTCCATTGTCACCACCACGGCTGCTGTTGGCCCGACGGAGCAAACTTCCGTCCAGCGTCCAACCACTCCCTCGCTCGCCCAATCTTCTACCATGCAGTCGGAGGCAACCTCACAGCAAGAGAGCACAAGTCCACCCCCTCATTCCGGCTCTTCCACGACCAAACCGGAGCTGAGCTCTGCTGGAGGAACCAGCCTTCCCAGGCCAACTTCTTCCTTTTCTACTGACCACTCTTCGCTTGCCCCCACCGAGGAGACCACCGTTGCCTTCCAGTCCAGCAGCACTTCGGCTCACATGGAAGGAACTGCGGCTGAGTTGACCAGCCCTCCACTCTCTTCGGCAACAATTCCGACGGCTGCGCGGTTGAGAACCTCGACTCTGGAGGTGACCGCATCCACGCCCATGAGGCCGCCTTCCACGGTGGAGACCGGTGTGACGCCTCTTGAAAGTCAAACCACGCCAACCATCAGTCAGGGTTCTTCCACTAAGGCTGAGCCGACTTCAGCAGAAGCGACCGGAACACCCTCTCCGGCATCCGAATCTCCCCTGGCCACGTCGCTTTCCATGCAGCCTGTACCCTCTCTGGCTCAGACCTCATTGCCATCAACCCCTCCGGAGACCACCATTGCATCCCACAGCACGAGTTCTTCTACTCGGGCAGAATCCACCCTAGCCGAAGGAGGCACCACGTCTTCGCTCCTTTCTGCACGCTCAAGCCCTGCAGTGCCAGAAGCCAGCTCCTCTGGAGAGTCGGTGGCTTCCATTGTCACCACCACGGCTGCTGTTGGCCCGACGGAGCAAACTTCCGTCCAGCGTCCAACCACTCCCTCGCTCGCCCAATCTTCTACCATGCAGTCGGAGGCAACCTCACAGCAAGAGAGCACAAGTCCACCCCCTCATTCCGGCTCTTCCACGACCAAACCGGAGCTGAGCTCTGCTGGAGGAACCAGCCTTCCCAGGCCAACTTCTTCCTTTTCTACTGACCACTCTTCGCTTGCCCCTACCGAGGAGAGCACCGTTGCCTTCCAGTCCAGCAGCACTTCGGCTCACATGGAAGGAACTGCGGCTGAGTTGACCAGCCCTCCACTCTCTTCGGCAACAATTCCGACACCTGCGCGGTTGAGAACCTCGACTCTGGAGGTGACCGCATCCACGCCCATGAGACCGCCTTCCACAGCGGAGAACGGTGTGACGCCTCTTGAAAGTCAAACCACACCAACCATCAGCCAGGGTTCTTCCACTAAGGCTGAGCCGACTTCAGCAGAAGCGACCGGAACACCCTCTCCGGCATCCGAATCTCCCCTGGCCACATCGCTTTCCATGCAGCCTGTACCCTCTCTGGCTCAGACCTCATTGCCATCAACCCCTCCGGAGACCACCATTGCATCCCACAGCACGAGTTCTTCTACTCGGGCAGAATCCACCCTAGCCGAAGGAGGCACCACGTCTTCGCTCCTTTCTGCACGCTCAAGCCCTGCAGTGCCAGAAGCCAGCTCCTCTGGAGAGTCGGTGGCTTCCATTGTCACCACCACGGCTGCTGTTGGCCCGACGGAGCAAACTTCCGTCCAGCGGGCAACCACTCCCTCGCTCGCCCAATCTTCTACCATGCAGTCGGAGGCAACCTCACAGCAAGAGAGCACAAGTCCACCCCCTCATTCCGGCTCTTCCACGACCAAACCGGAGCTGAGCTCTGCTGGAGGAACCAGCCTTCCCAGGCCAACTTCTTCCTTTTCTACTGACCACTCTTCGCTTGCCCCTACCGAGGAGACCACCGTTGCCTTCCAGTCCAGCAGCACTTCGGCTCACATGGAAGGAACTGCGGCTGAGTTGACCCGCCCTCCACTCTCTTCGGCAACAATTCCGACGGCTGCGCGGTTGAGAACCTCGACTCTGGAGGTGACCGCATCCACGCCCATGAGGCCGCCTTCCACGGTGGAGACCGGTGTGACGCCTCTTGAAAGTCAAACCACGCCAACCATCAGCCAGGGTTCTTCCACTAAGGCTGAGCCGACTTCAGCAGAAGCGACCGGAACACCCTCTCCGGCATCCGAATCTCCCCTGGCCACGTCGCTTTCCATGCAGCCTGTACCCTCTCGGGCTCAGACCTCGCCGCCATCAACCCCTCCAGAGACCACCATTGCATCCCACAGCACGAGTTCTTCTACTCGGGCAGAATCCACCCTAGCCGAAGGAGGCACCACGTCTTCGCTCCTTTCTGCACGCTCAAGCCCTGCAGTGCCAGAAGCCAGCTCCTCTGGAGAGTCGGTGGCTTCCATTGTCACCACCCCGGCTACTGTTGGCCCGACGGAGCAAACTTCCGTCCAGCGTCCAACCACTCCCTCGCTCGCCCAATCTTCTACCATGCAGTCGGAGGCAACCTCACAGCAAGAGAGCACAAGTCCACCCCCTCATTCCGGCTCTTCCACGACCAAACCGGAGCTGAGCTCTGCTGGAGGAACCAGCCTTCCCAGGCCAACTTCTTCCTTTTCTACTGACCACTCTTCGCTTGCCCCTACCGAGGAGACCACCGTTGCCTTCCAGTCCAGCAGCACTTCGGCTCACATGGAAGGAACTGCGGCTGAGTTGACCAGCCCTCCATTCTCTTCGGCAACAATTCCGACGGCTGCGCGGTTGAGAACCTCGACTCTGGAGGTGACCGCATCCACGCCCATGAGGCCGCCTTCCACGGTGGAGACCGGTGTGACGCCTCTTGAAAGTCAAACTACGCCAACCATCAGCCAGGGTTCTTCCACTAAGGCTGAGCCGACTTCAGCAGAAGCGACCGGAACACCCTCTCCGGCATCCGAATCTCACCTGGCCACGTCGCTTTCCATGCAGCCTGTACCCTCTCTGGCTCAGACCTCATTGCCATCAACCCCTCCGGAGACCACCATTGCATCCCACAGCACGAGTTCTTCTACTCGGGCAGAATCCACCCTAGCCGAAGGAGGCACCACGTCTTCGCTCCTTTCTGCACGCTCAAGCCCTGCAGTGCCAGAAGCCAGCTCCTCTGGAGAGTCGGTGGCTTCCATTGTCACCACCACGGCTGCTGTTGGCCCGACGGAGCAAACTTCCGTCCAGCGTCCAACCACTCCCTCGCTCACCCAATCTTCTACCATGCAGTCGGAGGCAACCTCACAGCAAGAGAGCACAAGTCCACCCCCTCATTCCGGCTCTTCCACGACCAAACCGGAGCTGAGCTCTGCTGGAGGAACCAGCCTTCCCAGGCCAACTTCTTCCTTTTCTACTGACCACTCTTCGCTTGCCCCCACCGAGGAGACCACCGTTGCCTTCCAGTCCAGCAGCACTTCGGCTCACATGGAAGGAACTGCGGCTGAGTTGACCAGCCCTCCACTCTCTTCGGCAACAATTCCGACGGCTGCGCGGTTGAGAACCTCGACTCTGGAGGTGACCGCATCCACGCCCATGAGGCCGCCTTCCACGGTGGAGACCGGTGTGACGCCTCTTGAAAGTCAAACCACGCCAACCATCAGTCAGGGTTCTTCCACTAAGGCTGAGCCGACTTCAGCAGAAGCGACCGGAACACCCTCTCCGGCATCCGAATCTCCCCTGGCCACGTCGCTTTCCATGCAGCCTGTACCCTCTCGGGCTCAGACCTCGCCGCCATCAACCCCTCCAGAGACCACCATTGCATCCCACAGCACGAGTTCTACTCGGGCAGAATCCACCCTAGCCGAAGGAGGCACCACGTCTTCGCTCCTTTCTGCACGCTCAAGCCCTGCAGTGCCAGAAGCCAGCTCCTCTGGAGAGTCGGTGGCTTCCATTGTCACCACCCCGGCTGCTGTTGGCCCGACGGAGCAAACTTCCATCCAGCGTCCAACCACTCCCTCACTCGCCCAATCTTCTACCATGCAGACGGAGGCAACCTCACAGCAAGAGAGCACAAGTCCACCCTCTCATTCCGGCTCTTCCACGACCAAACCAGAGCTGAGCTCTGCTGGAGGAACCAGCCTTCCCAGGCCAACTTCTTCCTTTTCTACTGACCACTCTTCGCTTGCCCCTACCGAGGAGAGCACCGTTGCCTTCCAGTCCAGCAGCACTTCGGCTCACATGGAAGGAACTGCGGCTGAGTTGACCAGCCCTCCACTCTCTTCGGCAACAATTCCGACGCCTGCGCGGTTGAGAACCTCGACTCTGGAGGTGATCGCATCCACGCCCATGAGGCCGCCTTCCACGGTGGAGACCGGTGTGACGCCTCTTGAAAGTCAAACCACGCCAACCATCAGCCAGGGTTCTTCCACTAAGGCTGAGCCGACTTCAGCAGAAGCGACCGGAACACCTTCTCCGGCATCCGAATCTCCCCTGGCCACGTCGCTTTCCATGCAGCCTGTACCCTCTCGGGCTCAGACCTCGCCGCCATCAACCCCTCCAGAGACCACCATTGCATCCCACAGCACGAGTTCTTCTACTCGGGCAGAATCCACCCTAGCCGAAGGAGGCACCACGTCTTCGCTCCTTTCTGCACGCTCAAGCCCTGCAGTGCCAGAAGCCAGCTCCTCTGGAGAGTCGGTGGCTTCCATTGTCACCACCCCGGCTGCTGATGGCCCGACGGAGCAAACTTCCATCCAGCGTCCAACCACTCCCTCGCTCGCCCAATCTTCTACCATGCAGTCGGAGGCAACCTCACAGCAAAAGAGCACAAGTCCACCCCCTCATTCCGGCTCTTCCACGACCAAACCGGAGCTGAGCTCTGCTGGAGGAACCAGCCTTCCCAGGCCAACTTCTTCCTTTTCTACTGACCACTCTTCGCTTGCCCCTACCGAGGAGACCACCGTTGCCTTCCAGTCCAGCAGCACTTCGGCTCACATGGAAGGAACTGCGGCTGAGTTGACCAGCCCTCCACTCTCTTCGGCAACAAATCCGACCTCTGCGCGGTTGAGAACCTCGACTCTGGAGGTGACCGCATCCACGCCCATGAGGCCGCCTTCCACGTTGGAGACCGGTGTGACGCCTCTTGAAAGTCAAACCACGCCAACCATCAGCCAGGGTTCTTCCACTAAGGCTGAGCCGACTTCAGCAGAAGCGACCGGAACACCCTCTCCGGCATCCGAATCTCCCCTGGCCACGTCGCTTTCCATGCAGCCTGTACCCTCTCTGGCTCAGACCTCACTGCCATCAACCCCTCCGGAGACCACCATTGCATCCGACAGCACGAGTTCTTCTACTCGGGCAGAATCCACCCTAGCCGAAGGAGGCACCACGTCTTCGCTCCTTTCTGCACGCTCAAGCCCTGCAGTGCCAGAAGCCAGCTCCTCTGGAGAGTCGGTGGCTTCCATTGTCACCACCACGGCTGCTGTTGGCCCGACGGAGCAAACTTCCGTCCAGCGTCCAACCACTCCCTCGCTCGTCCAATCTTCTACCATGCAGTCGGAGGCAACCTCACAGCAAGAGAGCACAAGTCCACCCCCTCATTCCGGCTCTTCCACGACCAAACCGGAGCTGAGCTCTGCTGGAGGAACCAGCCTTCCCAGGCCAACTTCTTCCTTTTCTACTGACCACTCTTCGTTTGCCCCTACCGAGGAGACCACCGTTGCCTTCCAGTCCAGCAGCACTTCGGCTCACATGGAAGGAACTGCGGCTGAGTTGACCAGCCCTCCACTCTCTTCGGCAACAATTCCGACGGCTGCGCGGTTGAGAACCTCGACTCTGGAGGTGACCGCATCCACGCCCATGAGGCCGCCTTCCACGGTGGAGACCGGTGTGACGCCTCTTGAAAGTCAAACCACGCCAACCATCAGCCAGGGTTCTTCCACTAAGGCTGAGCCGACTTCAGCAGAAGCGACCGGAACACCCTCTCCGGCATCCGAATCTCCCCTGGCCACGTCGCTTTCCATGCAGCCTGTACCCTCTCGGGCTCAGACCTCGCTGCCATCAACCCCTCCAGAGACCACCATTGCATCCCACAGCACGAGTTCTACTCAGGCAGAATCCACCCTAGCCGAAGGAGGCACCACGTCTTCGCTCCTTTCTGCACGCTCAAGCCCTGCAGTTCCAGAAGCCAGCTCCTCTGGAGAGTCGGTGGCTTCCATTGTCACCACCCCGGCTGCTGTTGGCCCGACGGAGCAAACTTCCATCCAGCGTCCAACCACTCCCTCACTCGCCCAATCTTCTACCATGCAGACGGAGGCAACCTCACAGCAAGAGAGCACAAGTCCACCCCCTCATTCCGGCTCTTCCACGACCAAACCAGAGCTGAGCTCTGCTGGAGGAACCAGCCTTCCCAGGCCAACTTCTTCCTTTTCTACTGACCACTCTTCGCTTGCCCCTACCGAGGAGAGCACCGTTGCCTTCCAGTCCAGCAGCACTTCGACTCACATGGAAGGAACTGCGGCTGAGTTGACCAGCCCTCCACTCTCTTCGGCAACAATTCCGACGCCTGCGCGGTTGAGAACCTCGACTCTGGAGGTGATCGCATCCACGCCCATGAGGCCGCCTTCCACGGTGGAGACCGGGGTGACGCCTCTTGAAAGTCAAACCACGCCAACCATCAGCCAGGGTTCTTCCACTAAGGCTGAGCCGACTTCAGCAGAAGCGACCGGAACACCTTCTCCGGCATCCGAATCTCCCCTGGCCACGTCGCTTTCCATGAAGCCTGTACCCTCTCGGGCTCAGACCTCGCCGCCATCAACCCCTCCAGAGACTACCATTGCATCCCACAGCACGAGTTCTTCTACTCGGGCAGAATCCACCCTAGCCGAAGGAGGCACCACGTCTTCGCTCCTTTCTGCACGCTCAAGCCCTGCAGTGCTAGAAGCCAGCTCCTCTGGAGAGTCGGTGGCTTCCATTGTCACCACCACGGCTGCTGTTGGCCCGACGGAGCAAACTTCCGTCCAGCGTCCAACCACTCCCTCGCTCGCCCAATCTTCTACCATGCAGTCGGAGGCAACCTCACAGCAAGAGAGCACAAGTCCACCCCCTCATTCCGGCTCTTCCACGACCAAACCGGAGCTGAGCTCTGCTGGAGGAACCAGCCTTCCCAGACCAACTTCTTCCTTTTCTACTGACCACTCTTCGCTTGCCCCTACCGAGGAGAGCACCGTTGCCTTCCAGTCCAGCAGCACTTCGGCTCACATGGAAGGAACTGCGGCTGAGTTGACCAGCCCTCCACTCTCTTCGGCAACAATTCCGACGCCTGCGCGGTTGAGAACCTCGACTCTGGAGGTGATCGCATCCACGCCCATGAGGCCGCCTTCCACGGTGGAGACCGGTGTGACGCCTCTTGAAAGTCAAACCACGCCAACCATCAGCCAGGGTTCTTCCACTAAGGCTGAGCCGACTTCAGCAGAAGCGACCGGAACACCTTCTCCGGCATCCGAATCTCCCCTGGCCACGTCGCTTTCCATGCAGCCTGTACCCTCTCTGGCTCAGACCTCGCCGCCATCAACCCCTCCAGAGACCACCATTGCATCCCACAGCACGAGTTCTTCTACTCGGGCAGAATCCACCCTAGCCGAAGGAGGCACCACGTCTTCGCTCCTTTCTGCACACTCAAGCCCTGCAGTGCCAGAAGCCAGCTCCTCTGGAGAGTCGGTGGCTTCCATTGTCACCACCACGGATGCTGTTGGCCCGACGGAGCAAACTTCCGTCCAGCGTCCAACCACTCCCTCGCTCGCCCAATCTTCTACCATGCAGTCGGAGGCAACCTCACAGCAAGAGAGCACAAGTCCACCCCCTCATTCCGGCTCTTCCACGACCAAACCGGAGCTGAGCTCCGCTGGAGGAACCAGCCTTCCCAGGCCAACTTCTTCCTTTTCTACTGACCACTCTTCGCTTGCCCCTACCGAGGAGACCACCGTTGCCTTCCAGTCCAGCAGCACTTCGGCTCACATCGAAGGAACTGCGGCTGAGTTGACCAGCCCTTCACTCTCTTCGGCAACAATTCCGACGGCTGCGCGGTTGAGAACCTCGACTCTGGAGGTGACTGCATTCACGCCCATGAGGCCGCCTTCCACGGTGGAGACCGGTGTGACGCCTCTTGAAAGTCAAACCACGCCAACCATCAGCCAGGGTTCTTCCACTAAGGCTGAGCCGACTTCAGCAGAAGCGACCGGAACAACCTCTCCGGCATCCGAATCTCCCCTGGCCACGTCGCTTTCCATGCAGCCTGTACCCTCTCTGGCTCAGACCTCGCCGCCATCAACCCCTCCGGAGACCACCATTGCATCCCACAGCACGAGTTCTTCTACTCGGGCAGAATCCACCCTAGCCGAAGGAGGCACCACGTCTTCGCTCCTTTCTGCACGCTCAAGCCCTGCAGTGCCAGAAGCCAGCTCCTCTG
This sequence comes from Rhabdophis nuchalis, assembly GCA_039707465.1. Lineage (NCBI taxonomy): Eukaryota > Metazoa > Chordata > Lepidosauria > Squamata > Natricidae > Rhabdophis > Rhabdophis nuchalis. The sequence goes on from CM077643.1 coordinate 30,778,514, forward strand.
GAGAGTCGGTGGCTTCCATTGTCACCACCACGGCTGCTGTTGGCCCGACGGAGCAAATTTCCGTCCAGCGTCCAACCACTCCCTCGCTCGCCCAATCTTCTACCATGCAGTCGGAGGCAACCTCACAGCAAGAGAGCACAAGTCCACCCCCTCATTCCGGCTCTTCCACGACCAAACCGGAGCTGAGCTCTGCTGGAGGAACCAGCCTTCCCAGGCCAACTTCTTCCTTTTCTACTGACCACTCTTCGCTTGCCCCTACCGAGGAGACCACCCTTGCCTTCCAGTCCAGCAGCACTTCGGCTCACATGGAAGGAACTGCGGCTGAGTTGACCAGTCCTCCACTCTCTTCGGCAACAATTCCGACGGCTGCGCGGTTGAGAACCTCGACTCTGGAGGTGACCGCATCCACGCCCATGAGGCCGCCTTCCACGGTGGAGACCGGTGTGATGCCTCTTGAAAGTCAAACCACGCCAACCATCAGCCAGGGTTCTTCCACTAAGGCTGAGCCGACTTCAGCAGAAGCGACCGTAACACCCTCTCCGGCATCCGAATCTCCCCTGGCCACGTCGCTTTCCATGCAGCCTGTACCCTCTCTGGCTCAGACCTCGCCGCCATCAACCCCTCCGGAGACCACCATTGCATCCCACAGCACGAGTTCTTCTACTCGGGCAGAATCCACCCTAACCGAAGGAGGCACCACGTCTTCGCTCCTTTCTGCACGCTCAAGCCCTGCAGTGCCAGAAGCCAGCTCCTCTGGAGAGTCGGTGGCTTCCATTGTCACCACCCCGGCTACTGTTGGCCCGACGGAGCAAACTTCCGTCCAGCGTCCAACCACTCCCTCGCTCGCCCAATCTTCTACCATGCAGTCGGAGGCAACCTCACAGCAAGAGAGCACAAGTCCACCCCCTCATTCCGGCTCTTCCACGACCAAACCGGAGCTGAGCTCTGCTGGAGGAACCAGCCTTCCCAGGCCAACTTCTTCCTTTTCTACTGACCACTCTTCGCTTGCCCTTACCGAGGAGACCACCGTTGCCTTCCAGTCCAGCAGCACTTCGGCTCACATCGAAGGAACTGCGGCTGAATTGACCAGCCTTCCACTCTCTTCGGCAACAATTCCGACGGCTGCGCGGTTGAGAACCTCGACACTGGAGGTGACCGCATCCACGCCCATGAGGCCGCCTTCCATGGTGGAGACCGGTGTGACGCCTCTTGAAAGTCAAACCACGCCAACCATCAGCCAGGGTTCTTCCACTAACGCTGAGCCGACTTCAGCAGAAGCGACCGGAACACCCTCTCCGGCATCCGAATCTCCCCTGGCCACGTCGCTTTCCATGCAGCCTGTACCCTCTCTGGCTCAGACCTCGCCGCCATCAACCCCTCCGGAGACCATCATTGCATCCCACAGCACGAGTTCTTCTACTCGGGCAGAATCCACCCTAGCCAAAGGAGGAACAACGTCTTCGCTCCTTTCTGCACGCTCAAGCGCTGCAGTGCCAGAAGCCAGCTCCTCTGGAGAGTCGGTGGCTTCCATTATCACCACCACGGCTGCTGTTGGCCCGACGGAGCAAACTTCCGTCCAGCGTCCAACCACTCCCTCGCTCGCCCAATCATCTACCATGCAGTCGGAGGCAACCTCACAGCAAGAGAGCACAAGTCCACCCCCTCATTCCGGCTCTTCCACGACCAAACCGGAGCTGAGCTCTGCTGGAGGAACCAGCCTTCCCAGGCCAACTTCTTCCTTTTCTACTGACCACTCTTCGCTTGCCCCTACCGAGGAGAGCACTGTTGCCTTCCAGTCCAGCAGCACTTCGGCTCACATGGAAGGAACTGCGGCTGAGTTGACCAGTCCTCCACTCTCTTCGGCAACAATTCCGACGGCTGCGCGGTTGAGAACCTCGACTCTGGAGGTGACCGCATCCACGCCCATGAGGCCGCCTTCCACGGTGGAGACCGGTGTGACGCCTCTTGAAAGTCAAACCACGCCAACCATCAGCCAGGGTTCTTCCACTAAGGCTGAGCCGACTTCAGCAGAAGCGACCGTAACACCCTCTCCGGCATCCGAATCTCCCCTGGCCACGTCGCTTTCCATGCAGCCTGTACCCTCTCTGGCTCAGACCTCACCGCCATCAACCCCTCCGGAGACCACCATTGCATCCCACAGCACGAGTTCTTCTACTCGGGCAGAATCCACCCTACCCGAAGGAGGCACCACGTCTTCGCTCCTTTCTGCCCGCTCAAGCCCTGCAGTGCCAGAAGCCAGCTCCTCTGGAGAGTCGGTGGCTTCCATTGTCACCACCCCGGCTGCTGTTGGCCCGACGGAGCAAACTTCCGTCCAGCGTCCAACCACTCCCTCGCTCGCCCAATCTTCTACGATGCAGTCGGAGGCAACCTCACAGCAAGAGAGCACAAGTCCACCCCCTCATTCCGGCTCTTCCACGACCAAACCGGAGCTGAGCTCTGCTAGAGGAACCAGCCTTCCCAGGCCAACTTCTTCCTTTTCTACTGACCACTCTTCGCTTGACCTTACCGAGGAGACCACCGTTGCCTTCCAGTCCAGCAGCACTTCGGCTCACATCGAAGGAACTGCGGCTGAGTTGACCAGCCTTCCACTCTCTTCGACAATAATTCCGACGGCTGCGCGGTTGAGAACCTCGACACTGGAGGTGACCGCATCCACGCCCATGAGGCCGCCTTCCACGGTGGAGACCGGTGTGACGCCTCTTGAAAGTCAAACCACGCCAACCATCAGCCAGGGTTCTTCCACTAAGGCTGAGCCGACTTCAGCAGAAGCAACTGGAACACCCTCTCCGGCATCCGAATCTCCCCTGGCCACGTCGCTTTCCATGCAGCCTGTACCCTCTCTGGCTCAGACCTCGCCGCCATCAACCCCTCCGGAGACCACCATTGCATCCCACAGCACGAGTTCTTCTACTCGGGCAGAATCCACCCTAGCCGAAGGAGGCACCACGTCTTCGCTCCTTTCTGCACGCTCAAGCCCTGCAGTGCCAGAAGCCAGCTCCTCTGGAGAGTCGGTGGCTTCCATTGTCACCACCACGGCTGCTGTTGGCCCGACAGAGCAAACTTCCGTCCAGCGTCCAACCACTCCCTCGCTCGCCCAATCTTCTACCATGCAGTCGGAGGCAACCTCACAGCAAGAGAGCACAAGTCCACCCCCTCATTCCGGCTCTTCCACGACCAAACCGGAGCTGAGCTCTGCTGGAGGAACCAGCCTTCCCAGGCCAACTTCTTCCTTTTCTACTGACCACTCTTCGCTTGCCCCTACCGAGGAGACCACCGTTGCCTTCCAGTCCAGCAGCACTTCGGCTCACATGGAAGGAACTGCGGCTGAGTTGACCAGTCCTCCACTCTCTTCGGCAACAATTCCGACGGCTGCGCGGTTGAGAACCTCGACTCTGGAGGTGACCGCATCCACGCCCATGAGGCCGCCTTCCACGGTGGAGACCGGTGTGACGCCTCTTGAAAGTCAAACCACGCCAACCATCAGCCAGGGTTCTTCCACTAAGGCTGAGCCGACTTCAGCAGAAGCGACCGTAACACCCTCTCCGGCATCCGAATCTCCCCTGGCCACGTCGCTTTCCATGCAGCCTGTACCCTCTCTGGCTCAGACCTCGCCGCCATCAACCCCTCCGGAGACCACCATTGCATCCCACAGCACGAGTTCTTCTACTCGGGCAGAATCCACCCAAGCCGAAGGAGGCACCACGTCTTCGCTCCTTTATGCAAGCTCAAGCCCTGCAGTGCCAGAAGCCAGCTCCTCTGGAGAGTCGGTGGCTTCCATTGTCACCACCCCGGCTACTGTTGGCCCGACGGAGCAAACTTCCATCCAGCGTCCAACCACTCCCTCGCTCGCCCAATCTTCTACCATGCAGTCGGAGGCAACCTCACAGCAAGAGAGCACAAGTCCACCCCCTCATTCCGGCACTTCCACGACCAAACCGGAGCTGAGCTCTGCTGGAGGAACCAGCCTTCCCAGGCCAACTTCTTCCTTTTCTACTGACCACTCTTCGCTTGCCCCTACCGAGGAGAGCACCGTTGCCTTCCAGTCCAGCAGCACTTCGGCTCACATGGAAGGAACTGCGGCTGAGTTGACCAGTCCTCCACTCTCTTCGGCAACAATTCCGATGGCTGCGCGGTTGAGAACCTCGACTCTGGAGGTGACCGCATCCACGCCCATGAGGCCGCCTTCCACGGTGGAGACCGGTGTGACGCCTCTTGAAAGTCAAACCACGCCAACCATCAGCCAGGGTTTTTCCACTAAGGCTGAGCCGACTTCAGCAGAAGCGACCGTAACACCCTCTCCGGCATCCGAATCTCCCCTGGCCACGTCGCTTTCCATGCAGCCTGTACCCTCTCTGGCTCAGACCTCGCCGCCATCAACCCCTCCGGAGACCACCATTGCATCCCACAGCACGAGTTCTTCTACTCGGGCAGAATCCACCCAAGCCGAAGGAGGCACCACGTCTTCGCTCCTTTATGCAAGCTCAAGCCCTGCAGTGCCAGAAGCCAGCTCCTCTGGAGAGTCGGTGGCTTCCATTGTCACCACCCCGGCTACTGTTGGCCCGACGGAGCAAACTTCCATCCAGCGTCCAACCACTCCCTCGCTCGCCCAATCTTCTACCATGCAGTCGGAGGCAACCTCACAGCAAGAGAGCACAAGTCCACCCCCTCATTCCGGCACTTCCACGACCAAACCGGAGCTGAGCTCTGCTGGAGGAACCAGCCTTCCCAGGCCAACTTCTTCCTTTTCTACTGACCACTCTTCGCTTGCCCCTACCGAGGAGAGCACCGTTGCCTTCCAGTCCAGCAGCACTTCGGCTCACATGGAAGGAACTGCGGCTGAGTTGACCAGTCCTCCACTCTCTTCGGCAACAATTCCGATGGCTGCGCGGTTGAGAACCTCGACTCTGGAGGTGACCGCATCCACGCCCATGAGGCCGCCTTCCACGGTGGAGACCGGTGTGACGCCTCTTGAAAGTCAAACCACGCCAACCATCAGCCAGGGTTTTTCCACTAAGGCTGAGCCGACTTCAGCAGAAGCGACCGTAACACCCTCTCCGGCATCCGAATCTCCCCTGGCCACGTCGCTTTCCATGCAGCCTGTACCCTCTCTGGCTCAGACCTCGCCGCCATCAACCCCTCCGGAGACCACCATTGCATCCCACAGCACGAGTCCTTCTACTCGGGCAGAATCCACCCTAACCGAAGGAGGCACCACGTCTTCGCTCCTTTCTGCACGCTCAAGCCCTGCAGTGCCAGAAGCCAGCTCCTCTGGAGAGTCGGTGGCTTCCATTGTCACCACCCCGGCTACTGTTGGCCCGACGGAGCAAACTTCCGTCCAGCGTCCAACCACTCCCTCGCTCGCCCAATCTTCTACGATGCAGTCGGAGGCAACCTCACAGCAAGAGAGCACAAGTCCACCCCCTCATTCCGGCTCTTCCACCACCAAACCGGAGCTGAGCTCTGCTGGAGGAACCAGCCTTCCCAGGCCAACTTCTTCCTTTTCTACTGACCACTCTTCGCTTGACCTTACCGAGGAGACCACCGTTGCCTTCCAGTCCAGCAGCACTTCGGCTCACATCGAAGGAACTGCGGCTGAGTTGACCAGCCTTCCACTCTCTTCGACAACAATTCCGACGGCTGCGCGGTTGAGAACCTCGACACTGGAGGTGACCGCATCCACGCCCATGAGGCCGCCTTCCACAGTGGAGACCGGTGTGATGCCTCTTGAAAGTCAAACCACGCCAACCATCAGCCAGGGTTCTTCCACTAACGCTGAGCCAACTTCAGCAGAAGCGACCGGAACACCCTCTCCGGCATCCGAATCTCCCCTGGCCACGTCGCTTTCCATGCAGCCTGTACCCTCTCTGGCTCAGACCTCGCCGCCATCAACCCCTCCGGAGACCATCATTGCATCCCACAGCACGAGTTCTTCTACTCGGGCAGAATCCACCCTAGCCAAAGGAGGAACAACGTCTTCGCTCCTTTCTGCACGCTCAAGCCCTGCAGTGCCAGAAGCCAGCTCCTCTGGAGAGTCGGTGGCTTCCATTGTCACCACCACGGCTGCTGTTGGCCCGACGGAGCAAACTTCCGTCCAGCGTCCAACCACTCCCTCGCTCGCCCAATCATCTACGATGCAGTCGGAGGCAACCTCACAGCAAGAGAGCACAAGTCCACCCCCTCATTCCGGCTCTTCCACGACCAAACCGGAGCTGAGCTCTGCTGGAGGAAACAGCCTTCCCAGGCCAACTTCTTCCTTTTCTACTGACCACTCTTCGCTTGCCCCTACCGAGGAGACCACCGTTGCCTTCCAGTTCAGCAGCACTTCGGCTCACATCGAAGGAACTGCGGCTGAGTTGACCAGCCCTCCACTCTCTTCGGCAACAATTCCGACGGCTGCGCGGTTGAGAACCTCGACTCTGGAGGTGACCGCATCCACGCCCATGAGGCCGCCTTCCACGGTGGAGACCGGTGTGACGCCTCTTGAAAGTCAAACCACGCCAACCATCAGCCAGGGTTCTTCCACTAAGGCTGAGCCGACTTCAGCAGAAGCGACCGGAACACCCTCTCCGGCATCCGAATCTCCCCTGGCCACGTCGCTTTCCATGCAGCCTGTACCCTCTCTGGCTCAGACCTCGCCGCCATCAACTTCTCCGGAGACCACCATTGCATCCCACAGCACGAGTTCTTCTACTCGGGCAGAATCCACCCTAGCCGAAGGAGGAACAACGTCTTCGCTTCTTTCGGCACGCTCAAGCCCTGCAGTGCCAGAAGCCAGCTCCTCTGGAGAGTCGGTGGCTTCCATTGTCACCACCACAGCTGCTGTTGGCCTGACGGAGCAAACTTCCATCCAGCGTCCAACCACTCCCTCGCTCGCCCAATCATCTACCATGCAGTCGGAGGCAACCTCACACCAAGAGAGCACAAGTCCACCCCCTCATTCCGGCTCTTCCACGACGAAACTGGAGCTGAGCTCTGCTGGAGGAACCAGCCTTCCCAGGCCAACTTCTTCCTTTTCTACTGACCACTCTTCACTTGCCCCTACCGAAGAGACCACCGTTGCCTTCCAGTCAAGCAGCACTTCGGCTCACAAAGAAGGAACTGCGGCTGAGTTGACAAGCCCTCCAGACTCTTCGGCAAAAATTCCGACGGCTGCGCGGTTGAGAACCTCGACTCTGGAGGTGACCGCATCCACGCCCATGACGCCGCCTTTCACGGTGGAGACCGGTGTGACGCCTCTTGAAAGTCAAACCATGCCAACCATCAGCAAGGGTTCTTCCTCTAAGGCTGAGCCGACTTCAGCAGAAGCGACCGGAACACCCTCTCCGACATCCGAATCTCCCCTGGCCACGTTGGTTTCCATGCAGCCTGTAACCTCTCTGGCTCAGACCTCGCCGCCATCAACCCGTCCGGAGACCACCATTGCATCCCACAGCACGAGTTCTTCTACTCGGGCAGAATCCACCCTAGCCGAAGGAGGCACCACGTCTTCGCTCCTTTCTGCACGCTCAAGCCCTGCAGTGCCAGAAGCCAGCTCCTCTGGAGAGTCGGTGGCTTCCATTGTCACCACCACGGCTGCTGTTGGCCCGACAGAGCAAACTTCCGTCCAGCGTCCAACCACTCCCTCGCTCGCCCAATCTTCTACCATGCAGTCGGAGGCAACCTCACAGCAAGAGAGCACAAGTCCACCCCCTCATTCCGGCTCTTCCACGACCAAACCGGAGCTGAGCTCTGCTGGAGGAACCAGCCTTCCCAGGCCAACTTCTTCCTTTTCTACTGACCACTCTTCGCTTGCCCCTACCGAGGAGACCACTATTTCCTTCCAGTCAAGCAGCACTTCGGCTCACAAAGAAGGAACTGCGGCTGAGTTGACGAGCCCTCCACTCTCTTCGGCAACAATTCCGACGGCTGCGCGGTTGAGAACCTCGACTCTGGAGGTGACCGCATCCACGCCAATGAGGCCGCCTTCCACGGTGGAGACCGGTGTGACGCCTCTTGAAAGTCAAACCACGCCAACCATCAGCCAGGGTTCTTCCACTAAGGCTGAGCAGACTTCAGCAGAAGCGACCGGAACACCCTCTCCGGCATCCGAATCTCCCCTGGCCACGTCGCTTTCCATGCAGCCTGAACCCTCTCTGGCTCAGACCTCGCCGCCATCAACCCCTCCGGAGACCACCATTGCATCCCACAGCACGAGTTCTTCTACTCGGGAAGAATACACCCTAGCCGAAGGAGGCACCACGTCTTCGCTCCTTTCTGCACGCTCAAGCCCTGCAGTGCCAGAAGCCAGCTCCTCTGGAGAGTCGGTGGCTTCCATTGTCACCACCAGGGCTGCTGTTGGCCCGACGGAGCGAACCTCCGTCCAGCGTCCAACCACTCCCTCGCTCTCCCAATCTTCCATCATGTCTGTTTCTTCTTCCATTGGAGCAGGTAATTCTTTATTCTCCAATTTTGTTTTCCCTTCATTTTCCTTGATCTTATTTTTTTCCTCCTATACATAGATCATATTCCTGTCTTCATAAGCTTAGGTGGTTTGAGACCTCTTTTGCTGTCTTTTCTTAGCCCTTTATATCGTGACAAAATTTGAGTTCATTATCATTATTTTATCATAAAGTGATGTCATTTTCATTGCATATAATTGTGTTCATGCCCATAGATCCTTTTGTTCTGATCTTAATTATTACTACTTTTAATAAATCCAAATAGTTGGATGTTATTTCTCCATATTTTTTATTTGGATTTGATATAAAATTTGGGTTGCTTTAAAGCTGTCCTTTGTTTGTACTTTTGCACTATTAAAAACCCCAAATTATTCTTTATAAAGGGGGGGGGCGCATATACAATACAATACAATACAATAGCAGAGTTGGAAGGGACCTTGTAGGTCCCACTTCTGGAGGCAAGCTCTGGAACAGCTTGCCTCCAGAAGTTGTGAATGCCCCAACCCTGGAAGTCTTTAAAAAGATGTTAGATAGCCATTTGTCTGAAATGGTATAAGGTTCCTGCCCACGCAGGGGGTTGGACTAAAAGACCTACAAGGTCCCTTCCAACTCTGCTATTGTATTGTATTGTATTGTATTTTCTATCAGAAAGGTCTTCTAGTCCAACCCCCTGCGTGGGCAGGAACCTTATACCATTTCAGACAAATGGCTATCTAACATCTTTTTAAAGACTTCTAGGGTTGGAAGTTATATATTTGATAACTTCAAGTATATGAAATTTTGTGTTACTTAACTTAAGTTTTTTACTCTTTTATTAGGCGATACAGTACATTCTTTCACAGTTAGCCCAGACGGATCAGAGTACCATAAGACAGTCTCTCAATCATCTCTGCCATCCCTGGTCTCTTTTCACACAATGGAAACTACCAATATAGTTGGTAAGTGACTTGTATTTTATATGTGTGGAATTAAGTCAATTGCAAATCGTTTAAAATAACTGATGGTAAATACAGGTAGTCTTCATTTAGCGAGCATTCAGAGTTAGCCATGGTGATGAAAAAGTAACTTTACCACCAATCCTTGCATTTGCAATCTTTGCAAGTCTGTAAGCAAAGGAAACGTAAGATTGTAAATATAGTCACGGTTTCACTTAGCAACTGCCTTGCATAAGGATTGGTCCAAACTGCAGTTACCAAATGAGAGCTACCTGTATTTTTATATGTATGTTGTTGCTTGCTAGTGGAAGGCTGAGCTAAAATTGAGGGAGAGATAGGAAATTTATCAGCATTACATTCCAGGGGGAGTCACCCCTTTGTATAGCATTTGAAGACCCTGTAAAGTAGTGCAAAAGTAGGTTAAGAAGATAAGTCTGCTTTGATTTTGTGACACTGCCCCCCAATAATTGCATCTACTTGGTTACATTTCACTAGTGGTGGGATTCAAATTGTTGTACTACCAGTTCTTTGGGCGTGGCTTGGTGGGCAGGGGAAGGATTCTGTATTATCTCTATTCCCACCCCACTCCAGGGGAAGGTTACTGCAAAATCCCCATTTCCTCCCGAACAGGTGGGACTCCGTAGACAGAGAATAGATGGGGGCGGGGCCAGTCAGAGGTAGTATTTACCAGTTCTCCGAACTACTCAAAATTTCCGCTACCGGTTCTCCAGAACTGGTCAGAACCTGAATACCACCCCGCATTTCACCTGTGGGAGTTAGAGCCCAAGACAAATTCTTAAGATTCATTCTAGCTCAGTGGTAGTCAACCTGGTCCCTACCGCCCACTAGTGGGCGTTCCAGCTTTTATGGTGGGCGGTAGGGGTTTGGTCCGATACTGAAGCACTTTCCTTTTTTAAATTTAATTGATTTCCCTACTTTATAAATCCCCATTACTGTGGAACCGGTAGGTGGTTAGAAAATTTTACTACTAACAGAGATACAAAAGTGGGTGGTAGGTATAAAAAGATTGACTACCCCTCTTCTAGCTGTTGTCTATCCATTGCCGGATGAAGACCTCTTTTGTGTGTTTCCAACCAATACAGCCTTGAGCTTCCTTTGGCCATTTGGGCCCACCATACTTGCTGATGTCCTCAACCCATCTGGTTTTAGGTCTGTTTTGTGAATGCTTTTTATCAAGTGGGATCCATTCTATGACTGCCTTGATCCACCTGCCATCCATTCTTCTTGCTATGTGACCAGCCCCTTTCCATTTCAGCTCTTTTAATACAATACAATAGCAAAGTTGGAAGGGACCTTGGAGGTCATCTAGTCCAACTCCCTGCCTAGGCAGGCAGCCCTATACCATTTCAGACAAATGGCTATCCAACATCTTCTTAAAGACTTCCAGTGTTGGGGCATTCACAACTTCTGGAGGGAAGCTGTTCCACGGATTAATTGTTCTAACTGTCAGGAAATTTCTCCTCAGTTCTAAGTTGCTTCTCTCGTTGATTAGTTTCCACCCATTGCTTCTTGTCCCGCCTTCAGGTGCTTTGGAGAATAGTTTGACTCCCTCTTCTTTGTGGCAACCCCTGAGATATCGGAAGACTGCTATCATGTCTCCCCTAGTCCTTCTTTTCATTAAACTAGACATACCCAGTTCCTGCAACCGTTCTTCATATGTTTTAGTCTCCAGTCCCTTAATCATCTTTGTTGCTCTTCTCTGCACTCTTTCCAGAGTCTCTACATCTTTTCTACATTGTGGTGACCAAAACTGGATGCCGTATTCCAAGTGTGGCCTTCCCAAGGCCTTATAAAGTGGTATTAACCCGTCACGTGATCTTGATTCTATCCTTCTGTTTATGCAGCCTAGAACTGTGTTGGCTTTTTTGGCAGCTGCTGCACACTCTGTTGATGGCCTTGTGTATTTCCATTTGTTCTCTAATCCATGTGCAGGTCCTTCTATCTTGTCTTGTGATGCTAAGCATGCATCTTTCCATGGCTCTTTGTGCCATTCTTAGCTTTTGTATCGATTGTGAGGTTGAGCGTCCATGTTTCACCAGCATATGTTAGAGCAGGTAGCACACACTGATCGCAAACTTTTCTCTTCAGGCATAGGGGGAGGAAAAGTCTTAATATTATTGTATTTAAAGGTCTGATTTCGGTTAATTTCCCCAGTCCTGTCCAGTTTACCGAACATGACCAGGACAGAGACTTATTTCAATTGTCTGTCTTGTTTGCATTCATTTCAGTACCTTGTTCTCCAGTTAGATCATTCTGTTCCCTTCTCCTGCTTTAACTCTAGACATTTTTACATGCGTTTCAGATGGACTTGAAAACTAACTGATTTAATTAAACAAGACCAAATGGGGAAAGCAAGTGGTTCTTGAGAAAAGCTAAGAGGCAGGGATACAGCATTGTTAATCTTATTACCCAAGTTAGTTGTCAGGCTTAGATGCAGGATTTTAGGTATTTATTTGATTATTTATTTGATTTTTGAGACCACCTGATCAACTCTTTATGGCATTATGCTATTTTTATAGTGACTGTAAATATGTCATGTTGCATACTGCTTTTATGGCTGTGATGTAATTTTTACTGCTAGTTTTTATTGGCTAATTCCTTTTGTGGCTGGACCATTTCAATTTGGGGGCATATAATGAACAATATTTTTGTTGGCTGGTTATCAAATACAGGCTGTAGTGATCCAACTGACCTCTGGATGGATGGATGACAGCAAAAATGTCTGTTTCTCTTTACCGTATTGCCATCTAGTGGTTCTGGTATTTACAATCTAAAACTGAGGCATGCTACTGAACACAATCTGTTGATTTCTCCAAATCAGTTTCTCCCAGAAGAGTAGTCTCTCTTCCCTCCCCCCCCCCCCCCCCAATGCTACCAATTTTGATTTGCCCTGCCTATTTTTCTCTCTTGCTCTCTTTATTTCTGCAGAGGGTAGAAGAAATGGCCTTGAAGGACAGGAGAAATATACCAAGGCAATGATCAGATAAGAGGAACTTGGCCCTGGGCTAAGAAAGTAATATGAGAAAACAGAATAGCAATAATAACAATAATAATAATACAATAATACAATATCAGAGTTGGAAGGGACCTTGTAGGTCTTCTAGTCCAACCCCCTGCGTGGGCAGGAACCTTATACCATTTCAGACAAATGGCTATCTAACATCTTTTTAAAGACTTCCAGGGTTGGGGCATTCACAACTTCTGGAGGCAAGCTGTTCCAGAGGTTAATTGTTCTAACTGTCAGGAAATTTCTCCTTAGTTCTAAGTTGCTTCTCTCCTTGATTAGTTTCCACCCATTGCTTCTTGTCCTGCCCCCAGGTGCAAGATGGAAGGGACCTTGGAGATCTTGCAGCATTTCAGACAAATGGCTGCCCAGTCTTTTCTTAAAAGCCTCCAGTGATGGAGCACCCACAACTTCTGAAGTCAAACTTCCATTGATTACTTGTTCTCACTATTAGGGCATTTCTCTTTAGTTCTAGGTTGCGTCCCTCCTTGTTTAGTTTCCATCCATTGTTTCTTGCCTTGCCTTCTGGTGCTTTGGAAAATAGGATGACCCCGCTCTTCTTTGTGATAGCCCCTTAGATATTGGTACACCCCAGTGGTGAAACTCATTTTTTTTTACTACCGGTTCTGTGGGTGTGGCTTGGTGGGAATGGCGTGGCTTGGTGGGCGTGGCAGGGGAAGGATACTGCAAAATCTCCATTCCCACCCCACTCTGGGGCTAGCCAGAAGTGGCTTTTGCCAGTTCTCCGAACTACTCAACATTTCCAGTACCGGTTCTCCTTTGTTTGCTAATCTTCCAATATGGTTCCAAATGAACCCTAAAAATCCCTTAGACCGATACGCTCCCACAGAGAGGGCCTTTTCAGGGTGCCGTCGGCCGGACAATGCCGACTGGCGACACCCAGGGGAAGAGCCTTCTCTGTGGCGGGGCCAGCCCTCTGGAATGACCTACCCCCTGAATTACGTACCATCACCGACCTCCGCCTCTTCCGCCAATGTCTTAAGACATATTTGTTTCAACAAACCGGCCTAGCCTAACCTCCCATGGGGACTTTTATGTAGTTTTAAATTGGGTTTTTAAAATTTGGTTTTAGCGCAGGATAGGTTTATTTAATAGTTTTTTAAATTCTATTTATTGTATTTTTTATGTTTTAAATTTTCCTGTGCGCCGCCCTGGGTCCTTTGTGGAGAAGGGCGGGATATAAATTTAAATATATAAATAAAAATAAATAAATAAATAAAAATATAGTATATGGTCCACCTCATAAATCCGATGGGAATGGGATAGTCTAGGAGTGTCATAAAATGAACTCTGATACATTTAGTGAAAATTTTATTAGAATACATTTTAAAGGGTTTCCAAAAAATGTCTCAAGTGTCACTTTAACACAAGGTTCTGTTTCTTTGCTCCAGTGATCTGGTAAATACATGATAAAAGTCTTGGTAAAAAAGCAGGGGGACTAAAAATAACCAGCCAATATTTTTTTTCCTTTTTTTTAATATATATATTTTTTGTAAACTAGTAACAGAACAAAAACCCAGAAATAGGACATTGACAAGACAAAACTACATAGATATAACTGGAAGAGACTCACCCCCTATAGCAGAGGTGTCCAAACTTGGAAACTTTAAGAGTTGTGGACTTCAATTCCCAGAATTTCCCAGCCAGCCATGCTGGCTGGGGAATTCTGGGAGTTGAAGTCCACAAGCCTTAAAATTCCCAAGTTTGGACACCCCTGCCCTATATGTATACAGTTACCAGGTAACATCATCTATCGTCTTAATACATTTCCAGTTATTCTAGTTATTTCTGTTTATCTATATCTTACATTAATTAATTCTTTATAATTGTTACTGCTCCATATATTTATTTTATTTACTATTTTCATATCTACATTGTATATTTTTTCCTATCGCTCATCCCGTAATCTTTTTACCTCTATCCATTCCTACCATTTTCCCCAACTTTCATAAAATATTGCTTCCTGTCTGTCTTTAAGGATATATGTTAGTCTGTCGCTTTCAGCACACCAGAAGATTTTGTTGATAATTAGTTGGTCTGATGGTAGTTCTGTCCCTTTCCAAAACTGTGCGTATGCTATTCTGGCTGCAGTGGTAATGTGTGTGAAGAGATACCAGTCTATCTTCCTTATGCCTCTGGGGTTTATTCCCAATAAATAAGCGTCTGGTTTTAATTGAAAGGTGGTTCCTGTAATCTCCGTAAGCCAATCTTATATCCTACTCCAATATCTTTGGGCTTGTGGACATGTCCACCATTGATGGTAGAATGTGCCCCTGCCCGACTCGCATTTCCAGCATTCTTCAGGCGTTTCAGGAAACATCTTTGCGATTCTTGCTGGTGGTATATGCTATCTGTAGAGCATCTTATACATATTTTCTTTAAAAGACATTGCCATTAATTTTACTGTTTTATTCCATATTTCTTGCCATTTTTCAAGATCCAGTGAAAATCCCCACAAGAATTCGATAAGGCTCTTTTGGAAACTAATAAAAAATGTATATAACCTCTTGCTGACATGAAATATAGGTGACGAAATTGTCAAAGACTTGATGATAGCCTGGGGGAGAAATTTCAGCCAATATTGTTAGCTTAGGGACGCAGTGACTCAGTGGCTAAGACGCTGAGCTTGTCAATCAGAAAGGTCGGTAGTGTGGCATTTTAATAATAATAATAATAATAATAATAGTTTAATTTCTTGACCGCTCCTCTCCCCATAGGGACTCGGAGCGGTGCACAGGGAAACTAAAAACCATAAATATACAATCAAGAACATCTTAAAAACAAATTAAATAGTACCTGTGCTAAAATACCCAATCTAAACTAAAATTCCCACTATACACTAAAACCCCATAGAGAGAGACTATCCCAGACCGGCCAAGCAGAAAAAATATGTTTTTAATTTCAGACGGAAGGAGCGGAGGTCCGTGGTCGTTCTAATGTCGGGGGGAAGGTCATTCCAGAGGGCAGGGCCCGCCACAGAGAGAGCCCTTCCCCTGGGCGTCGCCCGCTGACAAAGTCTAGTGGACGGCACCCGGAGAAGTCCCTCTCTGTGGGAGCGAATCGGCCGTGAGGAAGTATGGGGCAGGATCCGATCCCGCAAATAGCTAGGTCCCGAGCCATGGAGCGCTTTAAAGATGATAATTAGTACCTTGAAGCGCACCCGGAAGACGACAGGCAGCCAGTGCAGCTCGCGCAGGAGAGGTGTTACATGGGTAAACCTAGAGGTACCCAGGATTGCCCGCGCGGCTGCGTTCTGGACCATCTGCAGTCTCCGGGTGCACCTCAAGGGAAGCCCCATGTAGAGAGAGTTACAATAGTCCAGTCGAGATGTCACGAGAGCATGAGTGACTGTGCGAAGGGCGTCCCGATCCAATAGGGGGCGCAACTGGCGAACCAGGCGAACCTGGTAAAACGCCCTCCTAGCCACGGCTGTCACTTGATCTTCCATGGACAGCCGGGCATCTAGGAGGACACCCAAGTTGCGCGCCCCATCCACAGGGGCAAGATGTTCGCCCCCTATGGCCAGCGATGGAGTTAGCTGGTTGAATCGGGCAGCCGGAAACCACAGCCACTCGGTCTTGGTCGGGTTGAGTCTGAGTCCGTTACTTCCCATCCAGATCCGTACGGCTTCCAGGCACTGGCACATCACCGCTACGGCATCGTTGGGGTGGTTTGGGGTAGATATATACAGCTGCGTATCATCAGCGTAGAGATGATACTCTACCCCAAAACCACGGATGATCTCGCCCAGCGGCTTCATGTATGTGTTGAACAGGAGAGGCGAGAGGACCGACCCCTGAGGAACCCCACATGTGAGGGGTCTCGAGGTCGACCTCTGCTCTCCTGCCAACACAAATTGCGATCGGCCAGAGAGGTAGGAGGAGAACCACCGTAAAACGGTGCCTCCCACCCCCAACCCCCCCAACCGATGCAATAGGATACCATGGTCGATGGTATCGAAAGCCGCTGAGAGGTCTAATAGGACCAGGATGGAGGAACAACCCCCATCCTTGGCCCTCCAGAGATCATCGACCAACGCGACCAATGCCGTCTCGGTGCTATGCCCGGGCCGAAAGCCGGACTGGCGCGGATCTAGATACTCAACTTCCTCCAGGTGACGGGGAAACTGTTGTGCCACCACACTCTCAACAACCTTCGCCAAAAAGGGAAGGTTGGAGACTGGACGATAGTTGTTCAAAAGAGCTGGATCCAAAGAGGGCTTCTTGAGGAGGGGCCTCACCATAGCCTCTTTTAGGGAGGCAGGCAAGGAACCCTCACTCAAGGATGCGTTGATAACCTCTTGGAGCCAGCCTCGTGTCACCTCCCAGGATGCCAGTACAAGCCAGGAGGGACACGGGTCCAATAAACATGTGGTGGCTCGCAGTCGCCCACGTAACCTGTCCATATCCTCGGAAGTAACGGAGTCAAACTCCTCCCAAACAAGATCTGTCTCGTGGCATCTCACTGGGCCATCAATGGAGGGTAGCCCGTTCTGTATCTGAGCGATTTTCTCCTGCAGAAAAATCACAAATTCCTCTGCTCTACCCTGTAGCGGGGCTTCCCGCACCCTCTGTTGAAGGAGGGAGCGGGTCACCCTAAACAGGGCGGCAGGGCGGTTTTCTGCGGATGCTATGAGGGTGGCACAATGATGACGTTTGGCCACTCTCAGCGCCACAATGTAAGTCCGTAAATGGGCTCTTACCTGTGTTCGGTCAGATTCAGAACGGGTATTCCTCCATCTTCTCTCTAGGCATCTCTTGCGGCGTTTCATCACCCTCAGCTCCTCGGTAAACCAGGGAGCCGTGGTGACTTGCGGCCGCAAGAGAGGCCGCAAGGGCGCGACCCGATCCAAGGCTCCCGTGGTCGCAATATTCCATGCGACCACAAGGTCCTCGAACGGGGCGCGGGTCGGGGGTACAGGAAAAGGCCCAAGCGCCGTCTGGAACCCATCCGGGTCCATCAGGCGCCTGGGGCGGAACCAAATTGGAGACCCGGGTTCCGCCTCCCCGCGGAGGGGGGTGGCGGTTGGAAAGTCGAGCCGGAGAAGTGAGTGGTCTGACCATGACAAGGGCGTGATGACTATGTCCCCTAAACCCAGATCACTCTTCCACTGGCCAGAGACAAAGATAAGATCCGGTGTGTGTCCACCCTCGTGGGTGGGGCCTAAAATTAGTTGGGTCAGGTCCATGGCCGTCATGGAAGCCATGAACTCCCGAGCTACCCCGGATGATTCGCCCACCGATGGCAGATTAAAGTCCCCCATGACTAAAAGTCTGGGGGTCTCCACTGCCACCGTAGCGATCACCTCAAGGAGCTCGGGCAGGGCTGCTGCTACATAGCGGGGAGCCAGGTATATAACCAGCACGCCCAACTGCCTCCTTAGGCCCCACTTCACGCAGAGGGACTCACAACCGGTAGTCTGTGGCACAGTGGTCTCTCTCGGCTCAAGACTTTCCTTTACAATAACCGCTACCCCACCGCCCCTGCCAAGGGCCCGAGGCTGATGAAAAGCACGGTAGCCTGGTGGGCACATTTCGACGAGGGGGAGTCCATCCTCGTGGCCCAACCAGGTTTCCGCTATTCCTGCCAGGTCCGGCCCCTCCTCTGACACAAGGTCATGTACGAGGGGGGCTTTGTTGACCACGGACCTGGCATTGCAAAACATCAGCCTCAAGCCCTGGCTCTGTACTTCCCGACCACCTAGCAAGCGGGGGTTGTGGCACTTCACCGTATATAACCAACGGTTCTGTGCCCTCAACCGGGAGGATAGAGATTGTCTCCCCTCGGACCTGCGTCTCCCCACGACCATCTGGATGGAATTGCCCTCTAACGGGATGACTCGTGTTTCCCCCCTGCTCACGGCTCCCTCCGCCACCCTCCGTCGTCTGCTGGCCTGGCCCTCTCTCTCCGTCTCCATCTCTATGCATCTAGACCCTCCCCCCTCCCTGGTACCCCCTAAAACTGACAATAACCTAACAACTAAAAAAACCCTTAGACCACGCTTCTTCCACCTCTCCGGGTTAATAAACCCCTCATCAAGGCGGGCCCTCGTTAGAGTGGAGGGCCAAACCTGCGAGAGCGGGGACTCTCGCAGTAGCAACAGGTCAGCTCTTAAGTACATGATAAAATTGATATAAATAGATATAAATAGATAAAATTTAAAAATATAAATAGGTCGCAATACATGATTTAAAAGGCACAATGGCAGCTAAAACGTTTAAGATGTTAGATATAAAATGCATAATTAATTCCAGGAGTGCATGGCATGATGGTAAAAGGCGATAAGAGGCGCAGAGATCTTGATGTAATAGTTCATATAGTTCTCATAATTATAGTTCAAATCAGGAAGTTCATGATAATAAAAGTTAATAGTTCTTATAGTTCTTATAGTTCAGGCAGAAGGTCAATGATGGTAAAAGTTAAAGTTAAGGTGGGCCATGGGGTAAGATCTAAGAAGCAGGCCTCAGCTGCAGGCCTCAGCTGCAGGTCTTTCAATTCCCTCATGGCCCTTCGGCTTCATCCCGGCAGCCAGGCCTCCATATCAAGCCTCCACGCCGTTCGTCGTTCGCCCCCACTGCTCGCCATTCATACTGTCCGGCTCTCTCACAGCCTTCTGGCCCTCTCACGGCCTCTGAATGGCGCCTCGTGTACGGCGTCCGGCGTCCGGCTCGACTGCCAGGTGGCCAGGCCTTCATGCCGCCCTGCCGCTCGCCCCCGCCTCTCCCCGCTCACCGCTCGGTCGTCACAGTCGTTTCGGCTCTCCTTACCGGCTCTCTCACAGCCTCTCTCTTCGCCGGCGACTCGTTCTTCCTCGTTCTTCCTTCCAGCTGGAGGCTCTCTCACAGCCTCCAACCTCCAGCCCGGGACGGCGCTCGGCAGAAAGCGCCCGGCGTCTGCCTCGGCGCCCGGCCCAGCGTTCCATTCTTCGCCGGCAACTCGTTCCTCCTCGTTCCTTCCTTCCAGCCGGAGGCTCTCTCACAGCCTCCAGCCTCCAACCTCCAGCCCGGGGCGGCGCTCGGCGGAAGCGCCCGGCGTCCGGCTCGGCGCCCGGCCCAGCGCTCCATCAGCCGACCTCCTCCTGCCTCCAACCTCCGTCATTCTCCAGCCTCACCACTCGATCCTCCGACCACCCTGAGAGACCCGCCTGGTCTCAAAACGCTCCTCAGGTGGTCCACTCACTGGGTCCGGCCTCCTCGTTCGTCTCCGGGCCGGACATACCCGTTTTTTGCTGGCCATTGAGCCTCCGCGACCCGCACGGGACTCAAGAGCCGACCGCCATCTTGCGCATGCCTAGGAAGCTTTTGAATCCCTATCGCCATGTAATGGAGTGAGCTCCCATTACTTATCCCATCTTCTGCCAACCTAGCAGTTCGAAAGCATGTAAAAATGCAAGGAGAAAAATAGGAACCACCTTTGGTGAGAAAGTAACAGTATTCCATGTGCCTTCGGCATTTAATCATGCTGACCACATGACCACAGAGACGTCTTTGCACAGCGCTGGCTCTTCGGCATTGAAACAGATGAGCACTGTCCCCTAGAGTCGGGAATGACTAGCACATATGTGCAAGGGGAACCTTTACCTTTTTATTGCTAGTTTTGTCTTCTTTCGTTCACGATACTTGGCTGTTTTAAGATTCAGGAGTACATTCTTCTTTCCTTCTTTCCTCTTTAATTCTACAAATATATTTATTTTTATAAGCCATGGCAGGGGTGGGCAAACTTTGCAACTTTAAGTCTGAAGGACTCGCTCCCACAGAGAGGGACTTCTCCGGGTGCCGTCCACTAGACTTTGTCAGCGGGCGACGCCCAGGGGAAGGGCTCTCTCTGTGGCGGGCCCAGCCCTCTGGAACGACCTTCCCCCTGACAACTACGGACCTCCGCTCCTTCCGTCTAAAATTAAAAACACACCTTTTCTGCTTGGCCGGCCTAGGGTAGTCTCTCATCTATGGGTTTTTTTAGTAAATTTAATTGGGAATTTTAGTGAACTTCAATTGGGAATTTTAGCACAGGAATAATGTTTAATTTGCCTTTTAATTATGTATGTATATTTGTATATGTATATTTATTGTCTTTTATCTTCCTTGTGCACCGCTCCGAGTCCCCTGGGGGAGAGGGAGCGGTCTATAAATTAAAGTTTATTATTATTATTATTATTATTATTATTATTATTATTATTATTATTATTATTATTATTATTATTATTATTCAGCTCCTAGAATTCTGGGAGCTGAAGTCCTTCAGACTTAAAGTTGCAAAGGTTGGAAACCCCTGTTCTAAACCACTTAGGGTTGTAAAGCACCGTGAAGCAGTATATATATGGGAGCTGAAGTCCTTCAGACTTAAATTGAAATTCTGGGAGCTGAAGTCCTTCAGACTTAAAGTTGCAAAGTTTGCCCACCCCTGAGCCATGGCTCTATTGTTTGCCTATAAGTGACTGGCATAGGAACACCTATATTTGGTTTTGAAAGATTGATGACTAGAACTGTAATGATAGTTGAACTATTAGGAAGTTCCCATTTGTTGCGTGCAGAGAATTCAGATTTCAAGTTGTTGACTAATCCACTACACGGGTTGTAGCTGGTGATTCTCAGTTAGATCCAGCAGAGGGATGTGTGCGATCATAGGAGATATTCAACTTAAGCTTAGAAAAGAATGATATTGGCACTCACTCAAAGTGTCATTCAAAGCAGTATTAACCGTTGTTTTAACCAAATCCAAAGTCACAAAGAGGTGAGCAAATCTTCTGAATTTAGTAAAATTTAAATGCTGGTGTGATATTAAGAAATGAAATTAAATTATGATTTTTTAAAAAAAGATTTTAATTTAATTTGTATACCGCCCTCTCTCCCGTTGGGACTCAGGGCAGTGCACAGGGATAATAAAAGATAAAATACATATAAATACAATCAATAAATAAATTTAAAATTAAATTAAATAAATTTAACCCGTGCTAAAATATTAAGAAACCCTATTAAAACGATGGTAAAAACAAATTAGGATAAAGTAAACTAAAGAAATTTAAAAAAATATTGTTTTTAATGTTCTTAGATGTCTCCAAAGTTAAGTGCAGATAAACAAATAGCCATAGGACCGTGATGGCGAACCTATGGCACAGGTGGCACGCGGAACTATTTCTTAGGGCACGCGAGGTGTTGCCCTGTCAGCTCCAGCACGCATGTGTGCGCTGGCCAGATGATTTAGGCCTTCTTTTGAGGCCGTTTTTTGCCCTCCGGAGGCTTCAGGGAAGCTCCAGAAGCCTCTGGAGGTGGCGGGGAGGCTGTTTTCACCCTCCCCAGGCTCCTAGAAAGCCTCTGGAGCCTGGGGAGAATGAAAAAAGCACGTCAAAAGCAGGGGGTCATGCACATAGCATTATGGGTGTGGCACGCCCACACACAATCCCCCTGCGTTCCCTCTGCTTTTGGCATGCAACCAATAAAGGTTAGCCATCACTGCCATAGGATATAGTAGACCAGAAGAAATGGACCTTTACCGTGTAATAATATATAGATTAGCATTGATCGCATGACCCCAGGGCACTGCCATGTTGTAAATATGAGACAGTTGCCAAGCATCCGAATGTTGATCAAGTAATCATGGGGATGCTGCAATGGTTGTCAGTTTGAAAAGTGGTCATAAGTCACTTTTTCAATGTCGTAACTTTGAACAATCACTAAATGAACTGTTGTAAGTCAAGAACGATCTGTACTAAGTATAGGCAATAGGCTGACTCTGTAAAACTGCTTAGAGTGGGCTGTATAAGTCTAAATGCTATTGCTATAGGGTAGTGATGGCTAACTTTTTTCTAAAGGTGTGCCAAAATTGTGTGTAGGCAACTGTGCGTGCTATCGCACATGTGTGCAATCCTCCCACCTGTGCATGCACGTGCAACCCACTGCCCGCACATGTGCATTCCCCCCCCCCCCCGCACACTGGGGTGGAGTTTTTTGTCTTTCCTGGGCTCCGGAGGCTTTCTTGAAGCCTGGGGAGGGTGAAAACGGCTCCCCCAGCCTTCCGGAAGGGCAAAAATCAGCTGGCCGGTGCGCGAATGCACGCCACAGCTAAGGGCTGCCGTGCTAGCAAATATGGCCCCACGCGGCACCTGTGGCACCTGTGCCATAGGTTTGCCATCATGGCTATAGGGAAATGGGAGCACATAAATTTAATAACTAATAATAACTAATAAAGTTCCATCTGTGGTATACTTACAATTAATGGAGAATGCCGATTCATATGATAATTCAGGAGGCAGTGGCAAAAGCATAACTTTTGGCTTCAAGGCAACTTCTTCCCCTATTTTTTTCCAAAGATAAATTGACTTGGGGTTTCTACACACCAGTGGTATGTTTCTGCAGGCTTGCACCTACTCGCGAGAGCCGGTTGGTGAAATTTAGAGAACCGGTGAGAGGGGGTTCCACCGGCATACCTGGAAGTAAATCTGGCCCGCCGCTGTCAGTGACCCAACGGGAAGGAAAGGAAAGGAAAGGAAGGAAGGAAGGAAGGAAAGAAAGAAAGAAAGAAAGAAAGAAAGAAAGAAAGAAAGAAAGAAAGAAAGAAAGAAAGAAAGAAAGAAAGAAAGAAAGAAAGAAAGAAAGAAAGAATTTATCATCACAATTGAGTCCAAAATTATGGTTGCTAAGCAAGAGCGTTGTTAAATGAGTTTCACCACATTTTAAAAGGTGGCCACTCCCACCCTGTCACATGACTGCCAAGCCACGCCCACAAAATAGGCCACACCTACAGAGTAGGTTCTAAAAAAAATTGAAACCCACCACTGCTACACACGGAGCAGTCCATCTTACCCAGCATTCCATCTTACCCAGAGCTAAAAAGCTTTGTAGAAATTAGACAGAACATGATTACAAAGAGCTGTTCCCATTGAAACTTAAGTACAGGGAGCCCTTGACTTACAGCAGTCCCTTTAGTGACCATTCAAAGTTACAATGGCACTGAAAAAAGTGACTTATGACCTTTTTTAACACGTATGACCATTGCAGCATTCCCATGGTCATGTGATTTACAATACAATACAATAGCAGAGTTGGCAGGGACCATAGAGGTCCTAGTCCAATCCCCTGACTAGGCAGGAAACCCTATGCCGTTTCAGACAAATGGCTATCTAACATCTTCTTGAAGACTTGCAGTGTTGGGGCATTCACCACTTCTGGAGGGAAGCTGTTCCACTGATTCATTGTTCTAACTATCAGGAAATTTCTCCTCTGTTCTAAGTTGCTTCTCTCCTTGATTAGTTTCCACCCATTGCTTCTTGTTCTACCCTCAAGTGCCTTGGAGAATAGTTTGACTCCCTCTTCTTTGTGGCAACCCCTGAGATATTGGAACACTGCTTTCATGTCTCCCCTAATCCTTCTTTTCATTAAACTAGACATACCCAATTTACATTTGGATGCTTGACAACTGACTCACATTTATGACGGTTGCAGTGTCCCGGGAATCAGGTGATCCCCTTTTAAGTGAAACCAGATTCACTTAACAACCGTGTTACTAACTTAACTGCTGCAGTGATTCACTTAACAAATGGGGCAATAAACGTTGTAAAATGGGGTGAAACCCACAAGGAATTTTTCACTTAGCAACATAAATTTGGGGCCCAACTGTGGTCATAAGTTGGGAACAACCCGTATTTGGCCAGTAGTTTCATGAGAGAGAGTCCTCGCGCAGTGGGTGATGAACTGATTATGCATCTTAGTTTATCATAGCCTTTTATGCTATGGTGACCTTTTCAAAAGATATTTTTCTTAAAGCTCCTCTTATCAAGGGCGTGAAACGAAGAGATCTAAGGTGCTTGTGTAATGACAGAGAGAGGTGTGTCCTCTTTTCACTGTCCTTCTACAAAAATTAGACCAACCCAGCAAGAAATGGCAATATAGGCACGATACTTGATGTAGGAATTGCAACTATTCCTTACTAGAAAGTTAGAGGAGAGTCAGAACAAATATTACCATTTGGATGCACGAAAAGAAGAAGCAGGTGTTTGATTTTGTTATCTGTTTTACAACGGGCAGTTTCCAGGAAATGGGCATTTTTTTGGTCATTTTTTGTCTCTTGGGTAAGTGCAATTTAAAAAAATTTTTTATTATTTTTTTTGCAGATGTTGCAGGAGTTGGACTTGCCAGGAAGTTCAAATAGCATGCTGGCATACACCTCTCACTGCAATACCTTGTGTTTTAATTGCTTTAAAGCAGGGTTCCCCAACCTTTTTGGCACCAGGGACCGGTTTCATGTAAAAAAAAATCCGCGGACTGGTGGGAGCCTCCAGCGGATGAGTCAAGTCACATGGGCCGTGTGCACGTTCGGCGGTCATGTGCAACCGGGCGGGAAAGCTGCCAGGAGTCCCGGGCGAAGGATCCTTAGCTGGGGTAGGGAAGGACGGGCTGCATCCAGGGCAGGAGGGCCTGGCAACCTCTTCCCCCCGTGCAGGGCCAGGTGGTGCCCCGAACCCCCCCAATGCAGGCCATTGCTCCTGTCCTGCCCCCGGGGAGAGCCACAGCCAGCTGCCAGGATAGTGAAGCATTTGCTACACTTTCCTAAGAGTTGCGCTACTCTCTCCGCCTCTCACTCCGGCCCGGTTACTATCAAGCCACGGACCGGCACCGGTCCACGGCCCGGGGGTTGGGGACCCCTGCTTTAAAGTACAAGTTTGGTTGAATTTAGGAATGGATATATTGTAAAATGCAAAACCAAATGGAAGGTCACTGAGGTTGGTTTATTGGAGCTGATACAGACAGTTAATATCTAGAAAGGTTTTCATCCATATTAATGATAGTTGCAAATTGCTCATCGAGATATTGCAAACTGTTTCCCCCTTTTAAATAGAAAGCATTGGCAATTCAAAATTCAGGTTTACTGTTTCTTAGACACATAAAGGTGTTCTTTTTCATTTTTCTTGTTTGCTAATCTAAACTCAAAATCTAAAATCTAATCTAAAAGAGAGAATTTTATATAAATTACACATTATAATTTCATTACCATCTTATTACAATGACAATAAAGATGATGATGATGATTATAACCAGTACATAAGGAGAGATATGAAGGGGTTAGGGCAGGGGTCTGCAAAGTTGGCTCTTTTAAGACTGGTGGACTTCAACTCCCAGCTGGCTGGAGAATTCTGGGAGTTGAAGTCCACCAGTCTTAAAAGAGCCAACTTTGCAGACCCCTGGGTTAGGGGAATTAGGATGAAGGAAAAAAAGACTGACTATATTTGTGTACCTATCATATTTGTATCGCCCTGCATCACACATGAAAGTAATTCATACTGTACTTCCATAGTGGGCCATCTCCCTGGTAGAGGTAGTCTTTGAATTACAACAGTTCATTTAATGACAGTTTGAAGTTACAGTGGCACTGACAAAGTGCAAAGAAGAACAACTAAGACGATTAAAGGCCTGGAGACAAAAACCCACAAAGAACCGCGGCAGGATTTGGGTTTGGCTAGTCTAGAGAAAAGAAGGACTAGGGGAGACATGATAGCAGTATTCCAGTATTTGAGGGGCTGCCCTAAAGAGGAAGGGGTCATTTTATTTTCCAAAGCACCAGAAGGCAGGGCAAGAAACAATAGATGGAAGCTAATCAAGGAGGGAAGCAACCTGGAATTAAGGAGAAACTCGCTAATAGTTTAGGACACTTAACCAGTGGAAGAGTTTGCCTTCAGACGTTGTGGGTGCTTCATCATTGGAGGGTTTTAAGAAGAGACTGGATAGTCACTTGTCTGAAATGGTATAGGTTAGGACAGTGGTGGGTTCCGGATCCCCTTCCAACCAGGACGGTTGGAATAGGCCCAGCGTCATCTATATGGATGTGCGCAGCGTGCACCTGCCAGCAACGCCTCCACAAGCCTCCGCGACGCTCGAGCTGCTCGGCAGAGCATCGCGCAGGCGCTGTATGCCCCATGTGCATGCGCCTATGTGCCGAAGGCTTTAAAGGAGCTCGGGTCGGTGGGTGGGCCCTCCGGAGCACTGTACTGGAACGGTATCCAGTGCGCTGGGCAGGCTCCGGTATGCCCATACCGGGACGTACCGCCTGCAACCCACCACTGAGGTAGGGTCTCCTGCTTGAGCAGGGGATGGAAGATCTTGAATGTCCCTTCCAGCTTTATTCTGTTTGAAAAGTGACTTATTACCATTTTTCTCACTTATGACTTTGGCAGCATCCCCAGGATCACATGATTTACATTTGGATGCTTGACAACTGGTCCATATTTATGACAGTGTCCTGGGGTCATGTGATCATCTTTTGCAACCTTCCGACAAGCAAAGACCATGGGGAAGCCGGTTTCACTTAACAACCATGCGACTTAATTTAACAGCTTCAGTAATTCAGTTAACAAATGTGGCAAGAAAAGTCGTAAAATGGGACATAACTCAGTTAACAAATTTCTCACTTAACAACATAAATGTTGGGCTCAGTTGTGGTCATAAGTTGTGGACTGCCTGTAAAATGCTGGTCTAAATGCTGAACAAGAAGAGCTATTAATTTACTAATTTTTCATTTCCCACTGTTTGTAGTCTGCCCCAGTTCAAAAATTCTGGACCATGTACAACAAACCATAACGTACAAAAGTAAAAATTCAAAGCAGATCAAACCCACATTTGATGGATGCTCAGAACAATTACTTAAGACTAAGGACACAAGTAAAGAGGCAGTTCGGTGTAATAGTAAAGGCATCAAGCTTTACTTAATTGCTAATTAACTGGGACGTTTCGAATTTTAGTCCCGCCATAGGCATGAAACTAGTTGCGTGACCTTGTGCTAGTGCCTTTCTCTCAGACCTAGGAAGCCAGCAATTGCACATCACTTCCAACTACCTTACCAAGAAAACTGCAGGACTTGTCCAGCTAGACATAAGAATTCAAAAGCTGATTGAAAAAGCCAAAATAGACATACACCGAGACAATGGAACTAAGTTGTTTTCATTGCTTTATGGGTTAGCAGTGGGAAGAAGACTAAGTGTCCTTCCAAGGGATGGGGGCATGAAGAGGCCCGTACCCTATATACATTTTGTGGGTGGGTGGGGATATTGCTATAGAATAGAATTCTTTATTGGCCAAGTGTGATTGGACACACAAGGAATTTGTCTCCAGTGCATAAGTTCTCAGCAGGCCTTCTCACAATGTTTGAACTGATGGGTAAATTAAAATTTCATGGTGCCTGATGGAGCCTCCTGCTTGGTAGGTAATAACCATCACTTTGAATTGGGCATTCACAACTTCTGTAGGCAAGCTGTTCCACTGATTAATTTCTTCTCACTGTCAGGGAAATTTCTCCTCAGTTCTAAATTGCTTCTCTCCTTGATTAGTTTCCACCCATTGCTTCTTGTCCTGCCCCCAGGTGCTTTGGAGAATAGCTGGACTCCCTCTTCCTTGTGGCAACCCCTGAGATATTGGAAGACTGCTATCATGTCTCCCCAGTCCTTCTTTTCATTAAACTAGACATACCCAATTCCTGCAATCGTTCCTCATATGTTTTAGCCTCCAGTCCCCTAATCCTCTTTGTTGCTCTTCTCTGCACTCTTTCTAGAGTCTCCACATCTTTTCCACATCGTGGTGACCAAAACTGAATGCCGTATTCCAAGCATCTTCATTCTGCTTTCTAAAAAACAGATGGATTTGTAAATCATAGTGGCCTATCTATTTGCATTAACATAGGCAACCCTGGGGAGTTGACTTCAAAACAGTTGAGATGGTGGCCACACAGAGGTGGGTTTCTACCGGTTTGCACAGGTTCGAGCAAACTGGTAGTGGTAATTTGGCCTGGGTCGCAGAACCGGCAACGATCCAGGCTGGCCATGCCCCCAAACCAGTTCCCCAGTCTCCGCTGGCGTTGCCGGCATGTTTTTTATTAGCTTTTCGTGGTCTTTGTGCATGCGCAGAACTATTTACAGTGAACTGCGCATGCACAAGCAGGCGCACGAGCAAAACAAACTGGTACCAACACCAGTAGGAATCCACCCCTGTGGCCACAACTATGTGATTGACACTCTGCCCTATTTTTATATAGGACAGCATTGCACCTAACACATCTAAGAAACAGGGATGGGGTTGTGATTGTGTGGTTAGTTTCTGTCTTGACATTTTGACACATGCACATACATATGGGTCCTCCTCTGTTGGGTGATGGTCAGGCAGGAAAGAATTTCACAGGCAGATTACAAAAATGAAGCTCCATGACTAACACAGTTGTTTGATTGCCATAAAAGAATTCACCTAATCCCTTTATAAACCATCACCACACCTTGTAGCTGCAAAGCCCACAACTATACTTTTGCTATCAAGCTCTACAGGATGATGTTGCAAAGGGAGAATGAGACATTTCTGCTCCATTTCTTATTACTGTGACTTAAGGATATTCTAGGAAACCTATCCCCAAGGCAGAAAAAGGAAGTGAGCCTACATTCCATGTTCCCTTATTCTAACGTTTCTCAGCCGTGGCAACTTTAAGATGTGTGGAGTCCAACTCCCAGAATTCCCTAGTAAGAGGAATTCTGGAAATTGAAGTCCACACATCTTAAAAGTTGCCTAGATTTGAGAAGCATGGCCTTAGTCAATGCAGAGTTAAGTTTTCTGGATGGATAGTTTTTGGCTACAGAGTGATGTATTTGGAGCAGTGGTGAGTTGCAGGCGTATGGGCGTATGGGCATACTGGAGCATGCCCGGAGCACCGGGTACTGTTCCGGTACGGTGCTCCAGAGGGCCAGCCTGGCCGCCCAAGCTCCTTATCTATCCTTTAAAGCAGGGGTCTCCAACCTTTGCAACTTTAAGTCTCATGGACTTCAGCAAAGCTGGCTGGAGACGTCTGGAAGCTGAAGTCCTTCAGACTTAAAGTTGCAAAGGTTGGAGACCCCTGCTTTAAAGCCTTTGGCACTTCCACGCAGGCGCATGGCCTATACAGCGCTTGCGTGATGCTCCGCCAAGCAGCTGGAGCATCATGGAGGCTTGCGGAGGCATCACTGGCAGGTACGACGCATGTGTGCGTACCTGCCAGTACGGTTGGAACGTACCTGCCGGTCCGGTTGGAACGGGATCTGGAACCCACCACTGATCTGGAGATGGCAGTCCCAAAATTACTACGTTAAAGGATAATCCAGATTTCATTCCATTTCATTCACCTTTAAGCTAACTAGCATTCAAGGTAGCTAAGATGATTCCATTCCTATAATTTATTTAAAAACGGCATAATTAAACAATCTGTTTAGTATTTAAACAACTGATTTAATAATTGTGTCAGTTTATTTCATAATTATGATATAGCTCAATTATTTAACTGTTTCCACCTCCTGCTCCCGTAAAAATCCACTTATCTTTCTGGAGGCCTTTTTGAGACTACATCCAAGGCCTTCGGGATGTGGATATAGCTCTAGTCTAGAGCCCCAAATTATGCTGTAGATGTTGCCATGGAGAACAACTTACTGTTTTAAGAGGCGAACAGTGCACATTCCTCTGAATTCACTGCATGGTATCATGCTACGGGTGTAGGTGCATATGTACCCTCCCATTCTCTTTGAACTAAGAAAACAGGTAATAAAGCTGATATATTTCTTGTTGTCTGGCACCACGCACTTGACGTGGGCCTTACCTGGCTTGGGTAGATTCCAGATCTTTGCATAAGCAACAGAGCAGGACTTCTCCACCCTGTTTTGGAAGGTATGAAGCATGATAGGATTGCTAGTGGTAGAATCCACTGGTCCAGTTAAATAATGTTGTATGCTTCTGGTTCATAAGAAGTGCCGCATCAGGGAAGCCTTAATTTGCTCCCTGGTGGAAAGCAGGTATTTTTAGAAAGCTTGTAAATACAGAGAGAGCTCATAAATGCAAATACATAAATGCAAGAGCATTCTACTTCCTCCTCAGGAGTAGAGGAGGCATTCAGCAGGTTCTGACCAGTTCTGGAGAACCAATAGTGGAAATTTTGAGTAGTTCTGAAAACCGGTAAATAAAAACCTCTGAACTGGCCCCGCCCCATCTATTCTCAATCTCCGGAGTCCCAGCTGATCGGGATTTTGCAGTAACTTTCCCCTGGACTGGGGAAGGAATGGAGATTTTACAGTATCCTTTCCCTGCCACGCCCACCAAGCCATGCCACACCCACCAAGCCACACCCACAGAAACGGTAGTAAAAAAAAATTGAATCTGACCACTGCTCAGGGGTAAGCCTCTAAGGCAGTGGTTCTCGACCTTCCCAATGCCTCAACCCTTTAATACAGTTCCTCATGTTGTGGTGACCCCCCAACCATAACATTGGTGTCTGGGTTCCTAAGACCATCGCAAATATGTGTTTTCCGATGGTCTTAGGCAACCCCTGTGAAAGGGTCGTTCGACCCCCAAAGGGGTCCCGACCAGTGGTGGGTTTCAAATTTTTTAGAACCTACTCTGTAGGTGTGGCCTATTTTGTGGGCGTGGCTTGGCAGTCATGTGACAGGGTTGGAGTGGCCACCTTTTAAAATGTGGTGAAACTCATTTAACAACGCTCTTGCTTAGCAACCAAAATTTTGAACTCAATTGTGATGATAAATTCTTTCTTTCTTTCTTTCTTTCTTTCTTTCTTTCTTTCTTTCTTTCTTTCTTTCTTTCTTTCTTTCTTTCTTTCTTTCTTTCTTTCTTTCTTTCTTTCTTTCTTTCTTTCTTTCTTTCTTTCTTCCTTCCTTTCCTTTCCTTTCCTTCCCATTGGTTCAATGGCAGTGGCGGGCCAGATTTACTTCCAGGTACGCCGATGGAACCCCCTCTCACCGGTTCTCTAAATTTCACCAACCGGTTCTCGCGAGTAGGTGCGAGCCTGCAGAAACCCACCACTGGTCCCGACCCACAGGTTGAGAACCACTACTCTAAGGAAAGCTACCTATGATTCAAGGAGACATTTACAATCTTCAAGACTAGGGCAGGGGTTTGGGTCTGGCTTCTGTTATTGCCTCAGGGATGCGCTTCGGGCGCATGCACGCTTCAGGCACGTGCATGCGCAGTAGTAAAAAAACAAGATGGCAGTGCCTAGGGCACCGCCAATAGAGCCGCTTCGGGGGCGTGGCCAGCCAAGTTACTACCTACTTGGCTGAACCAGTCCAAACTGGTAGGACCCCACCTCTGGACTAAGGTCATTTATCCTGATCATCTGCGATGCAATCCCCTTTGAAAACCTAAGTTGATGACCATTTCCATAACTGATGCATTCTGTAACTTAAGGATTTATTACATAAGATATCTTTTCCCCTCTTCATTCTGAAACACTCTGTCTTTAATTCCCTTGGTTGACTAACTTCTTTTTTTTTTTATTAGAAGATTTTATAAAGATTACAAACAGTTTCTCCCCCCTCCCCCCAACCTCTTCCCCCCTCCCCCCTCCCCAGACTTCCCAGAACAAACACAGGGTATAACTTTCACGAACATGAAACTAAGATACATACATATTATCCCTAATTCTTTAACTATAACTCAAGACATCATAAACCTAAACTACTTAAAAAAATATTTCATTCATATGCTATATAAACCTTCTTATTTGGATATTTTTTTTGCATATAATCGATCCATCTTCTCCATTCTAATATATATCTTTCATTTGAATGATCTTTAAGATACGATGAAATTTTTGCCATCTCAGCCAGGTGCACAACTTTTAAAGTCCATTCCTCTGTGGTAGGTGGATCTTGCTTCTTCCAATACTGTGCCACCAGCAACCTGGCAGCTGTTATCAAGTTCAAAATCAACTTAGTTTCTATTGCTGTACAATCCGTAACAATTTCCAACAGGAAAAACTGTGGTGTACATTTAATTTTTTTCCTTAAGATATTTTGAATAATCCACCATATCTTAATCCAAAAAGCCTTAATTTTTTTACACGTGCACCATATGTGAAAATATGTGGCATCTTCACATTCACATCTCCAGCATTTAGGTTGTACACTTGAGTACATGCAAGATAACTTTTTTGGATCTAAATGCCATCTATAAAACATTTTATAAAAATTCTCTCTTAAATTTTGAGCTTGTGTGAATCTTACATTACTAACCCATATCTTCTCCCAAGTCTCCAATATTATTGGTTCACCTATATTTTGCGCCTATTTTATCATGCAGTCTTTAACTAGGTCAGTTTCTGAGTCTATTGCCACCAATGCACTGTACAACCTTTTTATGTGCATTTGACCTTTATCCCTTATCTGCTTTACCAAGTTCTCATCTTGTTGCAAGATACCAATTTTTTGGTCTTCTCTCCATCTGGCCTGCAGCTGTGCCTACTGAAACCAAGTCCTGATAATTCCTTCTTCTCTTAGTTGCTCTCTAGATTTTAGTTGTAGTTTAACTCCTTCTTTGTAAAGGAGTTCCTTGTAAGTAATCCTCTCTTGCTTTGGCTCCACATTTATATTCTCTATCACGTGCCTGGGTACTGTCCATATTGGTAACTTATCATTTAATTTATATTTATACTTTTTCCAGACTCGCAATAGAGCATTTCCTAGTATATGACTTTTAAAAGTCTTATCTATTTTCCTATCGTACACTAAGTAAGCATGCCAGCCGTAGACCAGACCATATCCTTCAATATTCAGTAATTTTTCCTGTTAAATTGATCCAATCCGTAATTGCTGAGAGGGCCGCAGCTTCATAATACAATCTTATATTAGGCATCTTAAGCCCACCTCTTTCTCTGGTATCTTGCATTATCTTTTGATTAACTCGGGGTTTCTTCCCCGCCCACACAAACTTATTTATACCCTTCTGCCATTCCTTCAAATTTTCATCTTTTTTAAGTATAGGTATCATTTGAAAAAGAAATAGATTTTTTGGCAAAACATTCATTTTTGAAATTGAAATTGAAATTGGAATTTATTAACCGCACCCTCTCCCCACAGGGACCCGGGGCGGTGCACAGGCAGAGCTAAAAACAATATACAATAAATACAACATACATATATTAAAATAGAATTAAATAATATTTACCCGTGCTAAAAGATATAAAATTAAGAACCCACTAAAATTTGGTGTCAAAAGACAGAGAGAACTATTCAAGGCCGGCCAGTCGAAAGAGATGGGTCTTCAATTTTACCCGGAAGGAGCGGAGGTCAGTGGTCGTCCTAATATCAGGGGGAAGGTCGTTCCAGAGGGCCGGGCCCGCCACAGAGAGCGCCCTTCCCCTGGGCGTCGCCCGCTGACAAAGTCTAGTGGACGGCACCCGGAGAAGCCCCTCTCTGTGGGAGCGAATCGGTCGTGAGGATGTGTGGGGCAGGATCCGATCTCGCAGATAGCTAGGTCCCGAGCCATGGAGCGCTTTGAAGATGATAATTAACACCTTGAAGCGCACCCGGAAGACGACAGGTAGCCAGTGCAGCTCGCGCAAGAGCGGTGTCACGTGGGCAAACCTAGAGGTGCCCATAATTGCTCGCGCGGCTGCATTCTGAACTAACTGAAGCCTCCGGGTGCACCTCAAGGGGAGCCCAATGTAGAGAGAGTTACAATAGTCCAGTAACTATTTACAGCTGCTATCCTTCCCAGCAAGGACAATTGTAACTTTTTCCATTTTTCCATCTCTATCTGAATTTTTTTCCATAGCAGTTCATAATTATGCTGATATAATTTCGTGTTTACTGACATAATATGGACCCCTAAGTATTTAACCTTCGTAACTAGTTCATATCCTGTTAACCTTTCTATCTCTTCTTTCTGGCTTCGGTTGACTAACTTCTTTGTATGAAAGAGAATAATTGCTCTCTGTCTGCTTTTGTTGTTCTATGCCTGCATTTATCTCATATATTTGTTATTCTGTGCCTGAATTTATCTAACATGTTTTCATTTACCCGGCTATGCTCTAAGCTAAATTTGGAAAAGTAATCTGTAAACTTTCTTCACACACTTCTTTATATAGCTCTTCTAGTTCCTAAAGCCACCTGGGGTCAACCTGGTTGGTCTGCCTTGTGGGTCTACAGTAACGTCTTCTCCTTCTTCTCCCATATCATTCTAATGGCTCTTTTCTGCGGCTTTTTCCATGGTATAATTCTTTTTGAATGTAAAGGAATTACAACCAGATATTAGAACACAGGAACTTGAGGTGGGCTTTGAGGAAGAGAAATACCCCAAAATAAGAAGCATGAGAAAGAAACGAAAAATAGCCTTATCATTTGGGATACATATGAGTGATATGATAGCTTAGTGATAAAGATTCTCAGTTCCTATTCAGAAGAGTTCAATCCTAGGTAGCAGCAAATATTTTTCTCCTTGGCCTAAAATAAAATAAACAAATACTGTGGGCGTAAGAGACACCCCTAACATCCCTCGGGGTGTGTGTTCTGTTATGATACAGCCTGTTGTGCCTTAAAATGGATTCTACTGTACAGCCCAGTGGAGTTGCCATGGTAACGGCTTCACAGTACTCCACAAGGGGGTTCCGTCTGAGAAGGGTGGAAATCCAACATTAGAAATCCTGTCTAATACAGGATTAGGATAAATAAATACCCAGGCAACACCGGGTTATCAGCTAGTTCTGTATTAAAAAAAAGGAAAATTGGATTACTTCAAACCAAGATCCTTGCCTTTCTCCCAGAAGCTTTAGACAAGGCACATAGTTCTCCCTCTTTCAGTTTTTCTCCTTAAAACCAATCCTTTGGGTAAGGTGACCAGATTTGTAATTTGGCTGTGGGACACCATTGAGCGGGGGGGCGGGGGCGGCCCTCCTGAAGCGCCGAAGGGCCTCCAGCGAGGCAGGGGGGTGGTCCAGCGAGGCACGGCAGCCACTGCTTTCCCCATCCGCCACCCCCACCAGCGGCTACCGGGCCTCGCTGGAGTCAATTCCAAAAGCGCGTTCAGTGCTTGGAGGACCTGAGGCATCTTGGGAAATGCAGTTCCCTACAACAAATGCAGGGAAATGCAGTTCCCTACAACAAATCGGGACTTTTTAACAACGGCGCGGGACGGGGGACAAATTGCTGCAACTCAGGACTGTCCCGCCAAAAGCGGGACATCTGGTCACCATACCTTTGGGGTAATTTGAATTGGAAGTGATAGAATGATCCAAAGTGAGCCACTAACGTTTCCATGCCTAAGGCTTGACTTAAAATCAAATCAAATCGAATCTCCCCAACCCCACTTCCTGTTTTTAATCCCTATGTCACACCAGCCCACCACACTTTAGGCCACCCCTTTTCTGCAGAGGTGGGTTCCTACCAGTTTGGACCGGTTCGGCCGAGTAGGCAGTAACTCAGCCTGCCACGCCCCCGATCCGGTTCTATCGCTGGCGCCGCCATCTTGATTTTGGGTTTTGCGCATGCACAGAACAATCTTTATTCAAGAAATTTAATTTTTCCCCCTTTTCTAAGGTTGCGCGCATGTGCAGACCTTTTTTAGGTGGAAATGCGCACACACGCACACACCAATTTTTTTTGAGCGCTGGACCAGCAGTGTAGAAACGTGGTCTTAAGGAGAGATGTGAGGCAGCTAAGGTAGGCTAAAATAACAGTCTTTTATTGAAGTTAAACACACGAACAGCAACTATGTACACCAGGGGTCTCCAACCTTTGCAACTTTAAGTCTGAAGGACTTCAGCTCCCAGAATTCCAAGCTGGCTGGAGAATTCTGGGAGCTGAAGTCCTTCAGACTTAAAGTTGCAAAGGTTGGAGACCCCTGATGTACACAGTAGATGGTAGACAGGGACCTCTGTGCCTGACAGCTATTTATTTATCAGCTGTCAGTCAGGGAGCCAATCAGACAGCCCCAGCAACACCTCAGCCAGTCGCGTCTTCGGCCAATCAGACGCGACTGCTGTTGCTAGCTGTCAGTTGTAGGACCGAGGACTACAACAGGCAGTAATGCCAGCAGCAACCCACCCCTGCTTTTCTGTCCCCTTCTCTCTGTTTTGTGCTTTCATCTTCCAAGTGACTTGGTCCTTGAAGGTATGTTGCTTTTGGAGATGCCATCTTGGTCCTGGACATTGATCAGCCCCGTCTCTTACATGGATGTACCAGATCTATTTTTGGAGCTGACACTGAACAGTCTGTTTCAGTTTCAGTTTTATTTGATTTGTATACTGCCCTTCTCCCTTTTCGGACTACTGTACAGCCACAGTAAAATAGGTGATACAAAATCTAAAAGAATATATTAAAAGATATTAAATAAATTTGCCTACATATTTAAAATCCCAAGCTAAAATTATTTTAAAATCCCTTTAAAACTACGACAGGCCGGCAGCACAGAATAAATGCGTCTTCAGGGCCCGACGGAAGAGATGTAGGTCCGAGATCGTCCGTAGTCCAGGGGGTAGGTCATTCCAGAGGGCGGGAGCTGCCACAGAGAAGGCACTCCCCCTGGGGGTCGCCAGCTGGCATTGTCTGGCCGACGGCACCCTGAGGAGGCCCTCTCTGTGGGAGCGAACTGGT
Organism: Rhabdophis nuchalis; assembly: GCA_039707465.1. NCBI lineage: Eukaryota > Metazoa > Chordata > Lepidosauria > Squamata > Natricidae > Rhabdophis > Rhabdophis nuchalis. The sequence continues at coordinate 30,815,324 of CM077643.1, forward strand.
CGGTGGGCGGTATTTGAAACAAATCACGTTTGGAAATGTCATTTACCTTCAGGGCCCAAATGGTGCAAGGAAGTGAAAAATCAAACACTTTCTTTGATTCACAACATTGCAACACTCCTGCGTATGCTTCCTTCCCCCCCCCCCCTCCGCCTTTTGGTATGAGCGAATGTTTATTCTTTCTCGGCCTTTTAGGCTGACTCAGTGTCAAAACGGAGCAGGCTATGTTTTCATAAGGACGAAACTGTCTTGGCACAAGTTTACTTTTTTTGTGTGTGATGCCATCTGTCGTCTTCTAACGCAGCCATAAGCCGTTGACACTGAGCAGGAGATTAAGGGAGACTTTCAAGTCATTAAATGCATATTGCACCACAGAGTTTTCTTTTTAATTTAATTTAATTTAATATTTAAATTTCTATACCGCCCTTCTCCCTTCCGGGACTCAGGGCGGTGTACAGGCAGCAATAAAATCACGAATAAAAACATAGAAAGCAATTAAAAACCTATTAAAAATACATTAAATAATGAATAGCCTGTCTAAAACCTGTTAAAATCCCTACTAAAACCATATAAAACTAAAGCATTTAAAAGTATGCCAGTTTAGAATCTTTTGTGTAACACCCAGCCAATCTAGCAATACGAGCAATGCAAAGAAGGAAGAATGAGGAGGTTGGGATTATTTTTCTCCTACATTTGGAATTGGGGGGGGGGGGGGGGGAGGAAAAACTCCTGTTTATGTAGAAAAGTATAAGTACAGGTACATACAACCATGATTGAGCCCAGAATTTAAGCTGCTAAGTGAGAAATTTGTTAAGTGAGTTTTGCCCCATTTTACGACTTTTTTTTACTACATATCTGCTGCTTTGGCCTAGAGGTGGAGCTCTCGCCTCCCAATCAGGAGGTTGTGAGTTCAATCCTAAGTAGAGGCAGATGTAGGGCCTCCTGCTTGGCCAGGGGGTCGGACCAGATGACCTGCAAGGTCCCTTCCAACTCTGTTAATCTGTTAAATATGTTAAGGGAATCATGGCAGTTATTAAATTAGTAACACGGTTGTTAAGTGAATCTGACTTCCCCATTGACTTTGCTTGTCAGAAGGTTGCAAAGGATGATCATATGACCCCAGGACACTGAAACCGTCATAAATATGACCTAGTTGTCAAACTTCCAAATATAAATCATATGAGCACGGGGATGCTGCGACGGTCATAAGTGCGAAAAATGGTCATGTCACTTTTTTCAGTGCCGTGGTAACTTCAAACGGTCACTAAATGAACTGTTGTAAATTGAGGACTACCTGTATAGCCATTATTCTTTAAACCTGAACTGGATTAAATCCTGAGCTATCATCTCCTGTTTAATTCAGTAAGATTAGCTCTTCCAAGAAAGTACAGAATCTTGGGCGAGAAATACTTACTTGTATTTTAACTTACTTGTAAAGGAGGAGGAGGAGGAGGACAATCAACTTCGTTCTTGTCACTATTTAATGGTATTTCCAATCCTGAGATATGACTGGAACATTTCTTACTGTTTTCAAGAAATGTGGTGAAATGTATATACAATACAATACAGTAGCAGAGTTGGAAGGGACCTAGGAGGTCTTCTAGTCCAACCCCCTGCTTAGACAATAAACGCTACACTATTTCAGACAAATGGCTATTCAACAACTTCTTGAAGACTTCCAGTGTTGGTGCATTCAGAACCTCTGGAGGCAACTTCTGTTCCACTGATTAATTGTTCTAACTGCCAGGAAATTTCTCCTTAGTCCTAAGTTGCTTCTCTCCTTGATTAGTTTCCAACTATTGCTTCTTGTTCTACCCTCAGATGCTTTGGAGAATAGTTTGACTCCCTCTTCTTTGTGGCAACCCCTGAGAGATTGGAAGACTGCTATCATGTCTCCCCTCGTCCTTCTTTTCATTAAACTAGACATTCCCAGTTCCTGCAACCGTTCCTCATATGTTTTAGCCTCTAGTCCCCTAATCATCCTGGTTGCTCTTCTCTGCACTCTTTCTAGAGTCTCCACATCATATCTTCCTTACTTTCTGCCCAGAAGAAGGTACATTAAGAAATGCCGTTTTAAAATCTTGCTGTGTCAAGCCCCATCTTACCACACCTCAAAACGGCAGGAAATTGCATCACTGAATTTCAGCCCCTACCTTGAGTGAGACAGCAAAGGGGATCAAGATCTGCATACAGCTCTCAAACACTCTGATTGTAAAAGTTAGCCCAATGCTATTTTAAAATTTGTTTTCTAACTCCCTGTCATTTTACTTTTCCTCTAAAACAAGGGTGTCCAGCTCAAGGCCTGCGGCCCTCATCCGGACCACATGGTGCTTAGATCTGGCCCATGGGCCTGCCCTAAAAACAGCAAAGGAGCGGCACGCGGGGCCTCTGCCAGCGAAAATAGAACTCAGAAGGGCTGTGCACGGCCTGCACAAGCTCCATTTTCGGCCATGACAGCCTCCTACAACCTTCTGCCAGCAAAAATAAAGCTCGGGGAGGCCACACACTCTGTTTTCGCCAGCAGAGGGCTGCATGAGGTCATCATGGCTGAAAACAGAGCCCAGTTGGGCCACATGCGGTCTTCCCAAGCTCCATTTTCGCTGGCAGAGGACTGTAGGAGGCCATCATGGCAGGGGTGACTTCCAGCTGCTGCTACTGCTGGTTCACTCAGGGACGTGCTGAGCACGCGCATGCGCAGTACTAAAAATATGCTTTTGTGCATGTGCAGAAGCAAAAAACCAGATGGCGGTGCCTCTAGCGCTGCCGAGACAATCGGTTCGGGGCCATGGCAGGCCGACTTACTGCCTACTCGGCCGAACTAGTCTGAACCGGTAGGAACCCACCTCTGCATCACAGCCAAAAACAGAGCCTCGATGAGTGATGTGGAGCTGGCCACGCCCCCCCAACCGGTCCCCCAAGGTCAAGTACAACCCTGATGCAGCCCTCAATGAAATCCATTTTCATTGCCAATTGTTTCACTCTAAAAGATTTCTGGTTTTCCACTACATTCCCAGTGTCATATTGAATCCTTTCAAATCCCTTTTGATTCTGAGTTGATTTTATTCTTACAACGTGTTGATGATTTAATTTCAACAGGTTCTTGCCTTTGCTAGCAAAAAATACCCATTTGGAATTTGAATGTCAGAACAGGCTGAATTTTACAGATACTTCTTTCGAGCAAAACCCATTGCTCGTCATCCCATCGATTTGGCTGAAAAGCGTGGATTTAAAACAAGGCAGATTTCCAACCCTTGGCCTAGAGCCAGCGTAAAAGATGATGGTATGAGTCTAAATAATAATAGGGTGTTCTTTTGAGTAAAAGGTCAGGACAAAAAGGGGTATGGCTGTGTCTTTTAAAGCTTTGGAGAAGGAGGAAGAGATTACAAGCTAAAACAAACAAATAAACAGACACACAGTGTGTACGTGTGTGTACGTGCGTGTTGTTTGTATTGGCTTCTTTGTATTGTTGATCTTGGACAGAGTCTGTCCAAATATTGTGGTTTGTCGCTGTAAGGTTCACTTTGTTTCCAAAAATGAAGATATTACATGGTTAGGTCTTTTAGGCTAGCAAGTTCCTTTCCTGTTACCAACACTATACCAAGCTTGCCTTTGCAGTGGATTGAATATCATTTATCACATCTATTTTTCCTGATGAAAACAGCATTTTAACCCCTCAGGGTGGGGTAAAAAAAATGTCAGGATGGCAGGCGCGATGATTCAAATGAAACCTACCCCTTTGTATATGTGTTGACATCACAGTCACATATAAAGGGATGCAGTCAGATCTGTTGTATTGGCATTTTGAACGCATAGGCTCTGCGGAAATCCCTGAACCAAGCTAATGCCAAACTACACAATGTTTGGTGCTTAAGTACAGTTGAAATATTGAATGCATATGGTGGATACACTCAAAAAACGTACTGTATTTTTTCGGAGTATAAGACGCACCTTTTTCTCTCAAAAAAGAGTGTGAAAATCAGGCTGCGTCTTATATACCGAATACAGCATTTTTGGCCTCCCGAAATCCTGCCCCCTTCACTAAAATGGCCTTTAGGAGGCTTCCAGAATGCTGCTGAGGGCTGGGGAGGGCAGAAATGAGTGAACAATGGACTGTTTTTTGCTCAATTCCCCCCCACAGCCCCTAGGAGCACTCTATAAGCCTCCTAAAGGCTATGCCTGCCTTTTTTTTTTTGACAAAAAATGGGCCTGTTTTCGTGAAAAATGGGCTGTTTTTGGGAGGTCTGCAGAGCGCAAATATATTTTAAAAACTTTTTACGTCTTCAAAATCTTGGTGCGTCTTATACTCCGAAAAATACGGTATGTCTGTTTGTCTCCGCCGTTAAACTGTTTCCTGCTATTCTTTTTAACCACAAACCCATCCCAGACACTCTCTCCCATCCCAGTTCATACAGCATTTAAAAGAGTCTGCCAAAGTCTTCATATTTCTTCATCAATAATAGCCTGTCCTTCAGTTATCTTTAGAAAAAATCCTGCACATAATGCCAATCCACCAGCTGGGTTTATCCCATGTATTAGCCTAAGTTAAAATGATCTTGGATAGTTTGGGGTTCAGTATGCAACAGAATAGCAGAATACCAAGATTTGGAAGGGACCTAGGAGGTCTTCTAGTCCAGGGGTCCCCAACCTTTTTGGCACCAGGGACCGGTTTCATTTTAAAGAAAATTCCGTGGACCGGTGGGTATGGCTCGGCCGGCGTAGAGGGGGAGCAGGGAAGAGAGGGAACAGGCGGTACATGTGCGCGCGGGGGAGGTGAGTTGGCTCAC